>BSBN01000792.1:1250000-1875000 GCA_027924645.1 Cunninghamia lanceolata | reverse complement strand
AAATCAACGACCAATTTGCCAGTTATTTGTATTTTATCCTCAATAACATCTTTTAATTTATCCTTTAAATATTTTATTTCTCCAATCAAAGAATCTCTATCAAATGGAAATTGTTCTGCACTTGTAGAAGTGGAAGGAACTAGAGGGCTTGAATACAGGAGTTGCCAAGACCTATACAAATTCAACTCCACCATAGCTTGTGTATATTTCATATTCAACATATCATGTTTTGACTACAACTTCTGCACTACTGCTTCAGTGAAGAGAGCAGTATTTACATTCAAAGATGTAGCTTGTGGGGTAGGTGTATATGATACTCTTTTAATAACCACATTCCCTATTAAATCATAAACATTCTCAACCACCTTAGGCTTATTTGTGTTCGGTGTCATTACCCATATTGCCAAGGTTTTAAACTTAGGGCTAAATCCATACCCAAAGAATACTTGCTCAGCTTGTTCCTTAGTTGCAAACACTTCCTCATCTTGTCTCCTTATTGTATCCAAAGCTATGTTGGGATAAGTTTCCATTAACTTGCAATCCTAACCAATTCATGTGTCTCCAAAGTTCTTGGAATGTGTTCCCCAACACATAAGGACTTTGAGATATTAATTATTTATTAATTATCACTTTGACTTTTGCAATCAATTCCTAATTGATAAGTTCAAACTTGGGCATCCATTTTTAGAGTGGTTGCCATGAAGACTTTGTTGACTTCTCCTAAGTCTATTTTGAGAGTTTGATAACTCCTAGTGAGTGGGAGTTAAGCTTGGGTGTCCCCTTTTGATGGGGACTTGTATTTGGACTTGGAGTTGTGCTTTTTTATGTACATGAGTGGATAATGTTGAGACACCTTGCATGGATATAATGTTGGAGTTAACTATAGTGTTAAAGATGCATGAATTGGATATTGCTTGCATGTGTTCAGAATAGCTTGCATGGACTTGCATGTTTTTGCATGTAGCTTGCATGTTGTTGCATGTACTTGCATGTTTTTGCATGTTGATGCATGTTGCTCATATGCACTTGCATGTTGTTGCATGTCACTTGCATGTGCTTGCATGTTGTTGCATGTCACTCCTATGGACTTGTATGACCTTGCATGTTGTTGCATGTCACTTGCATGTGCTTACATGTTGTTGCATGTCATTCTTATGGACTTGTATGACCTTGCGTGTTCTCACATGTCAGTTATATGACCTTGCATGTAGTTGCATGTCAATTTTGTGAGATTACTTGCAGAACACTCCAACTCTAGAAACTTACAAGATGGTACATCTTAGTGATTCAAGAAATGGGTATCAGTTGCATGTTGTTGCAAATGCTTGAATGTCAGTTTTAAGATATTACTTGCAGAACACTCCAACTCTAGAAAGTTGCAAGGTGGCACATCTTAGTGTTTCAAGTAATGGGTATCAGTTGCATGTTGGATTTGGTGTTTGCATGTCACTTACATGTACAGAACAAGGTAATTCAGAATAACATTGGGGACATCAATTGTGCAAGTTGTTGAATGAGAATTGGTGTGTGTTGATCACTTTAGTTGACTAAAATAGATTGGGCTAACTTGAACACCAATCTTGGGACTTTCAGTTGTTGCTTTTATTTGGAAATATGTTTGATGTTGACAAAGCTAATTTTGGCATACTTGTGTGCACACATCATGAAGAGGTAGTTAACTCAAAGCTTGGACTTTGTTTGAGCTTTGTCTTCTCAATTTAAGTGAGCTTGATTTTTGCATGAGCTTTGGAAGTTATGTTATCAATTGTAATTTATTATAATTTGAGTTTCAAGCTTTTGAATTAAAAGAGGGTTTTTGATTTAATTGTAAAACCCCATACATTTTCCAGAGAGTTGAAAGAGGAAAAAGAATTGGAAGAAAAAATAAAAAGTTTTTTGTAAAAGACTTAGAATAAAAAAGCAAGAAGCTTTTGAAGTTTTTTACATGTTTGAAGATTGAAGAAGCTTTTTTGAAGTTTTTTACAGGTTTGAAGATTGAATAAGTTTTTGTGAAGTGCACCAAGGACTTAGAGAAATTTCAGTATTGAATGTAATCTTTTCGAAAGAGATTTAATACAAGAAGGAAACATCTTTGAGTGTGGAGTTTTTTCCCAAAAGGGTTTCTCCACGTAAATATTGTGCAAGCTTTTTCTCTTCTCTTCTCTTCTATTCTACATTGGTTTGAAAGTGCATAAGCACTTGTTCATTAATTGTTATAGATTAATGTTTATTTCAGCTTTGCATACATAAAATTTTAAAGTTTAAAGCAGCAGTTCTACCTTCATTTTCAACAAGCTAAAGCAGTGGAAATATCCTAATGTGGTAGTAGCAACAAACCACTATCCTTCACCATTTGTTTTCCCTCCTCAAGGGTGGTTCTGCTAATATTTTGGCTCATCTCATGCAACACCCTTTGAGTGATTTCTTCATATTGTTCTAGGTTTGCATTATTTTTTGCCTCATCAACCTTTTTCTAAAATTTGACACTTCTTAATCTCAACATAAAACCCCTAAATTCCTAGTTTTGACAAATTCATCATCAGATAGGAATTATGTACAAGCCAGAGCTCATATATTATTAGTCTCATCATTACCAAGTCTAAGATTTACCTTCATTTTGTTCTTAGGCATAGAGATGTCCATAGTCCTTGTGGGTGAAGCTACAGGTTGATTCACATCTTCTTCCTCTACAGACACATTCTCTATTGTATCCTTCTCCATGTCCATAATCCTTATGGGTGAAGCCATAGGTTGATCCACATCTTCTTCCTCTATAGACACATTCTCTATTGTATCCTTCTCCAAGTCAACTACTTCAATCTCTACCTCAACTTGATTAATTATCTTTCTCTTCTTTGCAAGTGGCTACTGGGAATCACTGATATCATGTGATTGCTCAGGCTTTCCTTCAACTACTGGAGCTTTACCAATTAAAGTTTCAACATTTGCCAATATTTTCTACATTCTTAGAATTGGATCCTCTTTCTTTGCAAAAGCACCAAGGTAGTTTGCATTTTTTTTCCTTTTCTCATTTGCCTCCAAGATGTTCTTCCATTTGACTCTTTTCTCTATCACCTCTTCCATGGAAAGGCAGTTTCTAGTTACATCCTCATCAAAATCAATTTTGATGTATGAATGTTGGCCTCTTGATACTTAATCTCACTTGGTTTATGAATCCTCTGGATCAAACATCCTTATGGATTCCCACCTTATCCTATATGATTGCAAAATTGGATAGATTTGATCCAATCCATCTTTATTTGTGGCTAAAAAATCATTAATTTTTGTAGATATGGGGAAAAACAAACC
The DNA here is from genome assembly GCA_027924645.1 of Cunninghamia lanceolata. NCBI lineage: Eukaryota > Viridiplantae > Streptophyta > Pinopsida > Cupressales > Cupressaceae > Cunninghamia > Cunninghamia lanceolata. The sequence continues at coordinate 1,871,691 of BSBN01000792.1, read as the reverse complement.
CTTCTTTTGTCCCCATAAATGAGTTTTATCAGACTCATTCAATTGCCACATTATTTCCAAATAATCTATTCTCTTTGGAACATGTTTGGGTAACACATGGGGGCTTACCCCACATCCATATACTCTGATTGCAGTGGTGTAGGTGTGAAGAAATGAATCACCTCAGTTATGTTGAATGTCTATCTTAGGAGTCCTATCCTTAGGCCTCAAGAAATCCATTATTTCTTTTGGTAACCTCTCCTCCTCAGGCCCCATGAAATTCAAAAGTCTCCTGACAAAATGTTCCTCAAAAATTACATAACTAGCAGTATCACAATGCATATCCATCATGTGAGTCTCAAATTAAACAGGGAGAATATATCCTACATCATCCTTCTGTTTTACTTGTAATGCAGTGTGCCATATATTCTCCCTATTCCCGACATGTAAAAACATATGGCATGTCAAAGAGCACCACCTAAAATCTATCTTGTGTTCATTAGATGAAGCTATGATAGTCACTAGCTGATCATGCATCTACTCTGCAATGTAAGAAGCATAGTCATACTTAGTGTTTACCATCGGGTCCTAAATATATGCTGCTATAAGCATGAAGGGGACACGCATCTTCTTCCTTGCATCCTACCCCAAGACTTGACATAAAGTGTGATAAGTCTTAATGAAATAGTCATAAAAGGTGTCAATATCCAAAGGCTCCTGCTTTGTGTGATAAATCTTGATGGGTCTCCCATCTATCCCTTTTATTTTGTACCTAGGGAGAATCACAGTTCTATAGCTACTCTTGTCTTTTTGGTATGTGTTCTTGAAAGCATCAAAATCAATAACTTTATTTGTAATAGGGTTCAAACCAAAAAACTTTGAAATAAACTCCTTTGATATACGAATCATTTCAACACCATTTCCTACCAAAACCATACTCATTTGTGGATTGTACGTTCTAGCAACAGCTCTAACAAAATCAACACTAATGAATATATTTGGCACCATTAGTTTTGTCAAATTGAGGTCCCAGGCATGCAATAGAGGAGCCCTAGAATCTCTCTTTTTGTACTAGTGTGCAAACAATGACCATCGTGTTATAGGGATATCAGCATCCCTACACCCCCTGCAAGTATCCAACAACCTATCTCCAACACCACCTGGGTCGTAGAGATTAACAGGTTGCCTAGATGATCTAGGCAGTTGCATGAGCAAATCCTCATTTAAGACCCTCTTTGAAGTAGACCGTTGACCAATTAAATGACTCATTTTCTCAAATTATAGAGTCTAAGAGCTAGGGTTTCTAACAAATACCTTAAAATGAAGTCCATTCCTTCACAATTTAGACAATTGTATGCACAAAACACCTAAGAACGTTTAGATGAAAAGACAATTGTATACACAAAACATTGAATAGTAACAATGTTCAACTAAAAATAATTGCACTAATTCCTACCTAGAGAAAGTTCAAATTACTTACTTGGATTCTGTTCGTAAACCCTTGTTTTCACCAAAACATAGCACAGAGCTTAAATCACCTGGAAATTCTTCGTGCAATAGAAAGTGATTATTACAATGACCAAATTCACTATTTACTAGCCAATTCACTATTTATTAGCCTCTGATGAATTGGATTGATATTAGTCATGTTCGCCATTACTACTCACTTGCTCGAACACATCACTTGCAACAAACAAATTAGGATTTCAAATGTAGTCCGTTGATTTCAAATTTACCGTAGCAAGATCAATGGCTTAAGATGTCCCGGGAAGATTTAAAAAATCTACCTTGTGATGAGCCTAGTTATTAGCCTTTTTTCTTCTAGTTTTATGCTAGTTGAAAGACATTCCTAGACACTATTTTAAGTATATCTCTATGTTATGTTATCCTTTATGATCATTATGCACACTTGAACTTGGTTAATTAAGTATATGAAGATATGATTATGATATGATGAAATTGTATGTTATATGTGGGAATGTATGGATTATTGAGAATGTCTATGTTGATCATGGTTGTTAGTATTTTGTACATGTTCATGGACTAACCTTGTAGCTAAAGAGGGAGGACTATCACCCCAAACAACTACAGGATGCAACCCGCAACCACAGCGTTTCCAGGTGCAGAGCAAGGGAGATTCCAATCTTTACTAAGTGCAGCAACCACGACCCAAGGACACTTGATGGAGAGAATTGCGCATCGTGATAGGTGATCAATAAAGGTGATTGGAAACTTGGAGGACTTTGTTACAACCAAAAGACTAATGGGATCGATTCAATTGACCCATATTCCTTTGTTTCAGCAGAGAATTCTAATTTTGTTAGGACACTTCCTTCCTTCTTTTCCTATCATTGTTGTTAGCATTCATGACACTCTAGTTTATGTAGAGTGGTGTTTTTTTGTTTATAGTTAAGAGACCTATTTTAATAACTTCCCTATGCCTATATTATGGTTTGGTGGTTGAGGTAGAAGAAGTTAGTTAAGTTAAGTTTTGAATAGTTTTTGCTGTAACACAGATCTAGCTATCTGAATCTTTCATGGATTATGCATATAATGTTATTTGATCATGATTTATGAATATTATAGTTGAGACAGATTTTATGTGAATTTGAAAAGATTGTGCAATGTATGTTAGAATCAATATGATTGTGTTTATCTAAAAGGGTTAGATTTGAGTTTAAGCAGTGAGGTAGTCACCTGAGCAAGGATAACTGACCTTCACTTTATTTCTAGTATATTTTAATTATTGTAACAGTTAATTTGTGAATACAAGATCAACTAGATTCTTAGAGTTGCTTAGTTCAATTAATTTGTGATACTCTAGAGGATAGGAACAGTTGTCATTAGCAAATTAGAACTCATTCCTTAATTAATCTATTGATACAGTTTTACATTGCAACATTAATTTCCCTTGTTAATAAGTAGCTTGATGCAGGAAATAAGTTAGATAGTTTGATCCCTAAAAGAACATATAGTGCAAGTGCCATCACAAGTCTACAAGCCCTGGTTGATAATTTGATGAGGTCTTGTCAAGAAGTTATAGTGGACTGTTCAGTAGGAGATTCCTTTGAATTGAGTGATTACCACCAAGTTTACCTAGCATTGTAAAGACACTACATTTTTGGTGCTGTTGCCGGGGATGGTGCTATTTTCATAAATTAGTCCCAGTTAGTTTTTATCTTTCTTAGTTACATTCTTCTTTCAAAGGATAGGGTACTTAGGTTCTCATTCACCAACCACCAGAAAGGTTATGAACATTGTGCAAGATCCATACAAAGTTATATACATTGTATGCGGAGGCAAAGAGACACTTTGGGAAGGTTCCTTTCATCAAACCAACAAACTACAGTAGATATTGGTGACTATAGTGATCAAAGCGAGGGTATTACTAAATAAGAATCTTCCCTCTCATCAACATCTACTGATAATATAGAAAGAACTTTCCTCACCATGGCTGATGCAATGGATGATCCACTAGGATAGGTAACATTTGAATTTCCTATCACCAATCAGGAAAGGGCTGCTGCTCTAAAAAATATACCGCCTTTAACATTTCCTATCTTCTATGTCTTGGTGACTGAAGATCTAGACGCATTCCTGTTTGAGTTTGATGTCCTGTGTAAGAGTTATGACTACACCACTGATCCTCATAGGCTCAAGCTATTCCCTACCACATTAAAGGATGTTCCTTTAAGATGGTTCATGGGACTAGGAAAGATTGCTATCCCAGATTGGGATACAATGAAGATAAAGTTCTTGGAGAAATACCAAGACTATTGCAGAGGGGTTGACAGAAGAAGAGATGATATCTTCAGAATGACCTAGAAATAAGATAAGCCATTGGAAGACTATGTGGAGAGATTCCAGTTCTGTCTCAAGAAAAATCCACAGAATAGACTCTTAGATGAATCTTTGAAGCTTGTATTCTTGAGAGGAGTTAATGATGACTACATGGATGCCCTCAATCTTATGGGAGTAGGAGATATATCTCAATTACTCTTTGAGGATGTTTGCAAGGTTTGCAGAAATTACTCAAGGACTTTCACCAAAAGGACAAAGGGAGAGAGGACATTTACCATTGACAAGGTATCTAATTCAATTTCAAGGGTCGAATTGAGCAACCTGTTGACCAACATGAAAGAAGATATCATCAGTCATCTAGCCACTCAATTAGATACTCTACACTTGAAGAAGTAGGAGGAGGTTGATTCAATACTCACTGAATACTGTCCAAATTGTTGACAAAGAAAAGCTAATTGCAAATGTAGAAGAGTGGCCAATATTGTAGAAGATAAGTCAGAGAAACCTCACTTTCAACCTACTGAAGGTGAAGATGGCCAACTATACTATGTTGCACAAAGGAAACCATGGAAGCAAAGACAGGGTATGCCACAAGATCCTTTAACTTTTAATACATCATTTCTAGTAGGTCATCAAAATTTCTCTGGTTGGAACCCTTAACCTTGGCCAACTAATCAAAACCAATGGCAAAACCCTCAACAATGGAAAAATTCTCAGCCAAACTAGAATCAATAGCAACCCATTGTATGGCCCCAACAAAACTTCCAAGGATCTAACTACAACCCTCAATGGCCAATACAACAAAACCATGTTGATCACAAAGCATACTGAGAGGGGGGGTGAATCAGTATTCTATAAAAATTCTCTTTCACACATTTATTAATTCTTTTACCACATTCAATAAATTGAAAGCAAAACAAACATAAGAACAACAACCATAAAGACATAACACATAAACACCTAGATTTTTATGTGGAAAACCCAAAAAGGGAAAAACCATGGTGAGTGTTAGGTCACAATATATTATGATAACAATACCAAATTACATGAAGGCTCACTACTGAAGGACTCACTATCCAAAGAAGTGCTCACTACAATAGGCTCACTGCCAAGAAAATAGAAGAGAATATAGAAGAAGAATTGGCTCACTGCCAAGAGGTGATTGCTGCAAATGCACCTATAGAATGTTGAAGTGCAGTTCCCTTAATAGCTTAGTATACAGACTCAAATGTCTTCATAATGTCTACTCTACTTTTCTGCTCTACTTCACATATACTCTGTCCTTCTACAAAATTTTGTTCTTCTTCGCACTGATCTGATCATAAAAGTAGACTTAATTCACATATTCATATTCGTCACAACACTCACACTCTTCGTATTGTAATCCATCCAATATATATACCAGCACACAGATTTGGATCATAATTGGGTCGGCCTAAAACAAATAGTACTTGTATACATGAGTAATACCAAGTCAGCCCATAACTTCAAATGTGATTATTATGAAACTCTAATATCCTCGTTAATGATTCATTATTGATCTCTTATCATACCTTAAGAACCATAGAATATAATATTCAACTACAGACAAATGTGGATATTAGAATTGTCACTTAGTTACTGTGAAACATTGTCAGACTATAAGCCGATAAAGAACAAATTGTAGAATGTGATAAATAGAGCTTCAAAAGTTATAACTCTGGATTTAGGTAGTCATAATAAGTATCTTTATTTCCTCAGAACTGCAAGACAATATATGCAATAATGGAGGAATGCAGACCCTTTTACTCTGGTACTGTGCACTGTTCCTGACTTAGGTTTTCTCATCTGAACCTAACTAAATCATAGTAAGTCTTCCGAAGATCTTTAGGACTTGCAAACTTAAATATAACACTTTCAAACAACTGCAAACAACATACCTTAACCGCACAATAGAAGCATACCAATCCTTACTCTGCCAACTGCCCTGTAAACTGTCAACACTTAGTTATAACCTGCTTGTTGCCATAATCATAACTTGCCAAACCTTGTTGCCATTAGACTTACCATGTTGCCATCAATGACAACAATCATGACTGAAAAGCAGTGTCTCTTGCTTAAATGCCAACAACCTCCCCCTTTGGCATTGATGGTCCAAAATTCGCATATGTACAGGTATAATCTTCAAATTAATTTGTTGTGGGTTGTAGGATGTCATTGAAAATGATCTTGATTTGAATTAACTCTCCATCCCAACTCTTCTTTGCATTGTCCAAAATTTGAATATGGCCATTTATTAGGAAGACTAGTTTCTCTACTTTTTGTATATCAGATGGTGTGTCATTTATTGCACTTACCTTTAGTGCTTCTGCTGCAAGATTTGACATTGACTCTAGCTTAGGACTTATTAGCCCTCTTACTTGACATAGTATGTTTTTCATTTGATCCCTCTTATTGATTAGGCTACTTATGTTATTATGAATATTGATAACTTGTATCTCTTTGCTACTTGTTGACTCAGTTGCCGGGTCAAGTGACTTGGAGTTATTTATTAACTGCAGTTTTTGATCCTTGATCTTTTCTCCTAACTCCTTTGTGGTTTTCAGCCATGATAAACAAAATTTGTACAAGTCCCAAGCTTGTTTAATGACACTCTGTATACCTTTTATTCCAATATCTAACATAGTTTTATCATTAACTAACATGGTCTTCAACTCAGCTAATCTCTTCTCATCAAACTCTTTTCTAACTTTTGTTTCTACAGACTTTTCAAAAGATTCAAAATGTATACTTACTGAGTTTATTAGTCCCTTGAGTTGATCTGTTGAAGATAATGAGGTATCCTTTTGATATGTCAGCATCATCTTTTCCAAAATGCTTGATGCATCACCAATCAACTCATTGTCTTGAATATGTGACTTTAACATTTCTTCCTATGCCTTTTCATGAAAAATTGTCCCAAGTTTCATCTTTTGTAGTGGGGACATAGAAGCTAGATCAATGGGACCTTGTAATAACTTCTCAGACTCTAAAAACTCCTTTACCATTTCTACCAGATCATTAGTGATGGACACTTCTGTAGTGTCTCTCATTGCATCATCAGATACTTTATTTTCACTTGGATTCTCCTTATGAGTTTGATCATCTTGCTACTCTAGAGGAGGACTTGTACTGGTTTAATCTTTAACTGCTTCATCCTAACCATTTGTGAAAGGGATTTGATCAAGTACAGGAGTTTGAGTATTAATTTCCTCTACTCCTTGATCTAAGTTGACATCCGATAAGGGAGTATCATCTTCAATATTTATTTCTTCCTTGTCATATATAGTTGGAAGATGAAACTCTTTAAGTACTTCAAAGGTGATTTCTTATTTTTCCTTTTGCGAATTTCTGAACATCTCCTAACATTAAGGTGTTGATTCTCTTCTTTGTCCTAAACCTTTCATTCAACATTTTAGATATCTTTTCTCTTTCTTCTGGAATGATGTTTAGACATAGCTTTATTAGTGCACACTCATGGAGTTCCACATCCTTACCCATAGCTACCTTTTTCCTTGATTGCATTATGCTTGCCAAGCTATCTGGAAGGTCTGTTATGACTTCAATCAAAGCCTTATTGAACATCTCCAAGAATCTTATTATAGATGTCTCAATGATTCTCTTGTCGGCATCATTGACCTCATCATAGAGTTCAGCTATTGGTTTGAGGTTGCCATGTGCAGACATGGCATTTAGAGTGTCCTCAAGGTTAATGGTAGCATGTTCCTTAGCCTTCTTTCTTCCTTTTTCCTTTCCAAAGGTCTTCTCTTTGGTAACACTAGAGGGTTGTGTACTTTGTATTTTCATCTTCTTCACTTCTTCATCAAACTTTGTTTCCTATGTATCATCACCACCAACACTAACATACATCCTTTGTCCTTTTGTCTTTTTCCTTTTGTGGCCTTTACCAATGGGTGGTTCTGCAGTTAATGAGGATGGGACACCAGAAGATTTAGAAATTGTCTCTAAGGAGCTTGCACCCCTTGTTTTCCTTCTGGGTGCAACAGGTGTCTCTGGTTGCACTTCTTGAATTTCTAGAGCTTTATTAGCTTCCTTTTCTTGCTCCTTCTCCTTCTCTTTAGCTACCTTTTCAGCCTCAGTTCTAGCTCTTGTGCTGGATCTTTGTTCCTTGGTGAACCATTTGCTTTGTGCATATTCTTCCACCATCTTCTAGACTTTCTTTACCGTTTCAGGTTGTCTGAGCTCCACATGCACCATAACAGATATTTCCCCATAAGTGCCAAATCTTTGTTCATTAGGATCCTGGAACTTACTCAACATAATATCTGCAAGACCTATTAGAATATCTTTTGCTACCTCATAGCCCATGGGTGGTACCCAAACAGTCCTAGGCTCTACTACCACCATCATACACTAATCTTTATTCACAATAAAACAAATGTCATTCTTGTACTTTTCTACAACTGACGTAGGGATCCTCATTCTAGATTGCATTTGTATACACCTAAAAATGACACGACTCTATCTAAATAAATATTCTTAATATTTATTCCATCTAAATTCCTCTATCAATAAATAAATAAATAAATAAATTTATTTGGTTCATATTCCTCCCATTAATTGAATAAATTACCTTTATTTAATTAATTTCACCGAAGTCAACTTTATTCTTCCAAACAATTAAATAATTTTAATTATTTAATTAAGTCAAATTATTCCTCCAAATTTAAATAAATCATGCAAATTTATTTAAATTCTCTCAATCTGTAAAAATAAAATATTTTACTTATTCTTCTATCTTGCACAAAACAATTAAATAAATTTATTTATTTAATTTGCTTTCTTATCTTCTAATTCCTCAAAAATCTTCCAAATCTTCTAAAAATAAATCTTCTTCTTCATGCACACAAAATTAAATAATTTATTATTTAATTTCTCTCAAATCATGCAAAAAGCAAATCACAAGTTGAGTTAACTAATTTATTCTATCTTATTTTTATCAACAACTCTTAAATTAGAAAAACGCTTTCTAATTTATGAAATCAAATCTTATCTGTATCAAGAAAGTAGTTAACTCAAACAAAACAACTTTTTGTGTGACACTTGTTTCTGTTCGCGCACATCCTCTCAAGTCTTCTATACCGTTAATCTTCTTATTCTTTCTATACCATTGATCTTCTCTCTCACAAGTCTATAAGTACAACCCTATTCTTCCATTTCTATTATCCAAGCTTTTAGTACCCTTACTTTGCAGGAATCACAATGCGCCTTTGGTACCAAATTCCTCCATTGCTTGTGATCAACTTGTTATCTTGTTACCATTACCATTGTTGCGAAGCTCATCTTCATTGCAAGAATTATCATAACTATTCTCCATTGGCATCTTGAAGAAAAAGCAAGGAACTGCACTTTCTGAGGGCTTCATTCATTACGCAAGATCGATCGAGATAAGCGACCAATGGAAGCTATGAAGTATTGAGGTTTGAAAGGTTTTATCTTTGTTTGTTTGATCTTGATTATTTCCTTTTCCATTGATTTTATTGGATTACATTGATACTATTGATAATCATTCCAATTTTTTGATAACATTTCTGACGCCCACCATGGGGCCTTGCTCCAATTTAACCTCAAAACTGAGTTTTTGTGCATTAGTTTCCATACACAGGAGGATTCTGTGCATCTGATCATTTTTAACATGCATCTACTATCTGTTTCAGTGCATCTATTCTTACGGTGCATCTATTCCATGAAGATGTGCTTTTGTCATCTGTAATGATGCATTTACTAAAACTATGCATATACTCTCTGATTCTGCACTTTTGACCTCTGCTTCTATGCATCTAATTTCTGTTTCTATGCATATGATCTCTATAGCTGTGCATCTATTCTGACAGTGACTTTTGAGCTTTTCTTATGATTTTGCTAAATGCTAACACTTCTCACAAGAATATTCTCTGATCTACTTGCAGGTTAGGGGCTGGTTTAGTCATATAGCTACATTTGTTAACTCATCTCTAGATCTAATTAGCAAGGAAAGTAAATGGATGTTCATGCAAATCTCATTTAGCTCTAACTAGGAGGATTGTAATTTGATCTTGTTGCATCAACAACTTGAATATAGTCCCAATGCTAGGAGGATAAAATTGAACCATTGCTATCTTGCTTCTTTCAAAGTTAACAAATCGCATGTGTGCCCAAGTAGCTTAACTCATTTAGTCTTTTTCATCTTAAACTAGGGGAAAAGAACCATTGTCTTTTGTGTTTTTGGAATGATAGTAGGCCTATGCTCTCCCCTCTTTTGGGTGACCAAAATGCCAAACCTATCATTTCACATGTGTTTCTTTTAGAGAGGCTTGCCCTTGGATATCCTTCCGTCCAAGTGGTAACAAGCTAAAGCCAAGCTCTACCTAGCCACTATAAATAAATTGTGTTTGGAGCGAAAGCTTCAAACAATGAGTGTTGTTAGTTATACTGATAGCCAACCTCCCCCAAAACCCTCCAAGGCATAACCCTTGAAGGTTGGGAGACTCCATAATGGAGGGTAGTGCTGCCGCATGTATAACCACTCGAATGGTTGCACTTGCTAATCAATTTTTGTTCTCGAAGCCAAAATCCTCTATAAACTAGTGCCAGAAAGGGCGATTATCACCTTCCCAAGATGCCTCACGTAATAGTGAGAATTCAATTTATATTGCCCCTACCAGCCTAGGATTTGTACTTGTTTTTAGTCAAAAAAGTCCAAAAATTTACAAAAAAATCAAAATTATGAAAATATTCTTTGTGTTTGCTGTGTCTTACTTGCCATAATTGAGAAATCAGATCAAAAAGACCAACTTTCGGCCAAGAAACCAAAACATCAAAAAATGTGCCAAAAACATTACAAAATCAATCAAACACCAGAGCTGTGTATTTGTACTATAGAGATGTGCATTTGTACTACAGAGTTGCGCATTTATTTTGAACCGCGGTGCATATATTTTGACCTACTATGCATTTATTGTCTGTTCCTACACTTTTGTTATTTACCAGAGCTACGCATATATCCTGACTTGTTGCGCATTTGCCTTCTGTCTTGGCACATTTGTAGCTACGCATCCACAACAATGAGCATTTCCTAGTCTTTTGAGAGAAATTTTTTTACCTTTTTGAGTACACATTTCAACCTTGTTCTAGTTTCAGAGATTAGATTTACCATGCAGTCACTTCTCCTATCCATTTTCCATAACGTACCCTCTTTTTTAGTCGGTCGTCTCATCCACCTCGTCCAAGTCTTCCCAAAAAACAAAGTCAAAAGTATCAAACTAGGTTGTGACAAGATAATTCTAGATCATATCAAACCCAAACAATTGCTGGTAAAGTCTCCACTATTAGGATACATCATCCTTCTCTATCGGAACTTTTCACTAGTTTTGTTGGTGCAAGACTAGTCCTTATCAAGTAAACAAATTACTAACATCCTTACTTGTGGCTATCATTTTGTATTGACCAATTTGTTTGAAATCATATATCATAGAAAACCCTTGTCAAAATATTTTCACCACAAGTATCCCCTTCACCACAACCTTCAAACTCACCTTGTCAAAAGCATCCCATATCATAGCATCCCATCCCAAACCGCATCGCATGGTCCTAACTAGATCCCAGAAACAAAAGCAACTTGAAATGGTTGGAACAATAGACAGGATTGTGTCCCCTCATGATAGTGATGAGGAAATTTCACAAGATGAGCTACAACAAGCCCTCCAAGATAGGAAATTCCAACGCATGATGGACAAAATCATCAACTGAGACCCTTCAAAATTCTTCCTCTATCTAGCAAACCAAGGGCTTAAATTCCCCACTGACTTTGATGTCAATGCATTAAAAGAACCAGAAGAGGAAAGAACTCACGAAAAGAGCACAAATGAGGAAAGCACCCCTGACAAAGATAATGGAAAGAAACATACCTATAGACATGTTGATGAAACAAATTCAAACCTTACAACAACAATTTGTGGACCTCCAAATAGGGATGTCCACTAAAACTTATTCATTGGAGGATATCTCACCATATCCTTTCGATAAAAGCTTGAACATGGTACCCTTCCCCTTTCGGTTTGAAGTTCCTAAGTTTGACAAATACAGAGGAAAGGGTGACCCCAGGGACCATATCTAATAATTTAGTGCCGCATGTCCAGAGGTAGCCCACAATGAAACTTTCCTCATGAGACTTTTTCCTTGATCACTAGGAGGACAGGCCATGGAATGGTTCTCTCGACTACCCTCAGGTATCAAAACTTTTGATGAGTTAGTAAACAAGTTCATCACACATTTCTCATACAACATTGAACATGAGGTATCTATGCTAGACCTATGCAACACGAAACAGAAAAGTGGTGAATCTTTCACTGCTTCCCTACAAAGGTGGAGACAACTAGCAAGCAAATTCCCTCATCATATACTAGAGAAACAAATGATGGAAATGTTTGTCCACAACCTCAACCGTGATCTTAGCTACCAAATACAAATCCAAGGTCCTACCACATTCAAGAAAGTGATTGAGATGGGATTATTTATCGAAAAAGCTATGATTGTAAAGGGGTAAATAAAGTTGTTCAAAGACAATCCTAACTCTAACTACACCATGGACAAGTCAAAATTTTGGACCAAGAACAAAAACATAGTCAACGATGGAGTGCTTGATGCCAAAGTAGTGGCTTCTAAACAATCGATTCACAATCTCAAGGGAGATCCAAACAATGTAATAGCCAACAAGCCTCCATCGAATGAGCAGAGATAATCACCATGGAATTTCTGTTCTAGATGAAAGTTTACACCGTTGGGAGAATCACTTGAGTCTGCCTTGAGAAAGTTGTTAGCAAACAATGAGATCACCCTTCCCTCCACAAGCGACTATGAACCTAAAGTGAAACCTCCTTGGTGGAATGATACCCACTATTGTGAATACCATAGGGGAAGACGACACAAAACTAATGACTGCATTCATCTAAAAAATGTCATTCAAGACTTGTTAGACCAAAACCGTGTCCGCACAAGAGATCATCCAAATAACGAATCACATGTGGTGTACAAGGATCCACTCCCTAACCACAACAACAACAATCAACAGAACCACAATAATGGAAATAACGATGCAAATTACACAAATGTACCATTCGAGTACACTGTTAATAGCATAATAGAGCATATCCTACAGATCAATGTGCTCACATTCAACGAACAATTAGATCCCAATGCCAAATTTGATTGCACCATCATTATCTGTAGTGGAAAAACTAACTTGCACACACTTCCTCCAAGGTTGTAAAACTCATTGTCTACCGCCCACCAGTACAATGTCATAGACCAACTACGGAAGACTCTGGCCAACATATCCCTACTAGAGTTGTTGCATCTATCATCATCACACAAAGAAATTCTTGAAAAAGCCTTAGTGGAAACCACCGTCCCCACCAATTTGGCCCAAGAGAAGTTTCAAGCCATGGTAGGTCACCTTACCTCATCCAACATCCTCTCATTCACCGAATAGGATGATCTATTTGTGTCGCAACCCCATAACGCATCCCTACATATCAAAGATTTCATCCACAAACACTGGATCAAAAGGGTTCTCATTGATGGAGGGGTAGGTTTGAATATTTGCATGTTGAAACTAGTCCTTACATTGGAGTTCTCAGAAAATATAGTGGATCCAAGGAAAAAGATGACAATCAAAGCCTATGGTGAGGAAGAATGGACCACCAAGGGAATTGTGGTGTTACCACTAAGAGTTGGACCAGTTATAAAAGAAGTTGTGTGTCAAGTCCTTGACAGGGACCTCACCTATAACATTCTCTTAGGCAAATCTTGGATCCATGCCATGAAAGTTGTGCCTTCCACCTACCACCAATGCATCAAATTCCCTTACAATGGCCAAGAGATTACCATCTAAGGTGACCCCAATCCCTTCCAACATTACAACACCATCCAATCAAGACCTGAAACCATCATCCCTAACAATAGAGCTTCCACTTCCCCCATCTCCTAATGGGACCATAGCTCCCAAGCTTCCACATCCAAGGTCAATGAGAAAAAAGTCAAGATCAAAGAAACTGGGGTAGGAGAATACTCCATCAAGCACAACCTTTGTCTATCCAAAATGCCTCTATCTCCAAAATCCTTTGGATGAACTTCACCCTACCCAAATCCATCTGCAACACTTGAGTCTCCTACTGCTCCATTTGTCAAGTGGGGTACCTTGTCAGATGAAAGTGATGAAAGAGATATGTTACAATAGCTCTACATTGATGAAAATGACACACAACAAGACCAACAACCTAAGCTCCTAACAAAAATCTATGGGTGTTGACAATCTATTTTACAAAGAATGGGTTATGAAGGACAAGGCCCCATCGGCTTAAGAAAGGAAGGAATCATCGAAACCATTCAACCTTCATCCTCATCAGCTTGAAACACAATAGGGCTAGGATACCAAGACAAAGCTAAGGCTACCACTTGTTTTGTAGAAATGATCCATAACCTTCAAGAGGATAGTGACACAGATTCTAATGAGTATGAATGGGATGAACTCTCAGAACATTCCTACGAAGACAAAGGAATTGATGCCATTCAAACCTATATCCCCTACCATGAGGGACTAATGCCTAAGCATAGACTGATAGAGTATGATTCACCTATTCCTGAGAGCACAACTTATGAGGAAGGTCAAAGTGTGCACGAGATAAACAATCTTGAGAAAAGTACTATGCCAGATCTTGTTCCTATAACTCCCCATCCTAACAACATGTCCATCCTTACCATAACACCCACTGAATCAGATCAATATATCAACCCCCTCCCCCTAGTATATCCTGAGTTTATCGATTGGGATCTACGAGGAACCCCTCAACTTGACATATTCCAAAATGACGATGCAAATATTGATTTCATGGAACTAAGAGACCACTTAGTCATGGGAGATCATAAAGTTGGCTACACCATAGAACTCAATTTCGTAGCTCACTTCAGAGAGGCTTCCAAGCCTTCCAGTCACAAAAATATAAAAATAAAAAATGGATCTAATGGTGAAAACTGCTCTACGGCAGTATCAGATCCCAAAAAAGTAAAAATAAAGGACACATCAAATGGTGAAAGCCTCTCTATGGTGCCAAATGATGGAAGTCTTGACACTCTCCCTAATGACATGTATCAGGAGAAGTCACAGATTGTGGTAGAACCGACAGAACTAGTGGACATCGGCACAGAGAGCAATCCTAAGATTATACACTTTGCTAGATCTTTATCTCTACTAGAAAAGATAAAGTTTGTACCTTTGTTCACGAGGAAACAGATCAACTTTGCTTGGTCATACACAGATATGCCCAGTCTAGATCTAGACTTGGACTTACATCATTTGCCACTCGATACTGGAGTAAAACCTGTAAAGAAGAAACTTAGAAAAATGCATCCTCATGTTGCACTACTAGTCCAAGAAGAACTCAAGAAGCTACTAGATGTCAGGTTTATTAGACCAACAGACTATCCTGAGTGGATTTCAAACATTGTACCTGTCACCAAACTAGATGGAAGAGTTAGAATTTGTAATGATTTGTGAGATCTTAACAAGGCCTACCACAAAGATGATTTCCCATTGCCTAACATTGACATCATCATTGACTTAATAGCTGGTCATACTATGCTTTCTCTTATGGATGGTTTCTCTAGATACAATCAAATTAGGATAGCACCAGAGGATCAACATAAGACAACATTCACTTGTCCATGGGGTACTCTTTGCTAGTGTGTCATGCCTTTTGGGTTAAAGAATCCTGGAGAAACATATCAACGTGCTATGACTACTATCTTCCATGATATTATGCATGTAACAATGGAAGACTATGTGGATGACATCCTTGCCAAATCATTAACAAGGGAATCTCATCTGGATGTATTAGAGAAAGTCTTTCAACGGTTAGAACAGTTCAAAGTTAGATTGAATCCAAAAAAGTGTGTGTTCGGGGTCACCTCCAGTAAACTCTTAGGCTTCATAGTATCAACAAACAGGATTAAGGCAGATCTTACAAAAGTCAAGGCTATCATGGAGATGCCTCCACTGAAGAACATTACCTAACTGCGGTCATTGCAAGGCAAATTACAAGCAATCTACCGATTCATCTCTCAACTGGCAAACAATTGCCAAGCTTTCAGTCATCTCTTACATAAAAACATTCCATTTAGATGGGATGAGAAGTGTGAAGAAGATTTTAAAAACTTAAGGAGTACCTTATGAATCCACCTATCTTGATGCCTCCTATACAAGGCAAGCTGCTATTACTTTACATATCTGCTACACAGAGAGCTTTGGGCGCCCTTCTAGCACAATAGGACAATGAAGGCAAGGAAAGAGCTATATACTACATCAGTCGCACATTGGTGGGGTATGAACTACAATACTCTCAAATCGAAAGATCTTGTCTTGCTATGATTTTTTCTTCCCAAAAACTATGACATTACATGCTTGCACATTCCATCAAGCTTATTGCAAAGATAGATCCCCTAAAATACTTATTAAGCAAAGTAGCTCTCACAGGTCACCTAGCTAAGTGGATAATGCTCATAAGAAAATATGACATTGAGTATGTAAAACACAAAGCTATCAAAGGTCAAGTCATTGCCGATCAGTTGGCAGAGGCACCATTACAGGATACCACTCCAATGAAGTTTGAGTTTCTAGATGAATCAATCTTCACCATCACAACATAGTCATGGACACTCTATTTTGATGGCTCCTATACAAACCATGGATCGGGGGTAGGCATCTTGTTGGTCACTCTTCAGGGCACCACAATACCTAAGTCTTATCATCTTCTTTTTCCATGCACAAACAACATAGCAGAATATGAGGCTTTGGTCATGTCTATGGTGATTCATAACTCATCATAAATCAGGTCAATGATGACTCAGAAAAAAGATGACAAGCTTATTCTCAACAAGTGTATGGTGGATTATTTTAAAGAGTACTTTGTGATCATCTCATTTGAGCAGATACCTAGGATTGAAAACAAAGCATCAGATGCCATGGCAACCATTGCCTCACTCCTCGACATACGAGAGAATAAATCATGTTTTGAGTTCTTGGTGGAGACAGTCATGCAACCAGCTTATGACATCCTCAAAACCCAATCCATTTGCCTTCTCGTCGGATTTGATTCACCCTTGTATGGTAAGATTTTCACTTACCTCAAGGACAACACTTTACCACCTACTCTCTGAGATGTGGTTGCCATAGACTAGCTCTTGTAGTTGGGTGCCCTCTAGTTTGCTGGCATAGCCTTGTGATATAATCCCCTGTAATACTAAGTTTGAGCCTACAATTTGGCAAGCTCACCCTAAACCTACAAAGCTACGCCTAAGCTTGCTGCACCTGAGTAACTAAAAATGTAGTGGCCCCATCAGTACCCAAGGTAGATAGGGCTGAATCTCTCTCCAGTCTAAGAGCCCGTACCCTCGCCAGTGTTGTGTCTCATTTAGCAGTGAGACCAGATATAATCCCTACATCTGCCTCCCTCTGGGACTCTGCTGACCTAAGCTGTGCCCTGAGCTATCTGACTTGACCCCGCAATGTATTAATAGCTTGATGCTATAGGTCAGGCTGGAAGGGAACCTGTGGAACTTGTATCTGTGCATGCACCTGTACCTATGCCTGCTACTGTACAACTACTTGTTGGGGCACCTACTGTAGTGCCGACACCTGTACCTGTTATGCAACCTACTGCTGGGAGGATCCCTCCCTAACTCTCCTCCTCTATCCCTGTCTACCCCCATCTCCACCATCCCCTCCTCGGCCTCCATCACCTTCATCATCTCCATCTCCTTGTCCTCCTCTCCCCCTCCTTTGTCTCCTCCTCCCCCCCTCCTTCGTCTCCTCGTCCTCTTGCCTCCACCATCCTCATTGTCTGAATCCACCTCCTCTAGGCAAGGAGCTAACTCTCTTGGTCCTGAATACCTCATGAATGGGTGGGCTAGAAACCACTTGTCATAGTCAGGAGTCATCCCAGCATCCACTACCTCCCTCCTCATCGGCCAAGCCTGGTAGATTATCTACAAAAAGTCTGCTCTAGCCTCGTCATAGGAAGCAACTGGGCCCCATCTCAACTGCTTTGCATATGTCCTGGAAAACCGTGCCTGCCCCTGTGGTTGACCTTACACTCTCCCAAACTATTTCTGTACATGACTAACTATCTACCTCTCTAGAATGTGACGTGTCCACCCAATCAACCACCAAGTCTGAAAGAAATAAGGGAGCTCATCATCCTTGTCATCCCATGGCTCGCAATCTATGTATGGACACCAGATAATTCCATCCACATTATCCAACACATGTCTCTAATACTCAAGCTTTCCCAGCTTATGATGGGAAATAACACCTACATAACCATATGAGTAAGACTCCACTCGTTACCTAGAAAAAATACAAATGGGCCAAGTGATGGCTATGTGCTCCCATAACCAGAACCGTAATAATGAGACACCAATACACAACCTAGCTCATCTATGGTAGACCACCTGATGCATGTTGTGATACAAGTGAGCCAGAACTCAAACACCACATGCAAAGTGGGTGCCCTCTGTAACCATCCTCTCTAAAGTCCTACCCCAGCCAATGGGGAACCCATGCGACCTCCTATCAGGGTAGACCACACCCTCGATCAGTCCTGCCACAGATCACCTGACCCTCTAGCTCCAGATCATCAAAGACACACTCACACTCCGCTAGTCTGGCATCATGCTGAGACATGTACTCCACGAGCTCACCCTAGATTGGTAAATGCAGGATCCTGTAGACATGCTCCAGAGTAATGGCCATCTCATTAGTAGGTAGATGGAATGTCCCATCCTCGCTATGGAAAAGCTCCACTACAACAGTCAATAAACTGTGGTTTGCATGAACCTTGGGCATAAAGCAAACGTAATCCAAACCCATCACACCGAGTGCCTCCCGATCCATCTCAGTGAGCATTTACCACTGCAACATCGGTAAGGGAAACTGCTCCCGCGACATGAGTACATCATGAATGTCCTCCTGCAATCAAGCAAAGCAAGGCGTCAACCAAAAACTGCATCAACTACAAAACTACTCAAACTATCAAAGTATCCTATCACTTACTTAACATATCAAATTGATCAAAAAACAAGCGTATCATCTCTTGACTAGATTCCTGCAATCTGAGAGATAGCTTATCGATTGACGCATTGAGCAAGATGCCAATCGAGTCGATTTCATTAAGTACACTGACTATCTAAAACACATGTGCCGAACTATAAGGTATATGCACCATTTCATAGTAAATGCTCCACTTTTGGTAGATGCGCTGCAGCATTGAGTAAATGCGTAATTTCATATCAAAAGCGCAGCTTCACATAGCATATGCACAACATTAACAAATGCACTGGAAGATAACATAGATGCATAGGAAGATAACATAGATGCGCAGTTTCATAACGAATGTGCAGATTGGCATAACGTATGAGTAGTATCAACACATGCATCGATTCATAACACAAATGCACCGAAATGTAGCAGATGCGTAGTTTCACATGGTAGATGTGCCAAAACACGATTTAACACATTCATTTCCCTAATTTTTCCCTAGCATTTATTAGCCTAATAAATGACCCTAGGCGAGTTTTGTCAAACTACATACCGGTGGTCCTGCCTCAGCTGGCTGCCTGAACTGTCGAAAGCGCTCAAAGCGGTGCTCCTCATGTGGAATATCCATATCTATACCAGTTGCTCTAGCTCATGTGCTCTCCTAACCTCTGAAGGACAAATCAACAAAAGACAAGTGTGCAAATGACTAGGATTGTTGACCCAACTCCTATATATAGCAAGTGAACCCTAATTGGCTGTGTGGTGATCATGACTACTTCCCAAGCCTGTTTCCTTTTGTTTCTATGAACTGTGACCTATTTTTCTTCAACATAACCTATTTTTCACCTTCTTCATCGTGAGATTGTCTGTTTCACATCTTTTTGCCTTCTTCTCATCCAATCTCTTGAGGGGGCATCCTACCATTGTTAAACCTGTACCAAGGGCAAACTGAGACATGTATCATTATCAGAAATCTTATTCATTGAAACAACGTGATAAAACACATTACATCAAAGAGGGGCAAAATGTATACACCTAAAAATGACATGACTCTGTCTAAATAAATATTCTTAATATTTATTCCATCTAAATTCCTCTATCAATAAATAAATAAATCAATTTATTTATTTAGTTTATATTCCTCCCATTAAGTGAATAAATTATCTTTATTTAATTAATTTCATCGAAGTCAACTTTATTCTTCCAAACAATTAAATAATTTTAATTATTTAATTAAGTCAAATTTTTCCTCCAAATTTAAATAAATCATGCAAATTTATTTAAATTCTCTCAATCTCTAAAAATAAAATATAGTCAAATATTTTATTTATTCTTCTATCTTGCACAAAATAATTAAATAAATTTATTTATTTATTTTGCTTTCTTATCTTCTATTCCTCAAAAATCTTCCAAATCTTCTAAAAATAAACCTTCTTCTTCATGCACACAAAATTAAATAATTTATTATTTAATTTCTCTCAAATCATGCAAAAAGCAAATCTGTCACAACCCACATTTGAATTTTGAATTCAAATTTAAATACTATTGTAATAATGTCACAACATTTGAATTTTGAATATTAGAAATTTGAAAACATAAAACATAAAATGTAGATTAATTTAAAAATACAAATAATGTGGACACCATTAAAAATTGAGGATAAGATTATCATGAAGCATTAGCATTAAACAAAGAAGGTGGATGAAGCATTAGCATTAAACAAAGAAGGTGGATGAAGCATTAGCATTAAACAAAGAAAATGGAGGATGCATTATTATTAAACAAAGAAAATGGAGGATGCATTATAATTAAAAAACAAGAGTGGAGGATGCATGGATTTTCTATAAATTGCAAGGATTTGATGAAGAACGATCATCTCTAGTTTTGGGAGTGCTGGAGAATTTTGTAAGATCAGTCCTCTCTCTTTCTTTTTATAATTCTATTAAATAGCTCTGGTTTTTATGATTTCATGAATTTTCAGTTGGATTTGTTTGAAAGTTGGTTATAAAGATTTGACATATATAGAAATTCACTTAGAATGTGTGGGTTGCAACATATGATAAAAGTTTCAATGAAATTTACCATGCTTCTTAAATCTCGTTAACATCTTCTACAATAGGCTCATCCTTTAGCTGCACGGTAGTAAGTTCTTGTTTCATGTGCTTCCTCTGAACAAAGTCATGGAAAAGCTTGGAAGACTTACCTCCCGCTTTAGCATATTTCTCTTGATTCTAATTTTCATCTCTTTGATTTCATTCTCTTCATTCTGTTCAAGGTGTGTTCTAACCAGAGTACTATAGTTGCCTTCTTATATGTCATCTGATGACTGTGATTTCACATATAATAACATTGCTGCACTTTAAAAACCTATATTCGTATGTGATCTACAGACACCCAGAAAACACATTTGAACAATCACGTAGGCTTAATCAAAATTTTAATGATAAAGTTTAGAGTGTCCTCAAGATCGCCAGCACTGTGTAGTTGTAATACAATACGGGCTACTCATAAGATTGAAGTATGTACAATCTCATCCACTAAACCTGCACGTTGCGTGCACCTAAAACACAAGCAAAGATTACATTTTGGGAGCATCCCCATTTTTGCGCTTATCCTGGAATCATTGTATTTCAACGATGACATTCATTTGAGGCATTCTGTCAAATGGAAGGATGCTGGCAAAAGTTGTTGAGTTTGGTTTTACACCTACCAATATCACTTACTTGAAAGTTTTGATCAAATCCGTTCTGAGCACATCCTGCAGTCGTTGCAGCTCATGAGGCAACATTTCTTTGAGTCGATCTATCAACCAGTTCACATGCCTTGTCTGTGCTTCTTCATTTTGTGATAAAAGTCCATACCCTGCATCAAAGTTTCCATATTGGCACAGATAGGATGATGGCAAAGGTTTGGAATTTGGCTTTACGCTTGCCCATTGTATTAGCTTGACAGTTTCTCAAACCTTTTCAACAAACCCATTCTAAACATATCCTGTCGTCACGGCATTCTATGAGATCATAGTTCATCGAGTCATTTTGTCAAACGGTTGACTTGCCTTGTCTATGCATTCCCCATTTTTGTAGTCATGTCGACCAGAGCATTTCCAACTAAAATCTCTGACAAAAATTCCTCCTTCCATCATGCTTTCATGAATGCCCATACTTTGTTCCGAAGCTCCCTTTTTGGTGTAGGCAGGGAGGCCACCGTCAAAGTCTGTACAATTTTGTTTTAAAGTTTGTAAAGTCTTTTTCAACGAATCTGCGATTTGTGCATATCTGTCGGTCATTGCAATTAGACAATCACCTATCCTTGAGGGATTTCGTCAAAAAGTTCTCGTGTCTCATCTATGCTTCCAAATTCTTCATACGTAGACTTCAGGGCATTTCCAACTGTAATATCTAACTGTAATATCTGCTAAATCCCCCTTCCATTAAGCAGTTTGTGTACAGGGTTATGGGTTCTGGCTTTTACACTTGTCAATTCAGTTGCTTGAAAGTTTTATAATCCATTTTCAAACAAATTTGTGATTCGCAGAACTTGCAATCATTCCATTCCCTGAGTGATTTCTTTAAGGCATTTTGTCAAACATATCATGTGTATTGTATATGCTTTTATTGTTTTATGTAGACATGACTGCCAGAATACTTCCAATCTTAATATCTGCAAAGGAAAAACAAAAATCACCTAAGCTCCCATGTTGGCACTGTTCGAGAGGGTGCTGGCAAAGGTGAGGGAATTTGAATTTACATCTATCAACTATTAATTGTTGGAAGTTTCCAATGCATTTTGAAACCAAATTCATTATATACGAATCTTGTAAACATTGCATTCCATGAGGCCACACTACTTAAATAGTTTATATACCTTGTTTAAAATCCACGTTTTTTACATACATGGGTACCAGACTATTTCCAACTTTAATATCTGAAAAAAATTGCCCTTTCATTAAAAGAAAAATTGGATGCCCTGCTTCAAAACTCCCACGCTGGCACTGGTAGAGAGGACGCTGGCAGAGGTTGTGGAAGTTCGATTTATAGCTGCCAATTGCATTGGCTTGATAATTTTAATGCCTTACTACTTTAGGCGATACTAATTTTAATGAATGAGTTATGAGAGTAAATTTAAGATATAGCGATGTAGAATGCATAAAATATGTGAGGTAAAGTTAATAATTGATTAAAAATATGTAGTAAATATAAATATGAGAAATAAGTTAAAGATATAAATGAATAGATTGATTAAAAATGGTGATGTATTTATTAAGTGATATATGTGTGAGGATGTAAATGTTAAACATTAATTAAATGAGGGAATGTATGTATAAGTGTAATGGATAAAATAATGAGTGGAGATATACACATGAATAAATTATGTGTTGGTTTTAAATTGAGTAGTGTAAACATAGTGTGTGATATTGAAAAGGTGGTTATGAATATTATAAATGAGGTAATAGATGGTTGTATAAATGAAATGCGTGTAGTAGGATTATATGAAATAAATAGTAGTGTATTATGTTAATTAATGTATGAAAGTTTAATAAGGTTTTTATCAATGTAATTAAGTGGCACATTAAATTTGTGGATTATGGAAATAAGGTGTATAAATTGAGTCATTAATTTACGTAATATATAATATAAAAAAATTATAATTGATATAAGAAATGAAAACTTAGTGTGTTGGAACGATTTTCCCCAATCTCGACATGTGAGAGAAGAACCTCTCCTTTTGACCTATGCAATAGAAGTTACTATTAATCATTTTGGTTATGATTGGTAATCTGAATTTATGAAGCTAAGTTAATCTCTTGTTGGATAACTTATCCTGTTAAGATTACAAACCTTAATCTGATTACATATAAATACATATATAAGTTTGAGATAATTATGCAAGGAAATGATCAAGAATCCTACTCTTGAAAACAAAGATTAATTTGATAGGTGACTATACATCAATTGTCTTACCTTGGATAAAGATCACTTGATGAACGACAAATTTACTATCATATCACCTTGAAAACTGAATGATTATGTATCTTTTCTAATTTTATGTTTGTGATTAACGTAAGTGAATTAGTATCTTCTGAAATTATGTTTACAATTGTTTAAATGCTGTTACTTTTACTTTTTCTTATGTATTTGTGAATGGATCAAAACATCTAGCCTTATTCTTTACATGCAAACAAAGAAGTGTAATTCTGCTTGTTTCCTTATAAGCTAAACCTTGTAAAGAAATGTCCAAACTCAAACAAATCACAGTGTTCAGTATTTATGGTACCTCTGGGTCACGTTTACGGGTAATGCCGTCGCGTTGAACCAAGTACCTCGCGCCTAACATAGTTGCAACAACGACGTCTGGGCACCATCCCTCTAAATCATCAGGGAGTCATAAGGGACATGTCGAAGTTAAATCCGCAAGAAGGGAAAATCTCCTCAGATATTTCATTAAGAAGTTTAGCAAAAAAAAAAAAAGAGGATGAGTCTATTGTAACAATGGTTACCATGATGCTCATTTGGAAAATACTCCAAGCATACTAATAGAAAACGAGGCTTATTGACACGTGGGTATAGGTCAGGGAGGACATATGAAATGTCAAATAGGGCAACTAGGTCAATCCAGAAACACTATCTATCATATGCTTTCACCTTGCCCTTGCAGATCATGGTGAAAGTACTAGGGGATCAGGAGGGGAACAGGAACGGACTTAGTCACGAAAATTACCTAATTTGGCTTGGGGAAGTAAGCTGATTTCATGGGTAGACACCCTATAGGGATTCCTCCACACTAGGACTGACAAACACCCCTTTAGGTATTTGTGGTAGTGGACTAACTTCTGTCCCTGTTTCACCGAGTGGGTGGCAGCCGACGAAGAACTATCTGGGGCAGGGAAGAACCCTAGAAAGGGCTGGGTACCTGCTCATAGTTACATCATACATAGTGCAAAATAGAACTACATGTTCGCATTCCCCGTGTTAGTCACATCCTAAGGAGGGGGCCTTGATCCCGTGGATACAGGGTATGTAGGCAGTCTGGACGGCGAAGGATGCCCCCAATACTTAGGTATCTTGGATGTAGGGTGTTCTACAATTAGCATCGTGATCTTAATTCTCTGAGTAGTGATTACTGAGTTGTGTTAACATGAGATTGTTAAGTTAATTTTGTACAGATGATAAGGATACAATTACGAGAGGATAAGCAAGCTATCGAAAATGAATGCAGGATGTAATGCATGACTTAAGGTATGAATTGATCCGTTGTTCTTCTAGGTTATCGTACATAATGTACTCTCTCTTTACTAGATTTAAAATTGGTGATCTTTTAAGAACCTAATGATTCTAGGAAACTAAATTTCAAGTTTCATCGCATTTCTATAGCATACATTAAGCACTTCTGGAAAAATTTCACATTTCCTACATCTGCCAGATCAAAATGTTTATTCATTGGTAATTTTGAAATCAGAGTTTAGTGTTAGTTGATTTAGGACGAGTCGGGTCCTTACAAAATCACAAGTTGAGTTAACTGATTTATTCTATCTTGTTTTTATCAACAACTCTTAAATTATAAAAAGCTTTCTAATTTATGAAATCAAATCTTATCTTTATCAAGAAAGCAGTTAACTCAAACAAAATAAATTTTTGTGTGACAGTTGTCTTGTTTCTATTCACGCACATCCTCTCAAGTCTTCTATACCATTGATCTTCTTATTCTTTCTATACCGTTGATCTTCTCTCTCACAAGTCTATAAGTACAACCCAATTCTTCCATTTCTATCATCTAAGCTTTTAGTACCCTTACTCTGTAGGAATCACAGCGTGCCTTTGGCACCAAATTGCTCCATTGCTTGCGATCAACTTGTTATCTTGTTACCATTACCATTGTTGTGAAGCTCATCTTCATTGCAAGAATTATCATATCCATTCTCCATTGACATCTTGAAAAAGCAAGGAAGTGTGCTTTCTGAGGGCTTTATTCATTACACAAGATCGATCGAGATAGGGGACCAATGGAAGCTATGAAGTATTGAGGTTTGTAAGGTTTTGTCTTTGTTGTATGAATCTTGAGTATTTCCTTTTCCATTGAGTTTATTGGATTACTTTGATACTATTGATAATCATTCCAATTTTCTGATAATAACATTAACTTCTGAAAGTTCTTAAAGTATCCCCACAATGCTGCATTCTAAGCATTCACATCACCTAGACTACTAATATAATCTCTTATTTGTATAGCTGTAGGTTTTCTTGGATCCCAAACAATGTTATTGATTCCTAGAATTGCTCTTTTGAAATAGAAGAATAAACAAAGTATTAATGAGCCAAACTTGAAAGGGTATTTTGATTCCTTACTCTTTTTCAAATTCTCTAGCAGTTGCTGCCAGAGAAGCTCACACAGATTGTAATCCTTATTTTCCCTGATCATCTCAAATGTGGTGTATATAGCTGTTTCAGAGACTGAGTTCTCCTGATTGGTAAAATATATCCTATAGCCAATGATCATGGATGCAAACTTGATTGCATGAT
Organism: Cunninghamia lanceolata; assembly: GCA_027924645.1. Taxonomy (NCBI): domain Eukaryota; kingdom Viridiplantae; phylum Streptophyta; class Pinopsida; order Cupressales; family Cupressaceae; genus Cunninghamia; species Cunninghamia lanceolata. The sequence continues at coordinate 1,845,285 of BSBN01000792.1, read as the reverse complement.
CCTCAATTGTATTCACAGTCGGAGCCCTCTTATCAAATTGTGCTCCAGTGACTTGTATCACTGTTGCATTCTTCACAGATTTTAATTGTGGTATCAGACTAGTAGAGTTTAGATTGGTAACTACATTTATCGCATCCTTTGTTATCATATGTGTAGATTCAAGCCACATGAACTCATCATGCATTCGACTTAACACGTACCAGACCCATGCATCTTCAGTGAAGGTAGGGAAATCCAAGTACTGTATGAATTTCTTGTCTTCCAGGGCCTTGTATTTGTCCAACAATTCAAACTGATCTCCACTTAAGTGATTTAGATATAACTCTGTGAGTCTGCCGCCATCATGATCATCTACGACAACATGGATGTAAGCCCTAACATCATCTTCATGCATAATTCCATAAGGCACTTCCAAAAAAGCACCGTCAGGATCAACTTCCGTGGATTTGTGTGGATGTTTCTTGAATTTAAGTCATGGTCTTTCAGTGATCAATAACATGTGGTGTAGCCATTTCTGCTGGAATTCAAATGAGTTTACAGTAGGGTTTCAAACTAAAAAATACCTCTTTTGCCGAATTAGGGTTCACTTGATTTGCGTTGAGATGCTTTGGAAATTATCGTGGTCATTTAAAATCTTTCTTTAGCTCTCTTGGACTCTCGATAGCTTGAATGCAAAGTGAATTGTTTGTCAAATGACCTCCTTTTTAACCCTTATCAAGATGACCTAGTCGTCATAAATGTTTGTTCTCAAAAAGATGTCAAAGCTCTTCACTGTAGAATACAGTCGATTAGGATTGCTCTGCACTTGAACCTTTTCTACTAGAATTTCTTTCAGAATATTTGTCATATGAAAATTTTTATCATATCTTCATGCTAGAGCCCAACACTTACTATCTGGCTAGGGGATTAGGATTTTCAATACAACTGCCCTTGAGCCAGAGCTCCCATTTTACTTCCTAGAGGAAATATCTGCACTAGAGGTTGGTGCAGATTCATCCTTGACATCATTAACATCCTTCTTGATTTCCAATAGATCAATATTGTTCATACCTTTATCTTCTCTCTACTTTGTTTTCCTCTTCTCTATAGGAGTCTCTTTTCTCATTCTTGCATCTACAGAATCTTGCAATATGTCCAAACTTATTGCAATTGTAGCATACCACATTCCTCTGTTCCTGATTCCTTCTATTAATTGGATTCATTCTTGATCTACATTGGTTAGCCATATGTCCAAATCTATTGCATGCAAAGCAATTTCCATTGAAGGATTGAGTATTCCTTGCATTGTTAAAACCATTCCTTACCAAACTTATACATTCATTTGATCTATGACTAATTCTCTTGCAATTGAAACATTAACCATAGAATGATGGAACATTTTGATTCATTCTACTCCTACACTCAATAGCCTTATGACCAAACTTATTGCAATTAAAATAATAGCCATTGAAAGATGGGTACCTTTGAGCATTTAGCTGCCTAACTGAAGGTCTTCTAGGTCTTCTTCTATCATTTTAGAACTGACTGCCTTTATTTTTCCTCAACTCAATGTTTTCTTGACCTGATTTAGAACTTTCTCCTTTTTCAAATCCCAATCCTTGCCCGTCATCTGAACTCTTTTGACTTTCAATCAACTCCTCAAGCTTTCCAGAGCTTATTTTGAATTTTTCTTTATAGCTATTAGTTGTTTCCAGATCATATTTCATAAGTAACACATCTTTTCCCAATTTTTCACATTCCTCATACTTGTCTTTCAACATTTGATTCAAATGTTCCTCAGCTTTTTCTTTTTCTTCAACTAACCTTGATAAATTATTTAGGGTTTCATTTGCTTCAATCAATTGTTCACTTAGCTCTCTATTCCTATCCTTGGATCTATTAACTTGCTCTCTTAGATTTAGGATGCATTCATTTGCTTCTTTGACATTTTCCTTCAAATCTTGGATCTCTGCTTCATACTTATCAAGATCTTCAAGAGCTGTTTTTAATTCTTGATCAATTGTGACATTGCCTAGAGCAGGATACCTTCTGGCTGCCATGAGTATTCTTTCCCAGATCTTTCTCAAGCTATTAAACTTCTTCCAAGGAACCAAGATCTGATACCAATTGTTGATCACAAAGAATATTGAGAGGGGGGGTGAATCAATATTCTGTAAAAATTCTCTTTCACACATTTATTAATCCTTTTACCACATTCAATAACTTGAAAGCAAAACAAACATAAGAATAGCAACCATAAATACATAACACATAGACACCTAGATTTTTATATGGAAAACCTTAAAAGGGAACAACCATAGTGAGTGTTAGCTCACAATATATTATGATAACAATACCGAATTACATGAAGGCTCACTGCAATAGGCTCACTACCAATAAAATAGAAGAGAATATAGAAGAATTGGCTCACTTCCAAGAGGTGACTGCTACAAATGCATCTACAGAATGGTGAAGTGTGGTTCCATTAATAGCTCAGTATATAGACTCAAATGTCTTCATAATGTCTACTCTACTTTTCTGCTCTACTTCACATATACTCTTCCCTTCTGCAAAATTCTATTCTTCTTCGCACTGATCTAACCATAAAAGCAGACTTAATTCACATATTCATATTTTTCGCAACACACACACTCTTTGTATTGCAATCCATCTAATATATATACCTACACATAGATTTGGATCATAATTGGGTCAGCCTAAAACAAATAGTACTTATATACATAAGTAATACCAAGTTGACCCATAACTTCAAACATGATCATTATGAAACTCTAAGATCCTTGTTAATGATTCATTACTAATCTCTTATCATACCTTAAGAACTACATAATATAATATTCAACTAGAGACAAATGCGGATCTTAGAACTATCACTTAGTTATTGTGAAACATTGTTAGACTGTAAGCCAATAAAGAACAACTTGTAGAATGTGATAAATAAACCTTCAAAAGCTATAACTCTAGATTTAGGTAGTCATAATAAGTATCTTTTCTACCTTAGAACTACAAGACAAAATATGCAACAACGGAGGAATGCAAACCCTTTTACTCCGGTACTGTGCACAGTTCCTAACTTGGGTTTTCTCATTTGAACCTAACTAAATCATAGTAAGTCTTCTGGAGATCTTCAGGACTTGCAAACTTGAATATAACACTTTCAAACAACTGCAAACAACATACCTTAACTGCACAATAGAAGCATACCAATCCTTACTTTTCCAACTACCCTATAAATTGTCAACACTTAGTTATAACCTGCTTGTTGCCATAATCATAACTTGCCAGACCTTGTTACCATCAAACTTACCATGTTGCCATCAATGGCAACAATCATGACTGCAAAGCAGTGTCTCTTGCTTAAATGCTAACAAACCAATGTCAGCCACAATGGCAAAAAGGACAGAAATGGAAAAACCAAAACATGAATTACTCACAACCCTTACTGCCTCTTCAGCCTCAACAACAAGCCATTATGCCAAATTAATCTAGTCCTACAACTCGGCCACCAAGAGAACAACAAATACCTGCCCAACCTGCACCTAACCCCAAAAACAAGCTCGTGCAATAGGGATACACTAACGAGGCTATTCAATACCCTACTTATGGGGTAGAGGTGAGTGATGTCCACCTTAGGTAAGGGAAAACATTAGCTAGGCCTTTATCCCCCCAAATCACTAAGGTGGTGGATGAACAACTCATAGAGGAAGCATTAGACAATTCACCTCTGGAACCTAAATCAAATCAGGTAAATCAGACTATCTCAAATCTAGAGCCTCCTTTCCCTAAACGACTAGCCATTTCAAAACATCAAACCCAAGTAGAGACAGACTTATTAGGTCAACTTAAGAACGTCAGTATTAAGATACCCCTCATCTAGGCTATCAAGGACATCCCAATCTACACCAAGACTATGAGAGGCCTTTGTCTTAAGAAACCAAGGAGAAAGAAGAAGGATCCTCAGACAGTGCATGTCCTAGGAAACCTTACTGATATCATGCTAGGGAACATAACTGTCTCTAAATACACAGACCCTGGTAGTCTAGTAGTGGATGTTAAGATTAATGGAACTCTCATCAAAAACACCTTGATTAACTTGGGGGCAGCCATCAATGTCATGACTAAAGAAACAATGTAACTCCTTCAACTACCAAACCTGAGGCCTACACCAACTATTTTATAGTTGGAAGATAGGTCAACAATTAAACCTAAGGGGATCATTGAAGACATAGTCATAGCATTAGACTCATGGGAGTACCCTGCAGACTTCATAGTTTTGCAGCCAAAAGTCAATCTTGCAGGTTATCCACTTATCTTACGCAGACCGTGGTTAGCAACAACAAATGCATTTATAGGTTGTAGGTCTAGGAACATGATAATATCAAATGGGACTATCACAAAGAAATTGGTCCTTTATCCCCTAGCTCAACCTCATGATAATCTAAAAACAAACCATATGGCCTACCTTAGAAGAAGAAGACCGCTATTCCCTACAAATTCTCATGATGATAGAATGCAACCCTTTGTTAGCAAACCAAGATGAGGATGACTTAATTGACCACATTATACAAAACCATTGTCATAGGGACTCGCAACAACATGATTGTCTGTCATGTTTGCAAGATCCATTACAAAATATCATACCTGCACATTCCTCAGAGGAATTATCCCAACTTTTCCACTCTCTACTACCTTAGGAATGCGTTCCCAACATTAGTGGATGTGATCTTTCATCTGTCCATCCAACTTCTAAAACATTGGAAATCATGCCAAGCAAAATGCTGAATATTAATAATGCTCTAACTGAGAAACAACATACTTCCTTGCACACTGTATTGCAGGCACATGCATCAACTTTTGCATGGGATTATAATGACATGAGAGGAATAGATCCAAATTTATGCATGCATAGGATCTACATAAATGATGGTTTCAAGCCCATAAGACAACCACAAAGAAGAATGAATCCTGCCTTAAGGGACATAGTTAAAACTGAGCTCCAAAAACTCCTTGATACTGGTTTTAATTACCCTATTTTTGACAGTGAATGGGTGTCACCTTTAGTTATTGTCCCTAAGAAAGGAGGTTAGCGGAGGGTGTGTATAGATTACATGGAACTTAACACAACCACTAGAAAAGACCATTTTCCACTAGCCTTCATTGATCAAGTACTTGATTCCCTAGCAGGTAAAAAGTACTACTTAGATAGTTTTAGTGGCTATAATCAGATAAAATAGCTCCAGAGGACTAGGATAAGACCACATTTACTTGCCCTTGGGGTATATATGCTTATTCTTTCCTTCCTTTTGGGTTATGCAATGCCCCAGCCACTTTCCAAAGGGCAGTACTAAGTATCTTTTCAGACTATGCTCATGATTCTATGGAGATCTATATGGATGATTTCCCCACTTATGGAGACACATTTGAGACAACACTCAGTAATCTAGAGAAGGTCCTAAAAAGATGTCAAGAGCATAATTTGCCATTGAGTCATGAAAAATGCTTTATGATGATGACTTAAAGAGTTGTTCTAGGATACTTTATATCTAGTGATGGTATTCATGTGGATCCTAATAAAATTAAGATAATTTCTACACTTCATGTATCACAGAAACTAAAAGATGTTAGAAGCTTTCTTGGCCATGCAGGCTATTATAGGAGGTTTATACAGGACTTCAATAAAGTAGCAGCACCTTTGTTTTCTCTGCTCACAAAGGACATGGAATTTGACTAGACCATAGAATGTCAACACTCTTTTGATACACTTAAGGAATCTTTGACAAAAGTACCTATCTTGAGAGGACCAAATTGGACATTGCCCTTCCACATACACACTGATTCTTTTGATTTTGCTATAGGGGCAGTATTGGGACATAAAGAAGGTAATAAAGAGTATGCTATTTATTACATTAGTAAAAACTTACAAGGAGCAAATCTCAATTACAATATCACAGAAAAAGAGATGTTGGCTGTTGTCTATGCTATGAACAAGTTTAGACATTATATAACTAGTTACTAGGTATTTATCCACATAGATCATACTGCAATCAGATATTTAATGGATAATCTTGTGGTTGGGGGTAGACTAGTCAGATGGTTGCTCTTGCTATAGGAGTTTGATATCACAATAGTGGATAAAATAGGAAAAGCTAATGTGGTGGTAGATTTTCTATATAGACTGTCCACACAGATGGAAGAAGATGTGGTGGATGACTCTTTCCTAGATGAGCATTTGTTTTCTCTTACTTTACATACACCATGGTTTGCTGATATTGCTAACGATTTGGTAGTAGGGCAGATCCCATCACACTTCTCCCTAAGAGAAAGAAGACAATTAGTGCATAAAATCTTTCCATATTCTTGGATTGCTAGTTATTTGTTCTACACTGGTCCAGACCATATTATGAGGAGGTGCATAAGAGAAGATGAGGTCTTTCACATCCTAAAAGCTTGTCATGATGAGCCCTATGGGGGTCAATTTGCAGTCAAGAGGACAACATTCAAGATATTAACCACAGGCTATTATTGGCCAACTCTTCATAAGGATGCAATCAGGTATACAAGGAGTTGTGACCGATGTCAGAGAATGGGCAGACCAACAAGATTAGATGAGATGCCTTTGCAACCCCAGATAGCACTAGCACCATTTGATAAGTGGGGGCTAGATTTCATTGGGCCAATCTCACTAGCTTCTAATAATAAGGAGTACATTTTAGTTTGCACTGATTATTTGACAAAGTGGATTGAGGTCAAAGCTTTCCAATTTTCTAGAGATGGGAATGTAGCCAAATTCTTGTATAAAGAAATTTTCACTAGGTATGGAGCACCTAGAGAAATTGTCACTGACCAAGGTCCCCAGTTCACTTCTGAACTCATTTCAACACTGGTCAAAGAGTATGAAGTTAGGCATAGGAGGTCCACACCCCATCACCCTCAGACCAATGGGCAAGTAGAAATTACAAACTAAGAAATTAAGAATATTCTAATCAAGACAGTAAATATCCACAAGAAGGACTGGACAACCAGACTACCAGAGGTAGTATGGGCATATAGAACTACATGGAAAACAACAACTAGTTTCACACCATATGAGTTAGTGTATGGTAAAACAATAGTTTTACTAATTGAATTTGAGTATAAGACACTAAGGACTGCCCTAGAAATTGACATGGATCTGACAACAACACAACTCGAAAGACTCCATATTCTCAATGGATTATATGAGATCAGAATGGCAGCTATGCACCACATAGAGATTGTTCAAAAGAAGAGAGCCAAATGACATGATCAGTTAATTAAAAGAAAAGACTTTCATGTAGGTGACTGGGCTCTGTTATATGATTCAAAGTACAGAGATCATAAAGCCAAATTGCAATCTAGATGGCTAGGACCTTATGAAGTTCACCAAGTATTTTCCAATGGAGCTGTCAAACTACAGATAATAGATGAGGTCATATTTTCACTATTGGTTAATGGACATCAATTAAATCTCTATACCAGACCAGCAAACAGAGATGATTTTCTAAATCAATGTTATATTCCTAACCATGATCCGGATACTTCTATATCATCATCTAGCAGTAACATAGAAGAAGACCCTGCTGGTTATCATAGTGACTCAGTAGGTGAGCTGCATAGCTCACCTCCTGAGGTCACTCAGGGATAATTTCTTTCCTTTCCTCACATGCATACACAACACCGATGTCACCATCTTCATGAAGACCAAGTCAATAAGCCATAGCGAATTGTTGAAGGCAACAACTCCACATTGCCATCATATTACATTGGGACCTGTTGGAGGCAAACATGCAATAACTATCTATCCACTCACATGTAGCAACTATCTGTCTGTTAATTCAAATTTTGCACCATGCACTCCACTTTTCAAGAGCATGTAGTTGTCGTTCGTCATTGCACTGCATGCAAATTACATCAGCTTATTCACACGTACTAGAGTGTCATTCCACCATTCTTCATAATAATAAGTTTTATCTCATAGAACTTATGTTGTAGACACATTTTCCAACGCCTCACTTGCGTGAAGTCCAGTTCATCTCATTCCACAAGGTACAAATATACTAACTTACCATTATTTGACACAAATATTTCAATATTTCCTTATATGCTCACATTTAATAATTTGAAATTATCATTTGTAATTTTATATCCATATACTTTCATCCTTCTCCTTGCCGTACATAGACTTGAATTGAGGTCACTTCAAGAATTTAGTTGGGGGAGGAATAGTGTTTTTGTTCAAAACAATGATTGTTTGCCATTGTCAGTTATACAACACAATATACAACCTCTTTTTCATTTTCTTTATGACTGCTCTGCTAATTTGTCTGCTAAATTTTCTGCTATGCTTCCTATGCTAAAATTCCCAATTTCCCATAGTTCCAAGTCGATTTAATCTAGTTTGATAGTTTAGGTTGGTATCATACAGCAAGGGAATATACAGGGGGTTATTAGAAGCATGGGTTATTGAAACTAAAGAGTAAGCAAATATATATATGGGTTGTAGCAAGGGGTTGTGGTGAATTTGAATTCAGAATTAGCAATATGGGAGGAGACATCATCAGATGAGAACCTACAGTGCATGATATAGTACTGGAAGATCAATTAACTTTGCCAATCTTAACACAGGAAGGATGGATTGACTATTTCCTAAAACTCACAGAATTTGATGAAGGTATAATGAGGCAGTTTGCAGCCTCACTTTACCATGATGAAGCCACTATAAAAGGACTGATAGTGGATGCTTTGGAAGTAGCAGTTGCTGAGGTATTGGGTTTACCCATAAATGGTGAAGAGTTCCCCATCAAAGTAGATGCAATAGTTGCAAGAGATGAATTTAGTGAAGAAGGAGAGCAGCTAGAATCTACATCACAAGGAACTAAAAGGCTATCACTTCCAAAATTGTGGGTTGCTTGTGCCGTGCATATTATTAAATACCTCACCTATGATGGTAGGCAATCTATGTTATACACTATCCATTTCAAATTGTTAAGCCATCTTCATCATAATAGGGTAGTTAATGTGTCTAATTTCCTTTACAATTTCTTAAAAAGAATGGGCTATGAATATCAAAGACATAGAAAAGATCATCATTATCCCATGATTGCCTGGTCACTCTGTTAGTTAAGAGAAGTCTTAGGATGTAGTATCCAAATGTGTCATGGAAATGATTCTTGAAATGTAGAAATATCAATGATATCCTTAATGAGCCAGCATCACTAGAAAATTCACCTGCTACATCCTTGAGAGAAAACCATGTTTCACCTGTTGCTTCACCTACCCATAACATAGAGGAGATAGGAAAATAGGATGTGCCAATTGTGCCAAATGTAGTATCTGATCAACCTATATTGGAAGAAGAAAATCAAACCCCAGAAGAAGAGACCAATCAGGCCCCATCCTCTAGTAAGACACTTAGCACCAAAACACCAAGAACTAGGAAAAAAAAGAGTGGTTCCTCTTCTAAGGCTACAAAGAGGTCAAAAGGGAAATCCACACCAGTAAGGAGTTCACATCGCCTTAGAGAGAAAGGTGTTATGGGGAGTGTTGTTGAGAAGACTAGAAAAGAGAAGGAGGATGTGGTAATAGTAGAGAGTGACCATGAGCTAGAGGATAATGTGACCGAAAATATACAAACCTCCAAAAAAAAAGAAATGGTATTTGTCCAGTACCTCTAAATCTGAATCAGAGGACATCTTTATTACTAAGAAAACTAGGATGAAAACACCAAACAACCCTAATAATGAGAAATATGAGTGTACATGAGGTGGTGATGAATAGTTTTCAAAGGATGAGGAATTGTTGCTTGAGGACAGGAATATAAGAAGAGAACTACAGGAAGCTATTGATAGAATAAAACAACTGGAAAATTTGATCAAATCCTATGAGTAGAAGGACAAAGAAAAAGAGGCAAGGATACATGAGTTGGAAGAAAGGGTTAACACCTATGGTTAGGGATCAAAACTGGATGCCCTCGTAGAGCTAGCCATAGTAGTTGTAGGGAATAAGGAACTAGTAACCAAAGAAAAGAGAATCTCTATTGTCAAAACTCCAACTTGCTATACAGTTGTATCCATAGGATATTAATTATGGAAGGTAACTCAAGAATTCTTTGAACAGAAAGAAGAATGGAAAAGAGAAAAGGAAACCATGATTGAAGACCACATTAAGGCACTGGAAAGGAAGAATATAGAGCTATGGAAGATGGTAGTTAGAATGGAGGAAATAGCAGATAAGGCTTCTCAGATTGTCAAATGTAGACCACTAGCTAGGACCTATGCCTTGTTTCTTCAAGAAATTTTTTTGAGTTCCCAGTTCAGAGGATTGATCAGCAATAAACTAGTTGACATGAGTGAGAAAATGGCTTTCCTCAAAGTTTTTGCTACTTCCACACTTGATGAACAAGATCAACTATGTGAATTTTATTCACATAATTATGTTGTGTCTGGAGATACTGAATGTAATCCATTAATCTATGTAGGGGATTTACAAGTAAGAGCATTAGCCTCTTACTTCAGAAATGAGAAATTGAGAGGGGACATTATGCAAGCTTACACAGAAAGAGAGAAGTCCATTGCCCTTCCAATTAGAAAGGAATTTGAAATCCCTGAATTTATCATTGCAGAATGGAAGCTGCTTTTAGAGCACAAGGGTGCGGGGAGAAAGATTATGAATTTGAGGCTACAAGACTATGACAGGATTCAACACTTGACAGTAGGGCTCATCCATCATTCTCACCAGTATGTACAAGATAGGTGGAATAGTTTGACTAGAGTTACAAAAGAAGGAACCCCATTTTGTCCACAACTTCATGGCCATGTTTGAAAGGGTCAAGAAATATATGGACATTGCTAAGGGACAAGCATTGAGTTGGATACTACTTACTTTTCAGCCCCCTACACTTCTATATCCAAAGCCACATTGGACTAGGAGGAGTGCCGAGTGTGAGAAAGTAGAGGTCTCCAGGATAAACAGGTTGGCACACAATAATGGCTTTTATCTATAACAGACTCAAGGAGTAGGTACTACAACACATTTCAGGGAGATCACCCTGTATTACAACCTACAGCCTTAGTTATTTGCTTGAGGTCAAGCAAAAGGATAGTTGGGGGGTGTGATGAGCCTAATTATTAGCATGTTTTCTTCTAGTTTTATGCAAGTTAAAAGACATTCCCAGACACTGTTTTAAGTATATCTCTATGTTATGTTATCCTTTATAATAATTATGCAGACTTGAACTTGGTTAATTAAGTATATGGAGATATGATTGATATGATGAAATTGTATGTTATATGTGGAAATGTATGGATTATTGAGAATGTGTTGATCATGGTTGTTAGTATTTTGTACATGTTCATGGACTAACCTTGCAGCTAAAGAGGGAGGATTGTCACCTACATCAAATACAAGATACAACATGCAGCCACAACATTTCCAAGCACAGAGCAAGGGAGATTCCAGTCTTGACTAAGTGCAGCAACCACGACCCGAGGATACTTGATGGAGAGAATCACGCATCATGATAGGCGATCAATAAAGGTGATTGGAAACTTAGAGGACTCTGTTACAACTAGAAGAGTAATGGGACCAATTCAATCGACCCATGTTCCTTTGTTTTAGCAGAGAGTTCTAATTTTGTTAGGACACTTCCTTCCTTCTTTTCCTCTCATTATTGTTAGCATTCATGACACTCTAGTTCATGCAAAGTGGTGTTTTATGTTTATAGTTAAGAGACCTATTTCAATAACTCCCTTGTGCCTATATTATGGTTTGGTGGTTGAGGTAGAAGAAGTTAGTTAAGTTCAATTTTGAATAATTTTTGCTCTACCACAGATCTAGCTATCTGAATCTTTCATAGATCATGCATACAATATTATTTGATCATGAGTTATGAAATATTACAGTTAAGCCATATTTTATGTGAATTTGAAAAGATTGTGCAATGTATGTTAGAATCAATATGATTATGTTTATCTAAAAGGGTTAGATTTGAGTTTAAGTAGTGAGGCAGTCACTTGAGCAAGGGCCACTCAAGATAACTAACCTTCACTTTATTTCTAGTGTATTTTAATTGTTGTAACAATTAATTTATGAATACAAGATCAACTAGATTCTTAGAGTTGCTTAGTTCAATTAATTTGTGATACTTCGAAGGATAGGAATAGTTGTCATTAGCAAATTAGAATTCATTCCTTAATTAATATATTGATACAGTTTTACATTGTAGCATTACTTTCCCTTGTTAATAAGTAGCTTGTTGTAGTAAATAAGTTAGATAGTTTGATCCTTGAAAACACATACAGTGTAACCATCACAAGTCTACAAGCCCTGGTTGATAATTTGATGAGGTCTTTTCAAGAAGTTATAGTGGATTGTTTAGTAGGAGATTCCTTTGAATTGAATGATTACCACAAAGTTTACCTAGCATTGTAAAGACACTACACCCTGTATGTTAAAAAGTTTTCATGGAATCATATTGCGCCAAAAGAGAACTTTTCTCTTTATTAATAACTCATGCTACACCCTCTGGTGGGTCCCATATTTCTGACACTACAGACTTGCGTTTTAAAAAAATATTATGGGCCCACCTAAAAAATGGCATCATTTCGTAGCAACACAGCCCTAACAAAGTACAAGTCCTCAAAGCTTGTGGGCGCACACTAAGATGCCAAGTGTCATTCTTAGATTTCATTGATCATGACCACAGACTTAAAAATATTATTCATGCTACTTGGCATTAATTAACTGAATTGGCATCGATCATGACCACAGACTTAAAAATTAGAAAAATATTATGGGCCCACCTAACAAATGGCATCATTTCATTACAGCACAGCCCTGACAGAGTACAAGTCTTTGAATCTTGTAGGTGTGCGCTAAGCTACCAAGTATCATTATTAGATTTCACTGATCATGACAATAGACTTAAAAAATATTATTCATGCTTCTTGGCATTAATTAACTGAATTGGCATTGATCATGACCACAAACTTAAAAATTAGAAAAATATTATGGGCCCACCTAACCAATGGCATCATTTCACAATAGCACAACCCTAACAAAGTATAAGTCTCTGAAGCTTGCAAGCGCGCACTAAGATGCCAAGTGTCATTCTCACATTTCACTGATCATGAACACAAACTTAAAAGATATTATTCATGCTACTTGGCATTAATTAATTGAATTAATTTTGATCATGACCACAAACTTAAAAAATATTATTTGTGCTACTTGCCACTAATTAACTCAATTGGCATCATTTCACAGTAGTGCAGCCCTAACAAAGTACAAATCTCTAAATCTTGCAGGCACATGCTAAGATGCCAAGAGTCGTTCTCACATTTCACCTATCATGAGCACAGAATTAAAAAATATTATTCGTTCTACTTGTCCTTAGTTAACTGAATTGGCATTGGCTAATCTAGCGACTAGTTTGTCACATCAAGAATCAAAGTAAGTGCAGTTAGTCCTATCAAATTATCAATCTCCAACTCTAATTAATGATAAAGGTAGTACTGCAAGTGCAGTCAGTCCTATCAATCATGCAACACTATTTCAAATCAATCCCAATTAAGATCACAATTAACCCACCATAAATGGAATAAATGTTGGTGTCATGTGTGACTGTTATTTGGTGTACCGCATGTTATTGTACATTTTCACATGCGACATAATAAATATAATTATATAGCCATCCCTAAGCCTCTTCTATAAGTTTATTAGGCATCTTCCTTATTTTTTTTGTTGTTTCTATTTTTTTAATTTCTTGGCAAATTACTATCATTGACTGATTCAAGATGAGTCATTTGATCTCTCGCCATGTTTCTCTCTTGCCTTGCAAATGGGAAATGGTGGATTTAGATAGATATGATGACCTAAAACTGGGGAAGGTGTTTCTGATTGACTCCCCCCTAGTTGACGATGTTGTCCGGGACATTATTGGCCATGGTATTCTTTTAGAATATCCTCAAAAAAATTATTCAACGACATTGTCTGTGCATTTCTATCCAATTTAATGAACCTACTTGATGACCTAGGTCTGGTGAAGATGATTGGAAAGGCAATTATTCAAGAATCACTTATCCCTGGGCATAAGCTTGATATAGCTTTAAATGATTACGATTGTGATGCCAGAGCATGGGATAAGGCTAGAATTTTCCCTTTACATTTGTTAGAGCACTCGACTACAACTAAACAAATTCTTAAGGAGGCAAGGAGGGTGTCATATCCCCTTTCTAAAATAATTAATTAATGGTCAATATTAACCCATCTTATTCTTCCATGGGTTAATTAGGCAAGCATACGAAGACTAAATATGTAATATTTAATATTGTCCAACTAATATCTATTTCAAGAGGACAATTAAATATTAAATTAAATATTTTGAGACTCAAAAAGGGGCATTGGGTTTGGTGAGGTGTCCATTTGCATGAAGATTTGGAAAATCTTGGTAAATCACAAGTGGCGGGGCACTTTATGACAATGTATGATAGCTTATGACAACTGTCATACCCCAAAATAGCAAGGAATCAAAAAAAATGTGGAAATTTTAGATTTCCCTCTCTCCCATGAAATATTGATACAAAATATGTAATTTTGGTGATTTGGGGCTATTGTTGATTTGATATTTTCTCTCAAACTTGCAAATTTGTAGATTGTGGCTTTAATGGATGAAAACCCATTAGAATAAAGAGGCTTGTGGATGAAAACCCATGAGTTTTAGGTGGCTAGAGGATGTAAACCCTTTGATCACAAGGAGTAGCTTCATCCAGAGGTTGCACAGAGCTTCAAGGATTAAGTAGTTTCTGATAGTTTCCAGCAGTTTCCATTGTTTGTGTGTGCAGGTCTTCTTGTGTTGCTGTGGTAGTTCCAGAAGTGCTGGGAAGAGTTGCTGTTGTTATTTCCTTTGGTTTTCTATGTAGTAGCTGTAGATTTCCATTTTCTAATGTTAGAGATCAGTATTGGAAGTTGTCGGTAGTGTTGTGTTGATTTTGGCTTTGTGGGTCAGAATACCCAATGTGTATTTCAACTTGTTGTGAAGATTTGGTTGTGTAGTTTTCTGCTGAGTGATGTAGGTGTTTTCTACTATTACTTTAATGGTATCAGATCATATTTCATGTACTTTCCATCTAAAAATCAAACAATATTAGTTTTGGATGTTTTTGGTGTATTTCGGTGATTGACGGTGTTGGCAATTTTTGTGGGTTTTGCCCAAATCTTGTTGTTCGAAGTTGTATTATTTGTTGCTAATGCAAATCAGTATTGTAGATCTAATAACATGTTATTTACATCAGAAATCAATAAAAAAACATTTTTGTGAAGTTTCATATTTTGGGTGTTAATCCTGAGTAAGACTAGCTAGCTAGTTTCATAAAATTTGATGCAAAATTGGTGAAGATATTCAAATTCATTTTCAGACCTGATGTGAAATGTTATTTTTAAGTTTGGCTCATTATAGTGGTATTAGAGCATGATCTTGCTAGCCTGTAGGTTATTCATATGATTGATGATACCGAGTGATGAGAAATTAGATATTTGAGGAGAGAGCAAAGGAAATTGCAATTGGAGGAAACAATGGCAGATATAAGAGATGCAGATGAAGATGATGCTTCAAGGAAATTTACTCAAATGGTTGAGGCACAAACCAAACTTGCTGAAATGTTTGGGAAAATGATGCAATGGATCCAAAACAACAGTAACAATGGAAACAAACAAACCCTTATTCCTACCTGAAGAGGAACCTGAACAAGTTGAGTCTGCAACTACTAGTACTTCAGGTGCAAACAATAGTAACAATGGAAATTCAGGGGCTGTAAAAAAACCCTTATTCCTACCTGAAGAGGAACCTAAACAAGTTGAGTCTGCAACTACTAGTTTGTTCAATGCGGAGACCTTTAACAAATGGCGTGGAGAATATAATGCATTGACAGATGAGATAAAGAATGATATGTCTTGGGGAGAATATGTAGAATTCGTGAGAAGAGGTGAATCTCAAAAGAAGGGGAATGAAAAAAATAAAGAACTAAAACACAAGTTGAGTAAGTTAACTGCAGCTTTCTTTGATGGAAGTGAAAAGATTTCAGCTAGAGCTTGGTTGCAGAAGATAGAGACATACTTTATGCTCAATCCCATGACAGAGAAGGATGCAGTTCAATTTGCCACTTTGCATTTGGAAGGAGAAGCCTATGAATGGTGGTACCATGGTTGCACTACTTTGGGACATGATTAGGTATAGACCTTTGGTGATTTCAAACAAAGGATTCTTGACAGGTATGAACTAAAAGAAGAAGAAGAATATTTCAGCCAGTTGTCCGAAATTAAGTAAAAGAACTCAGCAAGTGAGTATATAGCAGACTTTCAAAAGATTGCAGTGATGGTACTTGAAATATCAGAGAAGAGAAGAGTACATCTATTCACAGGGCTCACTGAACCTCTTAGGGGTTTTGTTAGATCTTTTGCACCTCTCACTTTGTAAGAAGCTATCAAGAGGGCTCTAACCCTTGAGCCATCAATTCCAAAGAATGCTTTCCCACACTCCTCCAAACAAAACACATGGCATCATAAGGGAGGATTTCAGAAGAAACCATTCCATGTACTTGCACCTATACAAAAAAATACAACTCCTAATACTGCAAAGAAGATGGATGAATAAACAAGGAATGAGCTTAGGAGGAAGAAACTTTGTTTTTCTTGCAGAGAGCCTTGGGTCCTTGGACATAGGTGTTTGGGAAAAGGACAAGTCCATTACATAGAGGTTGTCTCAAATAAGAATTCAGACTCAGATGGTAATGAGGGGTTTCATGACATAGAGGATTGTGAACCTGAGATCAAAGAGGAGACTAAAAAAGAAGGTTCATTAGCTGCACTTTCAGGAGCACCAAGGTATCATCTTTTTAGGGTTCGTGGAGTGTTAGTAGAGCAATGAATGACTATTTTGATTGATAGTGGGGCAACCCACAATTTTATTGATGAAGGGTTAGTAATGAAGAGAGGATTGAAGACTGAAGAATTTGAAGGGTTCAATGTGACTGTTGTAGATGGATTCACTATGCCGTGCACCAAAGTGGTCAAACAATTGAGCATCACTATGGGAGACTACAAGGTTTGTGATGATTTTTATGTTGTTGGTATTGGTGAAACTGATGTTGTCTTGGGTGTTTAATGGTTGCATTCTATAGGAGGACACTATCAGAACTATCAAACTATGGAGTTCAAGTTTCAGTCAGAAGGCGAGGAGATTACATTGAAAGGGATTTCAAATGGAGCTCCACGAGTGCTGACATCAAAGAAGATGGAGAGGACTTTCAAAAGAGGTCAAGTTGCTTGGGCAGCCACTTGCTTAATCTAACCTTCAAGATCTCCAAATGGAAAAGGTAAATTTCATTTTGAAATTCAAAAAAATTTAGATAAGCATAGCATTGTTTTTAGTGATATACCCCTAGGATTACCTCCAGATAGAGGGTTTCAGCATGTTATAGAGTTGAAAAAAGATGCCAAACCTGTTATAACTACTCCATACAAACATCCAAGGGGTTACAAGGAAGAGATAGAGAAGACTATCAGAGAGCTCTTAGATATGGGATTCACTAGACCAAGTTCTAGTCCTTTTGCATCATCTGTAGTTCTTGTGAAGAAGAAGGATGACACTCTAAGGATGTGCATCGACTATAGAGATTTGAATAAGAAAACCATTAAGAATAGATATCCCATACCAAGGATAGATGAAATTATTGATGAGTTGCATGGAGCTATTTACTTTTCTAAGATTGATTTGAGATCGGGATACCACCAGATTCAGATGAGAGACAAAGATGTAGAAAAGATAGCTTTTCGGTGTCACTATGGGCATTTTGAGTTCTTGGTCATGCCCTTTGGCCTCACTAATGCACCAGCAACTTTCCAATCATGCATGAACAAGGTATTTAGTAAGCAACTCAAGAAGTTTGTCTTGGTTTTCTTTTATGATATATTGATCTACAATAAAACTTGGAAGAAACACTTAGAACATTTAGATATAGTTTTGGGTATTTTGGAACAGCAATCTTTCTATGCTAAGTTGTCCAAATGTGAGTTTGGATTAACTAAAATTCTTTACTTGGGATATGTCATAAGTTCTAAGGGTGTTCAATTAGATCAACAGAATATTCAAGCAATACTTGATTGGCCTCTACCTACAAATCTTACACAGTTGAAAGGATTCTTTGGGCTATGTTGCTATTTTAGGAGGTTTGTAAAAGGTTTTTCTCAGCTTGATATTTCATTAACATATTTGACTAAGAAGGGATCCTTGCATGGTCTGAAGAAGCTCAGAAAACTTTTGACAAGTTTAAGGAGGTAATGAGTTCATGCACCATGCTTGCTATTCCTGATTTTTCATTGCCTTTTGTAGTTGAATGTGATGCTTCAGGTGAAGGTGTTGGGGCTGTCCTAACTCAAAGGGGACATCCAATTGCTTTTGAGAGTAGGAAGCTAAACAATCTAGAAAAAAACATATCACATTTATGACAAGGAAATGTTGGCAATTATTCATGCACTAGAGAAGTTCAGACAATATCTTGAGTGTGGAAGTTTGTTGTGAAAACTGATCATAATAGTTTGAAGTATTTCCTTGATCAAAAAGATTTGAATGATCACCAAAAAAGGTGGGTAAGCAAGCTGCAGGCATATGATTTTGAAATAGAATATATGAAGGGTAAAAGAAATGTGGTAGCAGATGCACTTTCTAGGAAGCTAACTTTGTGTTCATTATCTTCTATTTGTGCAGAGTGGAAAGATTCTTTCATTGCTGAATATGTCAAAAATACTTTTGCATATAATGTATTGGATGATTTAGTAGAAGATGATAAGTATACAGTGAATGATAGGTTGATTTATTACAAGAACTGAATTTTCCTTGTTCCTGAATCAAAAATCAAGGAAAAGATTTTAAGAGCTTTCCATAACACTCCCTTGGCTGGTCATCAAGGTTACTTCAAAAGATCCAGGAAGATCCGTAAGATATTTTCTTGGAAAGGTCTAAAAGAAGATGTCCACAAGCATATCAAAGAGTGTATGACTTGCCAAAGGAACAAAGGTGAACAAATTTTTCCTGCAGGTCTCCTACAACCGCTTCCAATTCCTGAACAGAAATAGGAGAGCATTTCTATGGACTTTATCACAGGACTTCCCAATGTACAAGGTAAGGATTGTATATATGTGGTGGTGGATAGATTAACAAAGTATGCTCATTTCTTTCCCATCACTTCAGAGTTTAAGGCTCTTCAAGTAGCAGAGTTGTTTTTCAAAGAGATATTTAAGCTGCATGGTTTGCCAAAGAACATTGTTAGTGACAAAGATAGTAGGTTCCTTAGTCCTTTTTGGAAGGAACTATTTCACTTGATAGGAACATAGCTCACACCAAGCACAAGTTACCACCCACAAACAGAAATTGTTAATAAGTGGATAGAGAGGCATTTGAGGAATTATGTTTTAGATCAGCAAACTACTTGGGTCAAATGGTTGCACTTGGGAGAGTATTGTTACAATACATCACATTATATGTCAATTGGTATGCCTCCATTTCAATCTGTTTATGGTTATGATGCACTTTCTTTTGCTGATTTGATATTTACAGATAGTAGAGTACCTGTAGCTAGTGATCTTATCAATCATAGCCAAGAGATCATAAGGTCACTAAAAGATAACTTGAGGCAAGCACAGAACCAACAAAAGATATATGTAGATAGGAAGAGAACAAAAATATTTTTTGAGGTGGGAGACTTGGTATTTCTTAGATTGCAGCCATATAAACAAATCTCTTTGAAGAAGAGTGGGGCTGAAAAGCTTAAGCCTAAGTTCTTTGGGCCTTACAGGATCATCAGGAAAATTGGTGAGGTAGCTTATGAGTTGGAGCTTCCTCCAAACAACAGGATACATAATGTATTTCCCATTTCTTGTTTGAAGAAGGTCCTTGGACAGAAAATTGTGCCTTCATTTGATTTACCACCTTTGGATGATGAAGGGAAGTTGATTTTGATACCTAAATAGATTTTGGAAATGAGGGATAAAAGATTGAGGACCAGGAGCATTTCAGAATATTTGATCAAATGGAAGAATTTGCCAGTGGAAGATGCAACATGGGAAGGACCAAAAATTCTTGACCATCCAAACTTGAATTGCTTGAGGACAAGCAATTTCCAGGAGGGAGGACTTGTCATGTCCCCTTTCTAAAATAATTAATTAATGGTCAATATTAACCCATCTTATTCTTCCATGGGTTAATTAGGCAAGCATAGGAAGAATAAATATTTAATATTTAATATTGTCCAACTAATATCTATTTCAAGAGGACAATTAAATATTAAATTAAATATTTTGAGACTCAAAAAGGGGAATTGGGTTTGGTGAGGTGTCCATTTGCATGAAGATTTGGAAAATCTTGGTAAATCACAAGTGGCGGGGGACTTTATGACAATGTATGACAGCTTATGACAACTATCATACCCCAAAATAGCAAGGAATCAAAGAAAAATGTCAAAATATTAGATTTCCCTCTCTCCCATGAAATATTGATACAAAATATGTAATTTTGGTGATTTGGGCTATTGTTGATTTGATATTTTCTCTCAAACTTGTAGATTTGCAGATTGTGGCTTCAGTGGATGAAAACCCATTGGAGTAAAGAGGCTTGTGGATGAAAACCTATGAGTTTTAGGTGGATATAGGATGCAAACCCTTTGATCACAAAGAGTAGCTTCATCCAGAGGTTGCACAGAGCTTCAAGGATTAAGCAGTTTCTGGCAGTTTCTGACAAATTCCATTGTTTGTGTGTGCAGGTCTTCTTGTGTTGCTGTGGTAGTTCTAGAAGTGATGGGAAGAGTTTCTATTGTTATTTCCTTTGTTTTTCTATGTATTAGCTGTAGATTTCCATTTTCTAAAGTTAGAGATCAGTATTGGAAGTTGTGGGTAGTGTTGTGTTGATTTTGGCTTTGTGGATCAGAATACCCAATGTGTATTTCAGCTTGTTGTGAAGATTTGGTTGTGTAGTTTGCTGCTGAGTGTTGTAGGTGTTTTCTACTGTTACTTTAATGGTATCAGATCATATTTCATGTACTTTCCATATGAAAATCAAACAATATCAGTTTTGGGTGTGTTTGGTGTATTTTAGTGATTGACAGTGTTGGCAGTTTTTGTGGGTTTTGCCCAAATCTTGTTGTTCAAAGTTGTATTATTTGTTGCTGCTGCAAATAAGTATTATAGATTTGATAACATGTTATTTACATCAGAAATCAATCAAAAATTTTTTTGGTGAAGTTTCATATTTTGGGTGTTAATCCTGAGTAAGACTAGCTAGCTAGTTTCATCAAATTTGATGCAAAATTGGTGAAGATATTTAAATTCATTTTCAGACCTGATGTGAGATGTTATTTTGAAGTTTGGATCATTATAGAGGACAATTGTTAGAGGCCCTTATTAGACATAATGATTTATTTGACAGTTACTTAAGAAGGGGAAGGTCTATTGTCTATGCTACAAATTTTCTTTTTTAGGTGGCAGTTGTTAGAAGGCAAATCAATAGTGGCCACTAACAACAAGTTATTTTCAGTTTTTCAAAAGTTAAACCATTCTAAATTTTCCATTTTCTACTTAAGGATTGAATTTTCCATTTTTAGTTTTTGAATTTTGAATTTATCCAAGGTTCGTGTTAGGGTACCTTGGATTAGGGATATATAAAAAATCTTCTGTATGGTTGTAAACTCTTTTGATTAATATAATAATATAATATGGGTTATCGATGTAGATTGCAATTGTTGTCAACATTTTAATTTTTTGTCCTATTATCTATTATTTTTTGTTAATAATATAATTATGGAACTTTTATTATTGATGGAACTAGTTCCATTGGTTGATTCTGGAAGTATTATAATTTAGAATATATGTAAAAGTAAGTTTAATCTAAATCATTCCTTGAGACATTTGTTGACACTTGTCTATATAATTATAGAATATATTATAGTTATATTGCTAATTTAAAGTTTTTGGAATGTATATTAATATTAAGAACTTCTTTTCAATAACCAATGTACATTATGTTGGCATGATTGGCATATTGTGTGTGCTGGCATTGATGTCAACATTAAGGTCATCTTGTTGATTAATCATATGTTTAGGTGTGATCATGTTTCAGAAGAAAGAGTTGCTTCATCCATATCAGAAGTTGTTATGGTACATGAATTGTTGGTCTTCTCATATTAGGAGCAGGAGACCTCAATGATCTTCATAATGGTTGCATGACCACAGTTGGGTCTGGAATGACTAAAATTCTTTGACAAGTAAAAAGGAAGATATATGTTGTCCTCATATGGTCTTGATGATAGGATGTCATTGATATATGCTAAGGAGGTGTTAGTACTCAAGGCACTTCATCAAGTTTGATGTTGATTTGGTGGAGGATGTCAAAGTTGATCATCTCAGTATGTTGTTCAGGACAAGACTATCATGCTTGCTCAATGAGACAAGAGGACTTTAGGATATTCATCAAAGCTGTATGATAGAGTTGTGTTCATGGCAAGGTCTGTATCAAAGGTATATATAGAATTGCAGTGTCTTAGAAACTTGTCTAGGGTTTAATAAATATCCAAAACTCTATGTCATTAAATCTAGACCTAAGTCATCCTCTCCTAAGAATAATATCTTCTGCTTGCCATGCCATTAAGGTTTGCATTATTTTCTAAGTCAAAAGGCCTAATTGAAATTAGGGTTTGTTTTTTCTTCTAGAGTCCTAATTTTACTAAAAACCTAAATGCCCTTTCTAAACCCTAATACATTTATTCTTATAACCTTAATTCTACCTATTAACAAGTCATGTACTTTTTCTTTTAAAACTCTATTGACTTGTTATCACAAGTCATAGTCACTTAAGTGACCGATTAAAGGGGTTTTATATCATTAGGTAACCGACCCCCTTTGTCTAGGGAAACTGGATCCTCAGTTTACCTCATTTGGATTGGGTGGTAAAAAGCATATCGAAGGCTCTCATTTAAAATTGAGATGGGTGTGAAAGTTTTAATCGATGACTATGGTTTAATTTTGGAAACCTTCCTTCTTTGGTCTAAATTTGACGTGCTTTGGACCGTCCTCTACCTTTGACAACAAAGAATGCCTTTTGAAGGCTTAAAATAGCTAATGGAAGTTTGGTTCTTTTTCCTCTACATGCAAATAGGTGTGCAGGCCACTCCTTTGTCATTTAAGGCTCTTGTAACCATGGCTAGTGAATTTTGAAAAGGAAATCTTAAAATTTCATTAAAAATTTTATTGGCAGCTAATAAAAGAAATGGTTTTGATGAGCCTATAGAGTGGACATTATGGATAGGTGAGTGGACTCAGAAATATTTGAGGAAGTTGATTTTTTTTGGACTATAAGATTATGAATGGATAAGGGTGTGCTTCAGAGAGTGGGTTTTTAATGATTATTATTAACTATGAAAAGAAGTATGGCTCTATATGTTATTGATGTGATTTGGAAAACCAAAAAGGAGGAGAGCCTGAATGTTGATGGTATGGATAGATAAAAATAATGTTTGAGAGTAAGGGGAACGTGCAGAGTGTGTGTATTATAGGGGTGAGTGTTTGATGGATTGCAGTGACAATATATGGAAACCATGTTTTTAAGGCTTTGGAGGATGAATGGTGATTTTATTTTTGCAACTTTGATTGTATGCTGATGATGAATGTGAGAGTGGACATGAATAGAATGCAGTAAGTTCAGGGGATTCTTATTTGGAGCAAGTTCTTGCTTGTTTGATGGCAGAGCAGGTTGATTATGATAAAGATAGAGGTCTATATATGCATTCAATGAAGATCATCAGTTAAGGGGGCTGAGTAATCTTATTTATTGAGATCTTGATGATTTCAAAGATAGAATGGTAATCAAATTGATTGTTCACTATGTCTTTGAGATGTTCACAGTTTGTAGAGATTTGATGTGATGTGCAATGTTTTGGATTGAAACAAAGTAACCCTCTGCATTTTGTACTGATTTCCTCTATTGTTGTATGTACTCCTATTTCTAGTGAGGCATAGGATTTGTGATCAGTGAGATCCTATCTTTACCAGTGAAGCATGTGATCAATAACTAGTGAGGTTCTTGCCAGTGAGGCATATGAATTGTAATCAGTGAGATTTCAGCCAGTGAGGCTTAATGGAGATCAAAGTTTATAGTGGTTTTTACCCTTTTGGGGGTTTTCCACTCAATCACCTATGTCATATGTTGATCCTTCTGTCTCTTGTGCTTTGTGAATGTGTTATGTCCTGATGCATTTGATTTGTGTTTCATGTTGAATTTATACATGTTGAATGGTATTGATATTATTGTGAGAAGATCTTGATTTTAGAATTAGTTTTTGTTGACCACTAATTCACCCCCCCTCTCAGTGGTCTATAGTATTCCAACATATTAATGGACCAACAGGCTGTAGTAACCCTCATATTAATTTTTAACCCTTATTAACTTAATCCTTCATAAAATATTAAAATACTAAGTTTTAACCCTTATTCACTTAATTGTTCAGAAAAGAGATTAACAATGTGTGTAATTAATGAAATTAACAATTTAGAATTAGAATCATCTCTCATTTTATTGAGTCAAAAAACTTAAACTATTATAGAAACATGACAACACAGAGATGACATCCCTTTATAATAAAGGTTACATGGCGAAAGAAGAAGCCCTTGGCCCCTCGTTGGATGAATATTTCTAGTTGACAGAGAATTGAACACTAAGTATTTCCCTCGTATATTCCATACAACACAATGAAGAAGAAGCCTTTTCTTGAGCCCTGGCCCATGGAGCGGCATGAATATGTGAATTAAATTGGGAATAAAGTTGTGGCTTTTGTCCAAATTTTAGAAGAAAGGCTATCATGGCAAAAGAAGAAGCCTTCTGTAATCTGGACTATCTCGAAGGAAGCCAGAAGACTCATCATATCAAGCTAGATGCTAGACACATGAACCAATGGATTGGAAGAGACCATTGTCCACAATCCATCACTAGGCTGCCAGAAAGATGCAATAATGGATTGGGAGAGAACACTAACCACAACTCCTCAGATAGATGTAAGACCATCTATCATACAATTCTTCTAGATGTATTTGTCTATGGAGCCAAGGCACTTTCAAATTGCACTGAAAGAAGATTGTTGCTAGAAGGCACCATTCTCCTTCCACTTTATTTCCCAAGTAGCCGGTTGTTATCTTTCCAAATCCTCCCATGTCATACATGGAGTGCCCATGACTCATTTTTTTCATCTTATAAGAACTAGGTCCTTCAAGGTAAGGATAAAAACCCAACTGTGTAACCATTCTAACTGTTTCCTCTGTTGAAAAAGAATGCATTCTAACTGAATAATTCTCTTCAAATTAGCTAACAAGGAACAACCAAAATTTGAAATTGATTGTCAGAAGCAAATTGCTCGATCCCTTTATAGCCATGAGTCAAAACTGTTGGTGTTGTTATATGGAGCCTAATCAGACTCAGAGGTTAAATTTTCCCCACTTTTATTGGTGTAGTTTCCCCCCAAATTATTTAATGGGGGTTTGGGTGCAACACGCCCAAGAAGAGGTCAAGGGGCAATGCCCCTAGCGTGCTCCCTGTCGCGATACAGGCTGGGGTTGAGGGGCAACACCCCCATAGGGGCTTGAGGGCAGCGCGCCTGAAACCTCAAACAATTTTTTATTATTTTATAAAGGCGTCGGGAGTTATTTTTCTATTGGCCGACATTAAAAAAACCCTATTTTTGTAACTGACATAAGGCTTGATAAAAGTGGCTAAGGGTTAGGGTTTCTGTTGAGATATTGTATTGTAGCATTTGCAGCGGTATTGAGTTGCAAGGATTGCTGGTTGTAATCGGTTTAATTGCTGGATAATAATATTGGACTCTCTGTTGGTGGATGTAGCCCGAGTTTGGGTGAACCACGTTAAAAAGTGTCTCTCGCTGTTATTATTTCTGTGTATTTTTATTCCTCTGTTTAATCTTTATTTGCATTTAATTGACATCTTCTACATGTAATTCCTAATAGTTGGGAATTCAAAAAATCATTACCTATTCATCAGCATATCTTACTAACCTTGCAAATAATTCTCTAGACACCAAAATGTCAGTTCATATCATGCTCTAAGAGCATTTGGGCATCCAATTCAAGAAATCCTCATATGGACTTGACATCTTACTCGTATGGACTTGAAATCTTGTATCAAAAAGTACCTTGGCTCCCTTTACAAAGGTTGAAGTTTGCATCCACTTGATCACCTTGGGTGATTGATGTGACCACCAAAATGTTAGCCATCAGAGCAAATTGTTCCACTTGTAAATTGTTCCACCGTTTGATGAACAAATGATGAACAGTTGTAGTTCAATTCTGGAAGGTCAATCTCTAATGCTACACATTGCCACCAAAAGCCTCCCGAATCAACCAAGAGCCAATAGATATTATTAGATCAACGGTTGAGATATATATAAAATAAATATAATATGAATTATTTAATATAAAATGAAGGTCAAGGTGGTGGTGGAGTGCAAGTCTTCAACTGTGAAGATGGGCCCACTTGTTAATTTTGCAATGTGCATGAAACATCACGATGCAATCATGATGAGCCACATGGCTTACTACACAGTCTACTTATCTCTATTCTGAAGACTTTATGCAAAAAATTGGGTGTGTCAATACTTTGGCCCGAAATAGAACTTATGTCGTTGAGCTGTGATCATTTGGTGATAAAAAAAATTATAATATTATAAGTACATCAATGTAAATTGTAAGCCTAGCCAATGGTCAATGGGTCATCCTTTTGGATTTTGTTCTATTATATGATTATCTATTAATTTTTGTTAATCTGAATTGTTCCTTCGTTGACACTTGTCTCTAGTCTAGAAACTTAATGTAGAAAGATTGGTGTTAGAACTGCAACCTAGAATAGAACTAATGTCATTGATCTTTAATACTAAATATCCATTGATCTAAATGTAAATAATTTTTAAGCTATAAAATTGCCAAGTAAATTTATCTTTATAATTTAGCATTTGATATTTTTTCTAGCCACATTATGATTTTTCAAAAAATTGCTAGCACATTTGCCAAATAATTTATTTTATATTTTTGAATATCTATATAATTCACCGCCTAATTTATTTTTATTTTTTTGGAATAAAACTATAATTCGCCACCTAATTTATTTTATTTTTGGAATACAACTATAATTCGCCAATGAAATTTTTTTTTTTCAAATCTATATACAATTCGCCAGCAAAAAAACTAATGTCGACAAATTTGAAAAAAATTGCCAATGAATTTTTTTTTCAAAAATAGGCATAGATTCACCAAACATTGTTTTGGCCTTGGGCTAGGATTCACCATGATTTTATATGTTTTTTTAGGGGGGGTTCCTTAAAGTGATCCCTGCTTGGGCTAATGCCGCTTTCTTGACAACAATATTATGGGGCCTAAGAAAACTTTGGGAGATTGTAGAATTCCTAGATAAAACACCAATTTATTTGTTCCATATGATAGGTTGTTGGGAAGGCACCATGACTCCCCATCTTTCAATCCCTAATTATTAAACACCACATGTTCGGAAGTAGTCCAAAGAACCATGAGTAGTTGGAGCAGAAGATGATCAAATATCACCTTTGCCCTCCCAGGGACTTCTTTGATTCTGTTAGTAGAATCTTACCTCTCTAATGTCAATCAGGCAATCCAGGCATGATATCCCTCTCTAGTTGATGTCCTTGATAAAGGTCATCAAATGAAGGTAGGGGGAGAGGGACAAATGATGCCTCTCTACTTGAACACCCAAATTCCCAATCTAGCCAAGGTCATTGAGATTTTACCCACTCGGCCCATCCTCAGGAAGTAGCTACATGCAGGTGGAATTTCTAGCCAACCTTTACCCAGCCCTGTAAGAATAACACTATTTAGCTATGGTTCTAGGAAAGCAACAAGGTTACTGAAGCCATAAACTCTCATTCTTTCCAATTCCCCCCATTCTTTGGCCAAAATCTATCATTCTCCTTAATTCAAAAAGAGCAAATCTGTAACCAGGAAAATAGGGGTATACCCCTTTGGGAAATATTCAAAGGAACATAAAGGGAAAATCTTCACAGAGTATCCATATTGAAAACTGATGATAATGCCTTCATTTATAATGAGAACAGTTTGAGGCTCATTATTCGAGTAGCCTCCACTCTCCATCAATCTGCATAATTCCATTTCAGGAGTTTGAAGGCCTCACACTCTTGAATTTATTGTTGGAAATACTTCGAGGGCCTCAACACAACCATTAAAGCAAAGAATGGTGGACCAAGGTATCAAATTTAAGTCCCACATGAATAATGGATTTCTGGCATAATTAGCAAAATATGTTTGGAGATTGGGATCAGTTGAAGAAACATGCCAATTGTCAAATCACAACTCAACCACACAACTCTACACATGAAAATGTGAATTTGAACTTGGACCATTGATTAAGGACAAGTCAGAATGAAATAAATGGCTATTAACACACCACATGTCATCCCATCGCACCATTGCAGGCTCTGGAAGGACCTACACTATTACCTCTTTGCTTGTGTGTTGGGCACTAGCTTCACTCTCTTGGGACTAGGCCCTGCTAAGCATCGAGCATACCATTGCATCAATGTAGGGAATATTCCTTAGCACCTTCTCACGATATGCTCCTGTGATCAAACAAAAAATAAGAACGTAGCAATTGGTCCATGATACAAGACTTCAGCCCACCACTTCCACACCAACACATCTTCAGTAGATTTGCCGTTTATAGGACATGCGATGTCGTGATAACTCTAGATCTATCCATCCAATCTTAAGAAATATTTGATGCATAAAGAACTAGTCACTAAGGTTATGGGGCTGGTGGCGAATGAAGCTAACGACCTCACATCATCACTTAAGCTTGTAGTGACTGTAGTGCTCTTACTTAGCCAATTTTAGAGTTTCAGGCAAATAAACAAGGAAAACATATGGGGGTTCCACCATTGTGGATAGATGAGGTGTGAAATAGCATTTTAGAGAGGAGGTGGAGAGAAGTTTGAGATGACTAGATTCTTACAAGTTTAATGTATTATAACTAGTATATATATCTTTAAAAATCTATCTAAAATAATGCCGAGAGATATCAATTTGAAGTCATTTTATTTGTTTGAGGTATTTTATTTTACATTAGGACTATTTTATTTACTCTATACATGGACACATTAATTATATGATTTATGCATAAATTAGTCTTTTCAAAATTTAGAAAAATAAAGTATATATTATTTATTTAAATCTCAAATTTTAGATTAAAATAAAATAAAATAATTTGGAAGTAAATTAAAATTCTAAAGTAAAATAAAATAACTCTTAAGTAAATAAAAATATAAACAATGTAAACAAAATAAAATAATTTTTAAATTGCTCTAAATATAATAATATCTCTTAGCATTTCTAGATAAATTTATTTAAAATATTTAAATATTAATATTTTGACATGTAAATGGATGTCAAATTTAAGGTAAAAGGTAAGAGTTTTTGTTAACACGCTTACGCCATTACACTCCACCCCTTGCTTCCATTGTAGAATGTCTCTTCTGGCATTAATTATACTAAGTGGGTGAAGATTACAGTTGTGAACAATTTATTATTAATATAAATATGTTTTGAATTAGATAACTGGGAAGAGCCCGAACCCATATACAGAAGCCAAAAGGTGAACGAAGCAAGTTTCACAACTAGTGAAACAAGGGAACAAAATGGGATTTTGAAAGGACCTAAACCATTGTACAACAAATGGTAGCTCCGCTGCAAAACAAAAAGACCAAACGTCAAGAACTAGACTACACCAGAACTTGACCTAGAAAGACGAACTCCTTTGATCCGAGGGTGCAAAGTAGAAACAGACATAGGAATTCCTTTCTTCCTTCTTTGAACAATGGTCCATGAACACAAAGAGTCTAAGTCCATAGAACAAGGAGAGAGAGGGGAATCCACACCATATTCCACAACCAAAGATGAATCACGAGAGAAGGGAGAAGTTGATGACTCAATTGGAGCAGGGAACTCCACACCTCCCTCAAAAGAAGGGTTCACAATGTTGGTATACAAATTTGTCACCTAACTCTATCTTCTCTTGCCCAAACAAATGACAACTAAACCAACAGTTGAGTCAATTGCAATGATATTTCACACTGACTCTCTGCTTATTTTACAAGGTGCAACTACCTTCCAATGATATACAATGAATGAAAACAATGTATGGTTTTTACCAGAAAGTAGAAAAGGTGGCGCTTTTAATCGGAAAGCATTAAAGGCAATGAATCACAATACAATTTAAAATACTAAGAAGCACAAAGACTTCGACTACCACTATTGTAAACTTTATATCATTAATCATATAATCACCACTGTAAACCATTCATCAAAAGAAAAATTGTCCACAATAATGAGCTAGAATAAAATCTCCAATCACTTCAATACAGAATTACAAGCTAATAAGTTGATAGCATATTCAACATAGGAAGAATAAACATTCATCCACCATAACACAAAGTTTACAATTTTAGAACTCAATTGCACCAACTTCTAGATTCATATATTAAAAGTAACTGAAAATAGCATCACATAAAAATTAACCTTCCACAAAACAAAGTTTGCCAAAGAAATTCCTAATACATTGACAGGCTTAGAATATATAGCCTTGCCAATCATAATTGTCTTTGAAAATAGTAATGACTTCTTGAAGACAACTGATTAAAAGATAACTAATAAACTATTAAATATAACAGCTCTCTAGAGCCAATCATTTTTGAAAGAAACAACATAAAAACACATGAAAAGTCACTATGTGATAATTGTCAAGTCTTTATTTCACATCGCTTCATCTTGTTAGAAATGAAGGTGCAAACCACACAACAAAAATCTGATTCACATCTTAATATGCCCTCTAAACAATGTAGAATCAATGGAGATTGCAACAGAAAATAAAACCCATTACACATAAATTATATGCATAAAAAAATGAGCACACAACACAGTATGTAATGTGGAGAAAACCCTTTTGGGTAAAAAACTACACGAAGAAAAGAGGCTCCAAGTTGTATTATCTTCAAATATGAGATTACAATACATGCACTTCCTCTCTCCTTCAGTCTTCAATCCAGCGGTGCCTGTAACTCTCAGATCTGCTAAAAAAATGTAGTACAATATCCTTATAAAAGGGGACTACCTTCTAGGGCAAGATAACTGACAAAATATCGACCGTCAGATTTGTGACCTAACAACGAATGGTAAAAACCTCCCTGCGACCCCCCATCACGGACAGATTAGTGTCGAGGATCGAATATAAACATGTAGCTAAAACAAGACCGTTACTAGTGAAACCTTTCATCCCTTATGGGTGATTTACAAACAATATTAGGAGTAATTAATTACATAAGATTTACAAGATTGATGGCACCTTAATCCCAACACATCTTCTTTATTCTGTTATCCAGTTGCTGTTGTGTCTACTTGCGCCGGCTATGCACGTAACTTCGCCTTGTATGTCCTGTACCTAGTGATAATAGGGGTTAACACTTTGCCACTTGGGATTCCAGTAATTTGGGCTTGAAGTCTTCATTTACATATCATTATGTCTGTATCTACCAACTTTTTATGGATTCCATCAATTTATTTTTGAAGCTTCTGAGATATAATACCACATTCCCAAGTTTTCCCCTTGATTCACATGTCACTGTATTAGTACCAACAAGTTCTTCGGTGAGAATTTTTTTAAAGCTTTGCTTTACCTCTTTGATATCTAGTAATTTCTCTTCACTTTCATCTAAAATATCTAAATCCAAGATCGTGGCATTACTTTTGAGATCGTTTAGGTCAGAACGATATTGGCTCAATGTTCTCCTTATTTCAGCATCTAGTTCTCCTAGCACACACATTTTCCACTCAAGTGTATCTAACCATGACACAGACTCATACTCTTTAGGATCATTCAAAACCTTTTCAGGTAAGAGAATATTTGTATCAATCTCAGCCATTTCCTATACTTCTCTAAACACCATCATTAAATTGTTATTATCCTTTTTGATATTCTTTAGCTCCGTGATCAATGCTTTCCTCTTGTTAGAAATAAGGGTGTGCAATTTCAAGGTCTCCTCAATATATAACAAACCATCAAAAGTGATTTTCTCTACCCATTGCTCAATGGCTTGAGCTATGGCTTGGTACTTCTTAATTTGTTGCAATATAGTGGGATCCATACCATCTATAGTTATGCTAGGTGTTGCATCTGAAAACTAAGCAATAATCTTTAAAATGGATTGAATAAATGAGGCCGAGCTTACAATTTGGCCTTCTCGTGTTCTCCATCCTTGACTCTTTTTAATAACGCACTTATTTTACTATATTTCAATACATTTATTATAAAAATAGTATTACTTATATTATTCTATAGATATTTAAAATATCAATATTATAATTACAATGAAGAAAAATTAAGTAATTATATTAATATGAATATTACACAATATAATATATTAATATTTAGATCACTAAAATATATTAATATTTAATACTTATACACAAATATATATCAATATTTCATTTTACTATAATATAACATAAATATAAATATATTATAATGATAATTCCATTTATCTATATAATCAATAATTTAATTATAAATATTATTATTAACATATTAATTATATTATTCTATTGATATTTAAAATAAGAATTATATATATATATATATTACACACTATAATATATTAATATTTAGATCACTATAATATTTCAATATTTAATATTTATAACACAAATATATATTAATATTTCATTTTACTATTTCCTCTGTGAGTGTTAGGAATATGGGTTCAATCCAAAGAAATAAGAGGTTGTATTTTCGTATTCAAAAGTGGGAGAAGCCAACGTAGAGTCTGTTCTTGTTGAATTCTCTTGCAGAGGTGTTTAAAATCTATAATGAGGAGGTCTAGAATGTGATTTTAGTTGTTTGTGGACATGAAATGCTTGGGTTTCCCAGGCCTCTTTATCCTTCTCAAGTCGTCTCTCACTTTCTCTCTAATGCAATGGATTTTATTCAAAATACTGGTGTGGTAAGGAATTTGGGTTTGATGTTTGTTCAAGACTTCTTTTTCTGTGGATAAGTTTAATGTAGCCCTGGTGGATTATGATCTGTATTTGAGATTAGCCCCAATTGGAGGGTTATTTTTTCATAAGGATATCAAGTGCTCTCCTGCTATCTACTACACATATTCTTCTATCCTTCATGGATTGCAGAATGATTGCATCGTGTCTTTCTAGAATAGTATTCATTGTCATGTAGATGAGCTGGGTCTTGTCATTGAAGGTGTTGCAAGAGAAAATTTTCAAGCTCTATTTTTTGTGTTGCACTTTAACCCTCCGCCACCTCCTCCTGCCAGTGGTAATGAAGATCAAGGTGAACCAGTTCATCAGGGGTTTTTAATTGAAGAATTAAATGGTGTGAATTAAGGCTGGGCTTTCTATATGTCCAGGGTTATACTATCTTTTTTAATTAAGTTTTTGAATTTGATGTAAATATATGTCAGCTCATCGTTGGGATATGTAGCTAGTTTTTTTTTCTGTGATCGTCTCCTTCTCAATTTTGTGTTTTGGAGAAGGAAGTATGGTTTTTTTGGGGGTTGTAGTGTTTGGTATGGCTAAGGAGTTGAAGCCATTTTCTTTTTGCCCATGAAACTGCATATTTGGACCTTTTGTAAGCACTTATGTAATCCTTATATTTTAATATAATATATTTTAGGTGCTCTCGACCTTTTCCCTAAAAAAAATCATTTTACTATAATATAACATAAATATTAATACATTATAATGATAATTCTATTAATTTGTATAATCAATAATTTAATATACATTATTGATATATAATTAATTATATTATTTCATTAATATTTAAAATATCAAATTTATAAATTATATATATATAATGAATCAAAATTAAAATATGAATATTATATTAATATAAATATTACAAATTTTGATATATTTTTGCATAGAATTAAAGAAAAAATATTATTTGTTTAACATTAAAATAAATATTGTTTGTTTAATAACTAAATTTCCATTCTTAAGAGGTAAAATTTTGAGCCAATCACAACATAGATAAATGATTTTCACAATAATTTTGGTTAGAATTTTCTCATGTAAACTTAACAAAAAATTAAAATTTGTTCAACATGAAAAATAATATTCTATTTTGAATGGTTTACTCTAGATAGATTAATCACTAGATAAAAAAACTCACTTGCCAAAGGCAGGTACTAATAAACAATAAAACACCAAGAATTTTATAAAAGAAAAGAGAAGAAATTATATAATTAGGAAAAAATGCAAACTTACAACAATATAATATATTAAAGAATGTAATAGTTTTAACTACAAATATTTTAGTATGAATATTCTAGTTTGGATGTTAAGTATGTTATCAATTTTATGATTAATATGGTCTAGTTATAAATAACTTATTGCAATCTAACTCATAAATTCTTCTATCATCTAGATGATGGATCATAAAG
This sequence comes from Cunninghamia lanceolata, assembly GCA_027924645.1. Lineage (NCBI taxonomy): Eukaryota > Viridiplantae > Streptophyta > Pinopsida > Cupressales > Cupressaceae > Cunninghamia > Cunninghamia lanceolata. Next base: position 1,810,672 of record BSBN01000792.1, on the reverse strand, counting down.
TGTGTGCAATGTAAAAAATTACATACCTTGCAATTTTGACATTTGCTCTTCTAACGTGTCTTAGGGCCCACTTAGCCCATCCTCTTGCCATTCCTTCTAGATTTGAGTGCCAATTTGACATTTCTATAATTGACATGCTTGGAATTCATCATTTTCTTACAAGTTTGTCACTTCCAATGTTTTACCTCATGTAGACATCCATATGACTATGTTATCATCAACTCAAAAATAAATAAAAAAATGAAAAATAAAATGATTCTTTCTTTCCACAAATTTTAAATTTCAATTAAAAACATTTTAATTTACTCTAAGTTAAATTTGTTTTTGATTAAAAAAAATTAAAATTACTCACATTCTCTAAACTTTCTTTTTCTGGATATGTAAGAGATAAATATTAAATTGATCAAAAAATTGTATTTATAGTTCTAGATGCTAATAGGGCATCGCCTCTGGATGCAAACCAACTCCCCACTATCTTGTGCCCTACTTGGTAAAAATGGCCACATAGGGATGAAAACTATTACTTCCAAGCCATTTGAGACAAGATAGGTTGACCATGCAAGGTCCATCAAGAAACAAGCCTTCGCAGGCTTCAAACGTAACTGACCCAAGAAAAACATTCAAAGCAAAAATGAGGAACATAATTAAAGCCCCACATCCCATCTATCAGCAATCACCATAATAAAAGAGTGATCCCACTTAAACCAAAGCAGGGAGTCATGAGAAGATTCCCTGTACCAACGTGAAAGACTCATATAACCACTAATGCCAAAGACTTACAAAGGAACTGTCCCCAACTTTTTGAAATATGCCATTTGCCCTACATTAGTCAAACCATCTGCATTCATATTCACTTCTCTATAAATGTGATTGATGGAGAAGTTATTGAAGATAGGAATAATTTCTGAAGCCAAATCCAACAGCACCTATAGCCTCTAAATCATTACTTGCCTTCTTTTGATTGCATTCACTACAAGGGTTGAATCCCCTTCAATTTTGACATTCTCCACTCTGAGCTCCTGACATAGCCTAAGACCGTAGGCGAGGGAATTAAATTATGCCTCGTTAAATTGCTTCCTTTAGGAAGAGGCATTGACAACTTACCTACTATCTATCCATCCCAGTTCCTTAGAATGCAACCAGCACCTGCGGGACTAGGATTGCCCTTGGACACCCCATCGAAGTTTAGCTTATTCCAACAATGGATAGGAGGTTTCCATGTTGCACTTGCTCTCAAAGACTAAGATTTTAACCCACCAGCCCCAACAGTGGGGGAATGCAAAGTCTAAACCAAGCCTTTTGCATTTTGGTGTCCCATTAAGTGAAAGTAGATTGTTTGGGACTTTGCCCAGCTACCTTCTTGTTCACTACTTCAACTATTGCTACTTCAAGTTTGTTCACAAATGAAGGAAAATACATCTCCTTCCCTTGAAATACTCTCCTATTCCTCTCCTCCATAATTCCTCCAGAAGAATGGAGGGACATATAATCCACATGCTCAAGAACATTGATGCCTTGTTGATTATTGGCCATGCCTCAAAGACGCTGAGGATATCAGTGGGTAAAGCACCTACCTAGCTGAGTTTGGCACGCAACCATCTCCAAAACTCCTAGGCAAAGAGGTATCCTAACAAAAGGTGATTTGCATCTTCTTCATTACTTTTGCATAAAGCACACTTGGAAGGACCATGATACCCCATTTTCACAAATTTATCCACTGTCAGAATCTTGTTTTGCAGCGCTGCCCACACAAAGGTTCCTGCCTTTGGGAGGCAAAGTTTGTTCCAACAAAGGTGCATAGGTAAAATTGTTTCCTCATTGACCATATCTAAAACTCTATAGCCATCTTTTGCATTATACTTCCCCAATTTTGAGCCATTCCAAACTAATATGTCTTTATCATCTCAAAAAGAGACAACTCTGTCCTTAAGAATTGCTTCCAAGAGCTCTACTTCATTGGTCGACAACCCCACATTTCTCACATCTTTCCACTCCCAAACTGAAACACCATTCTTAACATATAATCCCTAACAAAAGGACCCCATGCCTGCAATAAAAGTCTTTTGGTCTAGGCCAACTCCAAAACTTTATCTAAACTAGGGAAACCACCCTAGGAGTCTTCTCAAAAGAGGACTGATTTCCCATCGTGGATATCCCAAGTCAAATAGTTTGTTATAAGTGATCTACAACTTACCATAAAATCCCAAATCCTTGAACCTTGAAGCAAGTACCAAGAAGTGAGGACGCTGGAAGCATCACCATCCAAATACTTGTTTTGCAATATCTTAACCCACTTTAAATTTAGATTTGTGTGCATCTTCCAAATCAGCTTGGCCCCTAAGGCTTTGTTTTCGTTTAGAAAATTTCTCAATCCAACTCCCCCTACCACTTTTTCTTTGCAAATCTTATTTGATGCTATGAGAGCTATCTTATTTTGCTTTAAATTCCCTTGCTAGAATAATTTTCTAATTCTCTGGTTTAAATTTTATGGTTAGCTCCTGTTGGAAGGGAGAGAAAAGATAATAGATAAATTGGAATGGTAGAGATGACTACCTTTAGCATGGTTATCCTCCCAGCCCATGACAACCAACACCCTTTCTAAGATGCCAACTATTTGTCAATTTTGTCTCCTAGAGGATCCCACGGTTCAGCCGATCTTAAGCCAGCCACAAGTGGTATCCCAAGATAGTTGCAAGGTATATTTCCTCTCTTAAAATTGAGAGATCTAATAATTTATTGTTCTTTGTGAGGGCTAGTGACAAAGAAATAAATCTTTGATTTAGCTTTTGACTCGAAGCAACAAAGTATAAATCCAAGATTACTTTCAATTGCAAGGCTTCCTTTCTTTTTGCTATCCTGAACAACATTGTGTCATTGGTAAACTATTGATGTGTAATGGCCAACACCCTGCTAGTAACCTGAATGCCCTCCAAATTGCCATTCTCTGTGGCTTGAGAGATGGTTCTCCCCAATGCCTCCACCATGATTATAAAAAGAAAGGGAGAAGGAGGGTCTCCTTGCTTGAGCCCTCTGGAGATCTTGAAAAAACCATCTGAGGAAGCATTAATGAGAACTAAGAACCTAGGGCAAACAATGCAATTAAACATCCAATTCACCTAAGTTATGTTGAAACCAAAAGCTTCAAGTACCTTGAAGAGAAAACACTAGTCTACCCGATCATATGCTTTTTTATGTCCAACCTAATCACCATACATGGTTTTTTAGTCCTCTGTATGGAATGTATTGCTTCATGAGCAATGATAACTCTGTCCAAGATTGACCTACTAGGCACAAATCTTGTTTGTTCATCTAATATATTGTCTGGTAGAATTTTCTTTAATATGTTTGCAGTTGCCTTTTCCATTATTTTATAAATGGTGTTGCATAAAGAAATTGGATAGAGTTCATGAAGAGACAAAGGTTTTTCTTTCTTGGGAATGAGGGAGATGAGAGTATTGTTAATTTCTTTGAGCACCATGCCTAATTTTCTTGAATCCTCAATCGTTGCTAACACTTCACTCCCAATAATATCCTAGCACTTTTGAAAGAAGTTGGCCAGAAACCCATCCAGGCCGAGTGCTTTGTCCAGGTGAAGTTGATTCAAAGCCAACTTGATTTCCTCTTCCATGAAGCTTTCCATTAGCATTGCATTCTACTCTTCTAAAACTAATTGGGGGATGCCCTCAATAATCTACTATTGTGTGCTCAGGTCTGACCCATCCCAATTATTAAGATTTTTTTTGAAATATTCTACTGTTTCCTTGGCAATCTCCTCGGGACTCTCTAGGATCTTCCCATCAACTTTCTTAATCTTTGTCATTCTATTGATATCCCTGCACACTTTGGTTGCATTATGGAAGTACTTTGAATTTTTATCACCTTCATTGATCCAAATATCCCTTGACATTTGCCTCCAAAAAAAATATTCTTTAGAAAGCACCTCTTCACAGTCCCTTAGTCACTCCTTTTCTTTCAAGAATTTTTCCCGATCCATCCCAAAAGAGAAGACTTCTTCATTAAGATTTTTCAAAATATTCTTCTAGCACTCTTTTAGTTTCAAAAATGTTCTTGAAACAATATTTGTTCCATTCCTTAAGTTGTTGTTTGACCAATTTTAACTATGTTATTACACATAACATCTTAGTTCCTATAGGATTAGCTCCCCCCACCATTGCTCAATCAACTTGAAATTTTTTGGATCTTTCATCCACATGTTCTCAAACTTGAATGGGCACCTAATCAGCCTTTTATCACCTAGAATGTTGAGTTGGATTGGATAATGGTTTGATCTAGACTATGGAATGATGCAGCCTTCAAAAGATAAAGGAAATGACCCCAAGTCACCTTTAATTAGAAACTTATCTAGTTTCTTTGTGATGTTGCTAAAGCCCAATCTCTTATTTATCCATGTGTGAATGCCATTGGACATATGGACCTCCATCAACATATTTTTTCCCACAAACTCCTCAAGGTCAATATGAGATTGACACTTTCTTTGGACACCCCCTCTTTTATCTTGACTATGGAGAATGACATTAAAATCCCCTCCCACAATATGTATTTAGTTTGGAAAAGAGGCCAAGAAGGCTTTGATTTCTCCTTAAGTTTCCTTTTTCAAAATGTAGAAATTCCGGCCATAGACATTCACTAAGAAGAATTGTAAATTTGAGGTTAAGATCCTTACCTTACAAGCCAACCAATGCTTACTTGTTGTTGTCCTCTTGATGTAGGCTGACTGAGGTCTCCAAAGCATGATCAGGCCACCTAAAGCACCCAATGATTCAACAACCTCTGCATTCCAAAGTTTCAACGTCCTCTTAAACAAATCCATCTCTAAGTTTGTCATTTTAGATTCCTGAATCATGAAGATGTCCACCTAAGACATCTCCATTTGGTGCCTGACCAGACGCTTTTTGTTAGGGGTGTTTAAGCCCCTAACATTCCATGATATGAGCCTCATGTCTCTCTAGGAAGGGGAACGCCCTTCCCTGATCTTAACATCCTTGTGATTTTGACCTCCCCCTTCGCATCTTTGTTAATAGTTCTTTTCTCTTGATTAGTTTTTCTACCTTTCCTCTTCCCCTCCCCACAATCAGGACATTTTTTCATTGAATCCTTTTGTTTAATTCCCAATTTCTCTGGGGCCAGAGGGGTAATTCCAAGTTTGCTACCCCTTTGGCTCCTTTTGATGTGGAGAATCCCTCCTCTTCACAAAACTTTCCCTCTTCCATCAGTACACCTACCTTTGTGTTCAAACCACCTAGTCTAATTCTATCGACCTCACATAGATCCGTGGTTTCCAGATTCAAACCTAGATCATTTGACAATCCCAACAACTCACATCCTACCTCCAAAATAATGTCTAGTCCATTAGTATCCTGAATCATAGATCCTTCCTCTAAGACATTTGTCTAAGCAAATTCTCCTTCCCCTTCTGAGATATGAAGATGCTCCTCCAAGTCACTTGACGCTTGCTTTTCCATTGGTAAAGTTGATTGCAATTGTGTTGCCTCTAATTCATGGGGCCCCTTCTCCCAGTGATGACATCCAGAGGTAGTTCTCTGCCTTCTGTCGGTCTCTTCGGATGGCCCTCGCCTTTGGTAGGTCACCCTTCACCATTTGATTTGCCTTTATCCAGGATGATGTGCCCTAAAACCTTTGGAGAGGAGTCTATTACCACCTTCTGTTTCCAACATCCTACTTCTATAAAGATTTCTAATTCATTCTAATAGATTCCCTTGGATCCATCTCCACATATATCCTCACATAAGATCAATGCTCTCGTTGATACAAAATTTCATCTTAACAAATAAATGTTCTGAGTTCTTCCCCTATCAACTCAAGCACTTCTCTTGCCCAATACTCTGAAGGTAGATTGAAAAGTTTGAACCATACTTGAATCCTCCCCATTTCATTCTTTAATGGATTGAAATTAGGTTCCCAGTCTTTGAAATAGAACCCTGCCCTGTCAATCATTAATGTTCTCTCCTCCATAATGCTTCTTTTCAGATTCTCAGATCCTCAGATCTACTAGGAGATAATTATTCTAAGGTATGAATCTTATTGATATCTGCCCCCCATCTATCTGTCCACCATTTTGCCAGGTTCCCCTTTGTTCATCCTTTGCCACACCATTTTGCAAAGAAGACACATTTCATCAAATGATTCTTGGCCGATTGGAGAACTTTCGAGGGAATGACCATAGCTTTGGTAAATTGAAGGGTTTTTGTCTTCTACTAGCCCCCAGATCTTGAGATCTATGGCCTCCTTTTGGAGCCCATTTGTTCTTCTGCCCATAAGTCTTTCTCTGACCCTAATTCCCATAATGGTGAAATGTTCGAAAGCCTTGATTCCTTCTATCCAAAGGAATGGTGTTTTCTCTTGTGGCGAAGGGACGGATCTACTCTCCATAATCATTAGATGCCTACCCCAAGCCTTCTTCCAAAATCCTCCTGCAACACCAACTCCCTGCTTAATTTGCTCCTCTGCCCTGCTCCCACTTGTTGAACCTTAGAAGTGTACCATTATTTGTTTACATTTCTTTCCATCATGGATTGGTGGAAAAATATTCATGTTCTTATCACACTTCTACATTCTCTAAACTTTCTTATTATTATTAAATTTCTACATTTTCTAAACAAGAGAGAAAATTTCTAATATATTGTATATTATGAAATCTCTTTCTTTTTTATTATAATATTCTATATCATTCTTTTTCTTAAATTTTTCCTCTTATATATATACTTGCACATATATTTTTACAAATAAAATCCTTTATAGTTATATTATAGGAGAAAAGAGAGATTATTGCAACAATATGCTTAAAGGTTTCATTATATATGAGTTAGAAACCCTCAACAAAAAAATGTAACATATTTTTTTACAAATAAGCCCTATGGTATATCATTATAGGGCAAATGAGAGATTATTGCAGAAAAACATAGTTTATGATATGATGGAGTTGATATATATATATATATTAAAAAATATATATGATGGTTTTTTGTGCTATGAATAGCTATGCATGATTATGTACATGTCAACACCTGCATGTGAGTAGAGAGGCTTTAGACAAAATTCTCATCATTCCAAATAGTGGCAATGGTGTCAAATTGATGGACCTCAAACATGTTTGAAAGGTAAAAAAAATGGAAGGGGAAATCAACGCCTACACTTGAGTGGAGAGGGTTGCATAGTTGTATAATTTGAAACAAAGTGGATGTGAAATGAAATAGTCACAAAATGAAACAGCCCCTGAGATTTAGTTTTAGGTTTGATGGACCTAAAAAAATTTTGGAAGGCAAAAATATGGAAGAGAAAATCGTTACCTACAATTGCACCTGGAAAGGAGGCCACTTGCCAATGTCAACACTTATGCTTGAGTGAAGAGGGTTTGAGCTCATAATGATTTAAGTTTAGGTTTAGGGTTGAGTGTGTTTTAGTATGGGCATTGTGTTGCATATTAGGTGGACCATAATACTTTTAAATTGCAACATAATGTAGTATGTAACGTGACAACACAAATGTATAATGTGGCTCTAGGTACTTCTATTATGGCATTCCAAATATATTTGGTTAAATAATAAACATTTGTTTTATATATATGAATAATAATAGGAGGAGTTGTGAAAGTATTTTTGTTGTCATAGTATTGGGGCATCTATGTAGGTTTGTCACGACTCATCTGGTGGTCATTACTACTACCCAAAAGCTATAACAATAGCTTTAAGTTGTTAAGTCACTTATGAAGACATGTCAAAATTTTCATGGAAATTCTATGTACTATTTAATAGCTTAACATATGCAAAGTTAAAGTGTGTAGGTAGTGGGTCCTCTTTCCTATATATTTATTAGTACTTGACAATGAGTTGGCACTTATCTAGTTATTAATCTATTGATTGCAAACCAATCAAAAGATAGGATTATTTTTCTTGTCAGACAAATTTGATTTAAATTTGTACTTTTCCTATGTCAACATGATAAATTTTTAACAAAAAATTATTGAAAAATAATTTATCTATATTGTCATTGGCTGAAAAAAAAATGACCTCTCTGCGGATTGTCAGAGAGTGCAACAAAAACCTATAAATGCGGAGAGAATTTTGGTTTAAGGGGAGGATGTGGCAAGTAATTATTTAATTTTTTGATTCATTAGTTAAACATAAAAATTACTTTTTGTCAAAGGGACAAAGTTATAATATTAATAATATTATTAAAAATATAGGGTTCTACATATTTTATTTTATGAAATTAGATTATTTTTGGGATTTCAATTTTATTTAATCAAGAGTTAAAAATCTAGTATTTTAATTTTATTTACTAAAAAGTTATCTACAGTTTTTTATTTATTACGTTTTTTATTTTATTAATAATATTAATACTATGATAATTTAAAATGCACTAAAATATTGTATGTTTGAAGAATAAAATAAAAAATGTAATAACATGGCGTTCATGATACTTAGATTTTTAACTTTTTAGTAAATAAAATTGAAATACTAGATTTTTAACTCTTGAGTAAATAAAATTAAAATCCTAAAAATAATCTAATTTCATAAAATAAAATGTGTAGAACCCTATATTTTTAATAGTATTATTAGATCTCCACATAATACAAATATAATTTAATTTCATAAAATAAAATGTGTAGAACCCTATATTTTTAATAGTATTATTAGATCTCCACATAATACAAATATGCAGGCTTTGTAAAGTTTAGTTTTATAGTTAAGGAAATATTTGTGTTATTTAACAGGCTTTGTAAAGTTTAGTTTATAGCTAAGTAAATATTTTAGTGCTATTTTATTTTTACCAAATTAAATTATTTCTGACATTTCAATTTTATTTTAACTTTTTAGTAAATAAAATTGAAATGTGAAAAATAATCTAATTTCATAAAATAAAATGTGTAGAACCCTATATTTTTCATAGTATTATTAAATCTCCACATAATACAAATATGCAGGCTTTGTAAAGTTTAGTTTTATAGTTAAAGAAAATATTTGTGTTATTTAACATGCTTTGTAAAGTTTAATTTTATAGCTAAGTAAATATTTTAGTGCTATTTTATTTTTACCAAATTAAATTATTTCTAAGATTTCAATTTTATTTACCCAAGACATTTCAAAATGAGTTCACATATATTTTTCCTTATAAATTTAGTTCTGGAAATATAATAGTTACATGATAAACAATTCTTTAAACCACAATATTAGATTAATTAATTAAAATAATTAAAATCATGTTCTCTAAAAGTACTTACTCTCTCCACATCCAATTAGGGTTAGTGTTCTACATATTTTATTTTATGAAATTAGATTATTTTGGTGATTTCAATTTTATTTACTCAAGAGTTAAAAATCTAGGATTTTAATTTTATTTAGTAAAGTTAAAAATCTAGTATCAGGAAAAATATTTCGCCATGTTATTACATTTTTATTTTATACTTCAAACTTACAATATTGTAATGCATTTTAAATTATAAAAGTATTAGTATTATTTTTATTTAATAGGCTTTGTAAAGTTTAGTTTTATACTTAAAGAAATATTTTAGTCCTAGATTATTTTTGAAGACATTTCAACACTCTTAAAAATCAAATTTTTAATTATTGGAATGCAATTTGTCTATACAACCAATACCTAATCAACAAAAAAAATTTACAACTAAACAAATACGAACAAAAAAATTACAACTAAATGAATATCCAAAGTTGTCCATATCTTTATTTTTAGGCTACTTATTTTGGATTTATAATATTTATTATTAAATATTAATAATTTGACATGTAAATTTTATTAGTAACCAGTACTATTGCAATGAGTTAACACTTATCTAGTTATTAATCCATTGATTGTAAACCAATCAAAAGACATGATTATTTTTCTTAATTTGTACTTTTCCTATGTCAACATGATAATTTCTTAACAAAAAAAATTGAAAAATGATTTATTTGTATTGAAAAATGACCTCTTCTCTAAGGATTGTCGGAGAGTGCAACAAAAAACTATAAATCCGGAGAGAATTTTGGTTTGAGGGGAGGATGTGGCAAGTAAACAAATTATGAATACAAATTTTGTCTCCCACTAGTTAAGTCATGCCTAAATGGATGGTGATAATTATGAGAGGGAAGAATCATTAGTTTTTATGAATTTAATTTTTTGTAGCAAACGTAAAAATTACTTTTTGGCAAAGGGACAAATTATAATATTAATAATACTATTAAAAATATAGGGTTCTACACATTTTATTTTATAAAATTAGATTATTTTTGGGATTTCAATTTTATTTACTTAAGAGTTAAAAATCTAGTATTTCAATTTTATTTACTAAAAAGTTACAAATATTTCGCCATGTTATTACATTTTTTATTTTATTCTTCAAACATACAATATTTTAATGCATTTTAAATTATATATTATTACATTTTAGTATTTTAAGCAGTTATTTCAAATTTCTATACACAAATATAATAGTTACAAATTTGAAATAATAAACAATTCTTTTATCTTTTAGAAAAAAAAATATTAGATTAATTAAAATAGTTAAAATCATGAAGTACTTACTATTATTACTTAAACAAAAAAATTAAGTGACTAAGATAAAATATTGTAGTAATCTAAAAAAAAATTAAGTGACTAAGATAAAATATTGTAGTGATCTAAATATGAATATGTTATTGTTATTATATTGTGTAATTATTATAATATCTTAGGAAGACATTTCAAATCTCTCCACACCCAACTAGGGTTAGGGTTCTACAATTTTATTTTATGAAATTAGATCATTTTTGGGATTTTAATTTTATTTACTCAAGAGTTAAAAATTTAGAATTTCTATTTTATTTAGTCAAAAGTTAAAAATCTACAGTATTATTATTTTATTCTTTAAACTTCCAATATTTTAATGCATTTTAAATTTAAATTATAAAAGTATTAGTATTATTACATTTTAAGGAAATATTTGTGTTATTTAATAGGTTTTGTAAAGTTTAGTTTTATAGTTAAGGAAAGTTTTGTTTTATAGTTAAGGAAATATTTTAGTCTTATTTTATTTTTACCACAAATTAGATTATTTTTTAGATTTCAATTTTATTTACCCAAGACATTTCAACACTCTTCAAAAATTAATTTTTCAATTATTGGAATGCAATTTGTTCAAGGTAGGTACTAGCCACTACGTGACACTTGTTCTAAATCATTCTTTTCTTAAAACTTTCGTCTACTTTCTTTATGCCACTTATTCTTTCATTTTCCATTGTCCCAATAATAATCACTTATTTTTTTTTAAACAGCAAGCCAAAAAAACAGAAAATATGAAAAGTTTAAACAAAATCAAAATCATTATTATATCCAAAAGCCTTTTTATCAAGTGAAAACAATTATTATAAAGGAAAACCATTTCTACTAAAATGTTTTTTCAAAAAACTGAAATAGATATGTCTACAACTGTTTCCATATTATGAAACGCCTCATTTTTTTCTGTTCTGACGCCATTTTTCTTCCTGGCAGCTCTCATCAATTTTCTTTTCAGAACACCTCATTACCACTGCCAGCATTTATCAGCTGGTATTAGGATTCTGCTTTCCATTTGGTGGCATTTCATTCACTATGTTTAAACATTGCAAAATCATTATTCCAACGCAGCTATATTCCTGGGCAATGCCTCTTTTGATGTAAAGACTACATGCCATACTTCATTCTAATGGCTGTTTTCTGACAAAAAATAATTTCTGAGCGCCTGGAAATCAATTTATTTTCCCACTCTTCAATGCTAAAAAAACAGGATTCTTCCAGATTCTAACGCTGCAGTCAAGAAATGAATGTTATTCAGGTCATTCTACTGATTTGGACGGCATTAACAACAATTTTTTTGACTGTAATCTCATAGCATTATTTCATTCCGTCCAACGCCTCATTTTTGGGGATTCTATTTATTAGATTTTCTTCATATGAATCAATTCAAATCACAAGTTTTGACATACTATTCCAGTTTTAACGCCCATTATGACAGCTAATCACTGAGTTGAAACAAAAGAAATAATTTTCATCTTAATTTGAATGCCTCTATTCCATACAATCAGCTGTATGCAGATTTACTACGCCTCAGTTTTGATTCTATTCACATGTTTTCTTCCATACAAGGCGCCATAGCTGGTTTTTGTCAAGTTTTGAACTCTATGCCTAGTGATCTTAAATGTTATTCATTTATGCTTTTAATATTATTGGCAGACATTGTTATTATCTTTCCATTACAATTTCTTCCATCTAACATTTGTAGATTTTCTATACGGACATATATTGGGTTTAGTATATTTCTTGGAAGAGTTTAAAATCCATCATTTTCTTTCTCTAGATTTATTTTCATTATTCAGTTCCCTTCATTTTTTACACTTGCATAGTAGTTAATGCTCTTTAGGATTTAAAATGGTTACTATTATTTATATTTTATCATATTAAAGCAATAATTGACAGACTAAATTAATATTATTCACAACACTTTATTTGCTTAGTTTAGATGCAATACACATGTACACAAGTCTTAGTCTCAGACATATATAGGCTAAGTGTAGATACTCCCATACAAGACAAAAAACAAGGGCCTAACCACCTTGGTAAGTTGCTATGTAGTCACCAATATTTTTCTTGTCATAATCGGGCCTAACCTTTAATGGACATAATCAAAAAGGTCATCGCGATCATTCTGCTAGAACGGTTGTTGGGTCTACTGCTAGACCTCTCCAACCCACATTCACAACCAGGGAGGAGGCACCTCCTGAAATTCAAGTTCCTATGGCAGACAAAGTTATGACTAGCTATGCAAAGTATAAAACTCTTCTAGTGGAGGTTAGGGAGATCCTATCTCTTGATCAATTTATGAATTAGAAGAAGAGAGGTGAGGTAAGACAAGAGAATAGAGGTCAAAAAGATTATCAAAATGCATTAGGGAAGGTAACACTTTCTTATTTTGATGGAAGTAACAAGAGTACTGCTTGAGCTTGGGTTTAGAAGTTGGACACCTATTTGTCTTTCAGGCCCATGCCTAAAGAAGAAGCCATCAAGTTTGCCACCCTTCATCTAGAAGGAGCAACACATGAATGGTGGTATCATGGGTTGGTAACCCAAGGACACAATCTCATTACCACCTATAATGAGTTTACCAATAGACTCATTGAGAGATTTGATAAGAAGGATCAGGAGCAACACCTTAGAGAGTTGGCACAAGTAAAACAACATGGAATAGTGGATGATTACATAGCAGATTTGCAATGGCTTTCAATGATGGTTCCAGATGTGTCGAAAAGAAGTCTTGTGTATTTGTCTATTGAAGGATTGCCAAAGCCACTTTGAGGATGGGTAAAGGCTTTTGACCCTCCTTCCTTGTAGGATGTGATCAAACGAGCTAGAAGCATGGAGTTTTCAGCACCTACGAAGAAGTTTCAACCTAAGGCATTTCCTTCAAAGAAAGATATCTAACAAGAAACCAATTCAGAAGGAGTGGCCCAAAAGGGCAAGTATGGATGATGATGGGTTCAAATATTGACCTCTTTTTATGTTATTTTTATATGCTTTTAGAACCTTTCCATATGATCCTCCAGACACTTTACCAACATCACCATCATTATATGTTGTCTTTTTTATATGCTTTGCAAGACTTTGAACCTATGTTATTAATATGGAATATGGTGATGATATTATCAATTGAATGATTTAAATATGAGTATGCATGCAATATAGATGGAATCCTATGGTTTAGTCATGAAGGTTATTTGTGTGCATATGATCTGTGAATTAACCCCTGTGCATCAAGAATGTGTCATCAAGGAAATGAGAATTTGTAGCAAAGTTGCAGATAGGAGAGTTAAAGGAAGTGAAGATAGGATGCCAAACGTGTAGGCAGCTAGAGGATGAATGTGAACCATCATGGACAAAAATAAATGCAAAAGAAGGAGAAGACTTGTTTCAAACGCAACTTATGTGTGTCCTTCATGAGATCTGTTGCATAAGAATTCTTGTTGGGATAGGACTCTGCTTCCTCTGTTCAGTTAGATTAATAAATTGATCTCAAACCTGTATCCTAGTATCTAGGATTGGATTGATGGTTGAATTTAGTTGGTAGTTGCATAAAACTCTCCTGATTCTATATAAGTTAGGAGGATGAGTTAGTTATCAAGTTAGTTACTTTGTTTTCTGGTTATTCAATTGTTTCTCTATTTCCATTATTGAAAAACCCAGACATGTTTTATGGAGGAATGTTATTATTGAATACAATCTGAAGAGATTTTATTTATGATTTGAAATGAATGGAACTGTGTGTTATGAAGATGCGTGAGTATCTGAATTAGATTTGGTTTCCAATTAAGTTACTCAGTCCCCTGAGCTGGCCACTCAAGGTACTGATCCTCACTTCATTTATTTCCTTGTTCCTTTATGCATTCATTGTTAAATCTGCTTTTCATTTGCATATAGATACATCACGAGTCACTTAGATTTCTTTGATTGTCAAATTACAATAGTATGGTTCATGAACAAGTGCATGCTTTATCTACTTTAAGTCCTTCGGAGGTTAGCATTAGTTCTCTTATAATTTTGGATGTTTTGAGTTAATTTTGTAATTTCCTATTGATAACAGTCATCTACAACTTATGCTGCAGGTACCCATAGCCACAAGATTCTATAGTTATTTTTACTGTTCTTGCATTTTTGTGAATTCCAACAAAGTAGAATAGCCTAATTAGGTTTGGATAAGATAGTCTAGGAAGAATATGAGCCCTGAAGGCACATACAGTGCAGTGCCATCATAATCTTATGCTCCTTGGTTGATAATTTAATGTAGGAATGCAATGATAGAGTGGACTGCTCAGATAGGTTTACCCCTAAATTATGTTAAGTCTACAACACATTAGTTTTTTTCTACAGATGATGAGACCAAAAAGAGTTGTGAAGGAAAAAAGCTATGTTTCTCATGCAAGGAACCATCAGAGCTAGGACATAGGTGCCTAGGAAGAGGCAAAGTGCACTACATTGAGGTCATTTCAGATGGTGAAGATGAGGTAGAGAAATTTGATTCAGGGAGTAACCATGAGGAGGATGCAAGACCTGAGTTGCAGGAGACTGGCGGAGCTTTAGGAGGAACCTTTGCTACTCTATCAGGTACACTCAGGTATAATCCATTCAAAGTTAAAGGAGTTATATAGGGCTAGTGTGTGACATTATTGATAGATAGTAGGGCGACCCACAATTTCATTTCAATGAGGGCCTAGTTGCTAAGAGAGGTCTCTAGGTTAAGGATTTTGAGGGTTTTAATGTTATGGTTGTAGATGGATTCACTGAGTTGTACAAAGAAGATATCATAGATGAGTATCATGTTGGGTAATCACACAGTGATTGCTGATTTTTATGTAGTTGGAATTGGTGATACAAATGTTGTTCTGGGGATTCAGTGGTTGCATTCACTTGGGAAGTACTCACAGGATTTTCAGACGATAGAATTTAAGTTCAAGATGGATGGGGAAAAGGTGGTACTTCATGGCATGTCTAATGGAGTACCTTGAGTTGTCATAGAAAAAATGATGGAGGCTATTTTCAAACATGATGAGGTTTCTTGGGCAATCTAATGCTTTGTGTCTATCAAGACATCTACAAAAGGTGAGAGACATTATCACATTGATATTCAGTCACTATTAGATAAGTATAGCGTGGTGTTTGGCAACATTCCTCCTAGTAGATTGTTGAAAAGAGGTTTTGAGCATGTGATTGTGTTAGAGAAGGGGGTCGACCCTGTCATCACCACTCATTATCACCATCCCAAAAGGCACAAGGAAGAGATAGAGAAAGCTATTAGAGAGTTCCTTGACATGGGACATATCAGGCCTAGTTCCAGTCCTTTCGCTTCTTTAGTAGTGTTTGTCAAGAAGAAGGGTGGAACCATGAGAATGTGCATTGATTACAGGGCTCTTAGTAAGAAGACTATAAAAATAGGTACCTTATACCTAGGATCGGTGAGTTGATTGATGAGTTGCATTGGGTAGTCTACTTTTTGAAGATTGATCTTCGATTGGGGTATCATCAGATCAGAGTCAGAGAGGAAGATATACACAAAACAACATTCAAATGTTACTATGGACATTATGAGTTCTTGATCATGCCATTTGGATTGACCAATACACTTGGTACATTCCAGTCATGCATGAATCGTGTGTTGAACAAGTAGCTGCATAAGTTTGTGCTTGTTTTCTTTGATGATATTTTAATTTATAGAAAAGATTTGGAAGATCATCTCAGGCACATTGATGAGGTCTTAGGTTTTATGGAGGCACAATCACTATATGCCAAAATATATAAGTGTGAGCTTGAGATGATAGATATTTTATACAAGTTAGGACATGTGATTAGTATAGAAGGGGTCAAGGTTGACATGGATAAGATTCGAGCTATCTTAGATTGGACACCACCTAAGACATTGTCTCATTTGAGAGGGTTCATTGGGTTATGTAGCTATTACAAGAGATTAGTTAAGGAGTTTTCACAATTGGTAGTACCCTTAACATATTTAACCAAGAAGGGGTCTTTTACTTGGACAAATGCAACACAACAGACATTTGACAAACTTAAGGAAGTCATGCGTTCTTGTCTAGTTTTAGCATTGCCAGACTTTTCTTAGCCCTTTGTATTAGAGTGTGATGTATTAGGTGAGGGTATTGGAGTTGTTCTAATGCAGAACAATCATCCCATTGCATTTGAGAGTAGGAAGCTCAAAGAGATGGAGAAATACTTTTCTATATATGATAAGATGTTATCTATAATGCATGCATTGGCTAAATTTCAATAGTATTTGGTACGAGGGAAGTTTGTGGTTAGGATAGATCATAATAGTTTGAAATATTTCCTAAGCCAAAAGGATTTGAATGAATGACAACAAAAGTGGGTCAGAAAATTGTAGGCATATGACTTTGACATAGAGTATGTGAAGGGGAAGAGGAACATAGTTGCTAATGCTTTATCCAAAAAGCCTACTTTATGCTCGATGTCAGAGATTTCAGCTGATTGGAAGGCTCATGTTTTGGTTGAGTATTCCAAGAATGCTTTTTCTTGTGGCATCATGGAAGGAAAGATACAGGATGATAGGTACAATGTGATGGATGATTTGTTTTTGTATAAGAATAGAATCTACCTTGTTCCAGAATCAAAGATGAAGGAGAAGATATTGAGAGTTATTCATGACACACCTTTGGTAGGAAAGCTTGGTTAATTCAAGACATATAAACAAATTAGGGAGAGATTTTCATGGATGGGTCTCAAGGATGATGTCTTGCAACATATTAGAGAGTGTTTGACTTGTTAGTAGAACAAGTTTGAGCATATGTTTCTAGCAGGATTACTGCAGCCCCTATCCATTCTAGAGTAGAAGTGGGAGAGTATATCTATGGATTTCATTACATGTCTTCCATGAGTGTAGGGAAAAGATTGCATTTTCATTGTGGTTGATAGGTTGACAATGTATGCACACTTCTTTTCCATATCTTATGAGTATAAGGCACCTTAGGTTGAAGAGTTGTTCTTTAGAGAGGTGTTTAGACTCCATGGTTTACCCAAGAATATTGTGAGTGATTAGGATAGTAGATTTCTTAGTATGTTTTGGTAGGAGCTTTTCAGATTGATAGGTATTGAGTTAACCTTGAGCACTAGTTATCATCTATAGACAGATGGGTAGACCGAAATTGTTAACAAGTGGGTGGAAAGTTACTTGTGTAATTATGTGTCAGGGTAGTTGAAGGCTTAGATCAAGTGGTTATATTTGGGAGAGTATTGTTATAACACCACTCATCTTATGTCTATCGACATGACTCCTTTAAGGGAGTTGTATGGATATGATGCTATATCCTTTGTGGATTTAGTCATTGTTGATAGTAGGGTTTTGAAGGCCAAGGATTGGGTACAGGAGAGTCAGGATATTTTGGTATCATTTAAGGATAACCTCCAGCAGGTCCAAAATCAACAAAAGATCTATGTAGATAGGCATAAGGTGGAGAGACCTTTTGAAGTGGGGGACTTGCTTTTCTTGTGATTGCAGCCCTATAGGCAGTCCTCTTTGAAGGAGAGTGGTGCAAAAAATCAGAAGCCTTGATTTTATGGATCATACAGGGTTGTGAGGAGGATAGGTGAGGTTGCCTATGAGTTGGATTTGCTAGAGCACAATAGAATCTATAATGTCTTCCATGTTTCGTGCCTCAAAAAGATACTTAGACAACATATTAGACCTTCTCCTAAGCTACCACCCTTGGATGAAGAGGGTAAACTGATATTGATCCCTAAGGCTATTTTGGATGTGAGAGAGAGGTGATTGTGGAGTAGGAGCATTAAGGAGTATTTGATTCAATGGAAAGATTTGCCTCCAAAAGATGCCACTTGGGAAGGAGAGTAGGTGTTGCATCATCCCAATCTTCAGTTGCTTGAGGACAAGCAATTTCGGGGAGGGAGGAAGTTGTAATGTCCCCTTTGCGAACATGATTGAGCGATGAAGACCTTTAGCCTATTTTTATTCCCATAGGATAAATGGGATTATGGTGAGGGAATAATTAATTAATTAAATTAAGTTGTCTTAATTTATGATTTTATGGCAACTTATATTTAATTAATCATTTTATTAAAAAGTGACTTATTTGTGCCAAAAAGCAAAATTAAATTAAAAGTCACTTTATGAGAAAATAAAATAATATTGTTCTAGAAGATTCTCAAGGTGAAACTTCTAGAAATATCTAAAGGTGTTATAAAAAGAGGGCAATGGAAATGAATGGATCATCAATTGGCATTTGCATCTTCTATCATTCTAGGTTGTGGAATTTTTGATTATCTTGTTCAAGTTGCAGCCTTAGGACGAAAACCCTATGGTGGAGATTGGTTTCAAGAAGGCAATTTTCTCCTAGCCAATGTGGAGGTGAATTCATCCAGGGTCCACAATTAGGCTTATTGCATTGTTTTAGATTTTCTAGGTGTGTTATTTTATATATTTGTGGATATAAGGGTGTACATTAGTAATTTTTTGAATTATGTGATATTTAGATTTGTAGTTTTGGGCTACCTATATTTTCAGTGGTGTGTGTGTGAGATTTTATTGAGTGGAAGTGTTGTGCGTGAAATTGAACACTATATATAAAAATTTATTGTGTTGTGTGTACAAGTGATTAAAAAAAAAAAGAGATAAAAGTAATAAAAAATTATATTAGCTGAGATGCCAGCCATACCTATCTTGAGGGTCCCTTAAACCATAAAATTCTCTAAGTGTTGTCGTACTCTCTAGCAAGGTAGCAATCATCATTATAAGGGAGCACAGCTTGGAAGAGGCTTGAAATCCTAGTTAAAAGCTAACACAGCCTTTCATAAAGGCTAGCGTAGCCTCCTTATGAACTACCATAGCCTTCTATAGGCTTTTACAAGCAATCACACTTCTTGTGCAAGTCTTTTAGGAATAGTGAAGAGTTATTTATGATTGTTGGGTTAATTTGTCAACTGCCACATCAACTGAGATCAACAATTATCATATTTTTTTGAATTAATATTTTTGATTTGATTATTTTGTATCAGCATTGATAGCATGTGAATATATTTTTAAAAATAAAAAAATCAGTCATTAGAAACTTGATTTGTGTAAAACCTTTAGAAGCATCTATTTGTGGTATTTTACCTGCATGTTATTGAAATAGACAAGAAAATTAGTTTGGCATATTCAGAAGTATGGAACTACTCAATGCATGACAATTGTTTGACAAAATGTCCCTGTGAAATCTTGAGCATTGGCATAGTTCCATGATGAATAAATGATTCAGAAATCTAGTTTTTCTTATGATTGATAGTACTCATAAATTCTTCATTTTAGGTTGTATGCAAAGTGTTTGATGAAATGTTTGTGAGCCAAAATTAAGAAATATTGCAATTTTTGGACAAGTTCCTTTGGTAGGGTCATTACAAGAGTGATGAAGAGTAGGAGGTAGATCATATAGAATCAAGTGGAAGCAAAGAGGACAAGGAAGAGAGGATGTTGAAGGCCATAACTAACATTGGAAAGAGGACTAGAGTGGACATTCTAAACTATTTTGGTAAATTGGATCCTAAAGAGTTGATAGATTTGATCACCGATTTGGAGGAGCACTTCAAGTATGAGGACATTGTGAACCCAGATAGGGTGAAATTTGTAAGACCAAGATGAAAGGCCATGTGGCAATATGGTGGAAGGAAGTTTAGTTAGATAGGAATAGGAAAGGTAAGCCAAGTATTGGAAAGTGGGATCACATGGTGGAAAAGGTGAAGTCTAAGTTTATTCTGATGAAGTATCACTTGGAATTATTGAAGGAGATGCACAATCTATGGTAGAAAAACATGACTATGAAAGAATACACCAAGGAGTACTACAAGCTAACAATTCAGTCAGACCATCATGAAAAAGGACCTAACAGAATGGTGAAGTACATCAATGGATTGAGGGAATCCATCCAAGAGGATTTGGGTATGTGGAACATCCATCAGTACAAAGAAGAGCCAAGTTAATCCAACTATAGACAAAGGAACTTTGGTCCATGAAAAGGATTGACACCCTATTGGTTGGCATCTGTGTGTTGCCTTGTCATTGATGTCAAAAAGGAGCATCATGTCTTGTTGCATGACTTGATCAGTGGTCTTCATATTTTCATGATGATATATAGTTGGTCTTCATACTTGGTTCATGCAATCAGTGGTCTTCATGCAATCATGTAATCAGTGGTCCTTTGTTTAGTGGCATCCTCTACATCCTCTGCAATTTGAGACAAATCAGGGTCATGTCATCTATATTCAAGGCTCATGCTTTTATGTTCAAGGGTTAGTTGTGTTCAAGGTCATTTCATGTTAACATCACTTAATGATCTCTTTAAAGCATTCATAGTGTTAAGTATTCACAGTGTTAAGGATCAGCGTTAAGGGTTCTAATGGTAAGTGGTTAAGGGTTCTGGTGTTAAGAGTTCTGATGTTAAGTGGTTGTGATCTCATTCTTGTTTTTGCAGAGTTAAGTGGTTAAAAACCCTTGTTAATTCTATAGGCTAAGTACTTAACACATATTGTGTTTAACCCTAGTTTGCCTGTCATCTGTTTGTGCACTTTATGTTTTATTTTGAGGTTGACTGGTTGTATTATGTTACAATTCACTTAAGTGACTTATTTAAGGGGATTAAAATGTGTACTAACCGGCCCTGATGGCCCCGATGCCCTAGACATCTTGGTCACTCAAAGTTGTTTTTAAAAGCCTTGGCGGGGTCTTAAATCATGTGGTCTGAGTTTAAAGTTTGTTGTGGTGGGAGTACAAAATCAATGACCTCAGTTTAATTGTCAGATGGCACAAAAAAGCATCCACTGGATATGTTTTAAATGAATTTGGAAGCTCAACGGTCAGTGTATGTTTCTAAATTTGACGAGTGGTTGGTATAAAAGCCTAAAAACAAGGCTTTTTCTCTTCGTCTTTTATGCAGAATTCGGTGGTCTTATTTCTATTCTTGAACAGAGACATAGATAGAATAGTTTTTGTGTGCCCGAGGTTTTTAACAATGGAATGTGTCTTTTTCATGTGATATTGAAATGGTTTGGGAAGTAATTTTTTTTTTGTTTAGAATAGTTTTTGTAAAGAAAGACAAGATGGGAGCAGAAAGATATTAATTAGCAGAGGTGAACATAAGAAAGCAAAGAGATTTGATTTGTAGAGATGATACCAAGGATCATTCAGAAACAACAATTTTTTACAGAGATAATATTTTTTTAGAGATAATTTGAGTTTTTAATGTACTTGTTTTGAAGAGAAGGGTTATATACAAACACTGAATTTTTGATTGAGATCATATTGATAAACCTATTGAAGTTTGTGTAGATACAAAATGAAGTGTTGGTGATTTGATGACATCAATAAGAAAAAATTCTTTTATCATTTTTGCAGAGATTGTAAACAATTTGTTGAAAGAAGTGGAAGAGGAGATATAAGGTTTTGAGCTTAATTGAAACAGGGAAATCCCCTAATTTTTGTATTTGATCTCTTGATATTGGTGAAATTGGGAAATCCCCTAATTTTTGTATTTGATCTCTTGATATTGGTGAAATTATCAAAAGTCAGTGAGATTTTTTTGTGACAACCTATAAGCTAGTGAGGCAATATTTTGTCAGTGAGACATTGTAAAACTTGAAGTTTTCACATATAATCCAGTGAGGTAGTTTGAGTGGTTTTTCTACCCCAAGAGGGTTTTCCACTCGGTAATTCTTCTTGTGTTGATGTCTTGTATAATTTCTTGTGTTGATGACTTGCATAATTTCATGTGTCCTATATAATTGAAGATTTGGTGAATGTGCTTTTGATAATTGATTCAATTCAAACAAATCTTATTGACAATTTTTTAAAGAAGATAAAAATTGGTTTTTGTGTATCAACACTGATTCACCCCCCTCTTAGTGTTGATTGTACTCCTAGAATTGATATTAGATCCTGGTTCCCTGTAAAGGCTTAATCAGCTTGGGTAGATCATATATTTGGAGTACTTGCAATGGCAAGTCAAGAAGGATTTTCAACCTACAAGGCACTTATGTTTGATGGGTCTAACTATGCCTTCTGGAAGTTCAGGATGGAGTCATATTTATCATCTTTGGGGTATGATGTGTATGCTGCCATTATAAATGAATATACTACAACAAATCCTCCTTCAACACCTGATGAGAAAAAGGCCTATGAAAACAATGCTAAGGCCAAAAATGCATTATGTTGTGGCTTAACCAATGAGATACTTGTTAAAATCATTGAGTGTAAATCAGCTAAGTCGATATGGGACAAGTTATCCAATATTTATCAAGGAGATGATAAAATCAAAGAAGCAAAATTACAATCCTATAGGGCTAAATTTGAAACTCTCAAGATGAGTGATAATGAGAAAGTGGCAGAATATCTTTTGAGGGTCCAAGAAATTGTAAATTCCATAAGAGGATTGGGTGATACTATGGAAGAAAAGATAGTTGTTGATGGTGACTGATTGTCATTGATGTCAAAAAGATGTTGAGTTGATGATGATGCAAATATGGCAGTATGTATGGCAGGATGTATAGTAGGATGTATTCTCATAGTCTTGATGTTTGGTGTTTTTGACAAGACTTGTTTGATTAGCTTGATCACATCATTTGTTGATGTTCACATAAAGATGGTTTGAGGATAATGTCAAAGGTTGGTTCAGGTGATAGTGGTTTACAGTAGCAGAGACAATATATTGTTTGTAATGCTAACTTGTTAGTGTTGTAGACAGTTGTTCTTGTTTGGCATATTGATCTTCTCAGGATATGCTCATCTCATGACATTTGTTGTAATAAACTTGTTAGCATGATATAGAGGCATTGCTTTGATCTATGATAACTTTATCTGATGTCTTGTTGTTATGACTTATGACATGTGATATTATAGTCTCTTGCAAGTAACATACAGTCTTACAGTGACATAGTATACAGTTGGTCTTGTTTCATGTCTTAATCAGTTTATCAATGGTCTTCATGCTTTCAGTGGTCTTCATGTCATTCTCAGGATCTTTCTTGTTGAGTCTACATGGGTGTTGAAGTTTATTTGTGCCATTATGAAGATCAGTTGGAAAGAGATTTTTGAAGGTGTCATACCTTATATCTCATCACTTGTTAATCAGAGGTGAGTTCAATATGGACTGAGAATGCATATTTGTTGGCTATTCTTTCTATAAAGGTTACTAAAGTACACAAGATCTCCAAAAGGTCAAAAGCTTCATAGAATCTTGTAAATTTTATCATGCTTTGACTACAGTGAAAAGAAGATTTGTTTTACAGAGGTCAGTGGTCAAATTATCAAGGTTTCCTTTTTTGCGGGTGTCTTTTATGTCTTAAAAACCTAAACCCTAACACTGTTATGCTTTAAAGAGGCTTTCAAACCTAAGTTCTTAACACTTACTCTAGCCTGTTGAATACAGTGCACTTTATGTTTTAATCTAAAGGTGACTTGATATAGCAGGTTTGTCACTTAAAAGTTACTGCCTAAAGGGTTTTAAAACATTGTATTGACCGGTCCTCTCTCTCCCATCACCGAATGCTTCGGTCTTCCATAATGAGTTTTGGGCACCAAGTTTATGATCAATGGTCTCATTCAAATGTGGGGTGGGCGCAAATAAGCCAATCAATGGCTTCTTTTAAATTTAGAAACTTTGTCTATTGACTCCTAAATTGACGGCTACTTGGATGTCATATCTCTATGACAGCACATAGAGTGGAGTTTGCAAAGAGGTTTTTTTGGTATTTTGTAAAAGGCTATCGAATGGCTTTTGTGGTGATATGCATTTCCTAAATTAGAAATTGTTTTTTCCTAATTTAACAACCCCAAGAGATGACATTAGGATTTTTGAGGAGATTTTGTAAGGAAAATATTTATGGATGGAGATTGATTTTGAGAGGAATGCTTTTTTATGGGATGATTTTCTTGGAAGATTTTTTTTATGGCCTCATGAGGATCATACTTCATTTTTTTTGACAGAGAATATAAAAAGATGCAGAGTGATTATATTTTTGAGAAGATGATGAATTTGTTTTTATTGAAGATATATTATGAAATTTTTTTGGAGAACAAAATGGTTTTTGAAGACATTTTTTATGAGATCTTGAAAAAGAAATGTCAGATGATTTTATTGCAGAGAAGTTTGTTTGACAAATTGGTGGAGTTATTTTTGCAGATTGAATTTGCATGGGCAAAATGATTTTATTGAAAAGAGATATATGAAAACTTTTTTGGAAAGAAATTATTTTTGACAGGGGCAATATTGAAGTTTTTTTTATGCAGGAATTTTTATTGAAGACAAATTTGTTTAGGTTGAAATGTCATTCAATATGAAGAGGCTTTACAGAAATGAGGGAAAAAATAAGATATTGAAGATCACTAAATTTATTTTGCAGAATATGAAAGGTTTTATACTCACTGAAATTGATTTGCAGGACAGATAATTTGAAGAGACCATTTTTGCAGATGCAAGAATATCAAGGATTGAAATAATCATGGAGAGAAGACAAAATATGAAAAGTCATCTTGCATATAATGGCTTTGTAGGTGGATTGATGTGTGTGTTGTTGAGTGGATCAGTATACAGGGTTGATTATTTTGAATATCCTCTTGAAGATTTTGATTTGGGTTGATGAGAAGTATGGTCATATGATAGCCACATGTGAAAGAAGAAGTGATTTGTATTGAAATGGAGAAACCCTCTGAGTTCTTGGTTTTAATTTGAGTGTGTATTAGGGGTTGGTGCTCCTTGAAGTTGGTGCTTCTAAATGTATTAGGGGTTGGTGCTCCTTGAAGTTGGTGCTTCTAAACATTGTAACCAGTGAGGTTTTCACTTAAGCCAGTGAGGCAGTTTTGAGTGGTTTTTCTACCCAAGAAGGGTTTTCCACTCGTGAAAAGCATGTGTCATGTTTAATGTTGTTTTCATCTGTATGTGTGTATATTATTGCTTTGTTTATTAAGTTTTGTTCACATCCTTCATTATTAGTCTTGTACATATGAGCTCAACAAATCATTAATGTATTCCTCTTTTTGTCCTGTAAGATAAAGTTTGCAAAAAGTTGTAAAAGATTTGAAAACTAATACAACACTGATTCACCCCCCCTCTCAGTGTTGTCCTAGACTCCTACAATTGGTATCAGAGCCAGGTTCCCTTTTGAAGCTTAATCAGCTTGGGTAGGTCCTGTGTGTGGAGTTCAATGGGTAAGTGCAGAAGAAATAAGAACATGAGAAATGTCAAGATTCATTCTGGTCAACAGACACAAAAGACATCATCCATATCAAATTTAGGTGTTAATGTTCAATTAGTTGATAAAGATGCTTCACAAGTTGAATCAGTGAAAGAGTTTTCTGGAGTTCCTCTGTTTAATGGTTCAGACTTTCCAGTTTGGTGTATGAGAACGCAAATCTATTTATCTTCTTTAGGATATGATGTATGGATGTCTGTTGAGAATGGATATTCTAACTCTGCAAATAACAAAGAGGCTCTTGAATGCAATCATGTAGCCAAGAAGGTTATTTTATCTGGTTTATCTAATGATGTTTCTTGTAAAGTTGTGCAATGTGAAACAGCTCATGATGTCTGGAAAGAATTGATAAGAATTTATCAAGGTAATGATAAAGAAGAGAACAATTTGGTGTCTAATAAAAGTGATCATGAAAGAAGGCAATCACATGAAGAAGTTGAAACCCAATCAGATTTAGAAGAAGTTAACATCATAAGTGATGATGATCAGGAAAATGACTTTGAGATTGATATGGAAGGAGAGCTCATATATGCTCTGAGTGAACTCAAGATTTATAAGAAGGAGAACCAAAAATTAATGTTGCAGTTGCAACAAGAAAGAGAATCTAAAGACAAAGCACTTTCAGACCTTGAAAGTGTATCTACAGATCTTGAAGAGGCCAGATGTCAGATTATAAGTTTAAAGACATATATTGATGATTCAGACAAATTAATTGCTAGATTAAAGACTGAAATTGAAGAAGCCAAGAGGATAGCAGATGTTTCAAAATCTGACCTTGAAGTTAGAAGGATTGAGAATATGAAATTAGAGGGTGCTATTAACAATTTGAGAAAAGAGTATGATGGTCTCAAGGCTTTATCTAAGAAATATCAAGTGTTTGAAGATAGCTCAAACAAGTTGCATGAGATGTTGGGCAAACAGAAGCATCATAAGGACACTACTAGTTTAGGATTTGAAGAAGGGGAATGTTCCAAAGCTAGAGAGACTCATAGAAGGAAAATTGATTTAAGTCATCATGCTGCTATCACATAAGGTAAAAGGAAGAGTGAAGTTGAACAAAAAACTAGAGATGAATTTGTGCACAATCAAAGAAGGAATTTCAGAAAACCTCCTGCTATAAGACAAGCATACATGTATAGGTATAACTGTTAATTTAATGGTTATTGTTATACGTGTAATCAATTTGGAGACAAATTAGTTAATTGCAGAAGGAACACTAATATTGTTTGTTACAAGTGCAATAATGTTGGACACATACAAAGAAATTGTAAAGTGTATAGAAGGTATGATCCTGCATGGAAGCTTAACATGAGTGCTCAAAGGTACTATCAATCATTTGATTATGATTATAACATAGTTTGTTATAACTGCAATTCTTTTGGTCATAAAGCTCATAGTTGCAGAAAAGCATCATCTAATTTGATAGGTTGGAAATGGAAAGAGGCAGAAAAGGTTTGGAGGAAGAAAGCACCTGTGAAAATTTGGAAGCAGAAAGAAAGTAAAGAGAAGTCAAAATCTAAGCTTGTGCATCTTGCACAAGTCACTTCGTCAGTTGCATAATAGATAGCATGAAGTAAGGGGGAGTTGTTCATGTTCTATCAATTATCCCCAAGAAGTTACAGGAGGAGATTAGTTGATGTTTATCAATATGATGATCTTGTTTTGTTTTGATGCTTGCCTGATAATGTTTGAAATGAAGTTTCTGATGATATTGAGTTTCAATGTATGTCAGTAATATAGGTGTTCATGATCAGTGACATGTTTAGTGGTTCATGATGCATATAAGGTGTTCAAAAGCTCTCTGCACAAAGAGTTGATGATTTTGTGACTTGATCCTATTTGTATATTGTTCATATCATGTTGGTACTTACAAAAATTGTGTTGCAGTTCAGTGTGATCTTGATTGTCATGGTAAAGAGCTTAATATATTCTCAAGAAGCTCTTATTAGAAATTAGCATGTGTTGGCTAAGGTGGCTGAAAATGAAAAATTCAAATCATACCACTTATCTCTGCATTTGGTTTTGCAAAGTGTTGTTGCAGGAAGAACTTGTTGTGCAGTCTGGATGGGCCGATTTGAATTACAAGGTTAAAAAGGGATCAGTTCTTATGTTGTGAAAAGTGTCTTGTGCAGAATAGGAGGATGATAGTTCATGTTGGAAGCCTTTGGCAAGGACATCTCTTGTGTGTTATTCATGTCATCATGGATTGTGATTCATACTGATTTTTATTGGTGAAAAGTGTAGTCTTTGCATGAAATTCAAGTTCATATAATTCATATCAAGGAGTCAGTTTGATGATCATATCTATTACTTTGTTGAGTTATGTTTTATAACATGTGCCTTGGAGCTTTCAGGTGTTTTGAAGATAGTGTCAAAAGAAGATGATAAACTAGAGATATTAAGGAGTTTCTGGCGTGATAATTTCACATGTTTCATTGATGATCTTCCTCACTAATATGTTTCAGACAGAGTTCTTCAAGTATGACATTGATGGTGATATCTTGTATTTCATAAGAGAAAGTTAAAGGTATGTCTTGAATCAAAAATAATAGATGATAATGTTCAACAAGGTTTGTCATATGTTGGCTTCAGGATTGTTATCATCATAAATCATTACCTGTTAACAAGATAACAAGAGTTTATGTCTTCAAAATGCTCATAATGCAATGTGATTATAAAGGTTATGATCATACTATAACATCTTTCAGTGGAGTTGTTCTCAGGGGGAGTTAATTCAGGCTTTGTCATTAGATGTCAAAAAGGGGGAGAAAGAAAAATTGCATCCATGGAGTTTTTCCATCAATGACAAAGGGGGAGATTGATGGTGAATGATTGTCATTGATGTCAAAAAGATGTTGAGTTGATGATGATGCAGATATGGCAGGATGTATAGAAGGATGTATTCTCATAGTCTTGATGTTTGGTGTTTTTGACAAGACTTGTTTGATTAGCTTGATCACATCATTTGTTGATGTTCACATAAAGATGGTTTGAGGATAATGTCAAAGGTTGGTTCAAGTGACAGTGGTTTATAGTAGCAGAGACAATATATTGTTTGTAATGCTAACTTGTTAGTGTTGGGGACAGTTGTTCTTGTTTGGCATATTGGTCTTCTCAGGATATGCTCATCTCATGACATTTGTTGCAATAAAGTTGTTAGCATGGTATAGAGGCATTGCTTTGATCTCTGATAACTTTATCTGATGTCTTGTTGTTATGACTTATGACATGTGATATTATAGTCTCTTGCAAGTAACATACAGTCTTACAGTGACATAGTATACAATTGGTCTTGTTTCATGTCTTAATTAGTTTATCAGTGGTCTTCATGCTTTCAGTGGTCTTCATGTCATTCTCAGGATCTTTCTTGTTGAGTCTACATGGGTATTGAAGTTTATTTGTGCCATTATAAAGATCAGTTGGAAAGAAATTTTTGAAGGTGTCATACCTTATATCTCATCACTTGTTAATCAGAGGTGAGTTCAATATGGACTGAATTCAATATGGACTGAGAATGCATATTTGTTGGCTCTTCTTTCTATAAAGGTTACTAAAGTACACAAGATCTCCAAAAGGTCAAAAGCTTCATAGAATCTTGTAAATTTTATCATGCTTTGACTATAGTGAAAAGAAGATTTGTTTTACAGAGGTCAGTGGTCAAATTATCAAGGTTTCCTTTTTTGCGGGTGTCTTTTATGTCTTAAAAACCTAAACCCTAACACTATTATCCTCTGAAGAGGCTTTGAAACCTAAGTTCTTAACACTTACTCTAGCCCATCGAATACAGTGCACTTTATGTTTTAATTTGAAGGTGACTTGATATAGTAGGTTTGTCACTTAAAAGTTACCGCTTGAAGGGTTTTAAAACATTCTATTGACCGGTCCTCTCTCTCCCATCACCAAATGCTTTGGTCTTCCATAATGAGTTTTGGGTGCCAAGTTTATGATTGATGGTCTCATTCAAATGTGGGGTGGGCACGAATAAGCCAATCAATGGCTTCTTTTAAATTTAGAAACTTTGTCTATTGACTCTTAAATTGATGGCTACTTGGATGTCATATCTCTATGACAGCAAATAGAGTGGAGTTTGCAAAGAGGTTTTTTTGGTATTTTGTAAAAGGCTAGCAAATGGATTTTGTGGTGATAAGCATTTCCTAAATTAGAAATTGTTTTTTTCTAATTTAACAACCCCAAGAGATGACATTAGGATTTTTGAGGAGATTTCGTAAGGAAAATATTTATGGAGAATTGGAGATTGATTTTGAGAGGAATGTTTTTTTATGGGATGATTTTCTTGGAAGATTTTTTTTATGGCCTCATGAGGATCATACTTCATTTTTTTTGACAGAGAATATAAAAAGATGCAGAATGATTATGTTTTTGAGAAGATGATGAATTTGTTTTTATTGAAGATATATTATGAAATTTGTTTGGAGAACAAAATGGTTTTTGAAGACATTTTTTATGAGATCTTGAAAAAAAATGTCAAATGATTTTATTGCAGAGAAGTTTGTTTGACAAATTGGTGGAGTTATTTTTACAGATTGAATTTGCACGAGAAAAATGATTTTATTGAAAAGAGATATATGAAAACTTTTTTGGAAAGAAATTGTTTTTGACAGGGGAAATATTGAAGTTTTTTTTATGCAGGAATTTTTATTGAAGACAAATTTGTTTAGGTTGAAATGTCATTCAATATGAAGAGGCATTTAAAGATATGAGGGCAAAAATAAGATATTGAAGATCACTAAATTTCTTTTGTAGAATATGAAAGGTTTTATACTCACTAAAATTGATTTGCAGGACAGATAATTTGAAGAGACCATTTTTGCAGATGCAAGAATATCAATGATTGAAATAATCATGGAGAGAAGACAAAATATGAAAAGTCATCTTGTATATAATGGCTTTGTAGGTGGATTGATGTATGTGTTGTTGAGTGGATCAATATACAGGGTTGATTATTTTGAATATCCTCTTGAAGATTTTGATTTGGGTTGATGAGAAGTATGGTCATATGATAGCCACATGTGAAAGAAGAAGTGATTTGTATTGAAACAGAGAAACCCTCTGAGTTCTTGGTTTTAATTTGAGTGTGTATTAGGGGTTGGTGCTCCTTGAATTTGGTGCTTGTAAATGTATTAGGGATTGGTGCTCCTTGAAGTTGGTGCTTCTAAACATTGTAACCAGTGAGGTTTTCACTTAAGCCAGTGAGGCAGTTTTGAGTGGTTTTTCTACCCAAGAAGGGTTTTCCACTCGTGAAAAGCATGTGTTATGTTTAATGTTGTTTTCATTTGTATGTGTGTATATTAGTGCTTTGTTTATTAAGTTTTGTTCACATCCTTCATTATTAGTCTTGTGCATATGAGCTCAACAAATCATTAATGTATTCCTCTTTTTGTCCTGTAAGATAAAGTTTGCAAAAAGTTGTAAAAGATTTGAAAACTAATACAACACTGATTCACCCCCCCTCTGAGTGTTGTCCTGGACTCCTACAGTTGTAACAAAAGTCTTAAGGACTCTAACTTCAAAATATGAGTCCAAAATATCTGCAGTAGAGGAAAGAGATTTGAGCAAAGTAACCTTTGATAAACTTCATGGCACATTCACAGCCTTTGAGATGAGAATCAATAATGATACACCCTCAAGCAAAGAAGTTGCATTCAAATCCATCAAAAAGGAGAAAGAGGTAAAATACGAATCAGAGGAGTTGGATGATGATCAAGAGATATCTTTAAGCAAATTGAAAAAGGGATTAGCTGGCAAGTACAAAGGTAAGCTTCCATTCAAATGTTTTGAATGTGGAAGGATTGGACACTATGTAGCTAAGTGTCCTTACAAGGACTTAGACAGTGATGAAGATGAAAACAAGAAGCAATTAAAAAATAAATAGTTTGTTCCTAAAAGGAAAAACAATTTTAGAAAGAAAAAGAGTTTGTTTACCAAGAATGTTGATATGACTGAATGTGATTCAGATGATTCTCTTGAGGAAGGTGCAGAGACCTTATTTATGGTTGTCATAAATGAAGTGCAATGTGATAAATGTAAAGAACAATCAAATACTTGTGAAACAGTCATTGATCTTGAAGGTGAATTAAAGTGTGCTTTGAGTTAGATCAAAAAGCTAAAAAAGGAGACCATTTCACAAAGATGCCAATATCAAAAAGAAAATGAAATCATGACCAATAAAGTAACAGATTATGAGAAGCAAATTGTTGATCTAAAATTGTCTCTTGAAGAAAGTAAGAGAATTGTTGATGTTCAAAGTAAGGAGTTGAATGTCAAGGGCAAGGAATGTCATACACTTGAAGCTGAAATTGTGAACTTGAGAAGAAAGCTTGATATGTACAGGAGTAGTGACAAACTTGAAGATCTTTTAGATAAGCAAAAAGGCTTCAAAGACAAATCAGGTCTTGGATTTGAAGAGGGACAGAGTTCACAAACAATGATTACTCAAAAGGCTGATGTAAATAATAAAACAATCTTAAGAGCAATAGATTACAAAAGAAATGAGACTTTTAGGTATAATATTCATTTTCTTGGATATTGTTTTTGTTGCAACAAGTATGGATGTATAAAGCTAGTGAATACAAATTTGGAGTAAGAAGAAGAATGAATTTCTTGCCAAGAAATCCATTCATGTTTTTAAGAAATGTGAAGTGTCATAATTGTCAAAATTCTGGGCACATTGCCAAATTTTGTAGACCTTCTTTCAAAATGTAGCAAACTAAGAGAAATTCTATTTCAAAATTGTCTTCTTCAAGTCTTGATAAAAAATTACTTGTTTGGAAGCCCAAGATGGTTAGTAAGAGCTTTGAAGTTATGATTGCACAAGCTACTTTCATGCCAAAAACAAGGAATAATGGGTGATTGATAGTGGTTGTTCCAATCACATAACAGGAGACAAAGATAAGTTTGTTAAATTTGAAGATATTGATGAAGGGTCGGTTATGTTTGGCAACAATGATTGCATCATGATCAAAGGGAAAGGTACAATTCTTCTAGATGATGAAACACCATTACATGATGTTTACTTTGTTGAGGGCTTGAAGCATAATTTGTTGAGTGTTAGATAAATATGTGATAATGGTTTCAATGTGGTTTTTGATGCTCATGGATGTGAGATTAAAAAGAAATCAAGAAAGGTTGTAGTAGGCCTAAGGACAAGTGGTAACATCTACAATCTTCATGAAGCTAAAAATAGAAGTGTTGATAGCCATATTTGTTTCATGGGCCAAATTGAAGAAAGTTGGTTGTGGCATAGGAGACTTGGTCATGTGAATTTTGACAACCTTTAGAGGATCAACAAGAATCATAATGTAAGAAACATGCCTCATAATTCCAAACCAAGCAATACTACATGCAAAGAGTGTCAGTTGGGTAAGCAAACCAAGGTTAGTTTCAAACCTAAGGAGCATTTTACTTCAAAACCTCTACAACTTATGCATTCAGATTTGTGTGGTCCTACAAGGACTAAAGCTTTAGGAGGTGAAAAATATTTTATGCTCTTCATTGATGATTTTTCAAGAATGACATGGATAACATTCTTAAGACACAAATCAGAGGTTTTTGAAAGATTCAAAATTTTCAAAAAGATGGTTGAAAAAGAATCTAATTTCAAGCTAAAATGTTTAAGGTCAGATAATGGAGGAGAATATACTTCAAAAGAATTTGAGGAGTATTGTGAAAAACATGGGATAAGAAGGCAAATTTCAGCCCCTAGAACTCCACAACAAAATGGAGTGGCTGAAAGAAAGAATAGGACTGTAAAATAAATGGCAAGAACCTTACTACATGATGCAAATATGCCCAATACCTATTGGAGAGAAGATGTTCATACAACTGTGTATACATTAAATAGAGTTCAATTAAGGGTAAAGTCAAATTATACACCTTATGAGCTTTGGTATGGTAAGTCAACTAATGTTGGCTATTTTAATTTTTTTTTAAGTAAGTGTTACATCAAGAAAGATAATGATACTTTGGGTAGTTCTGAGTCTAGATGTGATGAAGGTATATATTTGGGTTACTCTACACATAGCAAAGCATATAAATGCTTTAACAAAAGACTCAAAAGAGTCATTGAAAGTACTAATGTTAAAGTGGATGAGAATTTGCAGCCTTGTATGTAGTTGATTCATGACAAGGAAGATGATCATCATTCACAAAAGGAAGAAGAAATCCAAGTAGAGGAAGAAGCTCCTAAAAAACCAGTTGAAACTAGGACAAAGACTCCTTCAAAGGCATATCAAAGAGATCATCCTCATGAGTTGATCATTGGAGACAAGGATAGTGGTGTGTCAACAAGAAGAAAGCTTTTTGCTGCAAATAATCAAGCATATGTGTGTTTGATATCAGAAATGGAACCAAAGAGTTATGTTGAGGCCAGCAAAGATGAAGCCTGGATTAAGGCTATGGAAGAGGAATTAAGTCAAATAGAAAAGAAAAAAACATGGGAAATTGTGCCAAGACCTGAAGGTAAGAATGTCATTGGTTCAAAATGGGTGTTTAGAAATAAGCTTGATGACAAAGGTAAAGTTGTTAGAAATAAATCTAGATTGGTTTGCAAAGGGTATTCACAAATTGAAGGAGTTAACTTTGATGAGACTTTTGCACATGTGGCTAGATTAGAAGCAATAAGAATGGTCTTAGCCTTTTTAGTTTATAAAAACTTCAAGGTATATCAAATGGATGTCAAATCAACCTTTCTAAATGGTGATCTTGAAGAAGAGGTTTACATGGAGCATCCGTAAGGTTTTGTAAGTAAAGACAAATCAGACCATGTATATAGGTTGAAAAAGGCCTTGTATGGGTTAAAACTGTTGGAAACAAGGCAAATAACTGAGAGGGGGGGTGAATCAGTTATCTCTAAATTTCTTTAACTTTCTTTTCTTTTGCTAACTTAAAATTCAGTGCAGCATCAGATTATATAAGCATATGTAATCATAAGAAAATCAACACACATAACACAAGGATTTTTACGTGGAAAACCCTGTTAAGGGAAAAACCATGGGGTGACTAACCCAAGATTGTATTCTCTATTAAAAGAATAAAGGAGTACAAAATGACACTTGCCAATTAGGGCTCACTGCCTGAGCACACTGCTCACAAGAGGCACACTGCCTACAAGAACTTAGAGAAGGTAATCAGATGTTTGAACTAATGAGAAGCATCTACAAATGTAGGAGTTCAATTCTGGTTAGGCACAATACAATGATTTGATGCTTTAATACTGTTGCTGTCATATACCAGACTTGATCTACAACTTTCACACTTGTCCCTGCTTTTCTTTGCACTTATTACTTCACTTCCATTTTTCACACACCTACATACTAGAATCCATCTGGTATAAATATCCGCATCAAGGATTTCATCAACTTTCTAGTCGGCAACAGGAGCACTCAAAATATTTACAAGTTACTGATCTGTCAGCTGAATCCATGCTTGATTTGAGATGCGTATCAAAAGAATAGGCATAGAAGTCATTAATCATGTCAGCCAACAATGTATAATCCCCCAAATAGCTTGATCAACACCTTTTACTCATCTGGATTGAAGTTTGATGCTCTGTCGGTCAGTTCTTCCTCTGTCTGCTCTACTTGACTAGAACCCAATGCTCAGATGCTCATATCTTTTCCATGCTTTACTACCGGAGGCTAAATCTCTGGAATATATTAGTCATGATACTCCTCGTGACTTATCCAAGTTCGCAACTTGCTGAGTTACACCATCTGAGAGATTCAGACTTGATTGTCAGACCTTGTTACATACTCTGTTCTTGTTCACCAGACCAAAACAATCTTCAATCTAACTTGCGGTATAGGCATACTATGTACTGCAGATGTGTGGGATAGACTTTGTTGCCATCAATGACAACACTCATGAAGCCACACAGTGTCTCTTGCCAACAAAAACAAGCTGCAAGAGCTTGGTATTATAGGCTGGATAAGTATTTACAAGAACAGAGATTCTATGGACAATAATTTGTACTACATAATCAAAGGTGAGATATCTTGGTTGTTGAAGTTTATGTTGATGATATCATTTTTGGTAGTAACAATGATGATATGAGCCATTCATTTCCTAACATCATGAATTCAGAATTTGAAATGTCTATATTGGGAGAGTTGTCTTTCTTCCTTGGTCTATAGATGTCTCATATTGAAAAGGGGATATTCATCTCACAAAATAAGTATGCCAAAGAGATGTTGAAGAGATTTTAAATGGATGATTTCAAACCTTTGGATACTCCTATGGAAATAGGACACAAGCTAAGAAAAAATGATGAGTCACCTGAAGTAGAACAATCTTTGTATAGATCTATGATTGGTAGCCTATTATACCTCACTGCTTCTAGGCCTGATATTATGCAGGCTATCTATTTGGTTGCAAGATTCCAAGCTTGTCCTAAACAATCTCATTTGAATGTTGTTAAGAGGATCTTTAGATATGTTAAGGGTACTCTTGATTTTGGTTTATGGTATCCTAGGCACAATGACTTTACTCTTCTTGCATATATAGATGCAGATTGGGTAGGTTGTCCTAATGATAGAAAGAGCACAAGTGGGGCAGCTTTCTTTCTTGGTGGTAGATTGGTTGCATGGCATAGTAAGAAGCAAGAGTGTGTATCTTTATCCACTTCTAAAGCAGAGTATATTGCAACATCTTCATGTTGTAGACAAGTACTTTGGATGGTACAATCACTTCATGACATCAAGGTGGAGGTAACAAAACCTGTATCCATTCTTTGTGATAAAACAAGTTCTATCAATATGTCCAAGAATCCAATTATGCATTCTAGGACTAAACACATTGCCATTAGATGTCATTTTCTGAGGGAAAAAGTGATTGCAAATGAAGTGGTATTGGATTATGTGCATACAAATGATCAATTGGCTGATATATTCACAAAACCATTGCCCAAGGAGGTGTTTGAATCCCTGAGACAGAGGCTTGGGGTTCTATCTTTTGCTTCTCTTCAATGAGTTTTTAAAATATTGGATTTAGGGGGAGTGTGTGTTTATATCTTTATGAAGCCCTGAATTTCAATTGGATTGAAGTTTCTTTGTTTGTTCAAAGTTTTTGAGTAAGTTGTTTAACAATTTTTGAGGGTGCAGGATAGTTTTTTGGTATAATATGTAGTTGTAAATGGTTTGACAATTTTTTTTCAGTCTTCATGGTATCAATGACAAAGGTTTGATCATCAGTTGGCATGAAAGGAATCTTTGACAAAAGATTATGTGATGGTATCAATGACTGGTTCTAATAGTCAAGAGGATAGTAAATTCTTGTAAAAATTAGGGGACAGTTGTTTTCTTTTAGTCAAATCATTATTTCAAACTTGTTTGTGAATTGTATCAGTATATCTGAATCAATCTTTATTTCAGTATTATCTTTATCAAAATTTTGTCAATAGCAGTTTGTTTGCATGTGAACATGATCATCTTTGTGGACAGAGGAATCAACAAGAGGTAGGTGTCTTTAGTACTATGATCTTCATACAATATCTCAGAGTTATCTTGTAGGGACAAGATAGAGGATAGAATGACAAGTATTCTAATGACAGGATAGAGGATAGAATGCAATCTCTGCATCAGTGAGTTTTTTTTTTGGCAATGACAGGACAGAGTATGTCAGCACAAAGTATGATTAGAACAATGTGAGAAGTAGAACTAGGACAAATAAATTCTGTAAGTGAGCAATGCTTATATCTTATTCTCTGACAAAGATATATTATTCTTTGACAACACACTCTCATTTGCAAATAGAGGTTGGTGTCATTGATAGCAAACAATATGTAATCTTTGTTTATTCATCTCATTCATTAGTTTATTGAGAAAAATAGAGATTAATTTATGTCATTGATAGTCAAAAGGGGGGAGATAGGTTTGTTCTAATTGAATTTAATGTTTTGACATCAATGTCAGTCAACGGGGGAGTTTGTTGGTTGGCATCTGTGTTTTGCCTTGTTATTGATGTCAAAAAGGAGCATCATGTCTTGTTTCATGACTTGATCAGTGGTCTTCATATTTTCATGATGATAAACAGTTGGTCTTCATACTTGGTTCATGCAATCAATGGTCTTCATGCAATCATGCAATCAGTGGTCCTTTGTTTAGTGGCATCCTTTGCATATTCTACAATTTGAGACAAATCAGGGTCATGTCATCTATATTCAAGGCTCATGCTTTTATGTTCAAGGGTCAGTTGTGTTCAAGGTCATTTCATGTTAACATCACTTAATGATCTCTTTGAACCATTCATAGTGTTAAGTATTCACAGTGTTAAGGGTTCTAATGGTAAGTGGTTAAGGGTTTTGGTGTTAAGGGTTTTGATGTTAAGTGGTTGTGATCTCATTCTTGTTTTTGCAAAGTTAAGTGGTTAAAAACCCTTGTTAATTCTCTAAGCTAAGTACTTAACACATATTGTGTTTAACCCTAGTTTGCCTGTCATCTATTTGTGTACTTTATGTTTTATTTTGAGGTTGATTGGTTGTATTAGGTTGCAAGTCACTTAAGTGACTTATTTAAGGGGATTAAAATGTGTACTGACCGGCCCCGATGCCCTAGACATCTCAGTCACTCAAAGTTGTTTTTAAAAGCCTTGGGTCTTAAATCGTGTGGTATGAGTCTAAAGTTTGTTGTGGTGGGAGCACAAAATCAACGACCTCAATTTAACTATCAGATGGCGCAAAAAAGCATCCAATGGATATGTTTTAAATGAATTTGTAAGCTCAACGGTCAGTGTATGTTTCTAAATTTGATGGGTGGTTGGTATAAAAGCCTAAAAACAAGGCTTTTTCTCTCCTTTTATGTAGAATTTGGTGGTCTTATTTCTATTCTTGAACATAGACAGAGATAGAATAGTTTTTGTGTGCCTGAGGTTTTTAACAGTGGAATGTTTCTTTTTCATGTGATATTGAAATGGTTTGAGAAGTAATTTTTTTTTGTTTAGAATATTTTTTGTAAAGAAAGACAAGATGGGAGCAGAAAGATATTAATTAGCAGAGGTGAACATAAGAAAGCAAGGAGATTTGATTTGTAGAGATGATACCAAGGATCATTCAGAAACAACAATTTTTTTGCAGAGATAATAGTTTTTAGAGATAATTTGAGTTTTTAATGTACTTGTTTTGAAGAGAAGGGTTATATACCAACTCTAAATTTTTGATTGAGATCATATTGATAAACCTATTGAAGTTTGTGCAGATACAAAATGGAGTGTTGGTGATTTGATGACATCAATAAGAAGACATTCTTTTATCATTTTTGCAGAGATTGTAAACAATTTGTTGAAAGAAGTGGAAGAGGAGATATAAGGTTTTGAGCTTAATCGAAACAGGGAAATCCCTTGATTTTTGTATTTGATCTCTTGATATTGGTGAAATTGTCAAAAGTCAGTGAGATTTTTTTGTGATAACCCATAAGCAGTGAGGCAATATTTTGTCATTGAGACATTGTAAAAATTGAAGTTTTCACATATAAGCCAGTGAGGCA
Source organism: Cunninghamia lanceolata (assembly GCA_027924645.1). NCBI lineage: Eukaryota > Viridiplantae > Streptophyta > Pinopsida > Cupressales > Cupressaceae > Cunninghamia > Cunninghamia lanceolata. The sequence goes on along the minus strand of BSBN01000792.1, from coordinate 1,771,373 downwards.
ATTTGAGTGGGTTTTCTACCCCAGGAGGGTTTTCCACTCAGTAATTCTTCTTGTGTTGATGACTTGCATAATTTCATGTGTCCTATATAATTGAAGATTTGGTGAATGTGCTTTTGATAATTGATTCAATTCAGACAAATCTTATTGACAATTTTTGAAAGACGATAAAAATTGGTTTTTGTGTACAACACTGATTCACCCCCCCCTCTCAGTGTTGATTGTACTCCTATACACCCCCCTCTCTTAAATTGCAAAAGCTAAAGAGAAGGTTAGGTAGGAAACCATACATGGTACTCAAAATCCTTCAACATGTTGTTGGAAGAAGAGAAAGGAGAACACAAAGAAAAATAAAAAGACGTGGCCATACAATTAGAACAAGAAGTGATAGAAGAACTAGTAAGGGAAACTCTAGAAGAAATAAAAGAACAAACATAGAAAGAACAAGAACAAATAGTGCTTACACCTCCTAAGAATATCCCACCTTCCACTTCTGCATCACTACCATTTGATCCCTGTAGAAAATCAAAGACTTCTTGGCACACCCAATGCAAATATAGCCGCTGACCTCACCTCCACTACTCTAACTACCAATCTCTGGCTCATAAGTAGATTTCTCATAGATTTCCCCTCTATAGAAGCTTCAATTAGAAATATGCTACAAAACACTACAAGGGAGGATATTTTGTAACATGTGGAGACCAATGAGACTATGAAAATCTCAATCACTGCATAGCAGAGTACTATATCTCCCTAGGGACATCTTAGCTCCATTAGGGAAACAACTCCAAACACTCATAGATGGGATACGTATAGAAATGAAGAACTAGATGGACACAATAAGACAACATGTGATGTTAGAGATTGAGAAGAAAAGATTGAAAGAGGTTAGATATAAATGTACCACCACCCACACAAAGCTAGAAGTTGAAGTGAAAAACCTACAAACAACAATAGACAACTACATTAATACACTATACCAATTTTATCTAGCATGGTTGATGTCAACAAAGGCCCTAAAAATTCAAATGGAAAACATTGAAAATCAAATTATGTAGGCATCATCCACCTATGATGCAATGAAAGATTTAGATGGAACAATCAGGGTAGGAATAGAAACTCTCCACAATTAGTACCAACAAATCCAGGATCAAAGAGAAGGTGGCAACCCTGAGACTAGCAAATAAAAATAGGGTTACTTAGCCAGGACAAGAATGTGGTGAATTCCATTTAGATACGAACTAATATAGGGGAAGGAGAGAACATTTTAATGCGTATCAATGGCAAAATTCAATTGTTATAGTAGGAAAAAATATAATGGAATAACACCTTCAACTAGCTCAAAGGGATCTATAAGTATATTTTTTGCTAAATAGGAACACGCCATACAATTTTAGCAATAATAACATAGATTTTGGCAAATTTCAGTGTCTCAATCAAGATAGAACCAAGATATCTTGAGGATAAGACATAATTTCAAAGGGGGGATGATGTTAGTAGGACAAAGATGAACTTATAGAAAGATAAATCCACCACAAAGGAAATGTGCATACTTAGCTAATTACCATATCATCCAAAAGGCATATCAAATACAAGAGACCTGATCCTTTGTACAAATATACTTAGATATAAGTAGGACTAGAAGATACAAGCCTAGAGAGAAGTAAAACAAAATATAGAAGAATAAATGAGAATATATGAATGTTAAACAAGAACTCATGTATAAGTAATTATCATATCAAGGATGTATACCAGATGAAATATGAATACAATATATTGTTTATTGATATAATGGAAGGGTAAAAGTTCAAACCTATGTCACACTTTCAGCTAACTAAATGGCTTCTATAGAAATAGTTTTACTCTAAGCAATTTTGGGTCAAACCGTTTCGCCCGAAACCACGTAGCACCTACATGGCATTTAGTGGCATAAACAATTCCGTCCAAAACCTTTTCGCCCAAATTTTAAAACAATATAAAATCTGATTTCAAATTTGAAAAGGGTGTTTATTTACATAGAAAGTTTTAGGTAATAAAGTTTCACCTGAAAATTTTTTGAGCGATATAATTTCACCCGAAATTGTCTATGCAGCATCCCATGTGGCAGCCAACCTCCCCATTTTCAACAAATTGAACAAAACTTCAAGTTCAACTCCAAATTTCTCCAACCAAAGGGTATTTTCATGAAAATCTAAAAATACCCTTTAGTAGATGTTGGAGTCTACAACTTAGAAATTTATATTTTTATATATTTTGATTAGTTCTATTAGGATTATTTTTAAATTTATTACAAGTATGTTATTATAATCAAACATATAGCTAATTGGAAATTAAAAATAGATAGATAAAATATATTTAAATTTTTTGAAAAACATATGGTGCATTAGAGGAGAGAATCTTCTCCAAGAGGGTATTTAAAAAAAAAACAAAAAAATATACAAAAGTTGACATCCCATGAAAACTATAACATTTTGATTGAATTTGAATTTAAAAAATTATTCAAAAATAATTTTTCATCAAAAATTAAATTTTTTTTCCCATGCACTAGATATTTGAGTTATCTAATTTTAGGAAAAAAAATTAAAGAAAAAAAGTTAATTTTACTATATTTTTCTTGACGTCCCATTGACATCACTTTTTTCAAAAAAATCAGCAACTAAAATTCATTTATTAAATTCATAGAAAAAATATCCAACCAATTTTGAAATTTTTAAAAAAAATATAAGCATAAACTAAATTAAAGTTTCTACATTTAATTAATTTATGTCATTTTAAAATTCAAAACATACATATGACTTTTTCATCATTTAAGCTGGAAAAATATATTTGTGTTGATTGTTTCCTTTATAAAAGTGTGACACAATTATGAACTTTTACCTAGAAGTCTAATGTGTGATGATGTATGATGTGTATGGATATGTGTGGAATTATTCAATTTTAAGTGTTCTATCTTGTCGTAACCTTTTGTAACTTACCACATAAACCCTCTATCTTCCTCTTATTATTCATACTGGAGTATAAATACAACTATCAAGAAAAATAGGCTTAGATCCTTGATCTACACCCCATTCTTGCTAATAGTAGACATAAGAATTAGAATAATTGAGCTTAAAATGTTTGACTCAAGTATTAAATCTTTTTGAAGGCATTTGTTGAATTTTCTTAACATTTTGATGACATCTTCATGTTACATCAAATGCTCTACATTAAAAGGGCCTTAGTTCTTGACTCTAGTTCTAGCCACATCCATTAAATTGTCCCTTATAAAAGTAGTCAAAACCTAGATTTTGTGCCTTCAATTTCTATTGAACGTATACCTTTTTATTGAGCTCCTATGCAACACTTTTACATCAATCAATATTCTTGAGTCAATATCATTTTATCCTTCACAAATCACTAGAGGTAAGTTAGAGAGGTGTCATTCAATAATATAATTTTAGAGTTGTTGATTGAAGACTTAATTGTAATTGTAAGAATGGGGTATAGTCTTGAGCTCAATACACAAGTTTTGATTTATTTATTGCTTGATGCTTATGATTTCTAACAAAATAATTTTGATACTCTAGATCTTAACTTGGATTTTGCATGGTTGGTATTGTTGGACCACGATTGTCGTTAGACCAAAACCTGTAGGCTTTAATCTCCGCTACAATCACCAGAGTTAGGATCCATGAGAGGCGGTTAGTCCATGTCACGAAACATCATGGGGAGCATTGGACGCACATGCCAACAATCTCCCCCCCAGCGTTACTCGGGGAGTTTCAAACTTGAGACCTTTGGCTCTTATACCAATTGTTGGACCACGATTGTTGTTAGACCAAAACCCACGGGCTTTAATCTCTGCTACAATCACCATAGTTAGGATCCACGAGAGGCGGTTAGTCCATGTCATGAAACATCACGAGGAGCATTGGACGCACATGCCAACAGGTATGACTATCTTGTATGCATATATGTTGCATGGGAGAACATTACATTAATTAAACATTGATATATATACACATATTTCACTCAATTAATTAAATGTATATGTACACATGTATAAATATTGGACTTCACTCAATTAATTAAACATTGATATATGAATTTCATTTATAAATTGATATAAAATTAATAATTAATTAAAGATTAATTTATAAGTTTGAATATTTAGATTTATCGATTTCAATACAAATTTAAATCTCATACATCAATATTATAAAATTTGATCGTCATCAATTAGCTAACTAATCTAATATAATAAATTGTTAGGTTAAATAATCTATAATCTACTATCAAATCAGTTAAATTCATAACTAAAGTATAAGATTGTGTTGGTGTAATTATTTAATTGCACTTTATTATACTAAGTTTACTTTAGGTAATTTCTTTTTATTACTTAGGTAGAATAAGATAATGAACTCACATATTCTCCTTTCAAGGGATTCTACTTTTTCCTTATCATCTTAGATTTAGAAACTTAGATGGCAATGCCTTATTTTTTGGTTTTCTACCTTTTCCTCATCCTCATCAGATTTGGAAACTATAAGGCTATATATTGTATGCATCATATCATCTCTTGATGAATCAATTACTTGAGCTCATTTACATATTGTATCCTTGATCAGAATAATATTATTCAATCATATTGATTTTCTCTTTTTTCTTTCTTTATCTCTCTTAATTGTAGGATTAATGACAATTCAAACACAAGCCCAAATCTTGACACCTCTAATCAGCCACTTAGAGATTGCAACACAATTATCAAAGATATTCATCTTGTATTTTCTTCCTTATTTTCTAGACTGGGAAGATCTTAGACATGCACCATTGAGTTTACTTCTTCCAAAGGGAAGGAATGTGGTTCAGCATGCATGGATCTTCTTTAACTTGCTATATCATCCTTCCATCTCCAGTGCAGGAGGCATCACTTTTGGGTTGGGGGCTACCTAGTCTTTCTCTTCATTCTCTCTTTGGGGGGTTCATCATTCTCCCTCATTGAGGGTTTATCATGTACCTAATTAGGCCTAGTTGTTAGGACCCATTTATATTTCACATTTCTCCTAAGTTGAACTTAAGGGGGGGATGTTGGTGTAATTATTTAATTGCGCCTTATTATATTAAGTTTACTTAGGTAATTTTTTTATTACTTAGGTAGAATAGGATAATGAGCTCACATATTCTATTTCTTTCATTGCACTCTACTTTTTCATTAGCCTGTTGGATTTGGAAACTTAGATGGCAATCTTTTTTTCTGGTTTTCTGCCTTTTCCTCATCCTTATCAAATTTGGAAACTATAAGGCTATATATTGTAGCTCTTATCTTCTATTGGATCAATAAATCAATTTCATTTTAATCTCTCCATATTCTCGATATTGGATTTTAGCTGATATTTACATTTTGCACCATCTACTTGTTTGCATTTAGCTTTTGTAATATTCTATAGTCACCTAGATCTAGGCTTGTGTTTGGATTCTCATTGAATCCTACAAACTGATATATAATTATGAAAAGAAAATAAATAAGACCCATGAGCATATCAAATAGATCAAATATATGTATAGTATATGAACATGTACATATATACATGTATATCATGATTCTCAAAAGTAAGTATTATCCACATGTATCAAATATAAAAATTATTTACAATATCTCATCACATCGAATAAATCTACTAATAAATCTACTACTATGAGGTTTGCCTTCTAGAATAGGTACCTCAGAGTGTATACTAGTGTCACCTAAATGTTGTTTTGAACCAACCTCCATTCACATGTACACATGTAAATTTGCATATTATCTCATATGTATGTATATAACTAACATGTCATTAATTTTTTAAAAAAATTATGAGGCAAACAAATAGATTTTAATCTAGAATGTACAACTATTGTCTAACCTAGTGGCTAGTGTCCTAATCCAACTCATGAGGATGCATTATACTACTTTATTTGCAAGATGGAATGTACCCAAATAATTTTTATGTCCACAAAAACACATGTTAAAATTTTAGTAAACTATCAATTCATATATACACAAGGAAAATTAATATATCTAAAACATTAGAGACACTGATTTATGTGTAGACAAGAATTTAAACTTATACCTCTCTACCTATTAGATCACCATCATGCTACAAATCTCCATATGCAAGCTACCCATATCTATCAACAATCTCATCAACTATAACATCTAATGACTATCGTGTAGACTCATTCAAAAGCTCATATACAATTTATGTCTGTGACAATCTAAGTAAAGATAGAGGTGTATCTAGCAATCCCTCAAACATCCTCTATGCATAATGTAATAGCTCCTCTAACTAGCTAGGCATGCATGTAGTAGAAGTAGAAGTATCCTAAGTAGTTGTGGTGGTATGAATAACAAAGTGAGTACCATGATGGTCATCAAATTTGAAAGAACTATGATGACTATAATTCTATCTAGTTTGTCAATATACTAACTTTATATTTGATTCTAAATAAATTTATATCAATTGATATAGTCTAGTGAATTGATATAAACTAGACTAGACTATATATAAATTTATTAGTTTTTTAATTTTATAATTTTATTAATTTTTTTTAATCATTGAATGATTTTGACCAGAACGCATCCACATTAGAAACCAAGAGTCACAACTTAGAATTCCACTAACTATGGAAGACCAAGAGTCACTTAGATGTCCCTATGGGGATTTGAACTTGGGTCTCCTCAACAAGAACCCAATGTTTCAACCAATTAAGCTCAACCCCTTGGACTATAATTTTATTAATTTTAATTTTACTAATTTTGATATTTTTATTAATTTATAACTTTATTAATTGTAGTTTACTAAATTCTAATAATTTAATAATTCAATAATTTTATTAATTTTAACTTTACTAATTTTATAGTTTTAATAATTTTATTAATTTATTAGTTTGATTATTTTATTACTTTAATAATTTTTTTAATTATATGTATATTTAAATTTTTTTATCGGTAAATTAGGCATAAGGGAGCCATACCCATAGCATTAACTGGAAAATTCAAAAAAGTTATAAAGTTCAAAAGGGTTGCTCCATTGGAGGGCCTAAACATACTCCTATACATTTCTTTTGTTTTACATATTATAGTATCTTCTATTTATCCTTCTTAAAACAAACTATTATGAACATTACTATATATGCTCCCTTTTAATTACCATTATCTTCTTCTGTCTACTCACCATCGTCACCTGAGTCTGAGTCATCTATATCCATAGCAAAGGACTAGTCCACACTAGTGGGATCCGATACCCTTGCTACTAGTTTCAAAAACTCCAATCCCCATTTTGTTGTGTGTTTACGCTCCTCCTTTGCTTCTCCAATTGCCCTGATGATGATTGGCACCCACAACCCTGAATAGTGTGGGTTGATGGAGGGCCAAGTGCCATAACCTAGAAGAAACCCCAGACCCAACACCACTTCATCTAGTATTTTCTTCAAACCTCCTCACCACCTCAACTTTTTTAGCATCTCTGTGACCTCCCAAATGTAATCTTTTGGCTCTCCTAAATCCAACATCACCACTATGAACATGGATGCTATGTCCATATTAACCCATTTTCTATGGATCATCAACAAGAAATTGTTTCCTAATATCATTCTCTCCACATGCAGAACCATTGTAGATTTTGACTTGAACACCTTCTTCAAGTGTAGATCAAATATCTTTCCTCTAAAGGCAATTTGTCTCATTTTTGTCACGAGATAGATAGTGTTATCCATTTCTTTCGAATGCCACCTTCACATCAGCCCAGAGGTAATTCTCATAATTATTGCTAGTTCAATTTGCATACCTCCACTACGTCTTCCCATGGGTGAAAGGATCGGGCATCTCATACACTCAACACTTCAATTTACTATTGCATAATGCAAAGAGAAGGTGAATCCCCTACAATATTTATCCACACATTTTCCTCCCCACCGTCATCAACTCTCTATCCATTTCAATTGCCACATTATTGAGTTTATTTGCCTCTTTGTTTGCTTCATGATACACATGCATAACTTAGAATGCTTTGAATTTGTTCATCAACTATCGACAGTAGTATAAGATATTATTTAACTTCTAATTTGGGAACTTACCATTTCTTATGGCATTAATAGTTATTAATGAATCCCCTTCTATAATTAATCTATTCAATCCAAGTTTAATTCCCATTTGGAGACCTAAAAATGCTGCTTGGAATTATGCTTCGTTATTTGTTCCTGCTAGTAGTTTTTTGTTGTTGCTCTAAACATAGCCCCTTCTTGATTCCTAATTATGCATCCTCATCTCGATAGTCCAAGGTTTCCTCTAGAAGCCCTGTCAAAATTTAATTTGAACCATCCTTCTTCTGGTGACTTCCATCTTGCATTCATTCTTTCTTTCCTTTTTGGAAAACCTTGAAACTTCCCATGAATGGGGGGCACATCTAGTCCCTTCCATGCTTTTTAGATCATTCCATCCCAATTTGTGAAAGAGATATTTTTTAAAGTTTGGTTTCTAGTCGCGTTGTTCACCACCTCAACTATTACATTCTCTATTTTCCTAATGAAGTTTTCCTATTCCATTGCCATGTCATGGAACATCCTTCTATTTCTTTCTTTCCATAACTCCCATATTGTGATTGAAGGGGTAACAGTCCAAATACTTGTGAAAACTATCTTCTTATGCAAGATTGACCAGACATTAAAAAATGATAATATATCTTGTGGTAGTGGATTGTGTAATTCTAGTTTCCCCATTATCTTTTTCTAGCAATACATTGCATATCTGCATCCTAGTAGGAGGTGATCCATCATTTCCTCTACTTATTTACATAATACACATTGGTGTGGCCCAATGAAACCAAGTTTCCTTAGTCTGTCTCCTATTAGTATTATGTTCTGAAATGCCACCCATGCAAAGGCTCTAGCCTTTGGTAAAAAGTGTTTATGCCAACATAAGTGTATTGGCCAATTTTGGTTCTTCGCAACATCTTCTTTGATTGTGTATCCTATCTTTACACTGCAGTTTCATGATTTAGATCCACACCACTTGATTATATCCTCCTTGGAGATGAAAATTTCCCTTGTTACTAACATTTCTTCCAACTTCAGTTGTTGATCTTCTAGGATACCCATGCCTTGTAGTGATTTCCACTTCCGTGTCTTGATTCCATCCACACTGTTTATTTGAATGTATTCTCTCACAAGTGGACCCCAAGAAGTGTTTAAAATCTCCTTTGTTTCCAAAAGTCCTTGTTCTTCTTTCAATGCAGGGAACCCGTTCCACATGAATCTTCCCAAAATAATGTTATTTTCCCATTTCTTATTTCCCATGTGATGTGCTTCACTATCAAATCCTACACTCTTTAATATAAACTTCCATATTTTAGAACCTCCTAGGGGATTAGATGTGGTAAGAATTCTTCCTAGATATGTGTTATCTAGATATTTGTTTTGAATAGTCCCCAAACTAGCATTGCCCCCAGAGCACAATTCAAGTATGACCATCTTCACAAGACAACCCCACTAGCATCTTTGGGGGAGCATTTCTTATCCCATGCAATAAGCAAAAAATTTCTTACTTTTTGAGGTACCTCTCTAGAAAAAATTTCTCATCTTCTAATTTATTATTTCACTAATCTTCTTTGGTGTTTTTAAACATGACGTCAAGTAGATGGGGATGGCTGAAATGACTATTTTTAGCATCAATATCCTTCCAGCAAAAGATAGTCATTTTCCTTTCCATGATTCCATCTTTGTCACATAACATGAAATTAAAGAATCCCATAACCTTGATTTACAAGCTCCTACAGATAATGGCATTCCTAGATATTTGCTAGGCAGTTGGCTTACCTTGAATCCTAGCTGTAAAGAAATTTCTTTTTGTTTCCTCAAATCAGTGTTGAAGAAGAAAAATTCCAATTTCCTCTAGTTGATTTGTTGTCTCAATGCTTGACTGTATTTTTCCAAGGTGCTCTTTATTATTCTAGCCTCTTTCCTACTAGTGATTCCAAACAAGAGAGTATCATTTGCAAACTGTTGGTGAGTAACATCACTCATATTTGGAGCCACTTTGATCCCCTTCCATTTATCTCTTGTGCTTTCTCCCTGTATCAGTCTACCCAATGCTTCCGCCATGATGATGAATAGAAAAGGAGAGATGGAGTTTCCCTACCTTAAACCCCTATTAGAGGTAAAACACCTTGTAGACTTCCATTCACTAGGATTGAGAATCTAGGTGTAGATATACATATAAAAATCCATTTACACCATTCCTTGTAGATTGTAATCTTCTCTAGTACTTCTATAAGGAATTGTCTATCTACTTGATCACACGCCCTTTTTTTATCTAGTTTAATTATCATTCTTTTTGTTTTACTCCTTATTATGTGTATTGCTTTGTGAGCTATAAATATGCCTTCTGTGATGGATCTCCCTAGTGCAAAACCAATTTTCTCTTTTAAAATGATATCTAGGAGGAGCTTCTTCAACTAATTTTCCATGGCCTTAGACACTATTTTGTATACTCTATTACAAAATGATATAGGTCTAGAGTCATCCATCATTTCTACTTGATTCTTCTTGGGTATTAGAACAATTAAAGTGATATTCATATCCCTAAACATGGTAGACTTTTTCCTTGATTCTTCCTCCACCACTTGGGCCAACTCCTTCCCTAGTATACTCTATTTTTTTTGAAAAAAACATACAAGGAACCCATCAGGCCCCAGAGCTCTATCTAAGTCCATTTGAAATGCCGCCACTTTCACTTCTTCTTCCCTAAATGGTATATTAAGGAAATCATTATGCTTGGTTCCTACTAAGCATGGGATCTTGCTTAGCACCTCCTTATTTTTTTTGTCTATATCAAGACCAAAGAATTTAATAGATATTTAAAGTAGTTTTCTATGGCATCATGTAAATATCATTCTAATTCTCCACCACTATCCCATCTTTTTTTAAATGATACTTGTGATCCTATTTGAACTCCTTTTAATCCTAATGGCATTGTGAAAATATTTGGTGTTCTTGTCTCTCTCTTTTAACCAACATTCTCTTGACTTTTGTCTCCAAAATATCTCCTTTGATTAATAGTTCTGCATATTTGCCTTTCATATCTGATTCCAATGCATAAGTATTTTTATGGACATTCCATCCCTAATTATCAATTCATTGAGGGCTACTAGATCTTACTCTACTTTTTCCTTCTCTATGCAGATGTTCTTGAAATGGTATTTGTTCCATTCTTTGAGCTTTTTTTTATAAAACCTTATATGTTGAAAAACTAAATAGTTTGGATCCTTTTATCTTTGAAGCCGTAGTCCGTCATTCCTCAATCCTATTTTCTATTTCTAGATCACGAAGCCACATTTTTTCAAATTTGAAGGGAGACCTCAAGGGCCTAGAGTTTGGAGAGAATCCTAGCTATAAGGGGAAGTGATCCAAGCCTATTAGAGATTGAATGGAGGATTCATATGTTAGTGAGACTTTCAACCAATTACCCCCAATAAAGAACTGATCTAATCTTTTGGCAATATTTGTGAACTCTTTCATTTTGTTGGTCCACGTGTATTGTTTATTCTTTGGCACAATATCTTGGAAGTAGTTGTAATTGATAAATATTTGAAAGTCCGCCTAGGTTTGTGCACATCTTGTGATGCCCCCTTTTTTTATGCATCTTGAATTGCATTAAATCGCTTCCCACAATTATACTTTCATCCTGGAGATTCTACACTATTACTATGATTTGATTCCAAACTTCTTTCTTCTATATTGTACCCATGGGCCCATACACATTAAACATAATGAAACTAAGATTTATTAGAATGTGCTTTACTCTGCTTACTTGCTAATCCATACTCAACTACATTTCCTCTACGATAACTTTGAATGGATTCCATATTATTCCCAAGTTGACAAAAGCCCCCTAGTAGGAGCAAAAATTCCTTGCCACTACTTCCACTTTTCCATTAGTTTCCCTAATTCCACCAATGACAATTTTCTTTCCTGTAGCATTAGAATGTCTAGTTTTCTCAAATCTATTTGACACTTGAGCATAAGCCTTTTTTTAGGGGCATTGATGCCCCTAACGTTCCAAGAACTATTAACTTCATGACTCCTTGGGAAGGGATGCTCCCTTCCCTGATCTCAGCTTCATTTGACCCTTTGCCTTTCCTTCCATTTCTAGTTTGACTCTGTTGGGCTTTTTGCCTCTAGCACTTTTCTCCCTCACCTTTAGTTTCTTGATCTTTGATTCTAACCGGCTAATCAATCTTTCCTCCAGCATGTCCACTTCTTCATCATCTGATTCAATCCCCATTTCTTCTTTTGAATGAACTTCCTCCTCCATCCTTTTCAACTCAATAGGAGCATTTTCTTTGTTGATAGGGCCCAATTTACACCTAAAAATGTCAAGTGCAGCTTCAAAAGAGGATTTGTTATCAATTGTGTCCCCCGATAACAACACCCTAGAAGGGCTTTCCTCTTCCTCTGAGCTTGATTCATCTAGTTTTCTTATTTCTATTTTCCACTGTGAGATTTATCCTCAATGTCCTTGGATTCCCCTGTCTCGACTGCTAATTCTTTCCTATTAACAATTGTCTCCCTTTCCTCCTCTTCTCCCCATTATCTTTTTTGTTTTGAAAGCATTCCTCCATAGAATGTCTAGGGTGTTGTTATTGTTTGCATCTTATTTATATTTTTTCCACTTTAACCCTTTGTTGCTAGATCCTCAATTCTGATCTCATCTCAACCTCCTCTAGGATTGGGGATTTAAGGTTAATCATAACACAAATTCTGGCATACATCCTGAATTCCCCATCTTTCACTTTTCATTTGCCTTTATAAAAGTACCAAGCTTCTCCCCGATTAGTGATAGTATGCCTAGATCCCAATATTCCATGGGCAAATTATACAATCTTAACCACATTGATGGAACGTCAATCTCATGTGTTAATGGATTGAAGTTGGGTTCCCAATCCTTCAAGCAAAAGCCTATTCCATCCATTAGTATGGTCCCTGACTAAATATTTCTTTCTTCTTCTCCTCTATAGGGCACTCCACCATGAAAAACCTTTTGGCATCAATTTCAATTTGATTTCTTTTCCCACTGCTTCTGGCACCAATTTTGCATTTTGGCCCTAGACAACTAGTCCCCCACCCATTTTATAAGAAAGCGTCGACGCTCAAGTGAGACACCATGTTCTTCAATAATTCATTATTTATAAAAAGAGAAAATGCATTTTGTAGGAGGTTTAGGGTGAATTGGGATTTTATTCGCACATGTGGCCGGTATTTACTCTTTTGGGATCCACACCATCCTATTTCCTTGAATCTAATTTGTTTGTTCTAAGAATCTATGATCCCTCTAAAGGCTGCTCCATGTTCTTCCACCATTTCTTTCTTTGTGTTTGATCACGTTTTGTCTTGAATCCCATCTGTTCCTCCATGAAAATAGTCTTCTTTCTTCCACGTATTTTGTTTCCCACTCCTTCACTACTTTAAAATTTAATTCCCTGAATGAAAATCAGTTGTGAGCCATATACTTTTATAATTAGGTTAAACCTTTTAAATATAATATTGTATTATATATTTAAATTTTATTAATTTCTAAATTTTATTCTTTTATATTTTATATTTTCTTATTTGATTAACTTATTTGTTTTAATATTTTTATCTATCTATATATGTTTTGTTTTATTAATTTATTAATTTTATAAATTTTATATTTTCTTAATTTTCTTAATTTTAATTATTTTATAAAATTATGTTTAAAAAAATAATTTTAAGTAAAATACTAAAAACAAATATTTCAAAAATGTAGAAAAAAGATTAATTTGCCAAAAAATAATTTAAAGAACAATAAAAGAAAAACATAAAAATAACAAGGAAAAGAAAAATACTTTGGAATGTGGCTAGAGAAGCAGTCATTTTCACATTTCACTCCTCATGTTCCTAGGTCACTCACATTCACATGCAAATTGTGAAAAAATCTACTAGGCCCCCCTTTTCTACTGGAAACCCCTTGAATTAAATTGAATTGTGTTCAATCAAATGTTGTTTGATCAAACCAATTTTGATAGAACCCCTCATTACCATGTAATGCCAATGTATGCATTGACTAGGTTTGATAGGAGATGGTTCAATTGAACATATGTGATTTTGAGCATTTTCATTTTTGGTATTTTTCATTTTGACCCAAAAGTGGGACACACTTATGTGCTTTCATCCTTACATGAAACATATTGATGTGCAATTTCACCGTGTTCAGAATATGGCGGAGGATGGTAAGGCATTGGTTTAAAAGGTTGACAACTTGGAGAATGTTGTTGATTCTCTCACTAAATTAGTGAGAACAAACAAGTTTACCTCGTGTAGGTTGGCTATTGGCATCTCTACCCTAGTTGTTAGTCTTTTTGTTCCTATGAAATGTATACAACAAGTGGAAGATTTTTAGGACTAAGTGTTGTTGTACACTATGTATAGTCCTAATGTTCATACTTATTAAATTTGTATTTAAATGGGACTATATATGAATATGAATGTCCCATTTGATGTGACACTCTATGTCACATGTCATTTGTTGTATGACACATTTGAATTTTTCAAAAAGATGAAAAACTTACTAAATGGGGAATTAGATGCCCTATTTCACATAAGACAAAATATTGGTAAGGAATCTACTATTCTTAGCTAGTGTAAGAGGTGGAAGTCTTTGTAAAAATATATATGACATTATAAGACGTGTAAGAGCATCTATGACATTGCAAGATGGGGTTACAAAGTGGACTTAGAAAAGGCATCTTGGATTGTCTATTTTAGGCAAGTGTGGAATTTACATTCTTTTTAGGAGGTCTCATTGTGTGAAGGACTTTCACCATGGATTTTAACACCCATTTTAGGCCCATGGTTTTATCTCATGGTTTGAGGAAATCATTGGTGATTTCTTCGGTCTTCATTGCCTATATATTAAGGCCTTGACATAAAGGTTTGGTATCAATTTCGAATGCTATTGTAGGCATTGCAGGCTATAGTGATGGTTTAGCTATCAACATGCTTTCGAAGTGTTAACACAGGGGCTACATCATTTGTGGGAGTTCTCTTATTGTATTGTAAGCTTTGATTCAAGTAATACATTGAGATCTACATTTTGGTGGTGATTTTTTATACTAAAAAGGTTTTCCGACATATATATTATGTTATGTGCTCTTCTTTCTATTATCTATTGTCTTCTTTATCTTGTTCTAAGTTTCATTGAAGTATTATTTGGTTTTAGATCAGCAAATTTGAATTCATTTCATTGTTCCTAGTTGAAGTATAAGCATTGTAAAACTAATGAAAGCAAGATATCTAAGAGAAATTAAATGGCACAATGTTCTTGACATTGTCTTTGGATGAAGTGACAACCATTAATAATACTTCCTAGATATGCATGCATTCTTATGTAGTTGAGAATTAGTCCACTAGTTAGCCTCATCTTCTTGTAGTTCCTAACATGAAAAAAAATTACACCTCAACTACTCTTTTGGAAGTCATCATTTTTTAAGGAAATTGGAAACCTAGACAATTCTTTAGTTGTAAGGAAGTTGGTGTTCATTTGTATAAATGGGGAATCATTTAGATTCACATAAATAGACTTATTGTAAATTTACAGATATCATGATCACTGTAGATGAGCAACATTCATTGCATGACCCATATAATGAATTTGACATTCAAAATTGTTAGCCAATTATCATCTATTTCAAAAGAAGTGACGATTTTTTGTGCGAGGTCTATACATATTTTTGTAGAAGTCTAAAAAGATATTTAGAATTTCAAATATTTGTTGAAGAATTAACTCTACGTAGTGAGCTACTTAAGAATGTTGACACTGGGTAGATATAATTACATAGATCAATAAATAGATTATTCTAAGAGTACAAGTCATTTATTAGAGTTTTATGTATGCAAATTGCCTAAACATTTACACTTCTCCACTAAATTGTAGAGGACATTTATAGGGGTTAAGATGTTGATGATTATAATTAGCATTCTTGGTGGGCCTTAGGAAGTTAATAACCTTATAAAACTGCATGTTCATAGTGGATCAAAAGGAAGCTACTCTTCACTTTGTTGGAGTTTTCTCTTGATCCGACTTCCTTCAAGGCAAATTTTGTGTTCTCTCTAATTGTGAGTGTGTTTTAAAATGTTTTATTACTTGTTTTTCAATTCTAACAAACTCTTAAATCATCTACCACAAAGAATACATGTAATTTTATTGAAGAAATTGAATAAAACGTTAAACTAATGCCTAACAAGCATAGTACACTATATTAATGATATGACAAGAAAGTTTTAACATTTTTGTTCATGCGAAAAATTAGATAATATATAAATAAATAAATGACAACCATTATAGAGGTTGTAAAATACATCTAAATTCATCTATTGTATTGTTTAACTAGTCATAGAATTGGAACATGATGAATTAAACAAGACTATCCATACTAGTTTATGGATCATCAAGTCTTTAAAAATTCATTTTAAGGACACTTCCCATTAGATGTGTTGATGTGGCAAGTTGTGTGATGAGTCACACCCTTAAACCTTAGTTGTAGATAGATAAGAAACCATATCACATTTCTAAAAAATGGAGGTCCTACGATATTCCATGTAACTGTTACATGGTTGCAAAGTTAACCCTAACGACTATTGGCCCCTCTCCCCTATGAACTAATTGAACCCGCATAATGTTAATCATCATTTTAAACCCACATAGGTTTTTGAACTTTGAGAAGAGGGAGTGCTCGGCCACGAACCACACCACGCTGTAATAAGCATGAACCGAAATGGAGAAATGAGAATAAACAAGGCCAATGTGTTGTATGTACCATGATACTTTAAAGAAAAATAAATAAAAAATTAAAATTTGAACTTTAAACTTTGTGAAATCCTTTTGAGTAATTGGGTATCCGGGATAGGTGTCAAATACATCCAAGTCAACTGAAAAATAAAAAAATCGTTAAAAGAGATAATATTCAAAAAAGAGATAGAGACATTTGCCCCCCGTTCAACGTATACGGGTTCCGCTCCCGAGAGGTAACCGTTACAAATCAATCTTAACCGCTCGATCAAAATCCAAAGGACGACCACGATCATGTAACCGTTGCAAGTACAAAATCGTTCCTTCCATTCGAGAGGACAATTTTTGAATATACTCTAAAGAGTTTGGATTTTTTTCACCTAGAAATCCTTTGGATCCCACTCTCTGCATTTAAAGTCTTAATTTCAGCGAAAAAATCTCAAGTTGCAGAGGCATTTACACTTCTGAAAATTAAAATTCAAGCCTTATATTGTTTATCTCGTATCATTTGGTTTAGAAAATTTTGCAGCACTGAAACTTTTTTTGTATTTTTGGGCTGTATTCTTTTTAACAGATGGGAAAATCTGCAAAATAGATGGTTCATAGTGCAAAATCGGTTAATGTGGGTTTTTAGGTTTGTAGTGTATTTTTGTCATCTATAAGAAAGGCAGAGGATAAGTAATCTTGTAGCAAAGTGAAGCCCTAAAAAGCATTCTATGTTATACGAGGAGAAAATTTCTCTTATGGTTGGGTAGGTGCAGAGATTGAAGCCCATGGCATCCCCAGCATCTTCATTGTCTATCTCCATCAGCAGTGGGGGAAGGCCTTTCAGAGCCACGGGGATTGGAAGCCCAAATCCTAACACGCCATCTTCTGTAGTGAATAGAAGAGCTTCAAGTGGGGGAAGATACAAGTCCGTATCTATTGAGGAGGACGAGGATGAGGAAGATGATGAGGAAGATGAAGTTAATTCAGAATTTACCAGGTCATACACAGTTCAGATCCCACCAACACCAGACCAGATCACCAACAACAGCAGCAACAACTGCCCCAACTTGTCTAATTCTGCTTGTGGGTCCTCCCCACAGGCAATGGAAGTCAATGCCAAAGATGCAGAGCAGCAATTTGTATCAAGCAACATTTTCACAGGGGGGCACAATAGTGTGACCAGGATCCATGTGATGGAGAAGGTGATAGACAGAGAGCCCAGCCCAAGGCAGGGGCATCCCCAAGTGGCCTGCTCCAGGGGTGGTTTAATCTGTGCTGTTGCTGGATGTGATGGGAGGGTGATGAGGGATGAAAGGGGTCAGGACTTGATTCCATGTGGCTGTGATTTCAAGGTTTGCAGGGAGTGTTATATGGATGCTCTTAAGAATGGCGGCCAGTGCCATGGTTGTAAAGAGCAGTATAGGGGAATTGTGGGTCCTGAAGGGCAGATTCAGACTTCTTCTTCTTTTGAGGCAGATAACGTTCCCCTGCATATTGCCCCACCGCCTATGGCTGAATCCAAACCAGCACGGCGCTTGTCACTAGTCAGATCAATGAAAGGAGCTCTTAGGAAGAGCATCCAGGGTCCTGAGTTTGATCACAACCGATGGCTTTACGAGACCAAGGGCACTTATGGGTATGGCAATGCACTCTGGCCCAAGGAAGGATATGCTGGAGAAGGGCTTAATGGAAGTGTGAATCCTCCCAATTTTGGGGAGAGATCAAGGAGGCCACTGTCAAGAAAGGCTCGGATTTCTACTGGAATCCTCAGCCCATATAGGTAACTACTCCACGAACCGAATGAAAGTCTAATTATTGCATGTTTATTATTGGGCTTCAATTCAATAGAATATTTCATGTTCAATTAATTAGGGTATTGTCAGGTTATATCTAGCTTCTTTATGCCAGAAGAATCATAACCATGTTTAGGCTACACTTCATCATTTTAGTCCCTCATATGAGAGAATCCCACTTGTAGATTCATTAGAAACTGAGATTCACTAGGGTTCCTTCTGTAAATTACTGGATGAAGTACAGTTTCTTGAGTTAGGATTAATCACATTGTTATTTATTCTCAGATTCATTTGGGTATTCTTAATGGCATATCAAGAGCAATCATATCCTTAATTCAATCATTATGGTCAAAACAGAGCAATTTAACACCTCCTTTGACAATGTCTTGATGCAAATGTGACTTGATTTCTCCTGAGAATGATTTCAATAAGCTCCAGAAATCTGATTTATCCTTCTTTCCTATAACCTTACCATGAGAATTGTTTGGCTCTAGCATATATCTGATGAATGAATTGTATGCTTTTCAACCAGTATGGAAACTAGGAGCTAAGTTCCATTTTCTTGTGGTGCAGGTTGTTGATGGTAATCCGCCTTTTGGCTCTTGGTTTCTTTCTGACATGGCGTATTCGTCATCCCAACCGAGATGCAATGTGGCTGTGGGGGATGTCAGTTGTATGTGAAATTTGGTTTGCATTTTCATGGATTCTGGATCAGCTTCCCAAGCTTTGCCCTATAAATAGAGTGACAGATCTTACTGTTCTCAAGGATAAATTTGAACGCCCATCTCTTAAGAACCCAAGAGGAAAGTCTGATCTTCCTGGAATTGATGTTTTTGTTTCTACTGCAGATCCAGAAAAGGAGCCTCCACTTGTTACAGCTAATACCATTCTCTCCATTCTTGCAGCTGAATATCCAGTGGAGAAGCTTTCTTGCTATTTGTCTGATGATGGTGGTGCTCTTCTTTCATTTGAAGCTCTTGCAGAGGCTGCAAGTTTTGCTAGAATTTGGGTACCATTTTGCAGGAAGCATGATATAGAGCCTCGCAATCCTGAAGCCTATTTCAATGTAAAGCGAGACTTTACCAAGAACAAAGTGAGACCAGACTTTGTGAAGGAGCGCAGAAGGGTGAAGAGAGAGTATGATGAATTCAAGGTGAGGATTAATTCATTGCCGGACTCCATCAGGAGACGATCAGAAGGTTACAATACTCATGAGGAAATTCGGGTGAAGAGGGCACATATTGAGACAGGAGGTGATCCTACAGAGCAACTCAAGGTACCAAAGGCTACCTGGATGGCAGATGGTGCTCATTGGCCTGGTACATGGATTTCTGCTAGCAGAGAGCACTCCAGAGGAGATCATGCAGGAATTATTCAGGTAAAATCCTACACTCTCAGTAACAAGTTCTAGGACAAAGCAAAATTCTCATAATATAATTACCTGTTAAGCTCCAACTAAAATATATTTTCTCTTGCAAAGCTATGCATTTAGCAGCAGCCAATATCCTGGTTTTACAAAAGGATAGTATCGAATATTTTTATTGAGAGTTTTAGAAGTGACCTTGTTTGTATTTTGGAATTATAAGATTTTTTGTATTGCAGGTCATGCTGGCTCCTCCAAGCTCAGAACCTCTGATGGGTAGCTCTCAAGAGGACAATTTGATTGACACAACAGAAGTAGATATTAGACTTCCAATGCTGGTATATGTCTCAAGAGAAAAAAGGCCTGGTTGTGATCACAACAAGAAAGCTGGTGCTATGAATGCTCTGGTTCGCACCAGTGCTATCATGTCTAATGGGCCATTCATTCTCAATTTAGACTGTGATCATTATGTTTACAATTCTCTTGCTTTGAGAGAAGCAATGTGCTTCATGATGGATGGAGGTGGAGACAAGATTTGTTATGTCCAATTTCCTCAGAGGTTTGAAGGAGTGGACCCAAATGACAGGTATGCCAATCACAACACTGTTTTCTTTGATGTAAACATGAGAGCCCTTGATGGATTACAGGGCCCCATGTATGTAGGCACAGGTTGTGTCTTCAGGAGGATTGCTCTCTATGGATTTGATCCCCCAAGGGCCACTGAGCATGGGGGTTGTTTTGGAGGAAGGAAGAAAAAGTTAAATTTAAATCCTCATGGTTCTAATAAGTCTAAGGACAGAGTTACACCATCACTCACACCATCACTCACACCATCACTCAGTGGTTCAAGCAATGAAGATGAAGATCTAGAGTCTCAGCTTCTCCCCAAGAGGTTTGGTAACTCTATCACTCTTTCTGCATCTATACCTATTGCAGAATATCAGGGAAGGCCTCTTGCAGATCAACAAGGAGTAAAGACTGGTCGACCTGCAGGGGCCCTAGCAGGCCCTAGAGAGCCTCTGGATGCAGCTACTGTAGCTGAAGCAATCAATGTCATATCTTGCTGGTATGAGGATAAGACTGAATGGGGACAAAGGGTAGGTTGGATTTATGGATCAGTGACAGAAGATGTTGTTACAGGATACAGAATGCATAATAGGGGGTGGAGATCAGTGTATTGTGTGACAAAAAGAGATGCATTCAGAGGCACTGCTCCTATCAATCTGACTGATCGTCTGCATCAGGTCCTCAGATGGGCTACTGGGTCAGTGGAGATTTTCTTTTCTCGCAACAATGCTTTGTTTGCCAGCAGCAGGATGAAGTTCTTGCAGAGAATAGCCTATATAAATGTTGGAATCTATCCCTTCACCTCCATTTTTCTCATGGTTTACTGTTTTCTGCCTGCACTTTCCCTTTTTACTGGACAGTTCATAGTACAGACACTGAATGTTACATTCCTTGCCTTCTTGCTTACCATCACTGTCACACTCTGCCTGCTTGCAATTCTTGAAATCAAATGGTCTGGAATTACATTGGAAGAATGGTGGAGAAATGAGCAGTTTTGGCTTATAGGAGGCACCAGTGCACACCCTGCAGCAGTTTTACAAGGTTTGTTAAAAGTGGTAGCAGGAATAGATATATCTTTCACACTTACCTCCAAGTCTGCAAATGACGACAACGAAGACGAATTTGCAGAGCTTTATATAATAAAGTGGAGTTGTCTCATGATCCCTCCTATAACAATCATGATGATAAATATCATTGCCATAGCAGTGGGAATGTCAAGGACTATTTACAGTGAAATTCCACAATGGAGTAAGCTTATGGGAGGTGTCTTCTTCAGTTTCTGGGTGCTTTGCCATCTTTATCCTTTTGCCAAGGGACTCATGGGCAGGAGAGGACGAACTCCCACAATAGTATTTGTATGGTCAGGTTTGCTGGCAATCACTATCTCCCTTCTATGGGTATCTATTAGCCCTCCCAACGCTAATAGTGATTATTTAAGGAGATTCCAGTTCCCCTGAAATTGGTTATAATCAGAATCAGGATTCAGGAATAAAGCCCGAATGCTAATGTATAGTAGTAGTATTCTTTTTATTCTTTCCATTGATATATATGATTACAGGCAAAATTTTGGCTTCAATATTATTGCTTCGTTTATGGGATTGAGAGAATACCGGTATGCTATTGCAGACTGAACAAGGGCTCTCTATCCAGACAAGACTACATCCTCCCATTTTTATTGAAAATTTTCAGTTGTAATTATTTTTTAAAATTCTGCATTGAAATTTATGTACGCCATGCACAAGTTCAATCGGGTAGAACCCAAAGTCCTATCCTGTAAGCTGTCACTGAATTTGTTCTCTGGACAATTAAAAACTAAAGCAAACACAAATTTTGAGCCGTATTTTTTGCTTTTTGCATTTTGCATTTTATTGTGATTAATTATACATTTCAATAAAGCTTTAGGTATTTGGGTAAAACTCTATAACATTTGAATAGTGTGAACCAATAAAAACTCCATAACATCAGTTTTGGCATCAGATGGATGGTGATGAAAGTTTATTTAAGAGAAATGCAACTATTTCAATATAGTTTTGATGTATGCCTGCTCTCTTACCCAGCTGCTCACCTCCATTGGTTGAGCCCTTTGTTGGGAAGGCTGAAAGTTTATTTAAGAGAAATGCGACTATTTCAATATAGTTTTGATGTCTGCCCCTTCTCTTACCCAGCTGCTCACCTCCATTGGTTGAGCCCTGTGTTGGGAAGGATAAGGTTTCCTCCATGTCGCCCTGAAAGCTGCTCACCTCCATTGGTTGAGCCCTTTGTTGGGAAGGCTGAAAGTTCATTTAAGAGATATGCAGTTATTTCAATATAGTTTTGATGTCTGCCCCTTCTCTTACCCAGCTGCTCACCTCCATTGGTTGAGCCCTGCGTTGGGAAGGCTAAGGTTTCCTCCATGTCGCCCTGAATTTCTCAATGTGATCTCCCCTGATCTCGCTCCTATAAGATTATCTAAATCAATTTATGCATTACCATGCCTCAAAATCATCGCTAAGCCCAATTTCCCCAACTAATGAAAGAGAATGGCTGCTATCTCAAACTGGAAACCATCTTAAAAATCCCTTTCTCGGTGGATGATGAAATAGGACATCATCATTAGTTGCTCAAAGAAAAGGCACTGACCTGCCCCTGTGCTCGATGGTTTGTGTAGTGTTCTAAACTAAATGCATTCAAATTAATCACAGCCAGAAAGCCTCTAACTATATAGACTTTTTTAATATTATTTTCATAAAACACAAACACGCAAATGGAGAGCAACTAAACTATTACAACTCACTGGGAATGCTCAGGGTACAGATCTAAACTTTTATATACCCTAAACACACTGCAGTATGTAAACTAATTGCCCTGCTGATCTTGGACGCTCTGAACAGTCTTGCTATTGTTCTGCACCACATACTACATTTGAGGGTTTTCATCCCCAAGAATGCATACAGATTCACACCTAGAGGGTTCTACTGATGATTTAGATGATACTCTGAAATTCAGTATGTTGCTTGAGGGTTTCTGTCCCCAAGATGATCTAATTTGCTATGCTTGAAGGGTTCTACTGATGATTTAGATGATACTCTGAAATTCAGTATGTTGCTTGAGGGTTTCTGTCCCCAAGATGATCTAATTTGCTTTGCTTGAAGGGTTTTGTCTCCAAACGCCACCAGCTGCTATGATAGTATCACAAGCCTGAGAATAAAATTGATTTTTGTTTTCAAATTTTTGAAGTATATATTCTCTTCTCTCCCAGCACTATATTCCATGCTTTCTCAATCATAGATGAACGGGCAAGTTCATTCTCTTATTTAATTGATCCTAATTGGAAGTGTTCATCTGTCTTATTCCCTTATTTAACAGACCCTAATTAGAAGTAACTACAAACTTGCTACTTCTACATTGTCAAATCACTCACTCATCTACGGATCTGAAAAAAAGTGGCATGGCAAATCCTCCCTTTTCAAATATGCTAGCCCTCAAGTAAGCCAACCCCCTCTAGTGATGAAAGTCCTGTGGGGTGATACCTCATCCTCCTCCACACTTTGTGCCTCCATGCATGGGTCAAGCTCATGTTCCACAATCTGCATACTCCAAGCAAGGAGATTGATGAGTTGCTACTGGCCATCCTTCAAAGATCCCATCAAGCTGCAGAATTCTAGCTCTCTATCCTTGTGTACCATTTCCCTAGGTTGATATGTGACTTCTTTGTCACTCAATTATGTGCAATATTGATATTTGATTTTGCTTTTGTGTTAAACCCTTTCATGGGCTTTGATACCCCACTCGATTGCCCTAAACTAAATGCATTCAAATTAATCACACCCAAAAAGCCTCTAACTAAAGAGATTTTTTAAATATGATTTTCATGAAACACATACATGCAAATGGAGAGCAACTAAACTATTACAACTCATTGGGAATTCCCAGCATATAAATCTTAACTTTGATATATCCTAAACACACTATAGTATGTAAATTGATTGCCCTACTAATCTTGGATGCTCTGCACAATCTTTCTATCATTCTACACCTTGTACTACATTGAGGGTTTTCATACCCAAGAATGCATATAGATTCACACCTAAAGGGTTCTACTAATGATCTAGATGATACTCTGAAATTTGGCATGTTACTTGAGGGTTTCCGTCCCCAAGATGATTTAATTTGCTATGCTTGAAACATTTCATCTCCAAATGCCACTAGTTATGATAGTATCACAAACTTGAGAATAAAGTTGATTTTTGTTTTCAAATTTCTGAAGTATATCTTCTCTTCTCCCCCAACTCTACTTATATTCCATGCTTCCTCAATCATAGGCAATCATTCCTTAATAAATAATAATTGATCGACAAGTTCCTCCCTCAATCAATGACAATTAATTGAAAGGAAACAAGGTACATGGAAATGCTTCCTACACTAATTTTAGAGGAGAGTATTGTGCAAAATTTCAATCTTTACAATTACAGAAAGTAGAAACATAAAATAAACAATATACCATAACACAATGTGTATTTGAGGAAAACCCTTTTGGGAGAAAAACTTCACAATCCAAAGCAACCCAATGTATTATTCAATAATCTAAACAAGGTTGCAACACACTTGCAGAGCAAGGCTTTATGGTACGTGCAAATTACATCATACAAACTACAACTCCAAGCACCAATTTATAGGAGATGAACAAAATGAAAACCATGAATAGTTTAGGAAAACCATTAGGACATATGGTGCCCAAAATTGGGTCCAAATTCCAACCCTCACTTCTTCGTCTTTGTGCTCCTAGCTATTTTTAGAAAATTCCTTACGCATCTTACAATGTCATAATCTGTCATATTTGACCACCCAACTTGGGTGCCCCAATTTCTTTTCATTCCCAATTCAAAAATATGCTCCATGAAAAGTGTCCACACCTATCATAATACTGGTCAAGATTTCAATGTAACCCCCTCTCATCACGATGACCTTACTCACACCACAAGATGTCAAAACATGGAAAAGCTACGCCACCTCAATGTGTGACACCTACCTCCTCATGTAAGGACAATATCCTCTAAATATGAAATCCATGTCACCTCCAAGTGGGACACCGCCTCTCCCATGAGAAGACAAAACACACAAAAGATGAAATAATGAATGCATACAAAATGTATTAAAATAAAAATTAGGAATGCAAGGTTGAGACACCTTTTCCAAAATTAATTGGTAATTTCATTCCCTTATTTAAATAATCCCAACTAGAAGTGTTCATCTACCTTATTCCCTTATTTAACTAACCCTAATTGGAAGTAACTACAAACTTTCTACTCCTATGTTGCCAAACCACTCACTTAGTTATTGATTTGAAAAAGGGGACATGATATTGTGGGGGATATGGTGTCCCAATGAAGCCTACATACATTGTACATGGAGATCCTGTTGTGACATATCCACAACACCGCCCCATCAAGGATGGGGACCCCCTTTGGTTTTTGGCTTGACTGTTTCATTTTTGTTTTGGTCCCGTTCAAATTTCCCCCCATAAGTGAGGATGTTGACAGGAAGTGAAGTGTTCAACTTAGTGCGCATGTGAGGAGGAAAGTCCGAGGAAGACAATGAGCAAATGTTTAATTTGCATTGATGGTGAGGCTCAGTGTTGATGATGCGTTTGAAAGGCTAAGCCAAGATTATGCACCATGTAACAAAGGCTCGGGCTAAGACGTAATCACTTGTGACATTAATTTATGCAGAGCTACATTGCAAGCCCGCCTAAGCGGATATCATTAGTCATCGGGCAATATACAAGGAGCTTCAAATGATGCACGAGGCAATCAAAACTTCGCCATAATGCATCACTAGCGGTGATTGGCATGAGATAAGTATCGTACAAATATCCGTTCAAGCGTTGGTTTGAGATTGAATTGCAAAGTTCCAAAATACATGAAACGTCCAAATGTCTGCTCGCGTTAGTTCACCAAGCATTCAAGGGACTGCTGCAAATCTTGTGCTAATAGTTCACTCAGGCGGACTTTTGTTAATCCGATGCAGTGTTGCGGTCTTAACATCCATGAGGGGTCCAATTCAATATGCATTTAATTTATTATTCATGCAAGATGTGTTTGAATATCCGCTCAAGTGGACTTTTTGATGCTCTTTGCAAACCTTTTTTTCCTCTCAATCCATGATGGTCCTAAATGTCCGCTTGGGCAGACATTTTAGTATCCTTTGTAAGACTTCTTCAATCTTATTGCATGATATGGTCATAAAGTCCGCTCAGGGAAATAAAGGTTTGGAGACTATTTTGAATGCAAATTTATGCAAGGCACGTCTAAATGACCACTCATTTTGCCTCTGGCGCACGTCAAGAGTGGCTTCGTGTATTAAGTTTGGTGCGTGGAATCTTTGAAGTCTGCTTGACAATAATTTTTATGTATATTGATTTTGTGACTCCCATCAAATAGTATGGGCACATTTTTGATTTCACGTTGTATATCAAAGCGCACAGACATTATTGCATATTCCAAGGCGTTACAAAGTGGAAGTTTTAAGTCTACCTACTTTAAATATAGGTGCATGCTCGATTATTGCCATAAGGGAAATCCATGACAACTTGCATATCCATTTAATCTCTGTGTCAGGTCAAAAGTCA
Organism: Cunninghamia lanceolata; assembly: GCA_027924645.1. Lineage (NCBI taxonomy): Eukaryota > Viridiplantae > Streptophyta > Pinopsida > Cupressales > Cupressaceae > Cunninghamia > Cunninghamia lanceolata. The sequence goes on along the minus strand of BSBN01000792.1, from coordinate 1,744,236 downwards.
ATTTATTCCTCTTAAAATAGCATTGAGTATTGAAAGGTGTAATGCTTGAATTGGTAACCGTCGATATTTGATGGGCATTCACACTGCAATTACTAAAACGAGAGGATTCACTGGATGCTATAAGCATTTGAGGATAATTGGGAGCACTCGTATCCTCTAAACCTTATATTGTGTGTTGAGTATTTCAAAAAGAATTGCCTTGGGCACATTCCCAAAACTACTTGTTGGCATCGTACATTAAGGTGCTATAAGTTTGTGGAGCTTACAATTTGAGTTTTTTAATATCATCATAGTCATTGAACGATTGCAGGCTAATCAAGTCGACACAAGTTTAACACTATGAGTGCTCAGTTCAAATGTTTATTGAAATTTGTTTTAGAACCTATGATGCCAGCATGTAAGGTGCATTCACCTATTGTTTTAAAGAGAAGATCATTATAATGCATGAAAGGATGAGTTCAAGTTAAATCCATCGATAGGAATTGATCAGAAGCCAGTCAAATTTTTTAATTCCCACGGAACTAACATTGTTGGCTTATCTTATATCAAGGTTGGGTATTTCAAAATTTGCATATTCATTTTATCCCACATACATTGTGCAGTGAGTTTTGTCTTATGTGCTTGTCTTTTATGCATTATTCTATCAAACTAATGTCTGGGTATTCATACAGGTGAGCAATGAGTGCGAAGGACAGACATGCACTGATGAAGAGAGATATGGAAGGATAGTGGCGAGAGCTTGCGCAGGAGAAGTTCAAAGAAGGAGGAGTATTGTTCAAGAATAGTCAAAGAGGAGGATATCATCGCCAAATGGAGGAATTCCCACATCAAGATCTTATTTGCGCGAAGGAGATAACTTCATATTTCTGAAGGGAGAGCATCACTTCACCACACATGAGAAGAAGTTCACTTCCAGAGGGTCAAGACAATCCAAAGTCATCCATTTCATGTGCCAAGCGGAGGGAGCATCTATCATCTGTAGTTCACTCCAAGAATTCATGCACAAGGCATCTTTCTACTTCCAGAGTCCAGAGCCAAAATCTTGCATCCTGCGCAATAACATCATCAAGAATATCATAAAATGAGAAATGATTCAAAGCATTCAAGAAATTCATGAATTACATCGATAACAAGAAGAAATTCGACAAAATTCCCAAGTTTTCAAGTTCGAAGCAGCCAAGTTCCAAAGCTGAAAATCCAAATTCGAATACTACTCCAAAAGATGACAAAATCTGGGAAAACATTCTGAGCAATATGAACACAAAGAAAATCAAACTAGTTTGTTCGATGTTGAGGTGGCACATGCACAACATTGATCCAATCACAGTCTGCCACATCATCCGTCTGCATTCAATGATTCTAAAAATAGTAAATTTTGTAACAAACTGCCTTGTTGTCAAAATCTTGGCCATTGATTCTCGAATCAATCTTGGCCATTCATGTAGTTTTGAGGTCTATAAAAGGGCTCACTTCTCTCATTTGTAAAGGAGGATTGTCAGAGGGAGAACAGGAATCAAGCAGTAGGAGTAGATGCTGATAGATTAAAGGAGACTTTTTGAAGTCATTGAAGAGACATGAAATTGTTGTAAAAATGCATTTCCAAAATCAATACAAGCTCATTGTTGGTTCTCATGGTGATTTGTGTGGTGATGGAATGTTAGCATGGTTTCTAATTCTTGAATATGATGGAGAGATGTTTCCAAGTAGCTTAGAAATAGATTAGAAGTGCATTGATGTAATGTTTTTATGTGGAGATATTTGATGAATTCCTTAATGGTTCATACTTTTTATGATTTGTCGTTGATAAGTCATTTTGCAAAGTTAGCCTGAACCACATTTGTTTTAGTTCAGTTGTGGATGCTCGTTCAAGTTGCGCCAGCAATGGGTGTTTGGATGAAAGTTTACAACATGAAAATCCTTGAGTTTCCTTAGAAGATTGCACCGACTTCGTGTAGTTGGTTCTCATGGCGAAGCGGAGTTTGGTTTCACGAGGAGTTTGTCTATCTTGGCATATTTCATTATCTCATTGTCCTTAGATTAGCCTTCTAAACCCTTGTCCTTTTGCATTTTCTTTTCATAGTCGGTTAGAGTAAGTTCCACTTCACAAAAAGGAGAATAACATATTTGATTGGAATAAGGAGCATATTCAATGTAAGTCCCTCTGTGAGTTTTCAGCAAATCACATCAACTACTGAGTCTATCCATTGCAAGTCAAGACTTGACATCTGGAACCTTGGAGTTGTCTCATTGGATCACATTGTTTAGCCTTTGAGAGACTTTGTTCAAGAGAGGATAGAATACATCGGTATTTTATTCTGAGTTTGCATGTGCATAAAAAACACATCAACAGAATTGGTGCTAGAAGGAGGGCGAAGAACAACGAACCACTCCATTTGTTCCAAGCATACAAAAGATATTCTAGTGTTTTATCATTCACAGCTCTATCATATCGCTCGACAAAATTCAGCAAGGAGGAGGCCAGAACGAAGAATGTCATACATCTCAACTCAGGATAAAAAGGGCATGAACAAGGAATTGCGTTGCTTCTTTCACTCCGAGCACACGGACAAACTTTGAATTGTGGAATTGGAACCAAGTGAGCTTTCAAAGCCAAATTTGAGATTTGTTAGATCTCTTTTATGCCAAAAATCCAAAAAAGTATAAAACTTTAAAAACCCAAAAAAGTAAAAAATTAAAAAAATACCAAAATAAGGATGGATTTCTCACCACACGTGAAGCAGATTCATGGTTGTGGGAAGCAATATGATCATCCTCAAGATGATATTCTCCAGCTTTGCTGGACTTTGAATGCACAACTCTATCCTAAGAGTTTGGACGACTTTGCATCAAGAAATGGATGTAGAATTCACGAAACCAATGGACATGAGGAGCTATATTGCCTAACGTTCTTATCAAGGATGGAATTAGCATTGCAAGAAAAAATTTCTTTCTCACAGGTACATGAGCCAATTGTTTCTACGAAGGTGGTTCCCGATGCCTTGTTTGATGAAAGAGAGTTCTTCATAAGTTTTAAGGAAATGATCAAGAAAAGACTAAGTATCGAGAAGGACTTGCCTGCTGAAAAAATGTTGATTCTAGGTGGTTGGTGCAGGATTCACAACACTACTCATTCAGAACTCATGTGTTCATCTTGTCAGGAAGCTGTTCATCAAGTGAAGGAAGAATTAAGGTTGGAAGAAGAATCCAAAGTGCAATTGAGATTAGACGACTTGTGGAGCAAATGTCTTCAAGAAATCAATTCTCCACCCAAAGAAGAAGATGTTCCCATGTTATTTACTAATGAAGATAGCACAAGTGAACTTGATAATCAAGTGGAAGGTCCATTTGCATACATTCTTCCAAGTAAGAATGAACCTCCTGCTGAAAAAGTTGAAAAAGGAATAGAAGATGTTCAAATAAAGATAAGTGATGAACAAGATATTGATTCCTCCATCAAAGAAGAAAGTGAATCGAGTTCAATGCAAGAAGAAGAATTCCTTGCTATATATTCAACCATGTTGCTAGAAAAGATCATTGAGAAGGAATTACAAGAAGTTTCAAGAATCCTTGAAAGAGATGGTAATCATGAAGATATGCTACAAGCCATCATTCACAAGCCTAACAATCAAGTGCAATTCGAAGGGGCGCTCGATGCTCTCATAGATAAAGTACTATCAAAGCTATTCCAAAATGAACAAGTGGAGGCCAAATATACAAAGCAATTCGAATTGATGCTGGATCTGTTGCTAAAAATCTATGATGAATTAACAGGTGAAATGTTCCATGCTTCTGAATTTCCATTATTTTCACCTTTTCATTTTGATATGCCCACTATTGATTATAACGTTGATTTGCATGTTGCGGATGTGAGTGGGATGATTCATCACCAACTTCAACCTCCCGACACGTTGATAAGCGACAAGCATAAATTTCCACTTGAGGATGAAGACCACCAGGTTGTATCTTTCCTTGCTCCTAGTGATGAAAATTACAAATTTGGATATTATGAATTTCCAAATTGTGAATTTGAAGAGTATGAATTCGATTATGGAAATTTTGGAAAAACAACCTACATATGGATTAATCACGGTCCAAATGAGTCACCACAACTACTGATTTTGTGCAAGATTTTTTCTGAATTTGATGATTGTGTTCTGAGAATATATTTCTGAGTTTAAGGACAAATTTGCCAAAATCTGAACCATCACATGTGCCTTATTACTACTTTTCATTCTGAGAAATCATTCGAGGTCTTGTATATATTTTGGTGTTTTGAGTCATGTCTGCTCTTTGTACATAGCTTGCTTAGAGTAGGTTTTCTTTTCTGTTGCTTTAGAATAGTTTTTGTCGTAGTTTAGTTTGCTTTTCGTAGTTTAGGTCATTGCTTTAGTTTAGGTTTGTTTTGTGGATTTCCCATTGGCAAAGTGGGCATTGTTATCCTTCAAACACGTTTAGCCTAATTCTTATCAAGTGTTAGTTCATTTCTTTGATAAATTCTCATGAAACTCTTTGGAATTCGAGGATGATTTTCTTTAACTTTATCAACTAGCTAAGATTTGTACTTGACTCGGAAAAGAATCCTACATTGTGTCTTGACACTGACATCTTGTGATTACTATGTTTAAAAATGCCAAATCTTAATCTAATTATGAACAGCTCTTAGTTTTCCTTTGAGAAACTTGTGTTAGATGGCTAGGTTCATTGTGGACTCCATTGTTGGTGTTTGAATAGCATGTTGCTTGTTCTTGGAAGATAAATCGACTGTTTAGGATGACTTGAATTGTTTTGAGATCTTATATCTTTTCACGCTTTTAAAATCTAGAAGTACCTAAGTGAATCTTTTGCGATCCCGCATTAAGTGAAAAATCTAAAGGTCCACCTTTGCCGCCATCGTAAGTTCACACCCAACTAGTTGAGTTATCACATAGTGGTACTGCATTGTACTCTACCAAGCAAAAGCATGTTGAAAATCAAAAGAAAAAGAAATGAAAAGAAAATCACAAATCACACACTATAACTCAGTTAGATGGACGATCAAGTAATCTTTATCGAGGCTATGGATGCTTGACTGACAGTAGGGCTCTGCTCAAGTGAAATTACGAGACAAACCTGTTGGGGCTATAGACGCTCGCTGGTAGCGAGGCTATGTCCAGGTAGTTCATGAGGTGTGTACCAATCACGTAGCTTAATGCGGAGGAACTGAGGTGATCTTAGTTGCTGATGGATGGGAATGAACTCAATTGCACACACTTGGATCTTTGGGATATGAATGGTTGTGCCAAGATTTTGATTTTGACTCTTTGGTCAAGTATGCGTGTCTATTTGGCCTAATGTGTGGGTGTATGTAGGAATTTTGAAGTTGTGATTCTTGTTTATCTTTGGAACACTTGGGATTTTATACTAATTATTGTTCTGAAAATGCTTAACTATGAGCTGTCTCGATCTAATCTATGATTCTTCTCCCCTTTTAATTGCGTTTCCTAGCCGATTGATGACTTTAAATTAGTTGTTTGAAGTTTCTGGGTCTAGATTGGGTCTTTATTTTTGAAATGTTCAGGAACATTTATTCGAATTGGTGCTAGATGTTGTGACCTAATCACACATCGCCCCATCGCTGATAGGGACCCCCTCTTTGTGAGTTTTTGGCTTAGCTGCATTGTTTTGGCTGTGATTTCGCTCGAGAATTCTCTCTTGAATAAGGAAGTTTGTGAGGTAACATGAAATCCCCACTAAGGAGTTGTGAAAGAAACAAATGAATCACTACTTTGATTTGTGAAGGGATATAATGAATCAACGCCCATCATTGCAAGAGTATTAAGGAAATGTGCCTATGAAATTGTTGCAAAGAAACTTGGAATTGGTGCCTATTATTGACAAAGCATAAGGAATTTACACTCAGAAGTTATTGAAAGGGTCTATGCAATATGCGCTCAAAGAAGTTTTGAATGTTAAAATGGGAAGTGCGCTCATAGGAGAAGTTTGAACAATCACATGAAAAAGTGCCTAACATCCTGAACAATAGCATAGAAATTTCGCTCAAAGAAAATTGCAAAACACTATCAAAATCACGACAAGGAACAATGCAATGAGAATTTGTGAAAATGAATAAGGAAACTTTGCTCTAATGTTGGCTATGCATACTATGTTTAAACCTCTGCCCAAGCAGACTTTTGTTGGCCCTTTGCAATATTCATTTTTTTTTCTACATTGGTTTCTAATCTCCACTCAAGCAGACCTACTGGTGTCCCTTGCATACCTATTTGCTACCTTAATGCCTTGAGCTTCAAAATGCCCGCTTGAGTGAACATTTTGGATCACCTTGCAGTGCATATGGGTGGTCCGAGTATTGCATAGCATATCAGTCATATTCATTTTGTCCCACAAGTTTTGCTCCAGGCAACCCGTTGGCATTATTACCATTATGCTTTAAGCATGTAAATGTCCACTCTTTCATAGGCACTCATCATGTCATTTTTCATGTCGTTAATATCATATGGCCTTTAGAAACCTTTGTTGAGGCATATCTTTCATACAAGAAAATTTCATGTTGCTACTCAAGCGGACTTTCAGGAGCATTTTGCAAGGCATACCCTTTTTAAACTTATTCACGTTGTTGAGAATTCGCTTGAGTGCTCAAAGGTGGATAGTTTTCATTCTAAAGTATGCAGGGAGCTCCCAAATCCTTCGCTCATTGCAAATAAATTGCATTTTGCCTTGTTTAGCTCATACATGATGATTCGAGGGGCTTGCTGAAAGGATGAATCAATAATCATTTGCAAAAAAAATAAAAAATAGAGTTTTAATTATACCTCGAGTAGTTGAAACTCACCCAATCACATGTTTTGCATCATCTTGCAATTCGTTCTATCACATTATGTGTTCTGAAACGCCCACTGGATACCTTTCTAACCTAAGAATGTTAGGCACAAAGCATTTAATAGGAGCGTTATACATAGAGGAGCCATGCGAGCATACGTCTAAAGTCGCCCCATATTATCCAAGTTCAGAGTCATGCGTTGAAGCATTGAAAGATTGTTAGAGTGTGTATATATGGTTTGTTTGCACAAGTGGGAATTCCTCACTATACATGGCTATTTGAAATATCCGCTCCATGCAAAATTCTACAGTCACCCTGTAGTTTATAATTCTTAATGAAGTCATGATTTATTAGCATAGTATAAACATTTTAAATTATGCATGACACATTCATTTGTCTGCTCAAATGATCTTTATCTCGCACTTTTGTAGGTTTCAAATCATAGATGATCAGCTGCTCAGGCGTGGAACAAGGAAGTTACATCAAAGAAGAAGATGGCGAGAATTTACATATGGGAAGTTCAATGCATGGAGGAATCTTGTTCAAAAAACATTCGAAGAGGGAGACATTATCATCGCCATTTCCAGAGGTTCACATCACATTCAAGTTCCAAAACTATCTGAACATCCATCATCTACAAATCTATTCCGCAAAGTCACAATCTAGAGTCCAGACCTAGATTTAAAAAGCATCATGTGCAAGAGTAACATGAGAAGAGAAATGAGCATGTTCATCACAAATCCATGAATTGCATTCAAAAGTATAATTGCATGATCAACAACAAGAAATTCGACAAAATTTCCTAAGTTTTCAAGTTCGAAGCAGCCAAGTTCCAGAGGTGAAAATTTGAAGACTACTACAAAAGATGACATGATTTGGGAAAATATTCCAAGCAATATGAACACAAGGAAAATCAAACTAGTTTGTTTGATGTTGAGGTGGCACATGCACAATATTGATCCAATTACAGTCTACCACATCATACGTCAGCATTCAATGATTCTAAAAATAGTAAATTTTGTAACAAACTGCCTTGTTGTCAAAATCTTGGCCATTGATTCTCAAATCAATCTTGGCCATTCATGTAATTTTGAGGCCTATAAAAGGGCTCATTTCTCTCATTTGTAAGAAAGGAGATTATTAGAGGGAGAACAGGAATCAAGTAGTAGGAGTAGATGCTGTTAGAGTAGGAGTAGAGTAGAGGATACTCTTCGAAATCATTGAGAGGAGATATGAAATTGTTGTAAAAAAATACATTTCCAAAATCAATACAAGCTCATTGTTGAATGCTTCATGGTGATTTGTGTGGTGATGGAATGTTAGCATGGTTTCAAATTCTCGAATATGATGGAGAAATGTTTCCAAGTAGCTTAGAAATAGATTAGAAGTGCATTGATGTAATGAATATATGTAAAGATATTTGATGAATTCTTCTGGTTCATACTTTTTATGATTTGTCATTGATAAGTCATTTTGCAAAGTTAGCCTGAACCACATTTGTTTTAGTTCAGTTGTGGATGCTCGTTCAAGCTGCGCCAGCAGTGGGTGTTTGGATGAAAGTTTACAACATGAAAATCCTTGAGTTTCCTTAGAAGATTGCACTGACTTCGTGTAGTTGTTGGTACTCATGGTGAAATGGAGTTTGGTTTCATTGGGAGTTTGTCTATCTCGGCATGTTTCATTATCTCTTTGTCCTTAGAGTAGATTCTTTAAACCCTTTTCCTTTTGCATTTTCTTTTCGTAGCTGGTTAGAAGGAGTTCCACTTCACAAGAAGGAGAATAACATATTTGATTGGAATAAGGAGTATATTCAACGTAAGTCCCTTTGTGAGTTTTCAGCAAATCACATCAACTACTGAGTCTATCCATTGCAAGTCAAGACCTAACACATCATGAACCTTGGAGTTGTCTCATTGGATCACATTGTTTAGCCTTTGGGAGACTTTGTTCAAGAGAGGATAGAATACCTCGGTATTTTATTCTGAGTTTGCATGTGTATAAAAAACACATCAACATATCCTCATGAAACACAAAGGTTACTTTGTGGTTCTTATCTCAAAAATGCAACATCCTCGTTCCCTACTTCCCCCAAAATCTCTTTCTTAGTGGATGAAATGGAATGTCATCTTTTTTTGTTGAAAAAAAATAGACTAACTTGCCACTTCATGGGTGTGTATGCCAACATCATAATATGATCAAGTATTGGATACAAGAGAACTATAAGCCTACAAGGTCTATGGACATCCTCATAATTACCAAAGGTTACTACATCATTATCATCTATAGTAAACATGAATTCAATCATACTTTCCAAGGCAGCACATGATTTATTTCAAGGAAAGCCTCTTAATGAAACATTGGTCCCATGATTTCAAAACCATATAAGGCCTACCTATCATGGTCAAGTTTTGTGGTTGCTATCTCAAACTACAATATCCCCTTTGCCTATTTCACCTAAAATCTCTTTCTTAGTGGATGAAATGTAATATCATCTCTATTTTTTGAAAGAAAATACACTAATCAACCCCTTCATGGGTGTACTTACCCACATCCTGAAACCATTAGGCATTGGGTGCAAGAGAATTGGAAACATATAAGGTATGTGAACATATGAATAATTCCCAAAGTTTACTACATCATAATTCTCTATAGTAAACATGAATATCATGCTTTCCAAGGCAACCCATGTTTTATGTGCAAGGTAGGCCTCTTTGTCAAGCATTTGTCCCATGCTTTTAATCCCATAGAATACCTACCTACCATGGTCATATGTGAGTTTTGATAAACTTGGGATTAAAAAAAATAGGTAACAATATAGGAAGATAGATGGTAGTTTTTGATCTCACTAAAAATGGAGTGCTAAACTATGCCTAGTTTTGTTAGTCATGACTCTAAAAAATCACTAACAATGATTCTTAAAGTAGGAGGTATTGAATGAGAACAACTCATAGATTATGGGAATGTCCATTTCCATTATGTAAGGTCTTTCATACACATGGCCAACTCATTTGAATTTTCCCCTCCTCTAACTTTGCAACCCCTTTCTAATGAACAAGACTCGTGCTTGCAAGCACAACAAATAAAAGGAAGTGGCCAAAATGATGTAAAAACTATGTTCTATGTTGGGAATGTATTGTACACCTTTCATAACAATGTTGTTCATTCATGTGGTTTAAATACATATGGAGGGACATTGAAGGTATTCAAAAGCTTTGGAAATTATGAAAATTAATCCCTAATGGTTAATAGATATCCAATGTGAATAGGACAAACCTAGGACACGTGTCATATTTTATGAAACATTGGTAAGATTTGCTAAATAGAAAAATCACACCTAAAAGTGATCCAAAATTTTGTTTCGATGTTTGATTTGGGTTGGTTCTACAAGTAGGCACATGTTGCAAGTATACTTATATAGTAAATAGAGGATCACTTATAGTGACTCTAAGAGCATTTTATATTACTGAAAATTGATGACTTATAGTGACTCTAAGAAGATTTAATATTGTTGCAAGTACTTGTAGAAAAGAAAAATCTCTTTGATAAAGTTGCAAGTGTGTTGGAGGCTATTGCAAGTGAATTAGAAGTTTTTGTAGGTGAATTGGTAACATGTTGTAGGACTTTGGAACTAATCATTTGTTGGAGTCATTTTATTTAGCAATTTATTTTACTTTCAACAATGTTATGAATGCCAAAAAAGTGGATGAGTATGTGGTTGGAGTTTGGGTCTATTGGCATCTTGGTGGTGGTTGAGAACATCACCATGAAGTCGATTACCTTACATATGTTTGTTGCATGTCAATTCTAGTTGATTGAATATGTTGGGGGTCATTTAGGAAAATAGGATTTTAATAGGACAATTATGTCCCTTATCGGTGGTTGGTTAACTTTATTTGCCCCTATTTTGCCTAGTCATTTTTGAGGTGGTAGGTAGGGAAATGCTCACTTTGGTTTGTGGTAGGATGTTCTTTTCCTCATGGTATTATGATAGTTTGTAGTCTCAATCATGAGTGACACTTCATATTCCTTACTGGTAATCATTAGGGCTTAGAGGACGGGCATTTAGGTTTCCAATATGGATGTGTGGGAAGTTAGACAATTGCAAATGGACAATCATTGGAATTCAAGAGGAATCATCCATATTTCCTTTGTTATGTGGCTAGAGAGTGGAGAAAATATAAACATTGAGTCATTTAAAGATTTAGTTGGCTCACTTAAGTGACTCTCATTACAGATTTGTACATAGAGAAGGTATATTCAAATATCTTGTGATTATAGGTGTGGAATAGGGTTATATGAACAATGGATAGAGAAGGAGAGGAGGAAGGCAAAATCCATTTTAGAAGACTAGAAGATGTGGCAAAATTCACTAATTTAGTTGGAAAGATTGAATTGAAAACTTTATGAAGGCCTTGGTTCAGAAATTAGGAATGCTTAAGCACAAGGAAGAAGATAAAATGGTGAATACTGAACTAGAATAAGGAGAGTCATCCACATGGACTGTTTTCAAGGCTAAAGTAAAGCTTGACATACAACTGTATGATAGAGAGATTAGCATCAACAAGTTGGATCAATAAATATACCAAATGGAGGTATACTTTAGCCTTCATCATCTTACTTCTTATCAATAAATTTAATTTTCAAACTTAAATTATTAGGCCATTCTTGTTGATGAGCAGGATTGCACCCGTTATGCAAAGCTGTGAAGCTCAGCAATCCTGTGTAACATGGGATCAAACTCAATCTATGGGTGACCTATGGTGAGCTTGAACCTCTAGAGTATCAGCTGGTTCCCTTGTAATTTTCAATGGATCTATAACTTTGATATGAAAAGGGGTGAAGGATCTACTAAAAGCACTAAAACTATAATTTGAAGTGTGGTGATGCACCTATTTTTTGATGGAAAACTGCAAATCTAACTCACAATAGATCTCAGAAAATCTATCCACACAATCCACTTTCGGCAATGTGATCACAAAAATGATTCTAAGGGATGCTGAAAATAATTTTCTTTTTGAAGGAAAATAGGGTTCTCACAACATGAAAGAAAATTATTCCAATTGCACAACCTAAGACCTATGATTTCAATGCTTTCTAATACATGCAAGTACGAATGAGACAATGATTTTAAAGGTTTTGATATGAAACACAATAAAATCTCATCAAATCATTCAAAAAAGCAGCACTAATGAAAATGTAAACACTTGATTCAACTGAAAAATAAAGGAAAAATTGCATAAAAAGACAAAGAATAGAACCTGTAACCTACTGTAATCTCTATAAATCTGCAAAATATGAGTTACAAAACCTTCTTTCTCTCTCAAAGTGTAAAGAGCAAAAAAGGCAAGAACTAAAAAAACCTAAGTTTTTCTTACAATATATAATATGCTCTCTCCAAGAGACCTAGAAAGGTCAACTACAATCAACTGCCTCTAAAAATAATCTCTCAAAATTGATCCACGTGCAAGCAAGAAAATCCCTAAAAATAAGAGCTATAGCTGTCCTAAATCGAGCTAAAATAGCTCCAAACTGCTCCTCTCTACTAGTTTGACCAAGAGGTGGACCAAACTCTCCAATTTTGACCCAAAAACCATGCAAAGAACCCCAAAGAACTTTAGTTAACCTCATCCTCCAAATTTGCATGATTTTGGGATGAGAAAACAATGTGAGAAAAAAAAAGTAATTAGGATAATTACTTTACTATGAGTTACAACTTGTTCTATCCTTTTGACTTCACAACTTGTGACAAAATAATAAAGTAATTTATAAGCACATTACTTTATTATTTGTTTACATTATTTTGAATTGCAAAGTCATGCAAATTTGGATGTATTTGTCTTTTAAAAGATTAAAAACAAATAATAAATTCTTATATCTCCCTTTGGATTTACATGAATATACTAATGCATCAATGATGATGCCAAAAATAAAACAAGCCTTCAAGCCTCCATGCATGTAAAAAGATAAAAATATCTCCATTTACCCCCTTATGTCTCCCATGCATACATACATACCCTATCATGCATCATCCATTTCATCATCATGCAAAAACACCTTATAACTCCCTTGCATACCTCATGCATGTATTACATTCATTAAATATGTGTCTTAATACCTTATCACTCCCAACATCTTACCTTAGGTATAATTCGTTACATGAAATCCCTTATCACTGCATGCAAAAATAAATACAACACTATTTATTTTTCATCATATACTATACCTTATAAATATGCATCACCTTATTACTCCTTATGCATTAAGGTATAAATCTCCTTCAAATCATTCTCCTTATGTTTGACCTTATCTCCATGCCTTTCAAAAAATGAATATAAGGCACAAGGCCTTAACCTTTCATCATTGTTTTGACTTTTTGAAAAATCAAAAAAGGCAAGAAAGACACTGGCCCTCATGGGCCCCTATGGTATCTTTGATTCGAATCATTAGGTAAAAAAGACTTAGAAGTCTTTACCACGATGATGAAATGGATAATAATTATTTTTGTAAAAAAGAAGTCAAAAAAGAAGAAAAGACAACTTGGTGCTCGCTAGGGAAAACTTGCCAAAAGCAAAAGACCTAAAAGATTTTTCATCATTTCTCACTTGGCTCCTCCTGAGATGCCGCCATGTCTGCTAGGGTTTCAAGGAATCTCCACATTCTCTCTGCAATTTCTGAGGTTTCTCCATGATATTCTTTTGAATCTTCAATAGGAAACTGGAAGGTGAGTTGTTTTGCAACAGTCTTATTCATTTTTCTTGATTCTGGATACAAAACTCAACCTATAGGTCGCAGCCATGCTTGCTTCTTTTGATATATCCTTTGCTCTATTTTGTCTTCTCACTGTATTTTATTTTTCCTTGGTTAAATTGCCATCATTGCCGATTGGTTTCTAAGTTTCAAGAGCTCAATTGTGAGCATACCCATGGCTTGAGCATGTGTTCTTCTTCCAAGACAACAAGGTAAGCCTTCTCTTCTTGTCTTTGTATCATTACTGAATGTTTCTGCATACATCATAACAAGGGTTTGAAGTAAAAACTTTGTGGGTTTTAACATTTTCTGAAGAAAAACCTTTCTCAGGCCGCAACCATGCTAGTTGTATACATGGAATCATTACATTTTTTACTTAGCTCTGTGGCTAGAGCTCCATTGACAAATCCTAGTTGTCCTCTTGAAATATCAAAAAATGGTTTCTTTCATAGGAGGAACTTCAACAGTTTCAATCATTGCCTCTTTAAAGACAAGCTTAAGGTTTGGTTGAGATATCATTGCCAAGGCTTGTGTTACTGGCACTCTTAACCATGGCTGCCTTGCTTGGGCCTAAAGCTTTAATTGCTAAGCTTCCTAAACTATTTACTCTGCTACACAAACTCTCACCAAGGTCATCTAGACTCTCATGTTTGTTCCTGTCTCAGATACAGGTAGGAGAGAAAACTTCAATATGGTTTCCAGAAATACCTTCACATTTGTGTACTATTCTTCCTGTACCGATGCTAGCATTGTCATCGTGCTCATGAATGGGATCTTCAGAATTGAGATTACTCTCAAACTTTTCTGCCCTTGCCTTTTTGGTTGGTCCTACTGGTCTTTTGCTATCCCCAGATCCAAAATGCCCTTGAGCCAATGGGTAGTTCAATTCCATCCCCATAAAGTGGTGTGTAGTTTATTTCTTTTCTATTTTCAAACAATCCAAATTCAAACTCATTTAGAAGCTCATTTGTTGTAAGTTCTCAGCCATACCTTTCTGATATCTTTGTATTTTTGCAAAAAAGAGATTAAATATTGACAAAAAAAAAAACCTGTCATAAGATAGACAAGAGGGGACATGATGTTACATTTACATATTATACACCCAGAGATCCATTGACAGCTCTACAAATATGTGTTGTTTGAAAATATGTTTTTCATCTTTATCTCTTCTGTAGTGAGAAATGTTGTATCATAGATAAAAGTGACCTTCTCTAAAATTTGAATTTGAGGGCAATGCCTCCTTTGAATTTCTCCATATGCAGTCAAGTCAACTATCCAACATGCTCCACTTTCTGATTCCTTAGGTGAAACTGTTATAGCTTCATCTCCACTCATCTTTACCCTTTTCCACTGATCAGATGAACATGATTTAAGGAAGAATTCTATTTTATATCATTTTGTAGTTTAGGATCAAAATTTTTAAGATCACTCCCGAGTCTAGAAATAAGAGTTGTAGATAGTTCATCTCCCACTTGAAACAACAAAAGATTTGATGACTGGCCTAATAAATTATTAGCAGGTAACTCAATTAACATTTCCAATTGGCTTTCTTCACCAGTAATTGATTTGATGGCACTAGAGGAAGTGGTAAAGATCAAAACAGGGTTTCCAAGTTCCAAGTTCCATGTTCATTGACCTTGAATTATCTGTATCTGGTAAAAAAGATGTACAAGCAAGGCTTCCACAAGAATCATTTTGTCAATTATGATGTTTACAGGTGCTAGTATTGTTAAGCATACTGGATTCTTTGAGAAAACAAAAATACATGCTTGCACTTTTGTTTGAACTCTCTTTTCTCTTATATGGACGACCATTGAAAGGATTCTGCAAACCATTATTTTCAATTTGTGATAAGATGTCACATGGAATAGTTAGGTGCCTATGATGCTTCCTGAGTACATATTTGTGTGCCTAAACTTAAGGCCATTTGACCTTCCCTTCTAGAACATACTGATGAATGTCAATTCCCATGATTCCTGTAGCTGCACTTGATCCTTCATTGCATATTGGCACAAGTATTTTGGTCTAAATGATAACTGTTGTCCTGAACTAATGTTGATTGTAATATGACAAAAGGTTGTTCATAAGCATGTTAGGCTCAACCCTTGTGGGAGCCACATTTTCTCCACATGCTAGAATAAAATTTGTAATAAATTTTTACATGTACCTGCACAGTGAACAAACAAGTTACCATAAAAACATAGCTTTGAAAGTGGAATGATCTTTCTCATGATGTTTTGGCTTCCAAATGATGATCTGATTTTTGTTTATGTTTGATAATGATCCAATTGTATTGATTCATAATGATTGCAAGTTTATATATCTGTTAATAAAGCATATGATGAATTTGTATATTCAAAGCTTCTAACAAAACCTTTCCCAACCTTGTAGGTTCATCACCCTGATCAGGAGAAAGAGGCTGAAGTCATGAAGATCAAGCTGCCAGATAGGAGGGTCAACCTTCATTTCAAGGCAATGATGGATATCACTTTCCTCATGTGTTCTTTTCCTTTACTTTATCTTCAGGTATATAGCTTGCATGCTTTGTTGTACTGGCTCAGTTTAGTCATTCCCATGACTTGTGTGGGACATATTTAAACATTCTCTTGAATAAAAATAGTTATTTTATTTTATGCAATGATTTATGTAATGTTTTGCTTTTTGAATCAAATGCATAGGATAAAATAACTGAATCTGCTTTAAAACATATGTTTAAAATATGATGATGAAATGATAGTTCATAAATATCTTTCCTTTTGCACTGAACTTTGGTACTTGGATAATTCAATAACATCATAACTGAAAGATGAAAACAGTTAGATACATGTCATTCCTTGAATGCACATTCTCTTGTCCTTGGACCAAATTTTACTTATCAAGATGGTTTGACAGCTCTGATTGAGCTATCACATTATCCTGATAAATGAATCTCCATTATTTTGTTGCCACGATAGTAGGCATTTGACTGAGTGATCATGCACTCTAAAAATTTTCTTTTATCCCCTTTGTAACAACAACAATCCAGGCCTTTCTAAATTAGGTGTGAACATAATTTAGTAACAATTCTCTCACATGGTATGATCTAGTTATGTGTTATCCCTTGAATGTAGAAAATTAGGCCTTACTTTGAAGTGGGAAAACTTCAAGAAAATTCTAAAGAAGTATTTTCATTCCTTTTGTTATGAAAAAGATCAAGTTATCCAGTGGTATTACTTTTGACAACGTCAAGTATAAAGTGTACAAAAGTATACTAGTGAGTTTTAGAAGAGGGTAATACAATTGGACAAAGATGTTATGGAAGAGGACATGCTGATGAGGTATATAAGTGGAATGTTTGGACACCTAAAGAAACTAGTGCTCATGGAAAAGCCTCAAGATATTGACAAGGCATGTGCTTAGGCCCACTATGTGGAGTTGGACAAGAAAAAAACATCTTTGTTTAAGAATAAAAATAGAGATAAGAGACACAATGAGGTCAAAAAACATAGGGGAAATACAAGTAGAAGTCAAGAAGCATGCCAATAAAATTGTCTAAAACAAAAATTAAACCAAATCTTAGTGTGTCATTGTGGAAAATAAGGACATGTGGAAGATAAATTATTGAGGCTTCACCAAATTTGAAACCATCTTGGAAAAATAAGAAAAAGAATGATTCCAACACTATTGTGATGAGCAAGGGTAAAGAGATTCAAGGAGATTATGATTTGAATGTGACGCTCTCATGTGTTGTGTGTAAGGAGATGTGTGTGGTGAGTGAAGCTCCAAAATGAAAGAAAAATAAAAGATGATGAATCTCTTCCAGATTAAAATATGCTTCAAGGACAAAAGGTGGACTCTCTTTTTGAAACTTTCTCTTAGGTGAATTTAATATTTAGTAGATGAATTGGAGATGCAAGTAATGGTTAACATATAGCCCTATGCTTTGGGTTGGCTAAAATATGGTGTGTAAATCATTGTGGAGAAGAGGCATAAGGTTAAGTTATCTATAGGCTCCAATTATAAGGAAGAAGTGTTTGTAGATGTGGTTCTATTGAACATATGTGGAGTGATATTTGGCAACCCATACTTTACTTAGGGATGCTACATATTGGAGGAATCCTAATCAGTATACACTAGTCCTAGATGGGAAACCATTTACATTATATGTAGCTAAGAATAAGACACATATTACCTTTGTTGGTGTGATAAAGGCCAAGTGTTTGATCTATGTTAGTGGAAAACTTGCCTTGTTGTTGTTAAGAGGCAAAGAAGAATAAAGAGGGGCTAAGTTGAAGGGACTGCATGGAAATTAGACTCATTAAGAATACTAGGGTGTGATTGATTTCGTGAGTATATTTTTATAATTATTTTTAGAACCCAAGGGTCTACCCCCAAAGAGAGTGATAGATTGAAATCTAAATGTTCCCAAAATGTCCTTTACCAAACTTGAGGTTGTATAGGTAGAGTCTAATTGAAGCACACAAATTCAAAGAGTAGCTCAAGAAGATTTTAGAGAAGGGGATAATAAGACCAAGTACCCCTCCATGTAGATCTCCCACGCTGTCATTGTGTCAAAGAAAGATGGGATGTGGTAGATGTACATAGATTATCAGGGACTAAATAAGATAATTGTTAAAAATCAATATCTGCTATCCCAAATTTATGATCTACTAGATCAATTGCAATATGCCAAATACTTCGCTAAGTTGGTCCTTAAATATAGATACCACCAAGTGAGGGTCTAAAAATAGGATGTGTAGAAGATAACCTTTAAAACATGTTAGAGTCTTTCAAATGGTTGGGTCTTCTATTTGAATTGTGCAATGCACCAATCAATTTCATGCACATCATGAATGAGGTATTTAGACCATTAATTGGTTCATATGTTAATGTCTTTTTAGATGACATTTTAATATTTATTAGGTCATGTGAAGAACACCTGTCTCATCTTGGAAAGGTTTTTGAGATTTTTAGGGAGTATAAATTGCTATTGAATAGTAAGAAGTGGAATATGCTAAAATCTCTTCAGTGTACCTTGGTCACAAGGTAGGTGATGGAGAGATAAAGATAGATCCAGCTAAGTTTGAGGCAATTTACAATTGTCAAAATTCTACTACCATGAGTGAGACTCCAAGCTTTGTAGATGTAGCATACTACCTTCAAAGAATTGTGAAGACTTCTAATATATAGCTACAAGTTATTGCATGAAGTCATGGGCAAAGGAAGTTCCATTAGGGTAATAAACAACAATGTGCATTTGAGAAGTTGAAGAAGAGGATAAAAATATCATAGTTCTTGATTAACCCAATTTGGAAAGGAAGCAAAGGTGCACACTTCCTACACTAATCTATGAGAGGAGGTATGTGCAAAAATTGAATTAATCATACAATTATAAGGAAATAAACACAAAAGCAATATAGAATAACATAATAATTTATTTGGGGACAACTCCTTTAAGAGAAAAACCCTACACTTCAAATAAACACAATGTATTATTTAATAATCAATGGTTAAAATACACTTGTAGAGCCTAAGCCTTTACATGAATATCATCAACAAGGGATTTAGAGCAATTTTGACAACATAATTGTTGTCCTCAAAATTAGCTAAGCTCATTTTGTAGGATGACCCCTATGAAACTTGTCCATTTCGTAACCTACACTCTAAGTTCACAAATCGAGGCGAGTCGTCTTGTCCTCGTGCATAGTCCTCTTGTTCTAGTTTATCTATTCGAGTCATTTCTCGTTTGGATTTCTCGAAACTCATATAAGTTGATTGAAATGGTTTTCTCAATTTTAAAGAGTTAGAGTATTTTTGTGTACATGCAAGAGCGGCAAAAATCACCGCCCTTGCATGTTTTTAGTTTTTAGAAATTAAATGCAGTGGCAACGAATTTTGTCACCAATGCATTCTTTGTTTTATCTAAGTCCGTGATAGAGCGACAGGTTTTTCCGCCATTACATCTTATTTATAACACATGTTATGTCAGCGAATTTCACCGTCGAGGCGTGTAATAAATGTCGTGGCAATTAACTCGTGTGGCATTTAATTTGATCTCTTTTTTTCATTTTAAGCTTTTAAAGGCATTTTAAATCATTTATGTTTTGTCTTTCTTCCTACTTTGCCTTCGCTTCTTGCCCTAAGTTGTTAAGCCGTTGATTCAACTTGAGGAGCATCAGATTTTGGAGGTGTTCATTGTCAGGGTTTCGTGGTTTATTTCCAGTTCTCTGTATCAGGTTAGTTTTCTTTTATTCCTTCCATAGTCATTTTGTGTTTAGGGTTTTATAGATACACATAATCGTGTCTAGATTTGTATTTATTTTGGTTTATTTTTCTATGGCTTTTATGCTTGAAACCCTATGTTTTCTAAGTTTAAAAGGACCATTTTCTTAGGTTCTTGTATTCTTTTTTATTTTTATGAGTCTTTAGGTTTTAGGTTTTAGGTTTTATGTAAAAAGAGATAAGTTTCACCGCTTAAAAGACTTCAAAACTCCCGAATATGCTCGAGCGGTGAATTTTACCGCTCAAGCATTAAAACAAACTTCAAACTTTCTCATGTCAAGTCGGTAAAGTTAACCACTCGAACATGTGAACTTTCAAGTGTCTAAGTGTTAAGTTGGCGAATTTCACCGCTTATTCACTTATGATCGTTCCATTCCAAATGTGTATGGGCAGCAAAATTCGCTGCCCTTACTCAAAGAAAACAAACTTCCAATATGTAGAGTCAGTAAATTCTACGGCTTATACACAAATCTTGCAAAGTTTTTCCTAAGTGTTGAGGTGGTAAATTTTGCCCCTCAAACATAAAAAATGCTTCGACCTACCTGTAGGAGCATCAAATTTTTCCACCCTGACATTTGCAATTCCCCTTGACATGCAAGGGTGGCAAATTTTGCTGCCCATGCATTCACTTCCTCAAAATTTTCTAACTTTGGAAAAATTTCTGAATTGCTATCCTGAGCCCGCTTTCCTCCATTTTTTCGATCCGCTGGCACTTTAGCCCTTACAAGCTCATCCCTCCAGTCATGATCAACAATATGTAGTTTCCCAAAATTGCCAATGTTTCCCCTAACTGTTGAGTCATGACTCTTTGATTACAGTTTCTCTTGCAAGTAGCTATCGAGGTCTTCATCCGAATGAGTCATTTTTCCAAATGACTGAACTATCTCCGAAGAAAGCAAAAGCAATGAAGTACAAATATCAAGGTGTTTTCCCGGTCACTTCGAATGTTGATGATATTCGGGACACAAAGATCAGTCATGTGGATATGATTGAATTTGTAGAGAGGACTAAATCAGATAACCCCAACCCTCTTATGCAAAAGATTGTCAAGATCAACATTCACCTGGGTAAATGCAAGAAGTTGTGTCCACTTAAGGTGGAAGTTTCAAAGTTAGAAGAAAATCTGAAATCGGGTAACTAAAAACGGGATCCTGTTTCTATAAAATGGGATCCCGTTTTAGATCGGGATCTTGAGCCTAAAATCCAAAACGGGATCCCGTTCCTTAGCAGGATCCTGAGCCCAGAACCAAAAAATGGGATCCCGTTTAGAACGGGATCACGTTTTATGAAACGGGATCCCATTTATAAACGGGATCCCGTTTTTAAAAAGTATTAAATTTTAAAAAAATGGCTGCGACCCCATTTTTCCCAATGACAGGCAACAGCTGAGAATGGGATCCTGAGTTGAGGAAGACGATTTTCACCATCAAAACATCAAGTGGATTTTTCCACTTCTATAGTTTGGCAATGAATCTTTTGAAGTTTCCCTTTTTTTTTGGTGTAAAATATAATCAAAATTTAAAATGTAAACTGTTATTTAGGGTTTCTGTTTATGAATTCAATAGCTATATTTTGACATTTTAGTTGTAAAATACTATTGAAATTTTGAAAGACTATATCATATAAAAGGATAGAATTTGAACAAACTGTCAAAATTTTGTTTAAATTTGAGAATTGAATAGCTATATTTAGACATTTTAGCTGTAAAATATAATTGAAATTTTGAAACGACTGTATCATATGAAAGGAGAGATTTTGAACAAACTGTCAAAATTTATATAGCATTAGGATGATATATATATTTGGTTTTTATAAAATTTACTTATATCAATGTATGCCATTGTATTTTAAAGGCATTATTAAATAGGTAACTGTCATGTAAAAAAATTACAACAAACCATAATAAAACCTTTATCACTTCCTTCATAATCAAACCTTTAGAGACAATAATCAAGAATTGAGAAGATTTTATAGTTTTTGTGATAGCCAACTAATCAAGAATGAAATCAAGCCAACAAATGTAACTTTAGAGACACTTGTAGTTGTCCTCACTAGCTAGGTTATGCCCCTGGGATGAAGATCGTGATGTTAATTATGATACGAGCCTAACCTCATTGGTAATTCTTCCCCTAATCTTAATGATATTGATGTAGGCCCCACTCATGATCCTTACGAAGATCTTGCCACCACTAACCTCTTTCATGATAGGTCACTGTTATCACCATCTCCTTAGACCTATAATACCTTGAGCTTATTGATTGGGATGAACACGACCCTTTATGATTTGATGTTTTCCAAAATGATGAAGCCATCATGAAACTTATGAAGTGTCAAGACCACATCCCCATGGTAATCATAAGAAAGACTTTTCCACCATACTTAATACCTATGCTTATTTTGGAGAGAAAGAAGAACCCTTTAGTCCTAAGGCACCCTAGTAGGTAGAATAGCAACAAGATATAAGAAGAAACTTGTGATCGATTAAAATGATACAATAAAAATGGACACTTCCCAAGAGATCCTCAATGACAAACTTCACCTTCCATTAGATACCACTCAGTTACAAGATGACTCCCCTCTCCTTGTTGAGGATGCTTTAGACATCAACCTGTGAATAGAAGAGGACCCTAAACTCTCTAAGATAGCAGCTCCACTAGACCTTGACATCAAAGAAGGCATAACCATCACCCTTAAAGATTACGGTGATTTCTTCATGTGGTCTTATGGTGATATGGTGCAGGAGCACCTAAGGGAACATCTTGGAACAAGGAGACACCAATGATCAAGAGAGGAGCCCATGGAACCCATCAAGTCAATTGGAACATCCTAAAACCAATTATGGCTTGTTGTAATGGTCAAAATGATGTAATGATCAAATGTCCTGAGGGTCCTGATAAGGACCCTAGGACCAAAAATGATGTAAGTTGGGCCAATAGTGCCTCTAGAGTTAAATATAGGTATCTAAGACTAGGAATGAGGTATAATGATCCTAAGAAGATCAAATATGATGATTTGGTTGGATAAAAGTCCATTAAAATAAAGTTTAAAATTCAAATTTTTGTAATAAGCATTTAGGCGGGAAAATCATTTTGAACTATTTTTGGTGGTTGAACCAACTCCAACCATTGGGAATTGGTTGTGGAAGTTGGGGCAGAGGTTATGTAATCCTGTCTAAGGAATGAGATGCACGGTTGGAGTCATTTGGAGGCCTAGGTTGTACGGTCTGAAAGAAATAACAGAGTTTTTTCATCTAATTCCTATTTTTTCTTTGCATTTTTTATGATCCTTTGATCTGTGGTGGCATGGTAAATGTCTTGAATCTTCATTGAATAAGTATTATACCTTATTTCATGCTCTGAGAAAGTTTCTAGTCTAGTTTTATTTCTATTCACTTGACTGTTACAAAGAACGGTAGACTGTCCTGTGTGTTTTGAGAGGTGACAATGCACCATAGGACCTTTCCATGAATGTAAGACCCTGGTTCTCATGGAATAGGTCCTTGATTGCATGTATAATATATTTTCTAACCTTGACAAGGCAGGAGGAGTATAGATTGGGAGGTGATCACCATTGGAAGACAAGATTGTATGTGGAAGAGCATTGGTATGATGGCTAGGTATAGCAGTAGAAGATCCACCTTAACAAGGTAATGTTTTTATGATGGATGTTGTCTAATATGGTCAAGGAGATGGTGTTAGACTTTTGAATGAGGTATGGAAGTCATTGGAAGTGGGAGATCTAGTAAACCCTAGGTTTTGGGTCCTAGAAATGGGGGTTTGGTGTTTAAACACTTGAATGAACAAACCATTGCCTGAAACCTTGAAAATACTCTATTTTAGACCATTCCCTAAGACTTTTTGAGGGTTTGGAGTGTGGAGGTGAAGTTTGTTATAATGTTCCTTTGGAAAGTGGGCGAATTAGGCCTTGTAGAAAGGCTGCAGGGGGTCAGGACAGTCAGTTTGGTCCAAAACAATAGTATATGAGTCTTGGATATGTTATATAAATTGATAAAGGGTATTTAGATCAGTCATTAGGTTTGGAAGTGCTTTGGGAAAGATTGGAGAAAAATGTAGATTAGTCGCTGAACAGGGCTACTAGGATTAGGCCTAGTTAAGAGAAGTTGACAATGAATCAGCCAAAATGGATTGTGAAACCTTTTGAATCTTGTTGATTGGGCTATGTTGAGATCCTAGAAGGTGTAAGGTTGCATCTTAGAAGGTGGAACCCAAATTGAGCCCTTTGGTGGAGTTTAGGGCAAGAAGAAAACTAATGAGTCTTATTGGTTGAAGCCCACAATTGTTTCATTTTGCTAAATTGCCTCTAAAGACCTGATACCTCTGCATCATAGTGGTATCAAAGCAGCAAGTAGGTCCTTGAGGGAGTAGTAGGATCTTTTGAAAGAGTTAAGGGCTGTTGATAGTTGTGAAGATGGCTCCTAAAAATTAGATGGCTAGGGAGAATAATTAATTGAGAGAAGCCTTAGAGGCAAGAGAAAGAGAGTTGAGGGAGAGAAGAGAATAGGATGCTGTAAGAGAAAGAGAGTTAAGACAAGTGAGAAGGGAGAATGCATCAATCTTGGCAAGGTTGGAAGCATTGGAGAAGAATCCTAGAGGGGATGAACAAAATGGGCAAGAAGGAGATGATGGAGGACATGAAAAGGCAGATGAGAACCCTCCTAAGGATGAGTTGGATGCTGAAGAAAGGAGATTTGTGAGATTTCTTAAGGCAGTTCAAGGTAGTGGAACAAAGGCAAACATAGAGTTACCTATCTATCAGGGGAAGATGGATAGTGAAGAGGTATTAGGGTGGATAGATGCCCTTGAAAATTTCTTTGAGTATGAGGAAATGAGTGATGAGAAGAAGATTAAATTTGCAAAAACAAAGTTGAGAGGGACAACACTTACATGGTGGAGTAGTGTACAAATAGAAAGAGTGGTTAGAGCTGGAACAAGAATCACTTCTTGGGGTAGGATGAAGGATCAGTTTCTTCCATCTGATTATTCTATTCAAACAAAGAGGATGAGGCAGAATTTGAAGCAAAAGGACATGAATGTTATGTCCTATACTGAGCAATTTCATAAGCTTAGTATTAGAGGAGGATTGGAAGATGAAGAAGAGAAAGTGGCAAGATACCTTAATGGGCTTAGGTACAACTTGCAAGATGAAATTGGTTTGGCCATACCAAAATCACTTAGAGAGTGTTTTCAATTAGCCATAAGGGTTGAAGAGAGGGTGAAGAGGAAGCAAGAAAGACAAGGAAGTAGTGGTAGAGGATATAGAGGTAGGGGAAGACCTACTAATGAAGGATAGAGCAGCAATGAGAAAGGAAAAGAGTTTTCTACAGATCAGAGAGGTGGATATAGAGGTGGAGGTAAGTTAGGATCAGGTAGAGGAGTATTCACAGGCAGATGTTATAATTGCAATGAAGTGGGACACACATCTTTCAAATGTCCTAAGAGGGATGATGTTGATAAGAGCAAGGAGAGAAGAGTTCATTTGGCACAAGAAGAGGGAAAGAAAGAAGACTAAGAACCAGCAGCAGCCTATCCAGAAACAGATGGAGAATTACTCATGGTGAAAAAAGGCAAAGTGCAGCAAGCACCATAGGTATCTATTTTTAAAACTAATTGTTTAAGCCATGGAAAAATGTGCAAGTTGATTATAGATTCAGGTTCACATGATAATTTAGTTTCCTGAGATATGGTACATAAATTGGGATTGAAGACATTTGATAATCCTAGTCCTTACAATGTCACTTGGGTAAGTCAAGAGCAGCAAGGGTTAGTTAGAGGGCATATGTTGGTCCATATCATGATTATGTTTTGTGTGATGTCATTTCAATGACATGTGGGCATATAATTTTGGGTAGACCATGGCAACATTTAAGAAAGACAATTCATGATGGCTATACAAATAACTATTTGGTGCACAAAGATGGTAAATAGTTTAAACTAATACCTTTACCTTGTGGAGACAAGAAGGAACATGCTACTATCTGTTTTGGAGAAAAATTGCAGTTGAATGTGTAGGTTAAGGATGATTGGAAACAACAGGAATAGTTGCAGCAGAGGAAGGTGTATGACAGTCCTAAGGAACAACAAGTTTGGGACTTACATCTTATCAAGATTGGAGACATTGATTGCCCTATAAGGAGGCAGGAGAAGGAAGGCAAACAACAGGAAAAAACAGATCAAAACCTCAAGATGGGAAGTGCAGAAGCATCACAACAGCAGGGTCCTAAGCAAGGACACCAAAACATGTTTTATGATACTAACATTTTTTGTAAGAGCCATGCAGGTTGGAGAAGGAGGAGGATAACTCTTGGAGAGTTCATGTTTCCTGTCAAAATTCAGAGGAACCTTCCAAAAAGATTTGCAGGATGTTTGGAGCAGATCACATGACTCTTGGGACAAGAGTTTTCATCATGCTGGGGAGTATGGTGCAGGAGCACCTAAGGGAACATCTTGGAACAAGGAGACACTAATGATTAAGAGAGGAGCCCATGGAACCCATCAAGTCAATTGGAACATCCTAAAACCAATTATGGCTTGTTGTAATGGTCAAAATGATGTAATGATCAAATGTCCTGAGGGTCCTGATAAGGACCCTAGGACCAAAAATGATGTAAGTTGGGCCAATAGTGCCTCTAGAGTCAAATATAGGTATCTAAGACTAGGAATGAGGTATAATGAACCTAAGAAGATCAAACATGATGATTTGGTAGGATAAAAGTCCATTAAAACAAAGTTTAAAATTCAAATTTTTGTAATAAGCATTTAGGCGGGAAAATCATTTTGAACTATTTTTGGTGGTTGAACCAACTCCAACTGATGGGAATTGGTTGTGGAAGTTGGGGCAGAGGTTATGTAAGCCTTTCTAAGGCATGAGATGCATGGGTGGAATCATTTGGAGGCTTGGGTTGTACGGTCTGATAGAAATAACATAGTTTTTTCATCTAATTCCTATTTTTTCTTTGCATTTTTCATGATCCTTTGATCTGTGGTGGCATGGTAAATGTCTTGAATCTTCATTGAATAAGTATTAGAACTTATTTCATGCTCTGAGAAAGTTTCTAGGCTAGTTTTATTTCTGTTCACTTGACTGTTACAAAGAACAGCAGACTATCCTGTGTGTTTTGAGAGGTGACAATGCACCATAGGACCTTTCCATGAATGTAAGACCCTAGTTCTCATGGAATAGGTCCTTAATTGCATATATAATATGTTTTCTAACCTTGACAAGGTAGGAGGAGTACAGATTGGGAGGTGATCACCGTTGGAAGGCAAGATTGTATGTGGAAGAGCATTGGTATGATGGCATAGGTATAGCAGTAGAAGATCCACCTTAACAAGGTAATGTTTTTATGATGGATGTTGTCTAATATGGTCAAGGAGATGGTGTTAGACTTTTGAATGAGGTCTGGAGGTGATTGGAAGTGGGAGATCTAGTAAACCCTAGGTTTTGGGTCTTAGAAATGGGGGTTTGGTGTTTAAACACTTGAATGAACAAACCATTGCCTGAAACCTTGAAAATACTCTATTTTAGACCCTTTCCTAAGACTATTTGAGGGTTTGGAGTGTGGAGGTAAAGTTTGTTATAATGTTCCTTTGGAAAGTGGGCGAATTAGGCCTTGTAGAAAGGCTGCAGGGGGTCAGGATAGTCAGTTTGGTCCAAAACAATAGTATATGAGTCTTGGATATGTTATAGAACTTGGTAAAGGGTATTCAGATCAGTCATTAGGTTTGGAAGTACTTTGGGAAAGATTGGAGAAAAGTGCAGATTAGTCACTGAACAGGGCTACTAGGATTAGGCCTAGTTAAGAGAAGTTGACAATGAATCAGCCAAAATGGAGTGTGAAACCTTATGAATCTTGTTGATTGGGGTATGTTGAGATCCTAGAAGGTGTAAGGTTGCATCTTAGAAGTTGGAACCCAAATTGAGCCCTTTGGTGGAGTTTAGGGCAAGAAGAAAACTAATGAGTCTTATTGGTTGAAGCCCACAATTGTTTCATTTAGCTAAATTGCCTCTAGAGACCTGTTACCTCTGCATCATGATATGCCTTGAGACTCCATCTTTAGTCATGCATCATCTTGTGGTTCACCTCAATGCCAAACCTATTCAATAAAAGCTATGCAAAATGCACCCCCAAGTAGCCCTCTTGGTCAAAGAAGAATTGTATAAACTCTTGGATGTGGGGTTCATTCAGACTATTACTTATCCTAAATGGGTCTCTAATGTGGTCTTAGTTAGCAAGAAAACTAAGGGAATTCATGTTTGCACTAACTTTTGAGACATCAAAAAAGGATACCCTAAAGATAACTTTTCTCTACCAAACATTGATATGATCGCGGATCTCATAGCCATATATAAAATGTTATCATTAATCTAGATATAATATCCCTTGAAACATTTGAGTTAGACATGGAGACACCTAGATTATGGAGAGGTCTATGTAAGAAAACACCTCTTGTAGACTCAACACAAACTTATCCCTCAAGCCTCTAAATTGTGACTTACATCATTTGATTACCCTGGAACACACTATAGACAACTCTATACAAATTTGGCAAAAGATATTTTCTCCTAACAGAAACTTGTATATGTAGAAGTAGACTACTACATAAGATCCTCTAGGATAATAACACTTGTTGTGATCTCCAACACTATAATCCATATGTACTCTTGAATTTGTTGATACTTGGTCCTCTTGATGAAAATGCATCGAATTAACTTCAAAATTTTGTGCATATAATTAGATTTGATATACTTCTTAAAAGGAAAGAGTTCTAGGACTAACAACTAAATAGAAAACAATAATTTTGCAAATAGGAAATAGGAAACAAAATCGAGCTAGAACCATCTTGACTAATTTATTTTTTTCTAGCTAGATTGAATCCCTACAATCACAAGTTAAAAATAAAGCATCAAATTCTTCATTAAATTTAAATAACAAATCATTAGAATATATTCATCTTCATACTCAGATTAGTCAGGTAGGCAACTAGTAGTCAATCCTATCTCCATTATCAAATTTGGTTGCCATAGGCAACTTCACCAAATTTAGGTTTTTAAATCATGTGGTATGCACAAGATATCCACCTCAAGGTAGTTTTCCAAGTCTAGTTATAGTCTTGCAAATGTTCATTATGATTCTACCTAGGTGGTATGATATTCCATTGGTTTCTAGATGACATCATTCAATAGCATAGATGCATCTGGACATTCACCCTTCATTGATATATATTGATAGTAAAATAGAGTTTTAAATTGTTCTTAAGGTTTGGGACAATCATAATGTTAAGATAGTGCAAATTTAAAGACTATTTAGACTAACTTTAAATGGGATTAGTCTCAAGCTAAATAACACACATAAGAGTTGGGACTAACAACTAAATAGAAAACAATAATTTTACAAATACATACGAATAGGAAACAAAATCAAGCTAGAACCATCAACTAATATCTTTTTCTAGCTAGATTGAATCCCTACAATCACAAGTTAATCAAAGCATCAAATTATTCATTAAATTTAAATCACAAATCATCAGAATATATTCATCTCCATACTCAGATTAGTCCTAGGCAACTAGTAGTCAATCCTAGATCTCCATTATCAAATTTGGTTGCCATAGACAACTTCACCAAATTTAGGTTTTTAGATCATGTGGCATGCACAAGATATCCACCTCAAGGTAGTTTTCCAAGTCTAGTTATAGTCTCAAGCAGATGTTCATTATGATTCTACCTAGGTGGTATGATAGTCCACTGGTTTCTATGACATCATTCAATAGCATAGATGCATCTATTCTAATTCATTTCTTTGGTCCAAAATGGTTGTGACAATGAAGCTTATTGAACTCATAATCAATAGGAAACCCCTGGTCATAATAGGAGGTCTTGAATTTGGTACCAATGATTGTGAGGTCCTTGTAGAATATGATGAACCTTTTGAACAAGAGAACCTTGTAGACCATGATGCATATCTTGATAAACTTGAACATTATCATCATGTGAATGCTTTTAGCCATCCTACAACCTCCTATCACCCTTCATCCTCTTATAGGGATATGCCACACAACCTCTCCAAGTTGACCATGCCAAACCCAAAGTCACAACCCTAAGAGGTCCCCAATTTCCTCACAATGGTCATGAGAACCTTGTAGATCATGATGCATATTTTGAACAACAAGATGAAATACAAAGACTTCAACATATGTGGAAATACATCCCAACACAAGAGAAAAAGATCCTAGCCCAACAACAATTTCGAGCACAACAACAAGCCCTCATTCAACAACTCCTAGCCACCCACCAATCCCAAACCCAACAAACACAACCACAATGTATCAACAAATTCCACCTCAATCCTATGTGTCACCTCCATCATCATACCAACCTAGTCCATCCACATATCATGTCAATTCTACATCAACCTATCCCACTTATTTCAATATCAACCAATAGCCATATCAATCCATACCCAAAGATCATCCAACTACTTATTCCAACATTTCAGCTCATCATCAAATCCATTTACACTTGATTATCAAGTTCCTTCACAACAAGAACGTGCAAGTCCAAGTTACCCTTTTCACCAAGATCAAGTGTCCTTAAGTCCTTATGTTACCTTTGACAAGGGGAACACCACTCTAGATTATGCATCCTATGGGTATCCTTCATCATCATCCAATCGAATGCCTATCCAAGAGCCTACTAGTCCTATCCCAACACCACCATGTAATCCCAATCCTAATTCATTGGTCCATCCACCTTCTAATCCATCAATCCCTTCATTACCCTCACCACCATCTAATCCTCCAACTTCACATCCTAAATTTAAATCACCTCTCTTAAATGACCTCTATAGAAACTATGAACTATATTACAAAGACAAACCTATATGCCATCCCTCTCTAGTACTTGATCACTCCCAATCCTAATCCATTTCCTCCTATTATCCATCCACCTAATCCTAGACATTCACCCTTCATTGATATATATTGATAGTAAAATAGAGTTTTAAATTGTTCTTAAGGTTTGGGACAATCATCCAGTGTTAAGATCTAGTGCAAATTAAGACTATTTAGACTAATTAAATGGGTTTAGTCTGAAGCTAAATAACACACATAAGAGTCAAGTGACTAACAACAAAATAGAAAACAGCAATTGCAAATAGGAAATAGGAAACAAAATCAAGCTAGTTCACCATCAACTAATATCTTTTTTCTAGCTAGATCATCCCTACAATCACAAGTTAAACAAAGCATCCTAACCTTCTTACCTCATCATCTATCTTAAAAGTGGAAGATTTAATCATTACTGGACATGGTTATGTCTCTTTGATTATCTAGATAATGCAATTGAATCTCTAGAGGAGTCTTACATCTTAACAACAATTTCATTGTCCCTTTGTAGTTCATTGTCCCTCATGACAAGTTTGTTACTGGTTTAAGGCTATCTTAAAGGTCCATATAACAATCTAGGAATTTAATAACAATTAATGTTCAGTCCTTAATGGTCATGACAACATTATACAAGATACTAAAGTTCACATAATGATTTCCTCTTTCCTATCAAATGGTAAGGATTCACTCAAATTTTCACATACTCAAACACATATCCAATTTATGAATTCATGATTGATCCAATGCTCAAACCAATGAAAGCATGACTATTGTTTGTTGACTAAGCTTATTAGTCATATTTAGTTAGAGAAATTCATCCAAAACCATTACAAACTATTTGTAGCTTTGCCATAGGAAATGTTGGATCTCCTAGAATGAGTACTTAACATCAAACCAATAGCCAACTCCATAGAAAAATTAACAAAATTGAAACCTTGGACCTAACATATGATAACAAACCTTGAGAACAAATTCATTATGGTAGTCCTAATAGCCCTACTATTAAATTGATATGTATAGTATTAAATTGATCTTTCTTATCTCCCTCACTATAAGTATCAAAATTTAGGCCTCGAATGAAAATCCCTTGATTTCAATTTGAAAATTACATCTAGTTCACTATATAATAGCTCTCTTACATTTTGAAATTTGTACATGCATGTATGTATCTGTATGTTTAATTTAAATTTATTTCAAGTGTAATTTCTTGAAACATACATATAATTTATAATTTTTGAACATGTAAATTATTTGTTTATTTATAATTTATATATATATATATATATATATTCTTGATTTAATTTTAAATTTGTACTCAAGTTTGTATGTTTTTATGTATATATGCAAGTGAACATATCTGTTTTTATATATATCATGAATCTGGATGATATTCACTTTGATGTTGAGGACTTCCACAATGCACAAGATGATCTAGCCCCACCCCCACCCCCAGCTCCAGATGCCCACCTCCACCCCCACCTGGACCCCCACCTGGAACTGACCAGGCTCGCTTGCGAGCCATAATTAATGAAAATGTTGATTCCATACAAGAAAAATTAAATTCCATTCTCAATGAACAATTATGCCACCTCACGTGGTACATTTTGCAGCTTTGATGCAAAACATTGTAGATTCTATGAGGTCTATTGACTCAGACTTTGATGGATTCCAGAAATGGAGAGAGGAGAGGCACTAATTTTATGCTGATGGCCTCTCCTATAAGGCTATTTTAGATCTTAAAATCACAAAAGCTCATTTAGTGCAATATTTTAGACATCCCATTACAAATGAACCTATTCCTGCAAATAAGAAAAGAATATCAATCAGGTGGTGTAGGCATGAAGGAATGTCTACCAATTTTTGAGACAGATGGTAGATGGTGTTTGATTATCCACCTCATGCTAATTGTGAGGTTCCTTTATATTTTTTGAGAAAATTATATGCAGAGTTTGTTATGAATAAAAAACCCAACTACTTTGATTTTAGATCATTCCAGGGTATTGGTGGTGGCATGCCACAATAGAGGTTGGGGGCACGGGTTGATACCCAACGATTCGTGCCTGTTCAACCTCTTATTGACCGTCTTGTTGCTGCCATTCCTTTACCCTTCCATAACACATCTGATTGCAACTCGTACATGTATGAGGCATAGACACATGTGGAGTGGTACTAGGACCACTTCCATCATCAACTCCTCCATGGTCTCTAACCTGAGCTACCATCATAGAAGTCTGCTCATCTAGGCTACCTGAGAGTGCACTCAATGTGCCTAGTGTGGATACCACTGCATGATGCTATTGGTGGTGGCATGCCACAACAGAGGTTGGGGGCACGGGTTGATACCCAACAACTCATGCTTGTTCAACCTCTTATTGACCCTCCTGTTGCTGCCATTCCTTCGCCCTTCCAGCATCATGCAGTGGTATCCACACTAGGCACATTGAGTGCACTCTCAGGTAGCCTAGATGAGCAAACTTCTATGATGGTAGCTCGGGTTAGATACCATGGAGGAGTTGATGATAGAAGTGGTCCTAGTACCACTCCACATGTGTCTATGCCTCATACATGTATGAGTTGCAATCAGTTGTGTTATGGACCTTATTAGGTAGCTACACCCACTTCAGCTACACATGCATCATCTAATAATGTGGGTGAATCATTTGTTGATTATCTATTTGCTGAGGATCATCCCACTGATCATTTGACACAGGTATATATAGGTTATGTACACATGTTGAATTTATAACAATTTTTTAAGCACGTGTTTTTAATCAACATATAGATCAATTCAATTGTAATATTTTAACAATCAAATTGTTTGGTGTAGATGATGGCAACAGGGACCATTGATCGAATAAATTTTTCATTGACACCTGTTCATCTCAGGCACCCATTTGGGGTACATTTTGAATGATTTATATTTTAAATATTAATTTTATTTACTTGATTTTAATTTGTAATTTAGTCTTGAACATGTACATTAAATATTTATGAACTAGTTCAGGGTTCATCCACATTGAATCCTCCATCCGATGTTGTCTCGAGTGCTCCTCCATCATTGGGCATCTCACATAACACTTTTACAGTATGTATATTGTTTTAAAAAACTATATATACTTAGATTTTTCTATTTTGATATCACTATATCTGAAAACGTGCATGTACTATTTAATATATATTAAAAATATATGTCTATGCAAGTTGACACAACAATGAGGATGGGCATTGCAGCACACTTGGATAATCCAAGTTTATATCAGGAGTCGACTGCATTATTAGACCTTATGAAGATATATTAGGTGATATCCATGTAGTTTTGAGTCCCTCTCTTAGATGTAGTGACATATGTTAATTTCATATCATTGCTAACATAGAGAGGACATATACATGCATGATTCACATCATGGACATATAATAGTTCATTTTCATTATTGGGCATGTCAAATAAAGAAGAAATTTTAAGGATAGAATGAAGATGATAGTGTAATGGTTGGATTGAGAGATATATGGTTATTGAAACATAGAAGTAACATAACTACACGTATAACTACACGTAGGATGTACTGTGGTCCATTAACAACTTTAAATTGGCCATGTTAATTAACCTACAAAGATGCTAACTTTTTGGATGTCTTAAGGGGTCCTAATTTACGATGTCTTAAGGGGACGTCTTATGTTCTCAAAATTTGGTGAAGTTGCCCAAGGCAACCAAATTTAACAATATAATAAAATCAAATTTAAAGTAAATTCAAAGTAAAAAAATATGCGCATTTAACAAATAAAATATATAGAGTAATAATTTTGATATATAAAAGTGTAGAGTATAAAATTGTGTACATACACATGTATACAAATTTGTGTACAAAATGTGTAATAATGTAATTGTGTATGTACATATATGCCAACCCAAAATAATGTTTACAAAATTTGGTTATAGCATCTCAAGAAAATCCAAAACTTGTGGGGGAATGTAGCAGGTCTTCACACCACCTGATATAAAAATAATACAAGCAATTTATCAATATATCATCAAAACATGTATTTTAATTTATATAAATATCTAGATATACACAATTTGTACCTGTATTTATAAGTGCCTCACACGTGTAGATATAGGTTTAATCTGTATCCTCTCAAGTTTTTGTTTCAAAGTATGTGATAAAAATGTGATGATGGCCTAAGGATATAAAAGGACAATTTAAATCAATTTCAACTAATAACGCACAAGAAATATCAAAACATGTATTTAAAAGAACAATATAAATCTATTTAACTATATTTACCTGTATTTACTTATTCCATTATACCATCTCCATCCTCTCTTTTTTCCAACGCATCGATGATTGTCTCATGGTCTTCCATAGAAATTATCCATAGCTCTTTATTTTTAGGTTTTCCACGATACCTCTCTAGTTTTATATTTGTTGTCAACACCAAATGTGAGTAGTGTATAATCTTCTTATGTGTTTCATAATCTTCAAATGCAGGCAAACCATTCTTCCTTATTAGGTATTTCCGTAGCCAAGTGCCAACAACCACCACCGAACCTATTGGATAATGATAGCCATCATCAAAGAAATTCTTAAAATTTGCTTAAGGGGATCAAAGAAGTTCTTAAATTTTGCTTAAGGGGATCAAAGACTTGTTATCAAAATTTGCTTAAGGGGATGTCTTAAGGGGATCACCAAACCTATTGGATAAGGAAATCCATCATCATCTTCTTAAGGTGCTGTTAACTTATGTTTAGTCTCCACACAACGAGCCAACCAATATTCTATTTCCTCTTCATTCTTCTTTGGTGCAACAACAACATACACATGTCCTGCAAACAAATTTTGATTCAATAACTTGCACATGTCCATAAAATTTGACCAATCAACATACATGCATTCATATGTACACATAAATAAATAAAAGCACTACAAATTAGTAATGAAGTGAAATAAAATGAAATAATTTGAATTAAATTACCTTCTTGTACAAGGTCTGAAACACAGTCATAATCGTTTGATGCAAATAGTTGATCATTGTCTTCAATTGTTGTTTCACTTTGATCATGTGCTTGTGCAAGTGTCAATGGTCTTTGTTTCCACTCTTCAACCCATTCTATATTCTCACATGCTTCCCAATCTCCTGAAATACAAAACTGACAAAAACATGCAAGCTCCCTTGTCCAGATAGTCCATGTACTTGCATTCAAACTCCTAAATGAATGCCATTTAGTAGATCCACTAATTTTCTAGCAATCAAGTCTAGGTAGAATGTTTTCTTCTTCAACCAACCAAAAGAATCAACAAACTGTAGAGTACTCGCTTGATCCAGGTGTACATAATCTTGTATTATACCAATCTACAATCCCACGTGCATCTTTAAATTTTACTGCATCCTCAAATTTCAATTGTTGTCTAGCAAGAATTCTTTTAACACACACACCAGCTCCATCATGTTCTCTTTTACCATGTCCAACTTCAAAAAAATTTCACATATGTTGGACATTATTCTCCTTGTGAACCATACTTAACCAACAAAACATTCGAGCATTCTTGAACTGCCTTGTACAATTATGTGACCATATAAGATGTTCAGTCATCTGGATTCCTCTTTCTCTTAAATTTGTATAAAATATATTGAAACAATATTGAACAAACTCTGATGAGTGTAACCGGTTGTCACTCAAATAGAAATGATACTCCCTCAAAACTTTTCTATCATTCTCTGTGCTATCATTTGCATGTCTATAAACAATATGAACAAACATAGTAACCTGCACTGAATTGTAATATTGTGATTGAATTTCCTCTTGAGGAGCTAAAGTATAGTTTTTTGCAAAATTAAAACTGGAAATGTGTTTCTACATTCACGAAATTGTCCATCAAGCCATCGAGCTTGTTGAGAGTGCTTGACATATTTTGGTACAATTTTACTCTTAAATTCTGATATGAATGCATGCACACTAACCTTTTCTGCAATTAAATCACAACGCTTTCCAAATTTTCTATCTTTTAAATAATATTCAACATTCTTAAATCTTTTAACATCCACTAATTGTTGTCTAAAATCATTTTCAACACTTTCATGCCTACAAACTCTTAACAAAGAAAGATTGCCACAACTAGTGCATTGTCCAGAAATACATGAACTTAAATAAAATAATTTTTCATTAGATCTTTCACAGAACAAACTTGATATAAAATCTTTTATTTCTTCAGTTGGCATATTAATATCACATTCTTGTATAATCATGTTACTATGTAAAGTACAACGTATATATTGAACACGTCATAATAATAACGAAATGGAACATGCGTTTTACAACAACAAGATATTCGTTCCTTATTAATCTTTACATACCATGGTTTGCATTTTTCAAAAGATCTTTGACTTATTTTAATATTACTAGGTAACACTAATTCATCACAAAATTTTCTATAAAATTCAGTTTGCGTTGTATCTAATAGGTGTTTTGGATGAGGATCGTGAACTTTGGACCCCACTCTTAATTTTAAAACATCTCTAGCATTAGATGATACCCTAGTATTATCATGCCAATATTTTTTGATGAAAGATCTGATTTCAACATTCAGTTTCATGTTAAATCTTGGGAGTCGACCACTAAAACTCTAACATTGGTTAATTGGATCATTTTCTATACTTTCTTTTCTTTTTGCTGCTCTTACCAATGTTTTAGGATGTATTTTTAGAATTCCACTAATATTGCTTACCATTCTTCTATTCAAAGTTGTTTTATTCACTATAGTAGTTGTTATAGCTCGTCTTGCTGCATTCTTATCTTTGGATTGACTATTACTTCCAATAGACTCAATGGCACTAGCAATAGTAGACATAGCATGTTTTAGTGATTGATCTTTTCTTCTTGGTTTAACAAAAATGCCTAACATTTTCATTACTTTTCTGATTTTCCACATTCTCATTAATTGTATCATTAGTTGACATTGAAATGATAGTTTTTTACGATAAAAAAATTCCTTGTATAATCTATTGGCATGTGTTCTTATTTGTCTCCAAGAAATTTTACTAGGAAGATTATCCAAAACATCTCTTTCAATTTTGAATTTTTTTTTCTCATTTTCAACATCACATCCTGGATTTTTATTTTCATTTTCAACTTCAAAACGATTTTTATTTTCAACAACAAAACGGTTTTCATTTTCATTTTCAACAAAAAGATTTTTGTTTTCATTTTCAACAACAAAATGGTTTTCATTTTCATTTTCAACAAAAGGATTTTCATTTTCATTTTCAACAACAAAACGGTTTTCATTTTCATTTTCAACAAAAGGTTTTTCATTTTCATTTTCAACAATAATTTGTTTCAAATTTTGATCTCTACGAATATTATCAATCTCAACATTGTTATATCCAACTTGTTTTAAATCTCCTATCAACACTATTTCCATTTCATTCAAAGGTGGATTCGAAGAAGTACCTAGATTTGTGCCTATTGAGACATTCTCCATAGCATTGACAGAGGGATTTGAAGACATACTAGGAGTAGTTTGTATAATCGTATTAGTTTCCACATTCACCTCTTGCAAATTTTCATCGTCTACATCCATGGTCTCCTCAATGTTTTTATCTTCAATAGTTGTGGAATTGGATGCTTCAGCATTATTCATTGATTGAATCTTTATTCTTCTATCTCTTTATCTTTTTGCCTCCTCTCTCTTTGCTTCAATTTTTTCAGGGGTTAATAGCTTCCTATCTTTCCTCTTATTATGACTTTGTGATCCCATGATTAAAAAATTTATGAAGCATGTACAAATGAATGTCAAAAACTTGAAAGCCTTTCTTCTTTGTTCAAGTCCTTCAAACAAGTAGCAATTCAACAAAATTTCACTCAAACAGTGTCTCAATGATGGCTTCTATCAAAATTCAAACAATATTCCAAGTTGATGGACCTGTAAAAGAAAAAAAAATGGTAGAGAATGCTGCAAATGTCGCTGTCAGCCGTACTGTAGAGCAAGTTACAGGGCTGACAATCACAGTCACAGTATTATTAAAAAAAATGGCCAAATAATAAACGAGATCCTGTTTAATAAACGAGATCCCATTATACAAAACAGGATCCCGTTTTATTTTGCATCGATAGAGTAAGGAACGTGATCCCGTT
Source organism: Cunninghamia lanceolata (assembly GCA_027924645.1). Lineage (NCBI taxonomy): Eukaryota > Viridiplantae > Streptophyta > Pinopsida > Cupressales > Cupressaceae > Cunninghamia > Cunninghamia lanceolata. Next base: position 1,705,376 of record BSBN01000792.1, on the reverse strand, counting down.
ATTTAAAATTTGAATTTTAAGCTCAGGTTTTTCTTTGTAATCTAGTTCGGGAAATGCTTTGGGGACCCGAACTTGACCTCTAAACCTGGTTTGACCTGCAACTTGAAGGTCCTGTCAATGCCACAACAAAATAGTGACTTTGGGCATATATCTGAAGGTCTATTTTGCAGAATATTTTGACGAAATTAAAACCCATTATAGATGAGACAATGTAGATTCCAAATATGTAATTTTTTTTACAATTGGATTAATTTTTCTATTTTTTAATCAATTTTTGATGAAATAGGTAAATAAATTTGAATTATCAGGGTTTTTAGTATTTTAATAACTTTTTATCAAAATATTTTTTTGTCAAAAAAATTGTACGAAAATGTACTTTAGACAATTCTTTTCAATTTAAAAGAAATTCAAAAAATGTTAAGTTTAGGTCATCTTATACGTGACATACACGATGATTTTTTAAAAGACCAAAAATGGCCAATAAAAAATTACAAAAAAATATGAAAAACGTGCTTCAATGAGTTACAAATCCTTTCCCAAAAGGATTTTGAAAAATATGATTATTTAGGTCAAATTATGGATGACGTACACGTACATGGTATAGTAAAAAAAAAGTGACTTTTAAACAGTGGTTTTTAGAAACACCTATTCAAAATCAATTTCTATCATCTGGGTATTGAAACAAATTACATATTTGGAAACTAGACTCTGAGTACTACATTTCATATTTAATGACTTTTCCCAAGATTCCACTTTTAAGTACTTCAAAGTTTTAGGTCAAATGTGACAAATTCTGAAAATCAGGGAAAACACTTCCACTTTTTGGCCAAAAAGTGGACACAACTTCTTGCACACACCCACCTGGTGTCTTCATTTCCAGTGGCAACACACAATACAGAGTTTGTTCTTCAGTGTGCTCATTTATACAACAAAGATACTAGGGCAGTGGTGGATGCGAAGGGTAATGTAATCATGGGATTGGATCCAGAGTTTGTTGATAAAGTTTTCATGTGTCCCACTTCTGTTGATGTTGTAAAACTTGATTTTACTATTGCTCAACAAGAATATGATAAGAATTATGAGAAGGCTAAAAGGATAATTAATACCAAGTGGCTTAAGACTCCAAGGACAAACTTGTCGAGGTGGCCAAGGAGTTTTCCTCGAAGTGATTTTGTTGAGGAAGTGGGTGATCTAATAACTCTTCTCAGTAGAGTAAGGGGACTAGCTTCTTCTTCACTTTTTCATGAATGGATGTATCATTTCATCAAAATTATACTTCAGGGCAAACATACTATCTTATGGGGTGAACAAATCCGCAATGCTATCGATGAGCAACTGATCAAGGTACCTACTACCTTCAAATTCTATATGACTTCCTATCTTGTGTACATAGCAGCCTCAATGAGGATTTTCCCAGGCTTGACATCTGAAGGGGATAGGAGGGTTGTCCCTGTTTACCAATATTATCCTCAGCTTACATTGGAGGGTTCAATCCACCATTTTAGAAGGGTAAATGATGCCTTCTTTACTGTGTACTTTTGCCTTTTGAAGCATGGTCAATAGTAAATAGTTTTGGTTGTTTGTTCCTTCAGTTTCCAACTTTCACATACTTAAGGGTTGGCTTTTTCCAAGGCTATCCGTATATGTTGCCAAGATTTCCTTCTGACAAAATGGTTCTGATGGAGCTGTGTCAACAAATGATTGTTGTCCACAACAAGCAAATGGAGTTAAAGAAGTCTGGTTTTAGATTTCCCGTTGAGATCGGTAGATATTCGGTTTCAACTGTAGCAAAAGCCAGGGCTATGGAAATTGAAATGCAATTGGTAACTATGAAGCAATTCAAGAGGAGACCAAAATTTGATTATAGAAGAGTGAAGGATAAAATCAAAAGAAAGACTCAATTTCATGAGCCAATGGTTGAGGACAACTGGGTTGATCTGAGGACAGAAGAGGAAATCAGAAAGCTAGACTATAGCAGGTTATCTCTAGACCAAATTGAATATTTGGGTCTAGCTGATATTCCAAAGGACATGGTTGATGATGAAGAGGTTCTGAATTCAAGCTATGTCAATTAGAATGTTGCCAACTCTCCCTTGCCTGCTATACAATGGTCTCAGAAGGAATTGACTTCCTTAAGGAAAAGGTTTGAGCCTGTGTTAGCCAATACAAACCTGTGGCTCCAAAGAAAAGGTATACCATTGAAGGATTTTATCACCGGTTCAGAGGAAGAAGTTTTTGAGCAAATGGGAAAGAAAGTTGAGATGAGAACCAAGAATAAGAATGATGCTCCTAGAACATCTAAGGCTTCTAAGCCTAAGATCAAATTCATGACAAGAGGAAGCAAAGCTAGAGAAGCAGAGGAAGGATCTATTGCTAAATAAATGAAAGTTGATGCAAAACAAGATGTTGAAAAACTAGCTTCTGAAGGCATGAATGTTGAGGACATGGATGTTGAGGATAAGTCTGCATCAAACAATGAGGGTGATCAGGAGAAGGAAGAAGAAGATGAACAGGAAAATGTATAGGATACAACTGTGTCTCCACATGGAGATGTGTTACAGGATACTAATGTCTCTTCTCCTCATCCAAATGTGTCTATTTCAGTTTCTGTGCTTAATCCTCCTATAACCCCAATGTCACCCATTCACATTCAATCATCTGAGTCTCCATCATCTTCCAAAACAATTTTTGATGATTCTGATGTGAATTTTGATAATGTTCTTCGTTCTTCTATATCTATTCCTAGTTTGTCATCTCCTTCTTATGACATTTATGGTTTTGCAATGTTTGAGCAAATTGTTTTGGGTTCTGAGCAAGCTGTTAATGTGGATGTACTAGGTGATTTGTTCACCAATACTCCTCCCATTGTTACTACCACAGGTGTAAGTACATTTCTTTCCACCCCACCAATGGTTGCTGATCAGAATATAAGTACATCAATACTTCCCCCATGGATTTCAGCTTATACTCCTAAGAGAAAGAAATAGGAGATATCACCAGATGATATTGATTTGGGGAAACTGCTGACTCCCAAGCCAAAGGCACAAAAGAAGAAGCCTAAGACTATGTCAAGGCTTATTGATGATAAGGGAATCAGATATGTAGAGATTGCCAAGCCTCCCCTTGAGGCTACTAAAGATACTTTTGATGTGAATGACTATGTGATATCTAGGGTGGAATTGGGGAAATTAACACATGAAGGTATTAAAGCTGATTTCCAGGTCACTGCCACATCTCTTCTTGAGAAATATGATGAGGAGAAGAAACAAAAGGAATACTACAAATTAAAAGCTGAGCAGTTACCCATGGTGTTACAAAAAATCATGATGACATCAGTAACAGTTGAAAATCCCCTTGTCAAGAAAGTTGAAAAGACTCAAGCAAAATGGAAGGTTGTAGAGGAATGTTTAGAGAAATTGTCAACATAGGGTGTTTCACTATTGAAGGCAGCAGCAGAAAGAAAAGAAAAAATGGCCAAGGTAAGAGCAGAATTAGATGAATTGATTGATTCTTTTTTTGCGGATATTGAATATCTGGATTCCAGTTTGGAAACATGGGAAAGCATGAAAATGAAGACTCTTGTTTCACTTGGCATTATTACAAATTGAGAGGCATATCTTTCAACAAAAGAAGGCCTAGTCCACCGTAGCAAAATCTTGAATGAATTAATCAAAGAACTTGGAGATGCTCAAGGGCTGTGTGATGACAGTGATCTAAGTCTCTTGCACAAGTTGGAGCAGCTCATTTGTAAATTGATTGATGATAATCATGAGTTTCTTCCAGTTTATGAAATGATACAGGAATTCAATAAGATGATGCAGGCTGAGTTTGAGGAAAAAGCTTTCTCAATTGATTCATTGGATAACTTGATGGATTATCAATTAACCCTAGACAATTTGAAGGTCAAGTTGAAAGATCATGAGAAAGTCACCCCTACCGTCAGAGATATAATCACTAAGCCCAGAGTAATCTCCAACAACACTGCGGCACCAGATAGTATTGAAATGCAAGCAGTGATCACAATGTATGAAGGGTCAGCAAAGAAGGATGCTAGTGGAAGTCGAAATATTTGATCTTTGCCTTAGTATATTTTTGTAGTTTCATATGTACTTTTCATTTAGTTTTGGACACTTTTACATGTACTTTTTTCATATGTAATTATATGTAAAAACTTAGGAAGTCCCAAGTCAATAAGGACTCCTATTTTTGAATAAATCAAAGCAGTTAGGTTTTTCCTAAATTTTCTCAAGGCCTCTCCCTATAAATAAAGAGGGCCTCTATTGCAATTTTTATCTTTTATATATGGCAAGGAATTGAAAAACATATCAAGACTTTGAGCTTTTCATGTTTTTCAAATTTTCAAGCAAATATTAATATAAGCAAGCAGTTTGAGTATCAAGCTTTGAGTGGAATCATATTGTTTTATAATATCAGTGTTCTTATGTCATTGGTGTTATATTATATTAAATCATTTATGGAATCGTGGAGTTTTATTAAAAATTGAGAGAAGTGTTCTTGTTCTGGATAAATAGACTTTGTGCTATTTTCTCATTATGGAAGTTTGTGTTTACATTTGTGAGAATAGAATAGTTTAAAGACTTTGTGTTGTAAATTGTTGTGTTCAATCTAGTTATATCGTCTTGGATGAGAGTGGACAATTTGAGCTACACTTGAATTCAATCAAGTTTATTTGTGGGAAATAAGGCAAGCAATAAAAGACTTTGTGTTTCTATGGTTTGTCGTAGTTCAGAAGTTATTAAATATAATTTCTGTTGAAGTTATCATTTTGAAGAGAAAAACATCTATTCTGAAAAAAGAGAATAGGATGCAATGAAAACACCCCAAGCATAGTTCTAGTTTATATAAGTGTATACACCTAAAAATGACATGACTCTATTTAAATAAATATTTTAAATATTTATTTCATCTTCATATTCCTCTATCAATAAATAAATAAATAAATTTATTTATTTGATTCACTTTCTCCCATTAATTGAATAAATTACATTTATTTAATTAATTTCATCTATATCAACTTTATTCTTCTAAATAATTAAATAATTTTAATTATTTAATTAAATCTTTCATTCTTCCAAATTTAAATAAAATGCAAATTTATTTAAATTTAAATCTCCAAAAATAAAATATATTTAAATATTTTATTTATTCCTCCAAATTATCCACAAGTAATTAAATAAATTTATTTATTTAATTATGCTTTCTTATCTTCTAAAAAATCTTCAAATCTTCCAAAAATAAATTCTTCTTGTCACGCAAAAGCAAAAGCTGAGTTAAAGCAACTTTGTTTTTAAATTAGAAAAATATATTCTAATTTAAGAAAAAAAAAACTCATCCTTATCAAGAAAGCAGTTAACTCAACAAAGCTTCCTTTTGAATGACACATGTCCTTCTTCTATTCGCATGTTCTCTCAAACATTCTCCTTCGTTGATCTTCTTATTTCTTTTCCACCATTGATCTTCTCTCACACAACTCTATAAATACAACCCTCTTCTTCTATTTTATATATCATCTATCATTCAAGTAAACTTATGCTGCAGGAACTATAGTATGCCATTGGCACCCCATTTCATAGCATACATCTATCATCCATTTCAATAGTGTGGTGAAGCTCATCTTTAACACACAAAATAACATGGCCACTTCTCCTTGTCATCTTGAGGAATTGAAGCAAGGAAGCAAGCTTCCTGAGGGCCATCTTCATCACATCAAGATCAAGAAAGAAAAGGCGAACAATGGAAGTCACAAGGTAAATGGTTGTAAGTATCTCATTACTTATTTTAAATCTCCTTTTTATCTTCATATTTCATTAATGTTTGGGTTTTTAATATTCATTTGATTATCCCATTTTTACCCTTACAATAAGTATTAAAAGTTGTTTATTAGAAATAATTCATCATCTAGAGGGAACCTCCCCTTGCTGAGAGGAGAGACATTATCTCATTATAGCTGTGGCAATATAACTATTTTGCCGTTAGTTAGTTAATGACAAAATATTCACCCAACAATAATAATACCTACAAAACTCACTATGAAACCTCCATCTCATGTACCCAATAAATAGGAGAAGAAATACATGAAACCATCAAATAGTAATTAGGAAACCATGAGATAAAACCAACTAGAATGTGGTGCCAAAATCTCAAGATGAGCTGATAGGCTAAAAATAGCATATTTATTACACTTATCATAAGCTTGTCATTATCCACTCACCGACTTAGGAATTCCATTATGCCCATTCAACGATGACTTATGATGTGTCATAACATGCATAATAAGTTGGTCAACAATTGAACTCCCTCTTACAACTCTCTTAGTATCATAGATGCTCTTATATTTTTGATGTGGGAGGCCCAACTTTTGAAGACCATAAATTTTGATTTGGGAAGTTGATTGAGCCCCCCTTTTCTACATTGAATATCTCAAAGTGATCCATGTCACTATAACCAACATGCTTTAGTTAAGGCTTGTTTCGATATTTCTTGGGGCCAAAATCAATCTCTAGAGCCTTGAAATTTATGTTTTTGTATTCTATACACTAAAAATAACATTTTTGGGGTTCTTAACATTAGGATACAAGGTTGAGACACATTTCCTAACATTCTCCCACTTGTCAAAAATCTTACAAGAGAAAAAGGAATACCAACACTATCAACTATCTACTAGAGACTTAGAGGCCCATAGAGTTGCTACAGCACTTGAACTTCCCCATACTGACTAGCTTTGTTAATGCATCTGCAACATTTTGCAAAGTGTCAAATTTCATCAACATTACCTCCCATCCTCTAGCATGCCACAAAAAATGGTACTAGACATTTATGTGCTTCATCCTTACATGAAAGCTTAAGTTCTTTATCAAACGTATGACACTCTAACTATCACAAAGAACCCTAATAGCTCCCTAACTCAACCCCACATTTGAACACAATCTCTTAACCTAGATGACCTTAGTATAACCATAAGTAGCTACCATTTACTTTGTTGGAGTTATTACATCATTTTATATAGTTAGTAAATAGATTAGAATATTAAGAAATAAATAAATTAACATGCAAATGTTAATTTATATGTTAGTTACTTGTTATAAATAAAATGATAGTTGTATTAGGAGTTACATTCTCATAAGTAGTTTAGGAAGTTTATAGGGAAAATATTGTGGATTTATTAGCTAATGTAATACAACGTTTTGATCATCTAGATTGTATCGGATATATCAATATAATATTTTATGTTTTTATTACTGTGCAGTAATAGTTTGATTCAATTTGTTTATGCTCACCATTTCAATATGGTATTAGAGTAGTAGACATTATGGGAGTTGGAAAGGAGTTTTGTGAAGAAGCCATGAGCGATAGTCATGATGAACAGAGTAAAACATATTAATTCAAGAGTGTATGAGCACCATTCTATTTGCTCATAAATTGATTTGATTTTAAAATCATGTTTTTTAAAATAGTCTAATGCAGTCTCACCAAAAATGTAATATCTCTCTCATTTTATATTGAAATTTAAAAATTTAAAGTGTTTTGGAAAGCTAACGAATAGAGGAATAAAACTTAGAAATGTTTTGAGGATATTGTGAGTATTTTATGTGCAGTTTGATGTAGAAAAGTGAGCATAAAAATAGTGGTGTGAGTTTCATCTAGTCTTGAGAAATCAAGAAATATGTGAGAAGTTAGAACAAGGAGAAGGTGTCTAAATGCAAAGGCATTTTGGAAATTGGGAATCCAATGTGTAAGACTGAAGGAGGATTGTAGAAATTTTGTAGAAGTTGTTTGAGGTGGTAAAAACTAAGTGTTGGAGGATAAAATGAAGGTGCAATGATTTCAAATCAAATGCATAGTCATTTGAAGGCTATTTTTTAGCAGTGTTGACATTTTAAATGTGTTTGATTACATATGCGTAGCCTCTTTTACATCCAAAATATTGTTAGTCGTGTGAGTTTCACATTATTAGATATTTGTAAGTTGATTCTTATTTGTTGAGTGAAGTTTTGTTTTCTTATTTTGGCAATGGTTTAATAATAATATTGGTGGTGAATATCCAAGCATGGTGCATAGGTGAGTTGCTGAAATTTGTGGAAGTTTAAGAGGAGGTTACGAGTTCAAAACTTGATTATGTCTCATAATAACTTTTTGATGAAGGTTTAATAGTATATTGGAGTTATCATTCCATTGTTTTTGTGTGGGGTTTGTACATACATAATCATTTATTTTAGAGTTATTGTTTTAAAATAAAGATTGTATGTATTGGAGTGATCAGGACAATAAGGGCATGTTTTATTTTTAGAGGTATAAGGTTGACTAGTGCATGGGTCCATCATTGGTTGCAATCAACATAATTATTTTTAGCATTTGAACATGACCACACATTATGTTTGTGTTCTTGATGCCATTCATGCTATCCCTGATAGAAATTTGGGAGACTCATATGCCTGTGCTATTGAAGGTTTAAATGCTACACAGGTGAAAATTTAGAACTGTGTCACACTTTTATAAAGGGATTGGCCAACACAAACATATTTTTCCAACTTAAACATAAAAAAGTCATGTATGTTTTAAATTTTGATGTAGGAACATCCCAAGTTGCAGAGCAATCTTGCATCAACCAAAAACATTTGCATTCTTTCTTTTCTTTCATTTTTAGTTTAGTTCAGTTAGTTGCAGTTTCAGCATTTTGTACCATATTTTACTGCATCTTGAAATTAGAGCTCACAGAGTAGGACTTAACATCTAGACATCATCATCTACATCATATCCAAATTTCAAGTCAATTGGACTTGTCTGCTAAAAGTTATCACTATCAGAAGACCACCTATTTTCATAGAGCAGAGCATACAGATAGTCAGCTAAAGGAGAAGGTTTGCAGAACACTTCTGTGACTTGCAGAGCTAAATGGACCATCATTCAAGGCACATAAGGATCAAATAGACCTTCCTTGAGGTACGCACCTTGATTCATGCATTTGTGGAGCATTACTAGATGTTTAGGCCTAACCTATTTGTTTCTACACATTACATTCCTTCATTAGAGTTTGTAACCTTTCTTGGCCGAAACGAAGGATTTATTGAGCTTGGAGATGATATATATAGATCTCTAGGATGTATTAGGAAGTTAGTATTCTATGATATGATTTAGATAGCTTAGCTTAGATGTTCTGATCCAGAAAAGTGCTTCAAAGCAATATCTGTTGTAACTAGAAATTAGGCCTCTAAGCCCTAGTTTGTAGCCCGCATGTTGCCGACAAATAAGAATTCTGAAATATATGATATATTGAGCATTTTGAATAATTAATTGCATCCTATATTTGTGTTATTTCCATTGTGTTTACTCTTGTTGCACAGCCTGGATAGTTCACCCTGTGGACCCTCCGACCATGACTGCACCAAGTGGTATCAAAGCAAAGTTTTGAATCCTTTGGGAGTGGAGTTTTGAAGTGAAGGCATTCCATAAGATCTTGTGGTGAACCGACCACCAACCTAAGGTAGTCTACTTGTGTTTGTCAATAGATTTCTGAGTGTGAGGCAGTTTCTACCTTGTAGTCAGATCACCGATTTGAGGCAGTTGCACCGGATCCTAGGAAGAGATGCTGCCGAGGAGGATACCTGTTGTAGGCACTATGGCTAGAAGAATGGATAAAATGATGGAGATGATGAAAATAATGAAGGTTAGAGTGGATTCTATAGAAGAAGATAGAATAAGAGGATTAATACCAAGACCTAATGTTGAAAGTGATGATAAAGAACTTCAATCTGCTGATCAAAATGAAGAAACCCTAGAAGAAGAAGAAGAATCAAATCAAGTAAATATGTTGAAAGCTATTTCAAAGATTGGAAAGATACTTAGAGTGGAAGTACTGAACTACACTACAAATTTGAATCCAGAGGAATTGATTGATTGGATAAATGACTTGGAGGAATACTTTGAATATGAAGAAATTGAAGATCTGGAGAAGGTAAGATTTGTGAAGACTAAGTTGAAAGGACATGTTTCTATTTGGTGGAAAGAAGTTCAGTTGGATAGAAATAGAAGAGGAAAAGAAAATATCACAAAATGAGATAGAATGGTGAGAAAATTGAAGAATCAATTCATACCTGTTGACTATGAGTTGGAACTGTTGAAAAGATTGCAAAACTTGAAGCAAAGGGAGAAATCTATGGAGTATACTAAAAAATTTCATAAGATAATCATAAGGACTAGACACAGTGAAGCAAGCAAGGAGAAAGTGGAAAGATACATAAATGGATTGAGATTGAACATTCAAGAAGAACTGAGTCTAGTAAGGATGACGACAATAGAAGAAGCATATCAGTTTGCCCTGAAAGTTGAAAAAAAGTTGAACAAGAAGCATGAGCAGAGACAAAGAGGTAGAGGAGGTAAATTTTAGAGAGGTAGAACATATTCTGGAGGAGACAGATCATATGCAGAGTAGAACAAACAAGATAGCCCATTCAAGAAGGAAGATAGAGATAGCAATTCATACTAGAGAGATGATAGAACTTTCTACCACAGAGGACATCATAATTCTTACCAGAGTGAAGGGTACATGAGAGAGGAAAGAGAGTTGGATAAGAGAACATTCAGAGGAACTTGTTTTAAGTGTGGAGGTGAAGGACATAGAGCATTTGAATGTCATCAAGGAAGCACAAGCAAGAAGACAGAGAACAGTGCAAGAATAACTTATGTAGAAGAACCTATTGGATCACCTGATTCAGTGGGAAAACTAGAGAAAGGAGAATCATTAGTCATGAGGAGAACACTATTTCAAGCAGAGACAAATGAGGAACCACCGCAGAGGAAAAGTTTGTTCTGGACCAGATGCAAATCAGGAGGTAAATGTTGTAAGGTTATCATTTCAATAGTGGTAATACTGATAATTTAGTTTTAGATGATATGGTGACTAAGCTAAACCTAGAGAGATTGAAACACCCTAAACCCTACAAGATAGTATGGATTCAAGATGAACACAAGGTACTAGTGAGTGAACAATGTTTGGTAAAATTTCATATTAGATCTTATCATGATGAAGTATTGTGTGATATTATGTCAATGGATGTATGTCATATATTGTTGGGTAGACCATGGCAGTATGATTGAAAAGCTATACATGATGGGAGAAAAAATACTTACACTATAGTATCTAATGGAAAGAAAAATCACCTTGATACCTTTGGAAGATGAGCCTAAGAGTGAAGTATGTGAGAATGCTAGAATTTGTTTGGTAGATGGAAGGAAATTTTTGGATGGATTGAGACATGAGAACATGTGTTTTGCTTTGATTCCTAAGAAGCATGGAACCCTAAGTATTGAAACTGAAGAATCACAACCCGTGGAGATAACTGAATTGTTGACAGAGTATGAAGACATCATATCAGATAATGTACCTAAAGGATTGCCACCGATCTAGAATATCAGTCATCATATGGACCTTATACCTAGAGCTAGTTTTCCTAACAAAGCAACACACTGGATGACACCAGCAGAGAATGTAGATCTGAATAGATAGATATAGGAATTGTTGAGGAAAGGTTTGATTAGAGAAAGTTCAAGCCCATGTGTAGTACTTGCAGTGCTGGCACTAAAGAAAGATGGAGAATGGAGGATGTGTACAGACTCTAGAGCAATCAACAAGATCACAGTTAAGTATAGATTTCCATTGCCTAGGATGGATGACATTATGGAATGTTTGAGTAGGGAAAAATATTTCACAAAGATAGACTTGAAGAGTGGAAACCATCATATCAGAATCAAAGAAGGAGATGAATGGAAGACTACATTTAAGATAAATTAAGTATTGTATGAGTGGTTAGTGATGCCTTTTGGATTGACTAATGCACCGAGTATTTTCATGAGGTTGATGAATGAGGTTTTGAATAAATTCTTGGGTAAGTTTGTTATTGTATACTTGGATGATATTCTAATTTTTAGTAAGACAAAAGAAGAACATTTGTGGCACCTTAGACAAGTATTGCAGAGACTGAGAGAAGAGAAATTGTTGATAAACTTCAAGAAATGTAGTTTCATGAAGGAAGAATTGGTATACTTAGGATTGTGATTTATTTGGAAGGATTGAAGATGGACCCTGAGAAAGTTAGAGCAAATATTGAGTCCCCAACACCTGAGAGCATTGAAGAAGTCAAATCATTTCATGGATTAGCTAGTTTCTACCAAAAGTTCATTAGAAATTTCAGTTCCGTATGCACACCGATGATAGAGACAATGAGAGGTGATAGAAAGGAATTTAAGTGGACATGAGGAGCAAATAAAAGTTTTTAATTGTTGAAGCATAAAATGATAGAGCAACCAATGTTAGCATTATTGGATTTCAACAAAGTATTTCAAGTGGATTGTGATGTAAGTGGAAATGTAATAGGAGCAATGTTAAGTCAAGATGTCACAACCCCTATTTTTCAAAAATTAAATTTAAATTTAAATATTACTATTTTAACGATCATTGACTAATTTTGACTCATGTATGTGACAGGAATACACTCTCGATGGAGAGGTTTCAAGAGCATACTTGAAATTTATTATTAATTATAATATTTTATTGAGAATAATTAATTAATTTTATTGTTTTAAAATAATTATCTAGAAAATTTCATATTGTGTAGGAAAGGAAATCATGCATCACTTTTATGTGTTGTCCTATTTATATATTTTTTAAGAAAGACTCTTTATTTCATTTTTATGTTTTAATTTATATGCAATTATTCTTCAAGTAGGAATCTTAAATTTTTATTCTTTCAGTTTCAAATAAATAGTGCTTAATGGGAAGGGAAGTGGAAGTAAATGCAATTTATTCCATCTATTTATGAACAAGAAGTTTTGGGGAAATGGGGGGTAGAAAGAAAGCGTAGACCAAGGGAAGGGAAAACTCAGACTTCAGATAAAAAAAATGGGAAGGAAATTGCAGACATCTTTTGGATAGAATCTTGGAACATATGATCTATGTTATTCGATCTTATTCATGCTAAAAAATAGAGGTATGCCATGCTTAATGGCTCTTTCATTCCATTATTAACAATTTAAAATTTCGTGTTGTTCATGAAGATTATGCCTTCCCTTCATGGCTTTATTTATATTGATGTATTTGCAAGAATTCAATAAATTCATTGTATTGTTAGCTCACAGTTTCGCCTACGCTGGCAAAGATTGTTCAAAATTGGTCTTTCTTCCATTGTTTCTTTGTGAAGGGTTTCTTGGAAGTTTTGTCGACATATCTGTCCCTCTGTGATATCCTTCCTGTATGACCATACATATATCAACACCTAATTTGTAATGACTTCTCTTGAGGCTTTTTGTCTAGAATACCACCTATCTAGTCTTGAAGCTACCATACCTTGCATGCATGTCTACCTGGGCGCTTGCAACTAACCAAAGATTTTCTTCCGTTATGTTTTCTTTTTCTTGGTTCCTGTAGTTTAATGTTTGATTATAGACTTAGGAGTATGTTAAGCATCACAACTCCCTTTCCTAATATTGCATGACTTCTTCTTTCATGTTTGGTTCTGCTTCTAGTTGGTGGTTTCAAAGATTTGGTTTAAAATTTTGAATTGTCAAGGTAGTAAACCAGTCTCAAAAGAATGAATGGTTTCTACTTTGGAGATATCAAATGATTCCTAACATAAACTCTCAACCTTATCACAAGGACAAAGACTTTCACTTAGCTCCAATGTAGTAGGCTTTCCATTGATTTTTCTATATCAGGTTCATCCACGATATTTTCAGGGTGCATCACCTTAGCACAAGTTACTTTTAAGACTGCTTTATTTAGCATCACCTATAAGCTCCTTAAGATTTTTGTGTCTTTTAAATTATGGAAATAGCTCGTCTCACATAGCTTTGCTCTGGTGACAATCTTGGAGATATGTTTTCTTTTGAAACGCGGCAATCAGTGCATGCTTGTAGGTTCTTTACAACTCTAACTGTTGTTTGTGGAGCATGTTTATCATACCAAATGCTACTTTCAATATTTCTCAACATTGATTTTATTTGTTTTAATGCAATCTTTAGTATACAACCTACCAATGCTAGAATATTGGAGACTTGACTGTTGTGTAGGGCGATCTATATATATTTCTATAATAACCTTGTAATGACGTCAGATAATCACTTATTTTCGCATTTAATCTTGCTATATATATTGGTGTCAGATATCCTTGGAAATACCTGCTATTTATGATGTCCTGTAATCATTTATTTCTAAAAACTAGCATGGAATGGTGATGTTGTAGTTAACTGCTAGTAGGATACAATTTTTACATTATGGCTTCTATTCAAATGATATCATGTTTATAATAATCATCAGGTGCAGAAAAATTAAGAAAGACCTGTAAATTACTATTATTATTTTATACACTATTGTTCTATTAATATCATAGAACTAAGTTGATAATTGATCTTAATGAAGTTATTTTTATAGTAAGTAAAAGAGAGAGTTCTCAGATAATTGAAAATCTTTGCATGATGATGATTTTGATCAATCGAGCTAATTGGTTATGTCAAGATTTTTGGTTAGTAAACATGTTTTAATAGAGTGGGATGTTATCTATTGATGACTTATTGGTTAAATTATTTTCTTAGATTCTTGTTAATATATGATAGTCCTTGTAGAATTGTTGATCTTTCAAACTCTAGTAATTAGTAATTTGGAGATGATTTGTGATTAAATGACATATCTTCGTAAGAGATTGTATTGTAATTTAATAGAGATTGATGGAAGAATGTGTTTTTAGTTGAATAGAGTTAACAATTAAATGAGATTAACTTTTGTGGTATAGAGTTGACGACCTAGGACAGGGGAGGAAGGCTATTTTCTTATGTTGAGTAGAGTTATATTTTAAAAGTGCATATTCATGACCTTTAGAGGAAAATAAATCATTGTTTTAACTACTTGGTTAGTTGTTTAATAAGATGATAAAGTTTGAGTATCTTAGATTAGGGTTATTTTAAGAAAATTATTTATTGCTTTTGCACGTTATTGGTGTTACCATGTTGTACCTAGAATGATCAATTCTTTGCAAATGTCATCATAACAGGTAAGTAATGGAGACACCTTAATTATTGTTCTTGTATGATGAAAGATCATTGAATTTTATTACTAATTGTAATCCATATTCTAGTCTAATGAATGCTTGTGGTATTATCTCATGACAACAACTTAGTAGTAGAAGTGTTAACCTATTACCATTTGAGGAATCTTTAGTAAATGTTTTAGAGATGCTATAGGTATTTATGCCCTCATAAGAAAGAGTGGAATTGTGCAACTAAACCTAAATAGAAAATATTTTGTTTGTTGGAATTAGGTCAACATCCTTGACCTAATGACATACCATGAGTATCTTGTAACTTTTAGACACACCTCAAATCATTTATTTTCCTTAAACTATTTTATGTTCCTTCCTAACATGGGGTATAAACATGAATCCTAATCTTTTTATGTCCTCAAGTATGGACTCGAATGCGAATATGTATTTATATGTATCTAAGATTGAGAAGTTGTTGGTATCATCTTAAAAGTTTTAGATTCGTATGATAACAACTTGTGATTTCATGTTCAAGTCCCCAAACTACGAAGCCTCTGCGCTGCACTTACGTAGGCAAGGCCATCATTGATGAGCCCCCGAGGCATTAGGTCAGCCCCTTAGGGCCTGTAGGTTTGTCATTTTGTGCATTGATATCTAATATGTTATTCATTGATTTTGCAAGACTAATGTTTATATCTAGTTGTGCAGATTCATGCCGAAAGATTTTGTGCAATTATGAAGACAAGCATTATATGAATGGTGTAGGTAACTGAACAATCTGAAGGTGATTATTAGTTATCTGTAAATTGTACTTCTCTCTCTCTCTGTCGAGTTTGGTGGATTAGATGTAGAGTGTTTTCATGCTTATTGTTGATGTGATAGTCTTGTATAAGCCTACATGGCTGAATATTGTAAAGGAATGGTCCTAATTCATTGCACTTATTGATTCACTGATGCATGGAATCATATTTGAATATATATATATATATTAATGAAATTTGTTTTATGACTTGTGTTATTTGTACTATTTTATAAGAATAATATTATTTTATTTTAGCTATTGGGATGATTGTTACACAAGAAGGTAGAGCAATAGCATATTTCAGTGAGAAGTTGAATGATGCAAGAAGAAGATATTCATTTTATGATCAAGAATTCTATGCCATAATTCAAGCTTTGAAGAAGTGGAGACATTACTTGTTACCTAAGGAATTTGTGTTGTATATAGATCATCAGGCTTTACAGTATTTGAACAATCAAGGAAAGTTAAATCAAAGACACATGAGATGGGTAGAGTTCATGCAAAGTTACACATTTTTATTGAAGCATAGGAGTGGGAAGTAAAACAAAGTTGCAGATGCATTGAGTAGAAGAAGGAAATTGCTGACAGAGATGAGAGTTGACGTATTAGGTTTTGAAGAGTTGAAACATATGTATGAAGAAGATTGATGCAGGAGCATCCCTAGTTCAAGAGTAATCTTGCATCAACCAAAAACATTTGCATTTCAGTTTGTTTGCATTTTAATTATTTCATTTTCCAATTCAGTTCAAGTAGTTCAGTCAGAAGCAGTTTCAACTTGTGGTCCAGTTTTGGCATTTCACATCTTGGGGATCTGGACTTAGCATCTACATCATACCAAGAATTTAGAATATTTGGATCAGTTACCAGAAAGTTATCACTATCAGAAGTTGATTGTTTTCTCAGAGTAGAGCATCCTGGCAGTCTCAGATAATCAGCTGAAGGAGAAGGCTTGCAGATCATTCCTTGACTTGCAGATCTCAATGACACATCATTCAATGTCCTTTGGTTCATGGCCGACCTTCCCCAAGGGTCCACATGTTGTTCCATTCATTTGAGGAAGTGTTCTATGCATTTAGGTCTAACCTATCTGTGAACACATTGCAGCTCTCATTGGAGTTTGTGATCTTCCTTAGCTGACGCGGAGGAATCTATTGGTCCAGAAATGATATATATTGATGTAATAGATCCTTAGGAAAGCAGTTAGAAGTTAGCAATTGATTCATATTCTATAGTTTAGATTTTGTGTGAAGGAGCTTCAAAGCTTTATCTTGCGCATGTATGTAATCAGGCATGTGAGCCCTAATTGTAAGCCTACATGTTGCCGGCCAGATTGTATTTGAATTCTTTGATATATTGAATGACTGAATCTACATTTGTTCCATTTCTTAAGTTGTTTCCATTGTGTTTACTCTTGTTGCACTGTCCAAAAAGTTCATTCTGTGAACCCTCCTACCATGATTGCACCAAGTGGTATTAGAGCAAAAGTTTGATTCTTTGGAGCAAATTAGTGAAGGGGATTCCATACGATCTTGTTGTGAGTAGATCACCGATCTGAGGTAGGTTACTTGTGCGCAACCGATCGCCGATTGAGAGGCAGTTGTCGCTAGTAGCCTGATCGCTGAACCTGAGGCAATTTGCACTTTATCTTAGGAAGATGCCACCACGAAGAGTTCCTCATGTTGGTACAGTGGCTAATAGAATGGATGAGATGATGGAATTGATGAGAACGATGCAAATTCATTTGGATGCTGTTGAAGAAGATAGGCGAAGAGGATTGACACTGAGACCTAATATTGAAAGTGATGATGAGGAAGAATTTCAATCTATGGAACATACTGGCAAAACCCTAGAAGGTGATGAAGAAGAAGAATCATATTAGATAAAGATGTTGCAAGCTATCTTGAAGATTGGAAAGAGACCTAGAGTTGATGTGCCGAATTATACTGGTAATTTGAACCCTGAAGAATTGATTGATTGGATAAATAACATGGAAGAATACTTTAAATATGAGGAAATGGAGAATCTGGAGAAGGTGAAATTTGCAAAGACAAAGTTGAAAGGACATGCTGCTATATGGTGGAAAGAAGTTCAGTTGGAAAGAAACAAAACAGAAAAAGAAAATATTACAAAGTGGGATCGGATGGTGACAAAGTTGAAGAATCAGTTCATACCTGCCGACTATGAGTTGGAATTGTCGAAAAGATTGCAAAGCCTGAGACAAAAGGATAAATTTGTGAAGGAGTACACCGAAGAATTTCATAAGATGATCATAAGAACAAGACATAGTGAAGCAAGAAAGGAGAAAGTGGCAAGATACATCAATGGACTGAGATTGAACATTTAAGAAGAACTAAGCTTGGTAAGGATGACATCTTTGGAAGAAGCATATCAGTTTACCCTGAAAGTTGAAGAGAAGCTGAATAAGAGACATGATCAGAGGTAGAGAGGTAGAGGAGGTAAATTTGTAGATCATTTGTGGAGCAGAACAAATTTGATAGCCCATTCAAGGAGGGTAGAGATAATAATGCTTACTGGAGAGATGATCAAAATTTTTACTGGAGAGGAAACCTTAGTGCATACTAGAATGAAGGATACATAAGAGAAGGAAGATGATTTGATAAGACGACATTCAGAGGTACTTGTTTCATGTGCAGAGGTGAAGGACATAGAGCATTTGAATGTAATCAGGGTAGTACAAGTAAGAGGACAAAGAATAGTGGGAGAGCAGCCTATGTTGAAGAAGAACTTGTTGAATCACCCAGTTCTGTTGGTAAACTAGAGAAAGGAGAATCCTTGGTGATGAGGAGAGCACTATTTCAAGTAGAGACAAATGAGGAACCATCACAGAGGAAAAGTCTATTTAGAACTAGATGTAAATTTGGGGGTAAGTGTTGTAAAGTTGTAATTGATAGTGGTAGTTCAGATAACCTAGTTTCAGAGGAAATGGTGACTAATCTGAAGTTGGAAAGATTGAAACACCCTAAGCCCTATTAGATAGCATGGATTCGGGATGATCATAAGATACTAGTGAGTGAACAATGTTTGGTGAAATTTCATATTGGATCTTATCATGATGAAGTCTTGTGTGATATTATGCCTATGGATGTTTGTCATATCTTGTTGGGTAGACCTTGGCAGTATGATAGAAAAGCAATACATAATGGGAGAAAGAATACATATACTATAATAGAAAATGGAAAAAGAATTACTTTGATTCCTTTGGAGGATGACCCTAAGAGTGAAGTGTGTGGGAATGCTAGAATCTATTTAGTAGATGGAAGAAAATTTTTGGATGGTTTGAAACAAGAAAGTATGTGTTATGCCTTGATTCCTAAAACACCTGAAATAGTGAAGAAAGAAATTGAACTGGAAGAAATAAAGGAGTTGCTGATAGAGTATGAAGACATCATATTAGATAATGTACTTGATGGATTACCACCTATAAGAAGTATTAGTCATCACATGGACCTTATACCGGGAGAAAGTTTGCCTAACAAAGCAGCACACCAGATGACACTGACAGAGAATGAAGAACTAAATAAACATATACAAGAGTTGTTGAGGAAAGGTTTGATTAGAGAAAGTTTGAGCCCTTGTGTAGTACCTGCAGTGTTAGCACCTAAGAAGGATGGAGAATGGAGAATGTGTACTGATTCTAGAGCAATAAACAAGATCATAGTTAAGTATAGATTTCCTTTACCTAGGATGGATGATATCATGGATTGTTTGGGTGGAGCGAAATATTTCACAAAGATAGACTTAAAGAGTGGATACCATTAGATTAGAATCATAGAAGGTGATGAATGGAAGACTACTTTTAAGACAAATGAATGATTGTATGAGTGGTTAGTGATGCCCTTTGGATTGACAAATGCACCGAGCACTTTCATGAGGTTGATGAATGAAGTCTTGAAGAAATTCTTGGGTAAGTTTGTTATTGTATACTTGGATGATATTCTGATTTTTAGTAGGACAAAAGAGGAATATTTGTTGCATAATAGACAAGTTTTGCAGAGGTTGAGAGAAGAGAAATTGTTGATAAACATCAAGAAGTGTAGTTTCATGAAGGAAGAGTTGGTATATTTGGAATTTGTGATTTCTGCGGAAGGATTAAAGATGGACCATGAGAAAGTGAGAGCAATTGTTGAATGGCCTACACCGGAGAGCATTGGAGAAGTTAGATCATTTCATGGATTAGCTAGTTTCTACTGGAAGTTCATTAGAAATTTTAGTTTAGTTTGTAACCCTATGACAGAGACAATGAGAGGTGACAGAAAGGATTTTAAGTGGACATCAGGAGCAGACAAAAGTTTTGAGTTGTTGAAGCAGAAAGTAACAAAGCAACCTATTTTGGCATTACCAGATTTCAATAAGGTATTTCAAGTTGATTGTGATGCAAGTGGAAATGCAATTGGAGTAGTGTTAAGTCAAGAAGGTAGACCTGTAGATTATTTCAGTGAGAAGTTGAATGATGCAAGGAGAAGATATTCAGTTTATGATCAAGAGTTTTATGCCATAATTCAATCCTTGAAGAAGTGGAGACATTATTTGTTGCCTAAGGAGTTTGTGTTGTATACAGATCATCAAGCTTTGCAATATTTGAATAGTCAAGGTAAGTTGAATCAGAGACATATTAGATGGGTAGAGTTCATGCAAAGTTATACTTTTCTATTGAAGCATAGGAGTGGAAAATCAAACAAAGTTGTTGATGCCTTGAGTAGAAGAAGAAACTTGTTGACAGAGATGAGAGTTGAAGTGTTGGGTTTTGATGAATTGAAGAACATGTATGAGGTAGACATTGATTTTGTAGAACCTTAGAGAGCATGTAAGGAACCTATTGTGACAGATAGAAGTAAGTGGTTGGACTATTTCATTCAAGAAGATATGTTGTTCAAAGGAAATCAGTTGTGCATACCTAAAAGTTCAATGAGGGATAATTTGATCAAGGAGAAACATAGTGGTGGATTGGTAGGACATTTTGGCATTGATAAGATAGTAGCATTGGTGAGTGAAAATTACTTTTGGCCTCAGATAAATAATGATGTTAGGAGATTTGTGCAGAGTTGTAGAGTTTGTCAAGTTGCAAAAGGGAGTAGTCAGAATACTAGATTGTATAAACCTTTGATGGTACCGGAGAGACCTTGAGAAGAAATAAGCATGGATTTTGTAATGGGATCACCTAAGCAACAGAGAGGACATGATTCAATATTTATAGTGGTTGACAGATTTTCAAAGATGGCTCATTTCATACCTTGTAACAAGACAACTGATGCAGTGCATGTAACTAACCTATTGTTCAAGGAGATTGCATGGATTACCTAAGAGTATAGTTTTAGACAGAGATACAAAGTTTGTTGGATATTTTTGGAAGACACTTTGGAAGAAGATGAAGACATATTTGAAGTTCAGATCTACTTTTCATCCACAGATAGATGAATAGACAGAGGTAGTAAATAGGAGTTTGGGAAACTTGTTGAGATGTTTGGTTGGAGAGAAAGCCAGAAGTTAGGATTTGATTCTTTCACAAGCAGAATTTGCATACAATAATTTAGTAAATAGGAGTACCAGAAGAACACCTTTTGAGATTGTTACTGGAGTGAATCCTAGAGGAGTTGCAGAACTAAGAGATATCAATACAGAGGAAAAGAGGAGTGCAGAAGCAAAAGAATTTGCAGATCATATGTAGACAGTGCATAATCAGGTGAAAAAGCATTGAGAGGATATGAACAGTAAGTACAAAGAGAAGGCAAATGAGAAGAGAAGACATAAGGACTTTGAAGTTGGAGATGAAGTAATGGTGTACTTGAGAAAAGAAAGATTTCTAGTTGCGACATATAACAAGTTGAAGATGAAGAAGTGTGGACCTTGTAAGATACTCAAGAAATTTAATTCAGGAAATGCATATGAAGTAGAATTACTAGAGACATTGGGTATATCACCTATTTTCAATATTACAAACTTATATTAGTATCATGAAGCAGAGTTCAGTGACAACATAGAAGAAGACTTGAAGAAGCAGTTACCACAAAAAGCATCGGAATAGATTAAAGACATATTGGACAGTAGAGTTGGACGCAGCACTAGAGGAAGACAATACAAAGAATATCTTGTGAAGTGGAAAGGTAGACCGGAAGAAGATTCATCATGGATTTCTCAAGCTGAGGTGGACCGTCTTAGTTCTCACCTAGCCCTAGCAAAGTGAGGGACTCACTTTTTTTCAATAACCCTGGATGTCTAATGCAGGAGCATCCCTGATTCAAGAGTAATCTTGCATCAACCAAAAATATTTGCATTTCAGTTCTTTCATTTTCTAGTTTAGTTCATGCAGTTCAGTCAAAAGTAGTTTCAGCTTGTGGTCTGATTTTGGCATTTCACATCTTGCGGATCTAGACTTAGCATCTACATTCATTCATCTACATCATATCAAGAATTCAAAACATTTGGATACATTATCGAAAAGTTATCGCTAGCAGAAGTTGACTATTTTCTTAGAGCAGAGCATCCTAGCAGTCTTAGATAATTAGCTGAAGAAGAAGGCTTGCAGATCATTCCTTGACTTGTGGATATCAATGACACATCATTCAATGTCCTTTGGTTTGTGGCCGACCTTCCCCAAGGGTCCGCATATTTTTCCATTCATTTGAGGAAGTGTTGTATGCATTTAGGTCTGACCTATCTATGAACACGTTATAGCTCTCATTAGAGTTTGCAATCTTCCTTGGCCGATGCAGAGGAATCTATTGGTCTGGAAATGATATATATTGATGTAATAGATGCTTAGGAAAGAAGTTAGAAGTTAGCAACTGATTCATATCCTATAGTTTAGATTTTGTGCGAAGGAGCTTCAAAGATTTATCTTGCGCATGTATGTAATCAGGCCTGTGACCCTAATTGTAATCCCGCATGTTGCCAGCCAGATTATATTTGAATTCTTTGATATATTAAATGACTAAATCTGCATTTGTTCCATTTCTTGAGTTGTTTTTGTTGTGTTTACTCTTGCTGCACGGTCTAGATAGTTCATTCTATGAACCCTCTTATTGTGACTGCACCAAAGATAATGATTTTGTAGAACCATGGAAAGCATGTAGGAAACCTATTATGGCAAATAGAAGCAAGTGGTTAGATTATTTCATTCAGGAGGATATGTTGTTCAAAGGAAATTAGTTGTGTATACCTCAGAGTTCAATGAGAGATAATTTGATTAAGGAGAAACATAATGGTGGATTGGCAGGACATTTTGGAATTAACAAGACAATGGATTGGGTAAGTGAACATTACATTTGGCCTCAGATATATAAGGATGTAAGGAAGTTTGTGTAGAGTTGTAGAGTATGTCAAGTTGCAAAAGGGAGTAGTCAGAATACTAGTTTATACAAATCTTTGGCAGTATCAGAGAGACCTTGGGAAGACATAAGCATGGATTTCATATAAGGATTGCCGAGAACACAGAGAGGACATGATTCTATATTCATAGTGGTGGACATATTTTCAAAGATGGCACATTTCATACCTTGTAAGAAGACAAATAATGCAGTGCATGTTGTTGACCTATTTTTTGAGGAGGTTGTGAGATTGCATGGATTACCTAATAGCATAATTTTAAATAGGGATACAAGATTCATTGGATAATTTTGGAGGACATTGTGGAAGAAGATGAAGACATACCTAAAGTTCAATTCAACATTTCATCCACAAACACATGGACAAAAAAAGTGGTAAATAAGAGTTTGGGAAACTTGTTGAGATGTTTGGTAGGAGAGAAGATAGGAAATTGGGATCTAATTCTACCACAAGCAGAGTTTGCATACAATAATTCAGTGAATAGGAGTACAAGGAAGACACTTTTGAGATTGTGACTGGAATGAAACCTAGAGGAGTTGTAGAATTGAGAGACATCAGTATGGAGGATAAGATAAGTGCAAAGGTAGAAGAATTTGAAGGATACATGGAGACAGTGCATAATCAGGTTAAGAAGCATTTGGAGAAGATGAATAGAAAGTATAAGGAACAAGAAGATGAGAAGAGGAGACACAAAGAATTTTCAGTTGGTGATGAAGTAATGGTATATCTGAGAAAAGAGAGATTTCCAGTAGGGACATACAACAAGTTGAAGATGAAGAAGTTCGGGCCATGTAGGATACTCAGGAAATTTGATTTAGGAAATGCATATGAAGTGTAGCTACTAGAGACATTGGGTATATCACCTATATTCAACAAATTGCAAACCTATATCAATATCACGAAGGGGAATCAAGTGACAACATTGATGATGATTTGAGGAGTTAGGTACCACAACAACAACCAGAGCGGATAGAAGACATCTTAGACAGTTGAGTTGGATGCAATACTAGAGGAAAGCAATACAAAGAATACTTGGTAAAGTGGAAGGGCAGACCGAAAGAAGATTCAACATGGATTTTTTAGGCTGAGGTGGACCACCTTGGTTTTTCTCTAGCCCTAGCAAAGTGGGGGACTCACTTTTTCAATAGCCCCAGGTGTCTAATGTAGGAGCATCCTAGGTTGTAGAGCAATCTTGCATCAACTAAAAACATTTGCATTCTTTCTTTTCTTTCATTTATAGTTTAGTTTAGTCAGTTGCAGTTTTAG
Organism: Cunninghamia lanceolata; assembly: GCA_027924645.1. Lineage (NCBI taxonomy): Eukaryota > Viridiplantae > Streptophyta > Pinopsida > Cupressales > Cupressaceae > Cunninghamia > Cunninghamia lanceolata. Next base: position 1,680,917 of record BSBN01000792.1, on the reverse strand, counting down.
CATTTTGTACTGCATTTTACTGCATCTTGAGATTAGAACTCATAGATTAGGACTTAACATCTAGACATCATCATCTACATCATATCCAAATTTTAGGTCATTTAGACTTGTTTGCTAAAAGCTATCACTATTAGAAGACCACCTGTTTTCATAGAGCAGAGCATACAGATAGTTAGCTGAAGGAGAAGGCTTGTGGAGCACTTCTGTGACTTGCAAAGCTAAATGGAACATCATTTAAGGCAAATAAGGATTAGATAAACCTTCCTTGAGGTCCGCACCTTGATTCATGCATTTGCAGAGCATTACCAGATGTTTAGGTCTGACCTATTTGTTTCTACACGTTACATTCCTTCATTGGAGTTGGTAACCTTTCTTGGCTGACACAAAGGATTTCTTGAGCTTGGAGATGATATATATAGATCTCTAGGATGTATTAGGAAGTCAGTAGTTCTATGATATGATTTAGATAGCTTAGCTTAGATGTTCTGTTCTGGAAAAGTTCTTCAAAATAATATCTGTTGTAATTGGAAATCAGGCCTGTGAGCCCTAGTTTGTAGCTCACATGTTGCCGGCAAATAAGCATTCTGAATATATAATATATTGAGCATTTTGAATCATTCATTGCATCCTATATTTGTGTTGTTTCCATTGTTTTTACTCTTAATGCATGGCCTGGATAGTTCACTCTATGGACCCTCCAACTGTGACTGCATCAAATTTTAAAATGACATAAACTAATGAAATGTAGAATTTTTAATATAGTTTATGCTTATAATTTTTTTATTTTTTAAAAAATAGGTGGAATTTTTCTTTGTAAATTTAATTGATGAATTTTAAATGCTGATATTTTTTTTAAAAAGTGACATCGATGGGACGTCAAGAAAAATATAGCAAAATTAATTTTTTTTCTTAATTAGCCAACTCAAATATGTAGTGCATGGAATTTTTAAAAAAAAATTTGATAAATATTTTATTTTTAATTTTTTTTAAAGTCAATTTTAATTAGAACATAGTAGTTTCCATGGGATGTCAACTTTTTTACAATATATAATTTAAAAAAAGAACCCTCTTGGAGAGGATTCCCTCCTTTAGTGAACCATATATTTTCAATTTTTTTGAACATGTTTTGCCTATTTATTTTTAATTTCTAATTAGCTGCATGTTTGATTATAATAACCTACTTGCAATAAATTTAAAAATAATCCTAATAAAACTTATCAAAATATAAAAAAATATATTTCTAAGATCTAGACTCCGACATCTACCAAAGGGTATTTTCAAATTTTCATGAAAAAGCCCTTTGGTTGGAGAAATTTACAATTGAACTTGAAGTTTTGTTCAATTTGTTGTAAATGGGGGGGTTGGTTGCCACATGGGATGCCACATAAATAGTTTCAGGTGAAACTTTCTTGCTCAAAACCATCAATGTAAATAAACACATTTTTTAAAATTTAAATCAACTTTTATATGTTTTTAAAATTTGGGCGAAATTGTTTCACCCAGAACTATTCATGCCATGCAATGCCACATAAGTGCTACGTGGTTTCGTGTAAAATAGTTCTAGGTGGAACCCTTTATATAGAAACTTTTTAATTGGCCAAAAGTGTGACACAAGTTTGAACTTTTACCCACACATGATAGGGCTTTTGGAGATTCACATGCAACATCAAGTGGATAGAGTGTGACATGGTCCGTTAGAGGTAGGAGACACCAAAGGCATGAGGTTTTTTGTCATCTCTAGCTAGCTTCTCACTCAGAGATGATACATTGCATGAGAAGCACCAATTTTTAGTTTGTGTCCCTTTAGGAGAAAGGGGGTCATGATAGTGATTTGTTGGTTTGTGGATAGTTGAGTATATCTTGATCCACAGACTTGGTGAGTAGTGACTATGGATAGTTGAGTTTGTCTCGATCCATAGTTTTACAAGTTTATATTTGTGGAGTTTGAAGTTAGTCTCGATCCACAAATAGAGGAGAGCTACTATAAATAGTTGAGTTAGTTTGGATTCACAATTGGTTGGTGTTTGTATTGTGGATAGTTGAGTAAGTCTTGATTCATAGTTGGTTGGTGATTTGCTTGTGAATAGTGTTAGTGTAGGTTTTTTATTTGTTTTCCTAAAGGTTTTTCCTACACATTATTAATCTTTCTTAGGTTAATCAAGTGAGTTTAATTAGATGAGTGGTTTGAGGTGTCATCATCCTACAAGGGAGGTGCGTTTTCTATCTTGGGAAGATGCTTTTGCTATCTTTGGCCCGCTTGTTGGTCACTCCCTATTGGCTAGTTTTTCCACCTCCACCCTCTTCTTGGTCTATATAAACTCACTACGTAGCTTGTATTTGGTATTCTGGTTATGATATTTTAATGCATATTGTGTTGAAACTTCATTTCTAATCTCTTTTGCATCCTTCATTTCGGTCTTCTCTTTATGCTTGCCTTTAGCTTTCTGGATTTTGGGTTGTTATTTCCATAACAAATCTAACATGGTATCAAAACAGGTGAATGCCTAGGGCTAGTCATTTAAAAGATCTAGGATTTGAGATCATGGTTTCTCTTGAAAGTTGAGTATGCTCTTCTCTTACATCTGATGATGACCTAGAGAATTAGAAAAACTTGATAGAAATACTAGTTTCTAGGGAGGTTTTATATGTGGCTTTGTGTTGCAAGTAGCTTTAGGAGATTCTTGGAGTAATTATGAGCTCACCATTGAGTTCAGAGCTACCAGAAAGGTCAGAACATGATAGAAATGAAGGTTTAAACCACACAACGAAAATCTATTTCAAACCTTATTTATATCCTCTAAACAATGTAGAATCAATGGAGATTGCAACATAAATAAAACCCACTACATAGAAATAACATGTATTAAGAACTAAACACATAACACAACATATAACGTGGAGAAAACCCTTTTAGGTAAAAAACTCCACCAAGAAAAGAGGCTCTAAGTTGTATTATCTTCAAATATGAGATTATAATACATGGACTTCCTCTCCTTCTTCAGTCTTCAATACAACGTTGTCTGTTACTCTCAACTCTGATAAAAACATAGTACAAATATCCTTATAAAAGGGGGTTGCCCTCTAGGGAAAGAAAACCAACATAATATTGACTGTCAGATTTGTGACCTAATGGCGAACGATCCAGATTTACAATGATAAAATATAAATAAAATGTGGTTTTGGTTTTGGGGGCGCTACCCCCGAACTCCTGCTAGGATGCGCAACCCCCAAATCCCCCACCAAGGGGATGATCCCCCTATGAGCCCTCATAGGGGGGAAAGCCCCCTATGAGCCCCCGTCGTGGATGAATTGGCATCGAGGACTGGCTATAAACATGTAGTTGAAACAAGATTGCTGCTGGTGAAACCTTTCATCCTTTATGGGTGATTTACAAAAAATATTAAGAGTAATTAATTACATAAGATTTACAAGGTTGATGGCACCTTAATCCTAATAGAATAGCCCTTTGCTTCATCTAGATCAGACACCGAAAGCCATTTTTATGAGGTTTGAAGTTGGAAGGTGCATGCCAGATCCGGTGGGTACCTAATCTTCTAGAGCATTTTGAGGCCAAATAGACCCTACCATCGCGTCTAGAAGGCCCAAAAACCTTAAGATCACCTACCAAATCTTCAAAATTGGAGCAGTTGTCTAAAAAGGCAAAAACAATTGCCCAAGAAGGTCGTCCAACCTCTCTACATGCTTCTCGAGGTGAAAATTTTCATAAATTTCAAGAGAATATATTTTTATATTTTTCCTTCTTTTTTTCAACAAAAAATAAAAAAAATATTGATCAAAATTTTTAAAAGGCAAGTTTTTTATTTGTAAAAGTTTTAAATTTTAAAAAAAAACAAATAAAAAATTACAGAGGCTTGACATGCCTTATGGCCTTGTCGACCCCTGTACCTGGGCATACTGCCCTTGCAGGTTAAAGGTACATGGGTACAAGGGTCCCACGCCCCTTTTAAAGAGGCTGCAGGCCTAAGGGTTACGTGGAATTTCTTTCGGCCCCTCATCCCCTTATAGGCCACAGACCCCCTCTCTTAACATGGGGTGTGGGGGTGGCTTTGGCCCCCCCACCTTTTTTTTAATTTTTTTGTAATACTTAAAATTCTTGTATCTCCACTATTTGGCCTTTTGGCCTCTTTGCCTATTGTTCACCAATTTTGGCACCTTCACAAAATGCCATTGTGGTTTTGTACCTGTACACTGGGCTCATCCATTATTTTTGGTGGACCACTATATTTAGTTGGGGAAGCTTCTACACTTGGCAGTGATTCTAGTAGGCTTGATAGAGGTGTTCATTTCTAGTGAAACTACTAAACTTGGTGGCAACTTTGCCAAATTTGGCGGAGTAAAAAAATTTGCATTTTTGGACCCCTCACCATTGCAATTTTCCCTTTTGCACTTGAACTTCGGGAGGCCTGTTCTCAGCCATATGAAGAAATTTTTTAGTGCAATTTTTTTGAAAAGGGGTATAATTCCATGTTCTTCACAATGGTGTGACCATTTTTTGCTTAGGTGATCACATTTTTCCATAAATTTAGTTTTCTCATTAGATTTGAAGGATAATTCTCATTTTTTAAACTTCAAATGGTTGTAACTTTCACATATGACCTCGGATCAAGGTGTTTCTTCTTTGAAAGTTGATATTTTTTCAAGCACTACACATTGGTGCTATTGTAAAGTTATCATTTAGAGATATTTTTGTACTTTCAATATTTGGGTCTTTTTTTGGATATTTTAAAACTCTGGGAAAAAACTCCAACATTGTAAACGCACTGATCTATAAAGTTCCAAATCATATTTTCTTGGGGGTACTCTTAATTGAGTAAAAAGGGGGTTTGTTGGTGTGGTTTTTGATCTGATTATGTGTGCTCTTCTTTTCCTTCATATGGATCATTCTAAGGTTCCATTGCTAACACGTTATAATTATGCAACATGGCATCAACATGCATGGATTGCCCTAATGCAATTTGGGTATACTCCATATGTTGAACAAAAGGTAACTGAACCCACATATGATGAGGAAAAGATAAAATGGATGCTTGAACATACAAAAGCTCTTGGCTATCTTCATAGCTTTTTTCCCTTGATCTTTTGTTTCAAATGGAAGCATGTACAAATTCACATGATGCTTGGGAAAAAATTGAAAACATTATTTGGTATAACAAATGAAGTTAGAGGCTATCAGACTGAAATGATTTGATGAGCCTTGATCCTAAGAACTTTGGTAGCATCTAGGATTATATAACTAAGGTTAATAATCTGAGAGAACAATCTAAAGCATGTGGTATTGAGAAAAAAGACATTCAGTTAATCTAAAATGTATTAAACAAACTTTGTCTTGAATTTGCAGCTTTTGTTTCTAACTTTCACACTCACAGGATAACTATGGGAGTCACATACATTATGCCTTCATTTGTATTTTTTTTTGAGATGTTAATGCATGAACAACAAAAGCTTCTTTATATGGGTCTCATTAAGTTATCACATACTTAGGCCTTATTGGCTAGTCAGCCTAAGGGATAGAAAGAGTCAAGTCCTTTTGACAAGAAACAAAAGAAATCTAAGAAAAATACCCACATAGATCAAGCACATAACAAATCCTCTTCAAAAGAGAACTCATCTAAGAAGGAGAAGCCTACTTGTGCAAATTGCAAGAGGACTAGACATGAAGAACATTCTTGTTATAAGAAGGATATTGATGAACTGAAACACCTTCTTAAGAAGAATAACATTGATCCCCCTTCTAGAATGTCTGAGTCTGCTTCTTCTTCTTCACATTCCAAATAGTTAAGATCTATTAAGGAAAAACATCATGCAGGTTGTTCTTATGAGTCACAAAAAAATAAAGGAAAATATCTTTATGCTTCTACAGGTCTTGTATCAGGGAGATGGCTTCTCGATTCTAGAGCTTCTCACCATATGGTTTCTTCATAGTCCATGTTCTCTTCTTTTGATCCTTGTGTTATGCTACCTATTCAGATGGGAAACAATACTTACATGAATGTAATTGGGAGGGGATCCATTGATATTGGGATTGGCACTTTCAATGATGTTTTGTGTGTACCTCATTTGACAAACAATCTTCTTTCTATTTATCAGATCACCCATGGTGGAGCAAGGAAGATTGTGGAATTTACACCTGATTTAGTTGTCATTCAAGACATGGAGAGAGGAGAGATTGTTTCTACTAGGATGGTTGATCATGCATCTTGGTTATACTCTTTTTCAGAATTTGCACCTGATGATGGATCTGATCCTTTGGCTGTTGATCACACTCCTTATGTGTCATTTGATTTTGAGGAGAATTTTGGTTACTTGAACCTGTAAGCACAAAAATCACACATAGCCTCCATGAGGACCCCTATGATGATTCGAATCCTTGTCACGTACATGTAAGCATGAAATAATGCCCTTTAAGCAGCAAACCTCTTGATGACGTGCCCTCTTTCTTGACTTGTGTTGTTTCTTCTTTGTCGATTTCTCTCTCTCCCTGTTTGCGACGCTATTCAACACTTGTTGCAACACTTGTCAACTTGCTTTTTATGAGCTTTCAACCTTGCTCCAAAGCCTTGTGAATGTCTTGTAGGTGATTTTTCACCTTTCTCCTATGTTTTTCATCTTGTGCACCTCCTAGAAGCCTTCTAGAGGTCTCCCTATCCATCTCCCACTTTCAATTTTCAATTTTGCCTAACCAATCCAAATCTCCCCCTATTATTTCTAGATCTCCCTCGGGAGATCCTGTAGGTGCAAGTGGAGATTTGGATTCTTGCACATGACTGACCTGTTTCTGGAGGTAGAACCCCTCCTTTTCTTCTATTCTTTCATCTCCGAACCTGATTTTCTGCTTTAGACCATGTCTAGCCTGGATCTCCCCCAGGCCACCTAGGGTTGCCCCCTGGGTGACCCATGGTCACCCAGGGGCAACCCTACTGGCAAAAGGGGTGACCCTACCATTTTTCCAGCCACGGAAAAGCTTAAGTTTCTCACTCATTTTTGCTCCGTTTTCGCCTGTTTTTCTTCCAGTTTACATGGTTTTTGATGCCTAATATAGAGTTAACTATTTCATGCACCCACACATGCATAATTAGCTCTATTTGATCTCAAATCAACTCTTTTATCAATCTCATGCATTCCCTCACCTCCATTTCCTCTTCAGTGATAAGCTATAATTGATTTATCACTCCATAGTTAGCTGAGTTCATTGGGTAATCAACCTTGTTAACTCCCCAATCATCCTTGTTAACTCATCAATCAAATGAGTTAACTTCTCAATCAATCCCATTCCTCAAACCTATAAATACACCCCTCCCTCAAGCACAAAGGGAGGCAAATTCATTGTGTACATAGCTCTTGCCAGTTTTTGCTCTCCAACTTAGCATTCAAATGCTCTTACAGGATGAAGGTGCCTTTTTCTTTATTTGTTCAATCAAGCAACGTTACACTGCTTCATTCTATGCCATTGTGCTGAACGAAAGCTCTCATTGAGCTCATACAATCTTCATCAAAGATCCTTTTTTCTTCTTTGTGTCATTTTATCGTCAAGAGGATCTCCCATTGCTTCAAAAGGACTCGAGGTTGCCATTATCAAGGATTTCTGAGGGTAGTGGAGTCACACAAATCTTTGTTTCTCTTAGGTTCCTTCATTATTTTATTCAGTTTATAGTAATTAGAAAACCAAATTTACTCTTGGGAATAGAAAAACATTTCTTTTTCCTTGATAATTAGATCTTGCATGTTAGATTAGTTGTTTTCATATTTCTAGATCTTGATTATTAGAAGAAGCATTACCCAAAAAAAACATAGATCAACATTTGCATCAGAAAAATCTTATTAGATTGCATACATATTTCCTTTTTCATGGAGTAAAAGCACTTTTCATTTCCAAAATACTAAAAAAGCATAAAAAAATGTTTTGCATATCATTTAGTTTGCATGCATATAGAAGCTCTAGAATAGACAAAATTGTAAACCTTCGATACCATCATGAGGTAACCACAGTTAAACGATCCAATCAAACCCTCGATACCATCATGAGGTAAAAACAAGTCAAAACAAAGTCAAACCCTAGGTCAACTAAACCCTAGGTCAAAACCCTAGATCTAGTTAAGGTTAGTAATCACACATTTACCTCTATCTTGATTCACTAATATGCTTAGGAGTGAGAGGAAAGTGGGTGAGGGCTATCCGTGACGAGATCCAAGAGATCCATCCAAGACCACAACAAGAAACATTTATTCTACCACAAGGAGACCCATTCGTTCTCATATTGTAAGAAGAAACTAGACAACGCCAGATACAACAAGAACTTGTTGAACACATACAAAGACAAGAGGATATAAACAAACATAACCGTTTACCCACACAGAGGTGGAATCTAAGAAACCCCAACAGGAGAAGAGAAACCAGTGACCCTTTGGGTCATAGGGTTATCTCAACTACAACTTTAATCGAGCAAAAAAAAACTAAGCACACAACAACAAAGGCCGCAGTACTTGCCGACCCGTCTCCGCGAAGTCCAACTCTCCAACGAGATAGACCCCCACCGTGTCTCACCTCCTCTCGACTAGCTACTTCCACGTGAGCGAGAGTGACATGGCAGATCACCCCATGGCAAGGAGGGAAGGGTTCATGTGCATGCTGAAATCCGACCTGACAACCCTAGGCAACCAAAGTCACGATTTGAGCATACATAATTTGGTGAACCTGACGTGAAAATGACAAAAACTATCCCTTGAGAATCAATAAGAGGTCATACAACAATCATCATAAACCTTGAGATCACAATCATGATAAATATTGCTCATTTCACAAGAGAAGAGGGCATGCAATCAAGTCATGTCGGGGGTACCATTGCTTCATATCAAACCTCCCAAAATGTCAACAAAAAGCATTCATGGACACATTCTCACAAGATGAAGAACTTAGTCCCAAAATCCATCAAAACATCTTTGATCAAAACACCTTAGGCCTTGTGGAATCAGATAAAGATCAAGAAATTTGTGTCATACAAGGACCAGAACAACCAGATGACAGAAACAATTCAAATTTTTCTCACATGCTTGAGCTTATAAAAAATTATCCTACACACAAGAATGCTTTCCTCAAAGCCTTAGATCTAGGCCATCTAGTTCAAAACGCTTCAATTGAAAAGTGTTCTTCGACATTTGATTTTGAAAATTTACCCTCAGACAATGACATAGCTAAACAGGGTGATCTCCCCCTTGTGAGTGTCTTGTAGGTGAGTTTTCACCTTTCCCCTATGTTTTTCATCCTGTGCACCTCCTAGAAGCCTTCTAGAGGACTCTGTATCCATCTCCCACTTTTGGTTTTTAGTTTCACCGAACCAATCCAAATCTCCCACTATTATTTCCAGATCTCCCCTGAGAGATCCTACAGGTGCAAGTGGAGATTTGGATTCTTGCACATGACTGACCTATTTTTTAGAGGCAGAACCCCTCCTTTTCTTCTCTTCTTTCATCTCCCAACCTGATTTTCTACTTAAGACCCTGTCTAGCCTAGATGTCCCCTGGACAACCCATGGTTACCCAGGGGTGACCCTACTGGCAAAAGGGGTGACCTTGCTATTTTTCCAACCACGAAAAAACTTGAGTTTCTCACTCGTTTTTGCTCCGTTTTTGCCCGTTTTTCTTCCAGTTTGCATGGTTTTTTATGCCTAATATAGAGTTAACTATTTCATGCACCCAAACATGCATAATTAGCTCTATTTGATCTCAAATTAACTCTTCAATCAATCTCATTCATTTCCTCACCTCCATTTCATCTTTAGTGATAAGCTATAATTGATTTATCACTCCATAGTTAGCTGAGTTCATTGGGTAATCAACCTTGTTAACTCCCCAATCATCCTTGTTAACTCCCCAATCATCCTTGTTAACTCATCAATCAAATGAGTTAACTTCTCAATCAATCCCATTCCTCAAACCTATAAATACACCCCTCCCTCACGTACAAAGGGAGACAAATTCATTGTCCACATAGCTCTTGCCAGTTTTTGCTCTCCAACTTAGCATTCAAATGCTCTGATAGGACGAAGGTGCCTTTTTCTTTATTTGTTCAATCAAGCAACGTTACGCTGCTTCATTCTATGCCATTGTTCTGAACCAAAGCTCTCATTGAGCTCATACAAGCTTCATCAAAGCTTTTTTTTGCTTCTTTGTGTCATTTTGTCATCAAGAGGATCTCCTGCTGCTTCAAAAGGACTCGAGGTTGCCATTATCAAGGATTTATGTGGATAGTGGAGTCACACAAATCTTTGTTTCTCTCAAGTTCCTTCATTGTTTTATTCAATTTATAGTAATTAGAAAACCAAATTTTCTCTTGGGAATAGTAAAACATTATTTTTTCCTTGATAATTAGATCTTACATGTTAGATTAGTTGTTTTCATATTTCTAGATCTTGATTATTAGAAGAAGCATTTTCCTTTCTTAGATTAGATTACTTCTAAATCATCGAAAACCCAAAAAAACATAGATCGACCTTTGCATCAGAAAAATCATATTAGATTGCATACATATTTCCTTTTCATAGAGTAAAAGCACTTTTCATTTCCAAAATACTAAAAAAGTTATAAAAAATGTTTTGCATATCATTTAGTTTGCATGCATATAGAAGCCCTAGAATAGACAAAATTGCAAACCCTTGCTACCATCACAAGGTAACCATAGTTAAACGATCCAATCAAACCCTCGATACCATCACGAGGTAAAAACAAGTCAAACCCTAGGTCAACTAAACCCTAGATCAAAACCCTAGATCTAGTTAAGGTTAGTAATCACACATTTACCTTTATCCTGATTCAAGAATATGCTTAGGAGTGAGAGGCGAGTGGGTGAGGGCTATCTGTGATGAGATCCATCCAAGACCACAACAAGAAACATTTGTTCTACCACAAGGAGACCCATTCGTCCTCTTATTGTTAGAAGAAACTAGACAATGCTAGATATAACAAGAACTCGTTCAACACATATAAAGACAAGAGGATATAAATGAACAGAACTGTTTACCCACACAGAGGTGGAATCTAAGAAACTCCAATAGGAGAAGAGAAACTAGTGACCCTTTGGATCATAGGGTTATCTCAACTACAACTTCAATTAAGTGAAACATTCAACTAAGCACACAACAACAAAGGCCGCAGTACTTGCCGACCCCTCTCCGTGAAGTCCAGCTCTCTAATGAGCTAGATCCCTACCATGTCTTGCCTCGTCTTGACTCGCTATTTCCATGTGAGCAAGAGTGATGTGGTGGATCACCCCGTGGCAAGGAGGGAAGGGTCCGTGTGCATGCCAAAATCCAACCCGATAGCCCTAGGCAACTTGAGTCATGATTTTGAGTATACATATTTTGGTGAACCTGACGTGAAGTACAAAATCTTTTGGTTTTGTAGTTTGCGTTCCCATTTCAAAAATTTTAAAATAGTTAATAGAAACTTCAAAACATTCTTTGACTGCTTTGCATAGCCTCTTCAACTTCTATCACTTACGCCATCATCCATTCCATTTATTTTATGGTGTCTATGACACCCCTGAATATGACAGAACCTAACTTAAACCAAGGGAACATTCCCTCAAGAGAACTAGAAACTCCCTCATTTGATAGGTATGTGCTGCCGCATCCTGATGTGCCAATCACCAATTATTATGACTATGAAGATTTTGATTATGAACAAGATCAAAGAGAATCTAGGCGTTATCTATCTTTCAACAACCCAGCTTGGGAAAATAACCCAGCCATACCAAATGCGCCACATAAAGCAAGAAGGATAAGGTCGGAGATACACCGACCCGAACAACCTTCCACAAGTACATTGAGTGCTCATCTTGATGAGGAAGTTAAACAATTGGAAAAACATCTGTAAGAGGCCAAAGAGGCTCAAGAGGCATTGAGGATTGCCTTGCGAGAAGAACAAAGGGAAAACACTACGTGCGAAGAAGCATATCAACATGAAAATAATCAACAAGAACATCCCAGAAATGAAGAAACACCTAGAGCTGTTACTCCTACAGACTTAATTGCAACTCTAGTGCAGATAATTAGAATCTTGGAAGTCAAGCAAGCTACTCCAGAAAGAAGGCAAAAGTCCCATGAACAGGACCGGGGGGCATCACAAAATTCCCCTACCTCAATTACTATTCACGAAACGCTAGCAACGACACTTGTCTGAATGGGAATCTTCCTGTTTAGAACAATCAAACAAATCCAACAATGGGTTATCAAAACCCACCTACAGGGTTATTACTATCAACCCCGCAATCTCAAAGTACCTTTCTAGGAAAATATCTTGAATATTTGAAAGAACCTTTAGACTAAAACATAAGAAGCGTGCAACTACCTTGGCCACTGCCAGATCTCCCAAAGTTTAAAGGAGGAGATCGAAATTCCCACATGAAATCCTACACCACGGCCATAAGAGAACTCCTCCCTTGGGATGGGGTTGTAGAAAAAGTATTTCCAAAAACTCTTGAATGCATCACTTTAGATTAGTATTATTATCTCCCAGAAGCTTCAATCCATTCGTTTAGACAGCTAATCAGAGAGTTTGTCATGGCATTCGACAGGAACAAACTCGTTAAAAGAAGGATTATAGAGTTCCTCACAATGAAACAAGAGCTAAATGAGTCTGTATCCCACTTTGTCACCCAATGGAGACAAGTCCTTTATTCTTCAACTAGTGCTCCGAACATGGACCACCGAGAACTATGCGACCTCTTTTTGCATGCCCTTAACAAGGACATGAGGGAAGATGTTCAAAAATTTCCATATAAATCCTATGAAGAGGCATTGGAAAGTGCTTTGAGGATTGACCAAGCCGCCATCAACAGTGGTAGAAAAGTCTACAGGTCAAATGGAAAGATGACAAAGGAAGACACATGAAACAATTCCTCTGTCATTAAAATCCTTAAAAACAATAGGCGTGCAACCACAGATGGGGTGATAGATCAACCCCAATCAAGAATATAAAAGATGATTACAATGGGAGAGATTACTATCCTCCTAATGTAAATACCATAGACCGACCTAGAACAACAGATACTACCCTTGAGACAATTACCAAAGTTGGAACTGTAACTGAAACGAGAATGGAAATGATGGGAGGTATGAGAGACCCCCATACGAGTTCAATCAATTTTGTTCTTTTCATAGAACAAGGGGGCACAACATGGAATCTTGTAGGGAATATAATATATTCATAGCAAGATTGCGGGAAGACCAACAACGTTTATTCATAGAAATGTTCTTAAACTCACAGGAGGTTACATTGGATAACAAAGATACAAGACAAAATTAGGCTCCAATAGCACCGCAAAATACAAACATGAGAATTTATCAGGACCCGTTCCCCATGCATAAAGACACGAAAACAACAAACCAAAACAAGACGACTCAGAGTAGTAACCCCGAAGTCCCATCGTAACTAGGACAAAAAGGAGAAGGTAAGATGATGGGATTAGTCAAGATTATGCACAACAAAGAAGAAGAGGAGAGCCATGAGGATGAAAATGAGAAAATACCAGCATATGAAGGTATCATATTGGTAGTAGAACTAATACCACCTCCAATTGGACCTTATGAGCTCATAGAAGACTTAAAGAAAACATATGCTCACATTTTGTTCATTGATTTACTTAGAAACTCCCCTTCACATTGCTCAGCATTGCTAAAGGCAATAGGTTTAAAATACCTCGACCAAATCATGCCACCACCTAGTGAGAAAATCAATCATGTGGACTATGATCTGAGTCCACCAAACTCAAAACTCAAAGATCCAAGTTTTTTCTTCAACTTACAATAGATGCGTTCCGAGGCAGAGTTAACAAAAAAGGGGACCCTGCACTATATATTCAAGTGTGGATCTATGATACATGCGTCAAACGAACATTAATTGACGATGGGGCCGCAATGAATATAGTTCCTTTCTCCCTATTAAAGAGGATGGGCTATGGACACACAAATATCACTGCCTCATGAGATACTCTAAGCAGATATGATAATTTAAAGGCAACCACCATAGGTAAAATTACCCTTCCGGTAACTTTGGGACCCAAAACCATTCCAACCACTTTCTATGTCATAGATAAGGATACGAGATATAAATTGATTCTTGGAAGGCCATGGATACACAGAATGAAGGTTGTGCCATCCACATTGTTTCAAGAAGCTTGATTTTTACACTTAGGGAAAGTATATGTCATAAAGGGAGATCTAGAACCTTTCAATATGTTAAAATCAAACACGCCAAACAAGCATATAGGTATCCCCATAGACTACGAGCTCCCTACTAACAAGTTAACTGTCCCTAATCCTACACCTCAGTCAATATGTATCAAATGAATGGAAATCCCAGAAAAGACCATAAATGCTGTAGAGATCAAAACCTTAGAGAATGAGTCATTACCAAAACAAAAGGAAATGGTCCCTAAAGAAAAGATGATTGAGACTCCAATTCCCTCTAGAAGTACTCATGATTGAATTTCAAGAGGCCTACAAAATCTTCCCTTACATAGGGGAGAAGCCGCATAGAACTGAAGGACCAGTCTTTCAAACCACTACATTAGATTTGAGAGATGTAGACCCACACGCTTTCTAAGACACTGAGGAAGACATGATAGAAAGTTACACTCCACTGTCACCACTAAGCGAATCACATGTCCCTGAGACACCAGAAGAAACTGAATCGTATGATCCTCTCACACCAATAGAGGATTCAAATCAACCAGTGATACCCATGGAAGAGGTGCATTCTATCGATAATGAATCAACCAATGCTATATGAATGCTACCTAGGATGTTCATGGTATCACAACCGCAAGAAAACCCAACCACCTCTGCCTTCATTCAATCAAATGAACTCGATGAATGGGAAGCACCTCTAGTACAAATAGAAATGGTTGAAAGACTTCCTAACGAAGATGAAGAAAGTGAAGGTATCTTTCACAGAGAATGGAAGATGAGAGTGACGGTAGGTGTTGATGACCCTGTCATTTTTGAATTACCAAAAAGTTACATCGGATATGCCATGGATTTAAGACCAGAACCAAATGGGAGGACAAGTATAAGCTTTGTCCCTCCTCATGAGCAAAGGGAGCCACAAACTCCCCTAGAGTTGTTCCAATTTTTGCAAAGAATCCAAGAAAGACCAGATGTGAAGATCTATATGCAAGAACAGTTCAACCTATTAGTTAAGCCATTGAATTGTGATGGAGTCCTATATTGGACTCCTTCTCATCAACAAGCCTTTCAAGACTTACTTCGTCTCACAATACCAAGAGAAACCACTGAGTTGGTAGCAATAGATTCAAATGACAAACCCTACAAAATAGGAGAACTTGTCTTGAGAAGAGGTAGCATGAAGAATAAGAAAAGAAGATGAAAGAGAGCTTTTTCGGAAGACTGGAAAGGTCCTTACATGGTTAAAGAAGACATCAGAAATGGTGCCTATCTCTTGTACACAATGGAGGGAGAGGAATTTGGTGAAACAGTCAATGCCTTTCACCTCAAGAAATATTATGTCTAAAAACACCAAAAAATCATAAAACATAAAAATACAAAAAAATTATAAAAATCAAAATATAAAAAAAAAAAAACAATTTGTTTCTTGCATTTCTACATCATTATGTTCATCTTGCATTACTGATAGTGACTGGCTCTTATATTATTTTCTCTTCAGTAAGGAGTCTAATGTTACCCAGATATACGTCATCCTTTCAGGACCTAGAGATTCCCCATTTTCACAATTGCCATTATCCCCCTTCATTCCTTGTGATTCTAATCAAAGCCTAGCTCTTAGGTTTACACTGATCCCAGTCTTATGAGTCAAGATGTTAGGTCTAAACAAAGTCAGTATTCAAACCTACAGTGTTCAAAGGAAGCTTGCAAGTAGACCTTCCCAATTCTTCCCTAGTATTAGAGAATTCCAACCAGATTACAAAAACTTTAGGTGGCGCTCAGCCCCTTATCTTTCTTGGCCAAAAATGTCAGAAAGATCAAAACTCTGAAGGAAGCAATCTAAGATTCAAGTGAATAAAAAAATGAGTGATCAAAATAAGAGTGTCAAAAGTGAGAATTGAGAGATCAAATCATTGCATAACAAAGTTCCAAAAAGCATTCATTTCTTGAAAAGTCAAAATCCAAAAAAATGAGAAAAATCAAGTGAGTAAAATACAAAAAAAGGGGTAAAAAAGAAAAAAAAAGAGAGATACAAAAAAGAATGAAAGAGAGAAGATTGTTCAATGTTCATACTCTTGGGTGGAGAACAGTGTAAGCTCAAAGCCTCAAGGGTGACATTCTAACAGAGAAAGAAAGGTACAAAGCACACACACGCACTAGCTGAGCAAAACTGAAGAGTCTAGTAGTCTCTAGGATCATCTTCTACCTAGGGACCTTTGTTCTTTTGTATTTATCCTTTACCCCAGGTCTACCTTGCTTGCCATTTTATGATCTAAGTCTAGCAAACACCAATAAAGTTTGCTACTCGTCTAAGTTGAAAGCTTGTCAACTTGTCTTATCTAGATAAGGATCAATGTTTATCCTTTAGCAAAGCCCAAAATTAGAAATGCTCCATTTTCATTCCCACTCCCCACTTGAGTTTCCCTAAATCCTATCTCACAGCCTTGAATAGGTCTCTTATATTAGAACAACTTGTAATCCCTTGAATAAAAAATCATATTTAAGAGCAGTCACATTGTTTGTCCCACATTACATTCATGCCAAAAATTAGAAAAAGAGTCTCAAAGCAATAAAGTCAAATATCGTATCTCATGACATTCAGTAGAAGTATATGTTTCATTTCAGCATTTCTTGCGTTCCTGCATTATCATATCGTGAACTGCATCTCATATATATGTCACAAAAAATTACAAAAGGATGTCATTGTTATCGTACTTGCATCGTTAAAAGAATTGAAAAGGTCTAACATAATCAAAAAGTTCCCAAGCCTCCAACCATGTACAAGATATGAGTACAAGTTCGACAAGCGAAAACCATAAAAGGATAAACTTTCATAGATACATCTGAAGCTTACATATACAAGAGTTTCAAAGAGCTAGGACAAAACGCTCTCAAGAGAAGTAGAGGCTCCCCATGCAAGGGGGCACGATTTCAAGAAATTAAGTCAAGGGCGGTTCCCTCCAACGGAAGCCTCAGGACTTTGGATCCTTCATCTACAAATACCACTCATCGCTCCATGAGACCTATGAGAGTGAGGTGCTCTTCTATGAGCATGTGACTGTGAAGGTCCTGCCATGCTAGCATCATGACGTCCAACATTAAGGCGAGCCATCTCTCGAAGTACCTTATTCTCACCCTTAAGGGTGTCAACTTGGGTCTTCAACTTTGTATTTATCTGGCATCCATGAGAGATAGGAGAAAAAATATCAGTGTGTCTCCTTGTAGCAGGAGGCACACCAGGATCATCTAAAAGGTGATCACAAGTCATCTTAGTGAAGGGAGAAGCTAATCCAACATTAATCTCGTGAACAAAGTCCCTCCACTCTTTGATGTTACCTGAAAGAGTAAATCAAGAGAAGAACAAGTCAGTTCCCCATGAAAAGAGAAAGGACAAGAGTACAAAAAGAAAATAGATTAAACTCACGTGGATCACTAGGCTACCAATTAGGGTCAAATTGTCGCATCACCTCATCTGAATGAGGAAGTCAAGGAATAATAGGAACACCCTCAGGGATATCTGGAGCATCATCTGAATCATCAATATCATCAAAATCCTCATCCTCGGGAGGGACCTCATCTGACGAATCATCATCATCTGGAACGTAGTCCTCGTCAGTAGATTCTGAGTCCACAGTCACAATTAGAGATTGGGAAGGAGTCCCCCTCCCTCCTCTTTGTCCTCATCTCAAAGTTCTAGTAATGAAGACTCTAGGAGTCAAAGGAGTCCAAATGACTATCCTCTATCCAATCTCACCCATCTCTTGGATAGTCTTGTAGCATGTGGACACTGGGACCAAGTCCTCAAGAATGTCCTCGCCAAACTACTGTGAAACATGATCAACCTAATGGGCCTCAACTCGACCATTACGGTCTAAAAGATCAGATACTCTACGACAGTGCTCCTTGACCTTGCCATCACGGGCCCAGGATTCCTCCATGTCACAATAAGGATCAAAGATCATGTCCTCATTGGTAAGAGTAGCAACAGTGGGTAAAGAAGCATCAAAGTGACCAACATGCATCCACCTCACTGCTCTTGGTAAATGTTTATCTGGAAGTGGAATGAGCTTCTAATAGGGCCTCATGTGCTCAAATATCCATGTCATGATCAAAGAAGAGTGGCTAAAAGCTAGATCCCCTCGCTGCGAAATACGATAGAAGTCTCTGTAAATCACATGTGGCCAAGATGTTTGGTCCCCAAGCATAAATTGTGCCCTCCTCAATATCAAAAATGATGGGTGCCCAACACCATCTCAGACGGGCTGAGGCTTTGTCTCCCAATAGCCTCAATGTAATCAAACCAGTCAGGAATCTCCTCAAAAGTAGGATGTGAAGTCATGGCACAGATGTGAGTTGGACTCCTGTCTAATCCCCAGGGTGATTAACCCCCATGAACGCAGCCCAAGAAGCCTTGTCCTAGAAGGACTCACTAACTAGAATAACTAAAGGCTATCCTCTCACAAGAACCCCAAGTATACGATACACATCATAAAGAGTGATGGTCCACTCTTCAAAGATCTACGGGAACCTAAATGTGTTTCTATCCTCATCCCAGTAAGTCAGAATGTCACAACATATACAAGATATAGGATGAATCATAGGCACATGGAAAACTCTAGCTATGCCTACCCTCTTCAGAATAACAAGATCCTTGATAATCAACGAAGCAAACATCCCGAAGAGCTATCCCTACTCTCAGCAAGCATTCCATCAGATAAGCATTTCCTGCAAAATCAGAAGAGAACTTTAGATTAGATCTCGTAAACTTGTAAAAATCCCTAAAAATCATTATACTATAGAAAAACCTTACACAAAAAAGCGTATAACCCTCAAAATTGCAATAAAAAGGTGAATACCCTAATCAAAACATGTCAGATCAGAGTGAAACAAGTGTTAAACAACATGTAAATTCAGTCAAAATTAGCTCAACAGGGTCGCCCCCAGGTGAACCAGGTGTTTTTCCGGATCTCCCCAGGTGACCTTGCTATCAAACAGGATCTCCCCTGTGTGACCCTGCCTGACAAAAGGGGCGACCCTAGAGGAGGATCCCTCAACCAAAAACTACTCCAAAAACTTCATTTCTCAGTTGATTTTAGAAAATGAAAAATCAATCTTGCTCTAAATGATGAGACAAGTACAATGCAACAGAGAAAATCATCAAAAATAGATAATTTTAAGAAATTTTTCACAAAATTCAAACTAGGGTTTAGAGAAAGGTTTTTCACTATTTGTATACCCGATTCTCTGCGGATGAAGAAGAGGCAACCATCTCTGCGATATCCTCGACGATACCTTTCTAACAACAGCTCACGCAAATGATTCCGTCACCATTTCGCTCTGATCTCACAATTTGACTTTCTTTGTTTGCCCTTAGCTTAGTTTCATTTATGCATTTTAGATTAGTTCTTTTCTTTTATGCATCTCTTTCGTGCATCATTTTGAGTTCTTTCATCTCTATAGGTTCAAATTGACAAAGGCAAACAACTAGTCGAACTAGAACGATTCATGGTAAGTTCATCATTTCAGTTTTCATTATTCATTTTGATATATTTAAATGCCAGACTGATACTAGTTATTGTAGGTATAAATTGTGAGAAAATTGACAACATGTAAGGTCTAGTTCAAGAACGGTACCTACCTTTCATATAGACTACCATCCCCGAGGGGGCAAATATGTAAGAACAAAAATCATGCACAGCCTCCACGAGGACCCCTATGATGATTCAAATCCTTGTCACGTACATGTAAGCGTGAAATAATGTCCTTTAAGCAACAAACCTTTTGATGACATGCCCTCTTTCTTGTCTTGTGTCATTTCTTCTTTGTCGATTTCTTTCTCTCCCCATTTGTGACGCTTTTTGACACTTGTTGCGACACTTGTCGACTTACTTTTTCTAAGCTTTTGACCTTGCTCCTAAGCCTTGTGAGTGTCTTGTAGGTGGGTTTTCGTGTTTCCCCTATGTTTTCATCCTGTGCACCTCCTAGAAGCCTTCTAGAGGTCTCCCTATCCATCTCCCACTTTCAGTTTTCAGTTTCGCCTAATCAATCTAAATCTCCTCCTACTATTTCCAGATCTCCCCTGGGAGATCTTGTAGCTGCAAGTGGAGATTTGGATTCTTGCACATGACTGACCTGTTTCTGGAGGCAGAACCCCTCCTTTTCTTCTCTGCTTTCATCTCCCAACCTAATTTTCTACTTTAGACCCTGTCCAGCCTAGATCTCCCCCGGGCGACCCTATTGGCAAAGGGGTGACCCTACCATTTTTCCAACTGTGGAAAAACTCAAGTTTCTCACCTGTTTTTGCTCTATTTTCACCCATTTTTCTTCCAGTTTGCATGGTATTTGATGCCTAATATACATTTAACTATTTCATGCACCCACACATGCATAATTAGCTCTATTTGATCTCAAATTAACTCTTCAATCAATCTCATGCATTCCCTCACCTCCATTTCCTCTTCAGTGATAAGCTATAATTGATTTATCACTCCATAGTTAGCTGAGTTCACTAGGTAATCAACCTTGTTAACTCCCCAATCATCCTTGTTAACTCATCAATCAAATAAGTTGAATTCTTAATCAATCCCATTCTTCAAACCTATAAATACACCCCTCCCTCAAGCATAAAGGGAGGCAAATTCATTGTGCACACAACTCTTGCCAGTTTTTGCTCTCCAACATAACATTCAAATGCTCTTACAGGATGAAGGTGCCTTTTGCTTTATTTGTTCAATCAAGAAACATTACGCTGCTTCATTCTATGCCATTGTGCTCAACCAAAGCTCTCATTGAGCTCATACAAGCTTCATCAAAGCTTCTTTTTGCTTCTTTGTGTCATTTTGTCATCAAGAGGATTTCTCGCTGCTTCAAAAGGACTTGAGGTTGCCATTATCAAGGATTTTGTAGGGTAGTGGAGTCACACAAATCTTCATTTCTCTCAGGTTCCTTCATTGTTTTATTCAATTTATACTAATTAGAAAACCAAATTTGCTCTTGGGAACAGTAAAACATTGCTTTTTCCTTGATAATTAGATCTTGCATGTTAGATTAGTTGTTCTCATATTTCTAGATCTTGATTATTAGAAGCATTTTCCTTTCTTAGATTAGATTACTTCTAAATCATCGAAAACCCAAAAAAACATAGATCAACCTTTATATTAGAAAAATCATATTAGATTGCATACATGTTTCCTTTTCATAGAGTAAAAGCACTTTTCATTTCCAAAATACTAAAAAAGCATAAAAAACATTTTGCATATCATTTAGTTTGCATGCATATAGAAGCCCTAGAATAGACAAAATTGCAAACCCTCGATACCATCACGGGGTAACCATAGTTAAATGATCCAATCAAACCCTTGATACCATCATGAGGTAAAAACAAGTCAAAATAAAGGCAAACCCTAGGTCAAAACCCTAGATCTAGTTAAGGTTAGTAATCACACATTTACCTCTATCCTGATTCACGAATGTGCTTAGGAGTGTGAGGATAGTGGGTGAGGGCTATCCGTGATGAGATCTAAGAGATCCATCCAAGACCACAACAAGAAACATTTTTTCTACCACAAGGAGACCCATTCTTCCTCTTATTATTAGAAGAAACTAGACAACACCAAATACAACAAGAACTCATTCAACTTATACAAAGACAAGAGGATATAAACAAACAGACTCATTTACCCACATAGAGGTGGAATATAAGAAACCCCAATAGGAGAAGAGAAACTAGTGACCCTTCGAGTCATAGGGTTATCTCAACTACAACTTTAATTAAGCAAAACATTCAATTAAGCACACAACAACAAAGGCCGCAGTACTTGCCAACCCCTCTCTGCGAAGTCCAACTCTCCAACAAGCTAGACCCCCACGATGTCTCACCTCCTCTCAATTGGCTACTTCCCATGAGTGAGAGTGATGTGGTGGATCATCCCGTGGCAAGGAGGGAAGGGTCCATGTCCATGCATAAATTTGACCTGACAACCCTATAATTTTGAGTGTACAGAACCTGGGTATTCTCACATCTGATCTAGTTCTTGAGCCTTGTCTTTCTTCTCTTCATCCTCTTTTCTATTCAGATGTTAGCATTCTAGTGATATCAGAGGCTCACATTGGTCTTCCAAAGATAGTTGCTTGGGACATATTCCTACCAGACATCTAATCCTTGTTTGTAGAGTCCCACAATATAGATTTGGGAGACACTATTGATTTCATTCATCTTCTCTTTGATAGAGTTGATTCTTCTTCAAATGTTTTGAGGGCGCATTCAGACCCTCTTGTTCCTTCTTTGCCTACATTTGCTTCTATAGTGATAGTTTCTACATATACTCATGAGTACATATATCTAACTCAGTCATCACTCATATTGACATGCATTGTAGAAGTACTAGCATCTTCTATGGTACTTGATCCATATTAGTATTTGTCACAATTTGGCAGTCTTAGAGATCCTTGAGAAACATTTGGAGGCATCCTTGTCTTAAGAGGAGATATCTTCTTCTTTGTATCCTATTCTATTTCAGTTTCCACTTGGTTTTGGTTTGTCACTTTCATCAGTTAGGCCTGGGACTCCTGATTTGGTTTTGGCATCTTTTGACATTGACATGAAGACACATTATCAGTTTTTAGAGATTTCAAACATCTTGAGCTTTCTCCCCTCATATTCCTTTCAGGACTGGGAAGACATTCTACAAACACCTTTTCTTTTTTTCTTCCCAAGGGGAGAAATGTTGTTCAATGATCATGGACCATCTTCTACATCCAGTTTTGAGCATCAAACATTGGCATAGCTGCTTACTTTTAGGGGGCTTTTTTGTCCTCTTTTCTCTCTCTATTATGGGGGGTGTTCTCTCTCTATTTTTGGGGGGCTTCTCTTTTCGGGGACATCTTTGTACATGGGTACCTCATCAAGCTTCATTTTCTAGGACCCATCCTTTCACCCACCTAAGCTACACTTAAGGGTTGGGTTAGTGTAGGTTTTTTATTCCTTTTCCTAAAGGTTTTTCCTACACATTATTAAGCTTGCTTAGGTTAATAAAGTGAGTTTAATTAGGCGAGTGGTTTGAGGTGTCACCATCCTACAAGGGAGGTGTGTTTTCTATCTTGGGAAGACTCTTTTTCTATCTTTGGCCCGCTTGTTGGTCACTCCCTATTGGTTGGTTTTACCACCTCCACCCTCTTCCTGGTCTATATAAACTCACTACCTAGCTTGTATTTAGTATTCTGGTTATAATATTGTAATGCATATTTTATTGAATCTTCATTTCTAATCTCTTTTGCATCCTTCATTTTGATCTTCTCTTTGTTCTTTCCTTTAGCTTTCTAGATTTTGTGTTGTTATTTCCATAACAAATCTAACAAATAGTTGAGTATGTCTTGATTCATAGGTATTCTGTAGGTTTGATAGTAAGGAGATCCGTTGACAAGTTCATTTTGGTGTTTCCTGGGTTAGCGAGGAGAATTGGTGGATAATTGAGTAAGTCTCTATCCATCAAAGTTTTTAGAAGGGCTGCTGTGTTCAATCCTTGCAATGTTCCATCCTTTGTTTGGATTGATGTAATAAGGAGGGGAATGTTAGAGTTATTACATCATTTTATATGGTTAGTATATAGATGACAATATTAATAAATTAATTAATTAATATGCAAATGTTAATTTATAGGTTAGTTACTTATTATAAATAAAATGATAGTTAGTTGTATTGGGAGTTACATTTTCATAAGTAGTTTAGGAAGTTTATATTGAAAAATATTATGGCTTTATAAGCCAATGTAATACAATGTTTTGATAATCCAGATTGTATCAAAAATATCAATATAATATTTTATGTTTTTATTATGGCACAGTAATGGTTTGATTCTGTAACGTCAGAAAATGTTCGCTTGGGGGCTTTTCCCTAATAAGGTTTAGCTCCTGGGTCTTTAGAGTGCATTCAGGACATTTCAGTTCATATTTTAGCATCCTAATGGAATGAGACCTAGGTTCCATGACAAATAGGACCTAGGAGGACCCCTTGAGCTGTAACCTACCCAAAATAGGGGGGGAGGATTTGGGCGCCCACACCCTAGTCATGCCCTATTTTGGGGCAACCCCAATATCCGGGTGTCGGTTTATGACCATTAGGAGGTTATTTTGCCGACACGGTAAAGTTTGATTTTTAATACCTTGGTAGGAATGCTTGTAGGTGCATATATAAGAACGCTTAGGCATTCATTTGTAAACTAGAGATTTCAATTAGATGATTACTAAAAAGCTATTGTGTTCTCAAGGAGATTCAAGGCTTCTATTGTGTTGCAAGAGCGGACTTGTGTGTTTTATGTGTTGATATTTGCATATTTGAGCTTCAATCTCCTCATGGCATGAAGAGAATCTTCCTCCATGAGAGATTCACTACAAGGTGACTTATCATTGTGTTTTTATCATTGATTCCTTTGGTTTTGGCCTCTGCCTCACAAGGGCATGCTCTCTTTATCTGACAATAGTGTTTAGAGACTTAAGTGTCCTCCAGGGTTTGACTGAGGCAAACCTCTAAACACCACAACCCCCAAACCAAGTCTTGTGATTGCAGGTTACAAGTGTCACATCTGAAAAAAGTGGAGTTGCAGGAAGACTGGGAAGACATCAGGGATTCAAGATCTGAAGGAAAGACAGACAAAGGAGCACTTCCAGGACTAGGGCACTCACTCTAGTGTCCTCCGCAGATAGATTCTAGAAAATAGAAGTTACAGGGTTGATCAGTGTCCGAAGGAGGTCCAGATTCCCCAAAAAAGTAGGTACCTTGGACTTGGACGCCCACTCCAGTGTCCCTGACTATTCCTCTTTGGAACCTTGAAAATAAGTATTCTGTAATTTGTCATTTTACTCCCGTCTGCAAGAGCTTTTTCTGTAATTCATTAATTTGTTGTCGTATTTGCGTAATTAGGGTTTTAATGGTCAATTGAGCATAGGAGAAGGAAAAATTGATAAGTAATTCCCTAATCCAAGCTTCCCCTCATTTTTAGGTGACCTAGGGTATGATAGTGCTCACCACTCGACCCTAGATCCTTCAATGTTAGGGTGAAAGGAGGATTTTAACATCTAAACCACAAAAGATCAACAAATCCAATTTTACCCTAAACATTTTGGTGAACCCGTGTATTTGAACTTAAATTGCAACTTTAGGAGTGTTTTTCTACATATTTGGTGTGATTTCATTCATTCATTTGGTCATTTAATTTATTACATTGAGAAAATTTCAAAAAAGTTGAAAATTTGGAAAAATACAAAAAAATTGCATTGTTGGGCTTACTAAATTGTGTCAATTCTTCCTAAATTTTCCTAATTTATGATTTTTGCATCAGATCTGATATAAACTATAGAAAAATACAAAAATCCAAAATCTTGTTTTGCATTTTCATCATTTAATTGCTAGGGTTTTGTGGAAATTTTGACAATTTTTAGATAACCTAGTAATTCCAAAATCTAGGGTTCGTAGGCAAAATCTTTTATCAGATTTTTCTACTAATTTTAGAGGCTCATTAAAATTTTCATTTGGCTTTAGTCTTACACTTTAGTCTGAATTTGCATTTAAATTTAAATTATTTGCATTTTTGCATTGAAAAGTTCAACAAAAACTAGCAATTTTGGTGGAATTTCATTAAATTTACATGGGAATTTTGCATGATTAAGCTTGAAAATAATTTTAATATCTGAGAGTATTTAATTTCCATAATAAATCATACATTAATTCATTCTCATAGCATTTTGTTCGAAAATCTCAAACCTAGAGCTTCAAAAACGACAATTTTCCCTAATTTTGGCCTTATCGACTTCATAAATTTGTACCATAGGTGTGTTGTGAAATATATTTTGCATTAATTTACTGTTATAAAGGTAATAATTGGATTACCCTCATAAAAATCTTCACAACACCCTTTTAACGGGCTCTTGTAGTGAAAAATTGGCGAAAAACTACACATTTTGGCTATTTTGGCCCTAGGGTTTGACCTAGTTTGCACTCCAGCCATGTTGTGATCAATATTATGGATTAAGGTGACTGATATTATTGATATTATTCACTTTACCTCCTAAAATATCTTACAACACCTCTTTTGCTAGGTCTTGGAGTTTAAAAACCGTGAAAAATAGCCTATTTTTGCTATATTTTCACTAGGGTTTGACCTTAAATTGCACTAAAATCATGTTGTGTCAGGTATTTTGGCACCAAGTGGATGTTATTACTGATATTATTTTCTCCCCATCACAATTTTCCTCACAACAACCTTTGTTATTCTCTTTTACATTGAATTTTGGTGAAAAAAGTGCTCATTTTGACATATTTTCACTATATTTTGACTTGGCATTATCTTGAATTTGCATTAAAGAGTGTGTTGAGAGTGATTATATTTCTGTTTTGGACTGATATTATACATATAAATTTCTTCCCTTGACTTAAATCCTTACAGTATCCTTTGTTTCATTCATTGGCATTGAAAAAGTATCGAAAAATCAAGCATTTTAGGCTATTTTTGCATATAGTTTTGTGCTTGTCTTTTGCATACTTTTGAAAAAATTTCAAAATCTGATTTTGAATCTCATTATGGAATCTTCATGTTATTCATATATGAAATCTTTGCATGAGTATATCTTAGATCTTGAAAATTTCTCTAATTTCACTAATGATAATCCTCATGTTCTAGATCACATAGCTTCTATAAGTAGTATTGATGCTTCTATATGTTCTACATATGAATTGAAATTAATTTTTTATCCACATGATTTTAGTAGCTTCACACTATTCATAGGAGCATGTCCTTTGATCTTAGAAGATTTAACTAAACTCATCAATAAGAATACTCATGAGAAAGATAGCTTTAGTAATTCCACTGTTCTCCTTGGCCAAGATGAAACATTAGTGAATGAAGAGCTCCCTTTAACAAAGGACATTCCATGGGATGACAATGAGCCTTCATTTAACAATAACCACAATCCTATCATAGTGCGTGAAATCTCTATGGATCATCCCACCATCCTTCTTCCTTTATTTGATTGTCCACATACCTTATATTTCACTAAGGAAGAGAAGACCTTTAATGTCCCTACTTTATTTGATTATTCAAGTCATTTAGACATCACTAAGGATGTAGCACTAGTGGATGAGGAAAAGTCTCTCACATTAAATCCTTCAAGGATGGATGTTGAGATCACTCAAAATAATTTGCTTCTCCCACCACCTAAGAGGATAGTGAGTATGTGTAATAATGAACTTCAACAAGAAAACATTCCACCTAACATTGAGTCAAACCAAGAAGCATTTAAGAATGAACAAAAGAATAATTACAAAAACTTGGTAATAGTACCTTATGTTTACAATTGGAAAGAGAATGATTTTTGATGACTTCTGGCCCGAAAGGGGCCCTACAAGTAAGTATCTATAAACTTTTATTTCTATCATAATGTGCTTCCCTTGTGATGTGT
Source organism: Cunninghamia lanceolata (assembly GCA_027924645.1). NCBI lineage: Eukaryota > Viridiplantae > Streptophyta > Pinopsida > Cupressales > Cupressaceae > Cunninghamia > Cunninghamia lanceolata. The sequence goes on along the minus strand of BSBN01000792.1, from coordinate 1,653,268 downwards.
TATGTGTTTTTTAGGTCTCCTGGAATGACCCCAGATTCTCCCGTAAGGTTCAGGATACTAGGAGACCACCTCTATTGTGACCTTCTTCTATTTGTATCATCATTCTTCTAAATTGCTCTCTCTAATTTCATTGATGTGTGTTGTGTTTGACAGACATAGCGTCGTGGTTGGTGACTTGGGGGCACCCTCCTACATGATTGTCCCTAAGACATTTGTTTTCTCCTCTCTTATTAATTGTTTCCCTTCCTTTAGTGTTTCCATCTAGCGGGCAAATGAGGACAAACATTTATATTGATGTGGACCTAGTGTCCCTTTTGAGAGCAATCAAAAAATGGACTTAGTTCCTAATATGACGATGGAGTTGTATATCTTATCCGATGTTTGGCTAGTGGAAGCACTCGTGCTTTCCACGTAGTGAATTTCATGATGTTTCTATCGCATTTACAAACCTTAAGAATACTGCTGCTCTGTGCCCCTTTGTTTGCTTTTGAATCTAGCCTTGGCAGTACTTGATTAAGAGAGCTTCGTGATATAGCCCCTGGTTATCCTTGAACTCTGAATTCATTGTATAACCTTGGCTCTTTGTGTGGTTAATCATATGCATTGATGTTGTTTATCATGATTTTCTAGACACTAACATGTTTCTTGCAAGGATGTATTTGTGGGAACATTTGGTGATCGTAAAGTACATGTCACCTCTGGGGGGCATGGGCTTTGTGAAAGTTGGTGTTCCCTTGTGTGTTTTCTTCCTACCTTAACGTGCTTGATATCAATAACTGATATCAACCACCTTAAGGTGGGGGCATATAAGGTAAGCTGTCTGTTATAGATGTTAGCAATGTGTTTGTCCTCAGATGCAAAGACTTGCACCCTAGAGTAGTGCATCGTGCATCCTGAGCTTGTTTGCACTCAATCAATCAATCATGTAAACCCTCTGTGGAGGTGGTATATTGTGCATATCTTTTTTCTTAGGCCCTCTGAGGAGGTGGGGATGGTGTATTTCTCGGAGTAGATTGCATCATCCTGTCATTTTTAAAAGTCCTCTACGGAGGCAGGGAGCGGTTCTGTGACTAACTCAAACCTTAAGCGTGTCTTCAGTGATTGTTGTGGCAAAATGCAATTGTCGGTGTGTGCTTGTAATGTGCTTGAGATGGTGATGAGCCTAGAAATAGGGAACACACCATCGCTTGTCTGCCGTGTTTTCTCCGTGTCTTCAAGTGTGTGTGTTTTTGTGTGCTTATTTTGTATGGCATGTTTGTTGCCCCATATGCAAAGACCAGCGCCTTTGAGTAGTGCTTCATGCATTTTGGGAGGTTTTGCATGTATTGCATGTGTGTTGCCCCATATACAAAGACTAGCGCCCCTGAGTAGTGCTTCGTGTATTATGGGAGGTTTGTTTACTTTCCAGTACTTGTATTTGCATTTCATACATATAAGAAAAGAAAAAAAATCATTTCTGTCTTCAATGCATTAATGTGTCTTCTATGCATTGACTGTCTGCTCCGTGTTCTGCATGACTGTAACTATCTTCTCCGTATTTTGCGTGCCTTTTACTGTCTTTTATGCGGTTGGTGTGTCTTCTCCATGATTGGTGTGTTTGTTGTGTTTGTGACCTTACTTTAATGCAAGTTTGGGCCTTGCGTTCATACATACATTAAAGTGGGGGCTAAATGTAACATCAAAAAATGTCCCCTTGGGGGCTTTTCCCTCATAAGGTTTAGCTCCCAGGTCTTTAGAGTGCATTTAGGACATTTTAGTTCATATTTTAGCATCCTGATGGAATGAGACCTAGGTTCCATGAAAAATAGGACTTAGGAGGACCCCTTGAGCTGTACCCTGCCCAAAATAGGGGGGAGGACTTGGGCACCCGCGCCCTAGTCCTACCCTATTTTGGGGCAGCCCCAATTTTTGGGTGTCGGTTTATGATCATTAGGAGGTTATTTTGCCAACACGGTAAAGTTTGATTTTTAATAACTTGGCAGGAATGCTTGTAGGTGCATATATAAGCAAGATTAGGCATTCATTTGTAAACTAGAGATTTCAATTAGATGATTACTAGCAAGCTATTATGTTCTCAAGGTGATTCAAGGCTTCTATTGTGTTGTAAGAGCATACTTGTGTGTTTTGTGTGTTGATATTTGCATATTTGAGCTTCAATCTCCTCATGGCATGAAGAGCATCTTCCTCCATGAGAGATTCACTACAAGGTGACTTATCATTGTGTTTTTATCATTGATTCCTTTGGTTTTGGCCTTTGCCTCACAAGGGCATGCCCTCTTTATCTAACAACAGTGTTCGGAGACTAAGTGTCCTCCAGGGTTTGACTGAGGCAAACTTCTAAACACCACAACCCCCAAACCAAGTCTTGTGATTGCAGGTTACAAGTGTCACATCTGGAAAAAGTGGAGTTGCAGGAAGACTAGGAAGACATCAGGGATTTAAGATCTAAAGGAAAGATGGACAAAGGAGCACTTCTAGGACTAGGGCGCTCGCTCTAGTGTCCTCTGCAGATAGATTCTGAAAAATAGAAGTTATAGGGCTGATTGGTGTCTGAAGGAGGTCTAGATTCCCTGAAAAAGTAGGTACCTTGGACTTGGGCGCCCACTCCAGTGTCCCCGACTATTCCACTTTAGAACCCCAAAAATAGTTATTTTGTAATTTGGCATTTTACTCCCGTCTACAAGAGCTTTTTCCATAATTCATTAATTTGTTGTCGTATTTGTGTAATTAAGGTTTTAATGGTCAATTGAGCATAGGAGAAGGAAAAATTGATCATTAATTCCCTAATCCAAGCTTACCCTCATTTGCAAGTGACCTAGGCTATGATAGTGCTCGCCACTCGACCCTAGATCCTTCAATGTTAAGGTGAAAGGAGGATTTTAACATCTAAACCACAAAAGATCAACAAATCCAATTTTACCCTAAACAAATTCAATTTGTTTATGCTCATGATTTCAATATACTTATACTCTATAATGGACAAAGTGCCCACAACCTATCACTTAGAGTTGTCCATCTAATAGCACCACCGAATAAACTAAACATATATCCATTAGTGAGTCTCATGTTGTTAGCATCTCTTGTCCAATATAAATCCATGAGTATTCACTGATAAATGGTCTCATATAAAATCGCCATGATAACAAATAGAGTAATCAAAGTTACCCCACAAATATCTAAAGACCCTCTTAACTACATTTTAATGATCTTGTCTAGGATTAGCCATGTATTGTCTAAGGACTCCCACTACTTATGAAATGTTTAGTCTTGTACAAACCATAACATACATCAAACTCCCAATAACACTATCATAAGGCACTTAAGCCATGTCCTCCATGTCATTAGGTGTAGAGGGGCATTGTTTTGGAGATAACTTAGTCCCCACCAAGCTAGGAATGCTTAATGGTGTACAAAATGACATGCTAAATCTTTCCAACATAGATTTCACATAATTATTCTATCCCAACCAAATCTTTTTGTTTTCTCTATCTCTTTCTATCTCTATACCCAAGATGTACTTGGAAACCCCCAAGTCCATGTCAAACTATGTTGAAAGTTGAGACTTCAAATCATAAATCACATCCTTATTATTACCAAAAAATAACATATCATCTATGTACAATGTAATAATAAGGAATAAGTCATTGTCCATTTTATAATAAAACAATTATTTGATTTGGATCTCATAAATTCCTAGTCCAACATTATGAATCAAATTTCTAGTACCACATTATAGAAGACTATTTGAGACCATATAAAGTTTTTTAATCTACAACCCAACATTTCTTTACCTCTCTTCATGTAGTGCTTAGACTATGTCATGTAGATCTCTTCCTCCAAGTCACCATGTAGGAATGTTGTCTTCACATCTATCTATTATATATCTAAATAAAAACTTGCCACTACAAATAACAAGAACCTAATAGATGCTAGCTTAACAACTAGGGAAAAAATCTCACCAAATTCTATCTCCTCAACCTAGGAATATTATTTTGCAACCAATATAGCCTTGTACTTTTCAATATCACCATCTTAATTGATCTTGTTTTTGAATACCCATTTACACCAACAAGATTTCTCCATCTAGGTAATAGTACCAAGTTCCTCGTGTCATTCTTCTTTCAATGAACCATCTCTTCATAGATAACTACTCTCTAGTGCTCAATATCACCCATATCCATCACCTCTTTCATAGTTCTAGGCTCATTGATTTTAGTAATCAAAGTAAAAATACATTCCAAGTAGGAGGAGTATACATGTTTGGTTGTTGTCTTTCCTAAGTGGACCTTCTCAAGTTTGGAACTATTTGAACTATCTAATCTCTCTTCCTCTTCAGGTCCTTCATGAGCTTTTGATTCAACCATCTCAGTCTTTAGGGATTGTTGAACGACATCTTTCTTCCCATCTTCTTCTGGATGCAACAATGTGGAGGAAGGCTCAATCTCTCTAAAGATAACACTTCTACTGTATAGAAAATTGTTGGCCACATGGTCCCAAATCTTGTACCCTTTCACATCAATAACATAGTTGATGAAGATAAATTTCACTACCTTGTTCTCCAACTTTGTTCACTTCTCCCTAAGAACATGTGCATATTCCTCACAAAAAATCAAAGATGTTGTAGCAAGGGATTTTTACCTATCCATACATCCATAGGGGTCTTGTCAATAAGATATGATATAGGGGACCTTTTAATTAGGTAACAAGTCATCACAACCTCTTTTTTCTATAACTCCTAACCCTCTCCACCAATGCCATGTTCATTATCTTTGGAACTCCACTCTACTGAGGGGTATACAGAGTTGTTGTATGCCTCTAAATTTCATGCTCTTTATGGAGTCTATAAAAATCTATGAAACATAATTAACTACCATTGTTAGTCCTCAAAAACTTAATCTTCCTATTGGTTTGATTTCCACAAGATCTTTAAACTCCTTAAATCGAGTATAGACTTCGTATTTACTTCTAAGGAAATATACCCATGTCTTCAAAAATCCATCTATAAGAGATACTTGGTACAAAGATAGAAATTTAAGGAAGATTAACATGACCAAATACATCTAAATTAATCAAGTACAACACCCTAGAATTTGTGAGAACTAGAATAAAATTGAGCGTGGTTCTATTTTCCATATACACAATGTTCGTAGAAATTAAATTCAAGAGTACAATCATTCATCCCCTCAACAAGATTTTTATTTTCTAGGATCCTTAGACCCTTCTCACCTATATGGCCCATTATTTGGGACATAGCATTATCTTCTATGTATGTATCTTTCTCTATAAAGAAAGATCTCACTTAGGTACCCGTAAAGTATGACCATCAAAAGTAGAAACAACACTCCTCTTTGCTACTGGCTCCAATGGTGAATATGTATCTATTCTATAGATATCTTCACTATAGGAATAAAAGAGCTATTTCACTAAACAGTTCATACATCTAGCTTAGATAGAGTGCCCACATGAACACCCTTAGTGAGCACCATAGCTCCTTGCACCATCTTACACCCTCCATTAGAGAAAACAACTTACACACCAAAATTGAGTTTGCTAACTGATAATAGGTTTTGTACCAAACTAGGGATGTACAACACATAATTGATCTTACCCACTTATCCATCTAGGAATTGAATACAAGCTATATTTTAACCAACTATGATCAAGTTGGATTTTTCATCAAGGTACACATTCTTGCCATAATATTCTTCATACTTTGAAAACTACTCCTGATGGGAATTGAAACAACACTTAGGTAACTGTTGTCGATGAGGATTGCACCCTTATGCAAAGCTGTGACACTCTGCAATCCTTCAACACATGGGGACAAACTTAGGCTGTGGGTGACCTATAGTGAGTTTGAACCTCCAAATTGTGGGCTGGTTCCGTTAAAATATTCTATTTGAAACTATGATTTTTCTGTTTTGGAAAAGGGTAAGAAGGAAACTATAAAGAAATAAAACTGTAAAATTTGGTGATGCACCTAATAAGGATGGAAAAAATTACAATCTGGCTCACAATAGAATTCAAAAATCTGACCCACACAATCCAATCTTGGCATAAATATCACAAAAGTATTTCTGAGGAAGGCTGGAAAATAAACTCTTTATGAAGGAAAATGACTTTTCACAACATAAAAGAACTACTTTCAATGACACAACCTGACCTGTAATATCACTATGCTTAACACTGCAAGTAAGAGTAAGACAATAATTTTAAAGGTTTTGATAATTAAATATAGTAGAACTTCATCAAATCACCTCATACAATTAGCATCAAATAGAAAGGCAACTACTTGATTCCAAAAAGTAAAGGAAATATTGCATGAAAACAAAGAAATTGGACCTGTAATCTGCAATGATCTCTATAAAACTATCAAAAAATGAGCTACAAAACTTCCTTCTCTCTCAATGTGTAAAAGAGAAAAGAATGCCAGAACTAGCAAAAACCAAGTTTTGCTTTACAATATATAGTTTGCTCTCCTCAAGAGGCATGCAAAAATGAAACTGCAGCTAACTGCCTCTAAAATTGAGTCCTCCAAAGTGATCCACTAGCAAACCAAGAAATCCCTAAAAATAAGGGCTCAAACTGCCACAAAATGAGTAAAAATACCTCCAAGATGACCCTCTCCAAGTGTTTGACCAAGAAGTTGACCAAAACCCCTCAAATCGCTCCTCAAATCATGCAAAAAGGCCCCAAATAGCCTCAGTTAACTCAACTCATCAATTTGCATGATTTTGCTTTTGCAAAATTAATTTGAGTAAATAATAAAGTAATTAGAATGATTATTCTATTATCAGTTACATTTTGTACTAAATCTATGATTTTACAACTTGTGACAAAATAATAAAGTAATTTATAAATTATTACTTTATTATTTGTTTACATTAATAATAAGTTGTAAAATCATGCAAAATAGATGAAAAAAAAACAATCACCTTAATTCTCCTATTTGATTTGCATGATCATGCATCTATATGCATATAAGGCATAAAACATACCTTCTTGTAACTCCTTGCATATCTCATACTTCATGCATGCATATTTTATCATTTAGCAAATCAATGTCACCCTTATGTCTCCCTTTACATTATATATGCATTCATGCATAATATCAAATCATAAAAGTGATGTCTCCTTATATCTCCATTACATTTGCATGATGCATACATAAAAAAACACTAATATCTCCTTGTAACTCCTATTTGATTCTATGTCTTCATGCATCAAACAAGACTTCACACATTATTTTATCTTCCCATCATCATACATCACCTTTGCAAGGCTTTGAATCTTTTGATTTACATGAGTATCCTTTATGCAAAAAGAAAACATAAGGCATCGAACCCTCTTAGCATGATTACATGTTTTGACTTTGTGAAAATCAAAAGGGAAAAGGTTTCAAGTTTTTGGCCTCACGGGCCCTGCTGCATAAAATGATGTTTCATCATTAGGTTTTAAGACTTAAACAAGTCTTGACCATGATGGGGAAAAGGATAAGAATGATTTAGTTTTGTAGTAGGTAAAAAAAAAGAAGTGACAAAAGTCACTCGAACACATTCAGCAAAAGAGGCCCTCAAACCCTAAAAAGCATCATTGTTTTGTCTTTGGCTTTACTGAGCCCGCCGCCATGCTGGTATAGTTTGCTCCTTCTGCCTAGCTTTCTTGATGTTTCCATGGCCATTTCTTAAGGCTTTACTTGGCATTTTGTACAGAGAAAAAAGGTGAGTGTAGTTTGAGAGCTTTCTATCTGGTGTTTTGTCATTTTTTCCTCCATTGTTGACGCTCAGACCATGGCCTTAAGCTTGCTTCTTTGAGTTTTTGTTGACATTTTTTTTGCTGTGTCTTTTTTGCCTTCTATCTCTTTGGTTCGCAGGCATCCTTTTAACACATATGAGAAAGAGAAAAGTACAAAAAACTACAGTCACCTTTGGCCATTTAAAAGGTAAGCTCACTGCCTTTATTTTTGCCTTGCTTCAGTTTGACTAAAAAGAGAAGAACCTATCTTCCACTTTTAAAATGTTTACATATAACATGTAACAAAAAAAGAAGGCCTTGATAGCCATGACATGTGTTATCTTTATCTAGGTTTTTGGCAAAAAGATTTTGACTGTTTGAAAAAAGAACATATTGAGATGAAACCCTAGGGTTTTGACTATGTACCCTTTTCTCCATTTTTGATGATAAATTGTCAAAACCCTCCCTCTGGGTATTCTTCTTGGCAAAATACATATCTTACTATATAGCAAAAAACACTGAGGGTTTCATGTATTGATGTGGGTATTTGACATTTTTTAGAAGGAAGGCTTGTTCTCGGGCCTGCTATATATCATGCTCTTTATCTATGTGTAAAAAAGCCCTCTCCATGTTGAATAAGGGTTTTGAAAGTAGTATATCTGCAACTGTTTTCTTCTTCACTTGGTATATGTTGAAACTTTGTAGGCTTTTGTCAAGACCCATCTGGGTATGCAAGAAAATATATACATCTTACTGTATCCTTCAAAAAGTGATAAGGATTTCATTGTATTTGGTTTTCTTGTAACTCTTTCTACACTCCTTGCATTCTGTGTTTCCTTGCAAAAAATATATGACTATAACCACAAAGAAAGGAATGGTTATACTGACCCTAGGTAGGGGTTACATTGGTTGTATCTCCTTTATCCACTGTCAAATGTGGACATTGTTGACATATATTCTCCCTTTTGTCTTTCTTGATGAGGAAGTGTACTGCTGCTCCATTTTAAATATACTGTACCTCTTATATATGCTCCTATACTTGTATAATGAGGTAAAGATGAAGGCTCTTCTCTCTTTCATCTTTTATATTGAAAAAATCTCCATCTATGACAGTTTGACTTGCAATATAATGAGGCACTGGAAAGCATGAGAATGTTTTTGTTTCATATATTGCATATCTTACATGTTGTTTTGTCTTCTCTTCATCTCTGTCTTCTTAGCACATGATATGATCATTAGAATTTGCTCTCCTCTACACTGGATAGTGGCAACATTATGATGTTTTACTTTATGAGCTGCTCCAGTCCCCTTCTCTTGCTTGTAGAACATGGTGAACTATGTTTGTCTCTTTTATCCCACACATGTGGCATTCAACTTATATCTCTTTTATTGTTGTTCCATTGCTTCTAGATGGTTGTGATTCTATCTTCTTTCATTTATGCCTAGCATTTAGATGGCACTCTTCTTAATTCAAAGATTCATTACTCCCTTATGAGGACTATCCTTGACTTGACCTTGAATAAAGACTATATCATATGATATCCAATAACAAATTGTCCCTCATGCTGCCCTATTATATAGTTGGTTTATCTACAAGGTACATCTAGACAGCAAAATCATACTTCAATCACATCTAAGAGATGGAAAAGTACCTTCTATTGATCACTGTACCTTTTGTACTTGCACTTGATATATCTTAGATGGGACATAGTTTATAGGAGCAATTTCCCCTTTGACTTTCTATCATGATGATTCCACTTTGACTGCAATAATGACTATTCTTATGCATGGTATACCCTGTTTATGCATCTTGGTATCTTTCTTGAATGGTTAGGAATGGAACATGCTAGGCTCTACCCTTGTGGGAGCCACATTTTTTCTCCACATTTTTTTTAAAGATCTTCAAAGAATTTTTCATGTTCCTGCACAAGAAACACACATGTTAGATAAAAATGTACCTTTGATTTATGATGTAAGGCACTTGCTTGGCTGTCCTTTTCTGCTTTGATACTCATATCTGATTACTTTCTGATTCTCTTAGGTGATTCTGATCACTCACACATGTCTGATTTGACTCTTTCAAATGAAATGCCTGATGTGACAAGTTGATATGTCTGCTTGATAAAAACATATGATAACATTAAATATCCGGATCTCTTACAGGACTTTCCCCAATTTTTTGCAGGTTCAACTGATTCAACTGGAGCTGAAGATGAGGACTGAAGATCAACTGTCAACTAGGTCATCAACCTCCTTGCCCAAGCAATGATGGATATTTAGTTTTATCATGTGTTCTTTATTATTTCTTTATCATCAGATGTATAGCTTGGATATGTCTGCATTGTGCAGTTTAGTTACTCCCACGGCTTGTGTGGGACACATTTGAACACTTCTTTGAAACATGATCAATTAATTTATCTTATGCACTTGATGTATGTGTATTTCCTTTTTCAATCAATGCATAGGATAGAGTAACAGATACTGAATTGTATGTTCCAAAGATGACATGAAATGATAGTTTAAATAAATATCTTTCTTTCTTTCTTTCAAACATGATCAACTGAATAATCAATTTGTCTTATAACTCCTGAAAGATAACACCATGTTAGATCAACTATATTTCTTGAATCTTTGATTTCTTGACATTCTGATTCACTTGTTATGATGATTCATCAGTCCTGATTGGACTGATGGGTTGTCATGACAACTGATATCTATTTCTGCTTTGTCAAGACATTAACTGTTTAATGAATGCAATAAAAAAGTTTTCTTTTATTCTTCCTGAAACAACTGCACTTAGGTCTAACTAAATTTAGTGTGAACAAAATTTAGTAACATTTCTGGCGACCTCTCAGGGGTGTTTGCCTGCCAACAACTAAGAACCAATAGCCTTGCATTTCCATTGGGCATAGATTCTTCTTCTGTCTTGAATTTTGAAAAAAAATTTGCAACTCAAAACTGACTGAAACACTATAGCAGCACTAAAACTGAAACTGAAACTAAACTGGCTTGCTTAATATCAAACCAACAACATGTACAAAAGCACTTCTTGGAAATGAAATACTAAACTAAAATTCTAATCTACCCTACTCTAACTAGCCAAAGGTGCTGGTCAAACAAATCCATTAACTGTTTGGTTAAAATAACTTCCCTTTCTCAACAAGGGACACTAATTCACATGCTTATGGATGTATGAAATTAGATGAAGTACAAGAAAGTACTCAACTAATTTCTGCAATGCTTCATAAAAAATGTAGATAAATTCACTCACCAGCTAAACTTGATCATGTAAACCTTTGTCATGGGGTAAAAAGATGATTTGATTTTGCTATTCTGAGACTGAAAATTGTTCTGTGGGTACAACAACAATCTGTACCTGCTTCTTTAGCTCTTTGATAACCATATCTCTAATTGGACATCCTCTTGCAATGATGTATCCTTGGCTGACGCTTTTGATGTCCTGATTCAAATCTGCTGTCGTATGATCACTTGTAATTTCAATCTGATTTGAAAGAGTTAGCTCATGTGAATGAAAAGGATGAATACTTGCCTCTTTGATTTGATCTTGTTGATCACACACTGCTAATTCACATGGTATCAGATCATCATCTATGTTAGAACAAAAATTCTCTATAATACCTAAAAACATGCTTTCATCTAACTGAAAATTCTGCACTGAAACTATATGAATTTCATCCCTCTGATGTTCCACCTGCACACTTTCCTTGTTGTCTTCAAACTGATCAGCCTCATATTGTTCAAATGAAAAAGGCAAAAGATCAGAAAGATGATTTATCTTGTTAGACTCATCATTTACTGACTTAGGCTTTCAATTGCTACAAGAATCTAGCAGGTTGGCAAGCTCCCTACAAGCTGAACAATCAGGATCTTGACAATCAGAAACAAAAATATCTTGAAAAGATTGAATTTCTTCAATCAGTTCACTTGGCTTCTCTGAAAACAAATCAAATGTCTTATTCTCATAGAGAATATCATTTGATTTAGTTTCATTTTTAGTTTGGTAACTTTTATGTTCATGTAAAACAAGATTGTTGGCATCCAAAATGTGACTATCTTTTTGCTTTTCTAGCTGAACTAAGACATCAACTTCATTAAGGATTAGTAGTACCTCATGTTCTACAATATCAACTGGCTGTCTTAAATCAGCTGATACTTGTATGATGTCTTCATCTTGGTCAATAAAAGAAGGAAGTTGATCAAACAAAGAAACTACATCTTCTTCTTTGTCTAGTTTATTCTCACTCAAAATTTGGGCAATTTGTCTCTGCAATTGAAGATTTTGCCCTTCCAAAATTTGTATTCTACTTTCATTTATCTTGTGAATAGCATTAGAGAGCTTTTTAAATGATTCAAAATGTAAAGGATTTGGGGCAGCAGTGACCTCTTGTTCCTTTTCATATGCATTATGCTTACTTTCAGCTAGAGACACCTTAAAAACAACAACTTCAACTACTGGACTGAAACTTGGAATGTTGATAGGCTCGGGCTCTAAAACCTTTTTCTCTTGTTCAATATACCAACTTGGAATCTTGATTGGTTTAGAAACTACTACCTTTTCTTCTACCTAATTTTGGATTGGTATGGAAGGGGTAGCCTTAATAAGATTTGGCATTTTATTACCAGGATGCTTGGTCCAAGAAGGTTGCCATGGTTGTTCAAAAGCTTGATGATTTGATTCAGGCACTTGATGTGACTGATATTGAGGGATAATAGACTGATTTTGAATGCAAATGAGTTCCTGATCAAAATCACAACTTCTAAAACTTGAAACTTGATAGCTACTAACCTCATTTTGAGCAGGCTACTCTGGAATGAATGCAGCTATCTGGATTGCTTGCCTTTGTATTTGCACAAGCAAAAACTTCATCTTTGCTTCTTTAGCTGCTATCTCCCTTCTGAGACCTTGTTGAAATTGTATCCTTTGTGCCTCCAATTCCTGCTCATGAAGATAGGCCTAATAATCTAGTTCCTCATGTTGTTGCTCATATTCTTGCTGCCTCTTAAACTCCTCTATCTACTTTGTGATTTCTAGCAATGTGTTTTTTGTTTTATTCATGCTATTATGTATATCTTCAACCCCTTGGGACTGATTTTGAACATGTAAGTGCTTATATGAAGGTTGAGCAGGGGTGGGTGGGAGGTAAGAGTACTACACATGCTGGTCTCCTTGAAAAATCATGGAATTTGGGCTAAAACCAGTAGCATAGCTGATCTGATATGGCTGATAAGATAGAGGATTAGCAGTATTTTCATGATATGACATTTTTCCATGAAAGGTAGACATGCCCACTCATTCAGAAAGTTGGAAACAACTACACTTGATCTTGTGAATCCTTCTTATAGGTTGTAAAATCTGATCTATTCAATGCCAAAAAGATAGAGTCGCCAAGTATTTGAAATAAACCTCTAAAAAAGGCTAATAAATCTGTTGTTCATACCAAAACAGCAGCAATAATAAGTTCTTTTTTGAACAAAGAATCAGTTCAACACCAAGCGTGCCAAAAACTGTTGTCGATGAGGATTGCACCCTTATGCAAAGCTGTGACACTTTGTAATCCTTCGAAACATGTGGACAAACTCAGGTTGTGGGTGACCTATAGTGAGTTTGAACCTCCAGATTGTGGGCTGGTTCCGTTAAAATATTCTATTTGAAACTATGATTTTTCTATTTTGGAAAAGGGTAAGAAGGACACTATAAGGAAATAGAACTATAAAATTTGGTGATGCACCTAATAAGGATGGAAAAATTTACAATCTGGCTCACAATAGAATTCAAAAATCTGACCCACATAATCCAATCTTGGCATAAATATCACAAAAGTATTTTTGAGGAAGGCTAGAAAATAAACTCTTTATGAAGGAAAATGACTTTTCACAACATAAAAGAACTACTTTTAGTGACACAACCTAAGACCTATAATATCACTATGCTTAACACTGCAAGTAAGAGTAAGACAATAATTTTAAAGGTTTTGATAATTAATCACAGTAGAACTTCATCAAATCACCCCATACAATTAGCATCAAATGGAAAGGCAACTACTTGATTCCAAAAAATAAAGGAAATATTGCATGAAAACAAAGAAATTAGACTTGTAATCTGCTGTGATCTCTATAAAACTATCAAAAAATGAGCTACACAACTTCCTTCTCTCTCAATGTGTAAAAGAGAAAAGAATGCTAGAACTAGTAAAAACCAAGTTTTTCTTTACAATATATAGTTTGCTCTCTTCAAGAGGCATGCAAAAATGAAACCGTAGCTAACTGCCTCTAAAAATGAGTCCTCCAAAGTGATCCACGAGAAAACAATAAATCCCTAAAAATAAGGGCTCAAACTGCCACAAAATGAGCAAAAATACCTCCAAGATGACCCTCTCCATGTGTCTGACCAAGAATTTGACCAAAACCCCTCAAATCACTCCTCAAATCATGTAAAAAGGCCCCAAATAGCCTCAGTTAACTCAACTCATCAATTTGCATGATTTTGCTTTTGTAAATGATGTGAGTAAATAATAAAGTAATTAGAATAATTACTCTATTATCAGTTACATTTTGTACTAAATCTATGATTTTACAACTTGTGACAAAATAATAAAGTAATTTATAAATTATTACTTTATTATTTGTTTACATTAATAATAAGTTGTAAAATCATGCAAAATAGATGAAAAGAAAACAATCACCTTAATTCTCCTATTTGATTTGCATGATCATGCATCTATATGCATATAAGGCATAAAGCATACCTTCTTGTAATTCCTTGCATATCTCATACTTCATGCATGCATATTTTATCATTTAGCAAATCAATGTCACCCTTATGTCTCCCTTTGCATTATATATGCATTCATGCATAATATCAAATCATAAAAGTGATGTCTCCTTATACCTCCATTGCATTTGCATGAAGTATACATCAAAAAACACTAATATCTCCTTATAACTCCTATTTGATTCTGTGTCTTCATGCATCAAACAAGACTTCACACATTATTTTACCTTCCCATCATCATACATCACCTTTGCAAGGCTTCAAATCTTTTGATTTACATGAGTATCTTTTATGCAAAAAGAAAACATAAGGCATCAAACCCTTTTAGCATGATTACATGTTTTGACTTTGTGAAAATCAAAAGGGAAAAAGTTTCAAGTTTTCAGCCTCATAGGCCTTGCTGCATAAAATGATGTTTCATCATTAGGTTTTAAGACTTAAACAAGTCTTGACCATGATGGGGAAAAGGATAATAATGACTTAGTTTTGTAGTAAGTAAAAAAAAAAGAAGTAACAAAAGTCACTCGAACACGTTCAGAAAAAGAGGCCCTCGAACCCTAAAAAGCATCATTATTTTGTCTTTGCTTTGGCTTTGTTGAGCCTACCACCATGCTGGTAGGGTTTGCTCCTTTTGTCTGGCTTTCTTGTTGTTTCCCTGGCCGTTTCTTAAGGCTTTACTGGGCATTTTGTACAAAGAAAAAAGGTGAGTGTAGTTTGAGAGCTTTCTATCTGGCGTTTTGTCATTTTTTCCTCCATTGTTGACACTCAGGCCGTGACCTTAAGCTTGCTTCTTTGAGTTTTTGTTGACATTCTTTTTGCTTTGTCTTTTTTTCCTTCTATCTCTCTAGTTCAGAGGCATCCTTTTGACACATATGAGAAAGAGAAAAGTAGAAAAAACTACAGTCACCTTCAGCCATTTAAAAGGTAAGCTCACTGCCTTTATTTTTTATTTGCTTCAGTTTGACTAAAAAGAGAAGAACATATCTTCTGCTTTTAAAATGTTTACATATAACATGTAACAAAAAAAGAAGGCCTTGATAGCCACAACCTATGTTGTCTTTATCTGGGTTTTTGGCAAAAAAGCTTTTGACTGTTTGAAAAAAGAACATATTGAGATGAAACCCTAGGGTTTCAACTGTGTACCTTTTTCTCCATTTTTTATGATAACTTGTCAAAACCCTCCCTCTGGGTATTCTTCTTGGCAAAATACATATCTTACTTTATAGCAAAAAACACTGAGGGTTTCATGTATTGATGTGGGTATTTCACATGTTTTAGAAGGAAGGCTTGTTCTTGGGCTTGCTATATATCATGCTCTTTATCTATGTGTAAAAGAGCCCTCTCCATCTTGCATAAGGGTTTTGAAAGTAGTATATCTGTAACCTTTTTCTTCTTCACTTGGTATATGTTGAAACTTTGTAGGCTTTTGTCAAGACCCATCTGGGTATGCAAGAAAATATATACATCTTACTGTATCCATAAAAAAGTGATAAGGATTTCATTGTATTTGGTTTTCTTGTAATTCTTTCTGCACTCCTTGCATACTGTGTTTCCTTGCAAAAAATATATGACTGTAACCACAAAGAAAGGAATGGTTATACTAACCCTAGGTAGGGGTTACATTGGTTGTATCTCCTTTATCCACTGCCAAATGTGGACATTGTTGACATATATGCTCCCTTTTGTCTTTCTTGATGATGAAGTGTACTGCTGCTCCATTTTATATATATTGTACCTCTTATATCTGCTCTTGTACTTGTATAATGAGGTAAAGATGAATCCTCTTCTCTCTTTTACCTTTTATATTGAAAAAATCTCCATCTATGATAGTTACAATTGATCTTGACTTGCAATATAATGAGGCACTGGAAATCATGAGAATGTTTTTGTTTCATATATTGCATATCTTACATGTTGTTTTGTCTTCTCTTCATCTCTGTCTTCTTAGCACATGATATGATCATTAGAATTTGCTCTCCTCTACACTGGATAGTGGCAACATTATGATGTTTTACTTTATGAGCTGCTCCAGTCTCCTTCTCTTGCTTGTAGAACATGGTGAACTATGTTTGTCTCTTTTATCCCACACATGTGGCATTCAACTTATATCTCTTTTATTGTTGTTCCATTGCTTCTAGATGGTTGTGATTCTATCTTTTTTCATTTATGCTTAGCATTTAGATGGCACTCTTCTTAATTCAGAGATGCATTACTCCCTTATGAGGACTATCCTTGACTTGACCTTGAATAAAGACTGTATCATATGATATCCAATGATAAACTGTCCCTCATGCTGCCCTCTTATATAGTTGCTTTATCTACAAGGTACATCTAGACAGCAAAATCATACTTCAATCACAACTAAGAGATGGAAAAGTACTTTCTATTGATCACTGTACCTTTTGTACTTGCAGTTGATATATCTTGGATGGGACATAGTTTATAAGAGCAACTGCCCTTTTGACTTTCTATCGTGATGATTCCACTTTGACTATAATAATGACTGTTCTTATGCATGGTATACCCTGTTTATGCATCTTGGTATCTTTCTTGAATGGTTAGGAATGGAACATATTGGGCTCTACCCTTGTGGGAGCCACATTTTTTCTCCACATGTTTTTTTTAAAGATCTTCAATGAATTTTTCATGTTCTTGCACAAGAAACACACATGTTAGATAAAAATGTACCTTTGATTTATGATGTAAGGCACTTGCTTGGTTGTCCTTTTCTACTCTGATACTCATCTTTGATTACTTTCTGTTTCTCTTAAATGATTCTGATCACTGGCACATGTCTGATTTGACTCTTTCATATGAAATGCCTGATGTGACAAGTTGATATGTCTACTTGATAAAAACATATGATAACATTAAATATCTGGATCTCTTATAGGACTTTCCCTATTTTTTTGCAGGTTCAATTGATGCAATTGGAGCTAAAGATTAGGACTGAAGATCAATTATCAACTAGGTCATCAACCTCCTTGCTTAGGCAATGATGGATATTTAGTTTTATCATGTGTTCTTCATTATTTCTTTATCATAAGATGTATAACTTGCATATGTCTGTATTGCTCAGTTTAGTTACTCCCATGTCTTGTGTTGGACACATTTGAACACTTCTTTTAAACATGATCAGTTAATTTACCTTATGCACTTGATGTATGTATATTTCCTTTTCAATCAATGCATAGGATAGAGTAATAGATACTGAATTTTATGTTCCAAATATGACATGAAATGACAGTTTAAATAAATATATTTCTTTCTTTCTTTCAAATATGATCAACTGAATAATCAATTTGTCTTATAACTCCTGAAAGATAACACCATGTTAGATCAACTGTATTTCTTGAATCTTTGATTTCTTGACATTCTGATTCACTTGTTATGATGATTCATCAGTCCTGATTGGACTGATGGGTTATCCTGACAACTGATATCTATTTCTGCTTTGTCAAGACATCAACTGTTCAATGAATGCAATAACTTAAAGTTTTCTTTTATTCTTCCTGAAACAACTGCACTTAGGTCTAACTAAATTTAGTGTGAACAAAATTTAGTAATAGTAACCATAAAGCATGACCATCAAAAGTAGAAACAACACTCCTCTTTTCTACTAGTTTCAATGGTGAAGGTGTAGATTTTGTTAGTGTAGGTTTTTATTTCCTAGTTGGGTTTTTTATTTTCTCTATATTCCTAGGCTTTTCCTACACCTTTTATTAATCTCACTTAGGTTAATAAAGCATGCTTAATTAGGTGAGTGGTTACGAGGTGTGACCTTCCTACATGTGAGCATCCATTATCTATCTTGGGAAGATACTTTGCTATCTTTAGTTCAATAGATGGTTGCTCCTGATTGCCACCTCCTCCGTCTCCCTGGTCTATATAAGCATGCTACCTAGCTTGTATTTTGTATATTTTTCTTTTACATCATCTTAATGCTATTTTGCTTCTAGTATTTGCATTACTCTCTTGGAGACTAACTCTGTTTTGCTATTTTGATTTGGTATCATTTGCATTCATAGTTTAGATATCTATTCTTTGTACTAGTTTTCTGGGTTAATAATCTTTTTAGATTCTAACATGGTATCAGAGCATTTTTAGTGTAGAATAGATTTTAGTTTCCATATTTGAGAGATTCAGGGTGGGCTATTAAATCTCATTGCAAGTTTTCAAAAAACCCAGTATGCTCTTCTCTTGCATCTTCAGATGATCTAGAGAATCAGAAAAGTCTAACGGAAACATTTTAATCTTGGGGGTTTGCACATGTTTTATGAAATCTAGATGATTTTACCATTTCTGGTTATACTGGCAGCATTTCTGGCTGTTCCAACGTGTCCAAGAGGCTCAAGAAAGTCATATTTGGCTTTTGTTTCATTGAAATTGTAGATTGTTTGACATAGTTGCAGAACCGAGGTTTTTAGCTAAGATCTAGAAAACAACTTTCATTCAGAGCATTTTCAGGACAAAAGGACCTTGCTATTGCGGTTGGAAGGCCTCACAGGTGAATTTTCATATATTATATGCCCATTTTCAGTGTCAGGAGTCAAAAAGGCAAAAAAAATTTGCCGGAGGCCATTTCGGCCCCCTAACATGCATATCTGTGCAAAAATTATTGTAATTTCCTACAAAAATATTAAATTTTTCAAAAAAAAAATTATAGTGCTTGAAGCACTGTGCAAGTGCTCAATCGCTGCATGATTAGAGGAATTTGGCCCCTATATAGAGGCGTCGGCCCCCTTTGGGATCAAGCCCCATTTGTGGGGACTGAGCCTCCCTTTGGGGTGCCAACCCCTTCCTTGGGCCTGCGTACCCATACAAGGCCATGTAAACTTTTTTCAGGGACTACCATTGTGGCCTTTGACCCCCACCATTGCTCTCTCGGCCTTTGAGCCATTCTAATTAATCTCTAATTCTTCTCTGGCCTGCATGCCCATCTTTTGGTGACTTTGCCATATTATTTTTTGTTATGCTAAAGTTAGCAGAGACATCACAATTGGTAGATGTTACTATTTTTAACTATGTTTTTACACTTGGCTGGAGGAATCATTATTTTTGGAAGAGACTACTAAAATTGGTAGGACCACTAAATTTAGCAGCACTTTTTGGTGGAGGGATTTTTTTTCTCAAACGATCCCCTCTCTGTTGGTGTTTTCAGTTTTGAAGACAAACTTTGAAGATTGATAACTTGAGCTCACGACCTCTGTTTCTCGAGCTTCTTTTTTTTACTTTGGTTATTTCTCTATGCTCTTCATGATGGTACAAATGATTCTTGATTCTGGTGCTTGGTGTTCCCAGAAATTATAGATTCTCACAGGTGATGCTGCCTAGTTCCCACTTTTTGGAACTTCGGAGGATCATAACTTTCACATATGACCTCATATCGAGGTGATTTTTTTTTGAAAGTGCATATTTTTTGAGTAGATCGCAATGGTGTTGTTATTTTTTCTTGTTAGAGTCTAGTATTGTACTTTTAGCATACACCCAATTTATGACAGTTTTGTAATGCATTGAGATCAAGACCACTTAGTATTTCTTGCTAGTGGCAATTGTAAATGCACTAATTATAAAGTGCCAAAATCATTTTTTCTTGGGGGGTTCTTTGATTGAGTGAAAAGGGGGGGTTGTTTTGGTTGTGTTCTCTTCTTTTCTACATTTCTTTATCATGGATCAAACAACTATGCCCATCCTAACTCCATACAACTACTTTGAGTGGAAATCACGCATGACAATCTACTTAAGGAAAGCTGGATTACATAGGATAACAATGGGACTTGAAACTGAACCTACTAAAGATGAAGATAAGCCTAAGTGGTTTAACAAATGTGATGAGGCCTATGGTACATTGTGTTTATCTATTTCTCCTGATTTGCTCTTTCACATTGAGTCTTTGAATTCATGAAATGAAATATGGACAAAGCTAGAAACACTATTTGGCACACAAGATTCAATGAGGAGTCATATGTTGGAAAATGAACTAATTAGTTTAAGTCCAAGCAATTTCAACACAATCCAAGATTTCTTCACAAAATTGAAGTCACTAAGGCTACAGTTAAAACAATGTGGAATTGAAAACAAAGATGAACAACTAATCCTTAGTATTCTCTCTAAGCTAAGCTCATAATATTTTGTATTTGTTTCTACCTTCTATGCTACTAAGGGTGCACTTGATACTCAATTCACCATGCCATCTTTATATGACTTTGCTATCTCTCTCACTCGGGAACAAGATAAGCTAATCTAGATGGGTACTCTTAAGTCCTCTAAGTCACATGCCCTGGCAGTCAACCAAGGTACAAAAGAACAGAAAGGACAAAGTAGTAACAACAAGAATAAGGACAAGAAACAAAATAATAGCAATGAGAAGAAGGATTAGATACCAGTTGCTTCAAAAGCAACTAATGAGACCCAATCTAATGTGCCTACTATAAAAGACCTGGTCATGATGAACATAACTGTTTGAAGAAACAAATTGATCACCTAACTCACATTCTTGAGAAGAATAATATCAGTGATCCTGAGTCTATCAAATAGAGTTCTAATGAGGGGTCTAACAAGGCAAAAGAAAAGAAAAAAGGGGAAAGGAAAGGGCAAGGCCTTTGTAGCAATTGCTTCTTCACCATCCACTTGGGTTCATGATTTGGGTGCTTCGCACCGCATGGTTTCATCTAAGGAAGAGCTTGCATCTTTGGAGCCATGTACTATGCCTCCTATTTTTATGGGTGATGACACTTCTGTTGAGGTGTGTGGGAGAGGGTCTGTTGATGTGGGGGATGGCACATTTTATAATGTTCTTTATGTTCCCTCATTATCAACTAATCTCCTATCAGTATATCAGATCACTCACACAAGTTCAGGCAAGCGGGTTGAGTTCACTCCTGATTCAGTGGAGATTCATGATTTTCACAGTAGTTCTACAGTTGCAGTTGGGAGAGAAGATCATCATTCATGACTCTATCTATTTTCCCACTTTGTTCCTGATCCTCCTTTGACTATTTTTCTCACTCATTCTGATGATGTGAGTAGATTATGGCATGAGCGGTTTGGCCATCTTAACTACCGCTACTTGTAGTAGATCAACCAGCAGAGCATGGTCATAGGGTTGCCTCCAGTTCACTTTTCAGGTGGTGTTTGCCAAGGTTGCATTCTTGGTAAGCATCCTAATAAAAATTTTGACAAAGGGAAGGCATGGGGAGCTTCACAGATACTAGAGTTAGTTCACAATGATTTGGCTGGTCTATTCTAGTATCCTTCATTCAGCAAGGCTAGATATGTCCTAACATTCATTGATGACTTTTCTCGTTATACTTGGGTGTACTTTCTCAAATAGAAGTCAAAGGTATTTGATCATTTTTAGGACTTCAAAACTTTTGTAGAGAATCAATCTAGGAAAGCCATCAAAGTTTTGTGCACTGACAATGGTGGTGAGTATGTCAACCATTGATTTGAGTGGTTTTACACTTTAGAGGGGATTGATTTGCAACATTCAGTTCCACACAATCCTCAACAGAATGGTGTTGCAGAACAAACGAATAGGTCCTTGAAGGAAATGGTGAACTGGATGATTCACTCCAGATCTCTTGCACCACAATATTGGGCAGATGCCATTAATTGTGCTTGTTATATCTAGAACCATGTTCCTCACCGAGCCTTGAAGGGAGTCACTCCTTTTGAAGCTTGGAGTGGTCAGAAACCATCAGTTAAGCACTTTCATGTTTTTGGTTCTCCTGCATGGGCCCACATTCTTGCAAAGAAACTCAAGGCCTTGGATCAGCAGAGCAAACGTTGCATATTTGTAGGTTTTCCTGATGATGTGGAGGGTTATCAGTTGCTCCATCCTACTACACATGAGTTGTTCATTGAGAGGAGTGTTCAGTTTGAGGAGGGCTCTTCGAGCTCACTTTCTATCACTTCTCCACCTCCTTCTACATTGATATTAGAGTCACTTGGGCTACATGGATCTTCTGATGAGTCAAATTCACCTAAGCAGTCTTCTACCTCCACTTCTGATGCTGAGAGAGATTCAGAGGACTCACCTCCTTTTTCTCCTAGTCATCATTTAGAGGGTGATGATTCTCCTCCACATTCTCCATTTTCTAGTGACTTTGGGCTAGATAGACTTTGCAGTCTGTAAGTGATTAGGTTGGGGATCCATCAGACACCAGGTGGACTCGTTCACAATTCCAGGATGCTCCACATGTCTTCAATGGTACTGCCTTAGATCCATAGTCTTTTCACAAGGCTTATGGTATTCTTGAGTGGGATACAACTATGCATGAGGAGTATAGTTCCTTAATGAGGAACCACACTTGGGATCTTGTCCCTCTTCCTAAGGGAAGAAAAATTGTTCGATGTAAGTGGATCTAACTTGTTTGATGTAAATAGATCTATCAGACAAAATTTGTAGTAGATGGATCAGTTGACAAGTATAAGGCTCGCTTGGTCACCAAAGGATTCTCCCAGGTTCCCAGGATTGACTACTCTAAGACTTTTGCGCCAATTGCCCAAATGAATTCCATCTAACTTATTCTTGCCATTGTTGCAGCTAATCATTGGGAAGTACACAAGATGGATGTGAAGAGTGCCTTTCTTCACGGTGACCTTCAAAAGGAGATCTACATGGAGCAACCACTGGGGTTCGTTCAAGACTCTTCACTTGTGTGTCATCTTCAGAAGTCTCTCTATGGCCTTAAACAGGCTCCTTGGACTTGGTATGCCAAGATGGACTCCTTCCTTCTAATAGTTGGGTTCACTCAGTGCCATTCTGATCCCAATGCCTACATTCTACAATAGGATGATTCACTCCTATTTCTGGTTTTGTATGTGTTAGCACATAATTCAATTTTGGGTCATACAAATTTTGTTTTCCCCTTTCAAGGTTTGTAATGCATTTGTCTAAGTCCTAAGTATTGTTTTATCCTTTGTTGCCTTTGAAAATTCCTTAGAAGTTGCACATCTCCAAGGTTTCACAACTCGGTCGCTAGTTTCTAGAGTTTCCTAACCAAGTCATGGGGTTCCAAAGTTTCCTAACTCCTTGACCTCCCGACTAGGCATTTCTTTTGTTAAGTCTTTTAGCATGAATTCACTTGTCTCTATGGTTGGCAAGTCAGAGGTTTCTGAAACTTCATAACCTTCTACTCATTATTCTGAAGTTCTAGTTTCTCACGACTTTGCAAAAATAAGGTTGCGATCCAAATTTCAAAGCAATCTCTGTTCATTTAATGATGTGTACGACACGTCCGACAAATGTCTTTCCAAGATTTTCAAAAAATGAGCAAATCTCCAAGTTATTCTTTCAAGGTGGGAATTGAATGCCACGTCAACTCAACATTTAAAGCACGTCATGTTGAGATAACGACATGTTCATTTATACATGGTGGTGGACTTTTCTCTAAGTTAGTCAGCTGCTATTGCTTCTACTCTCTACCATTATCTTCTCAGAACATAGCTATTTTTCTTGGTGCTTTCATGCAGCTGGGATGAAATTTAAATACCAAGGTGCTCCTCATTATTCTAGTATCAAGAGTAACTAGTCTAGTGTGAAGGATACCAAGCTCAGACACATTGACTTGGGGGAATTTTGGGCTCATCTGCAACAGGATGATAGGTTGCCATTTGCAGAGAAAATCTTGCAGAGCCATTTGGCACACGTTGGAGGTTTTCCAACTTCTGTGCAGAGTGTGGACTTAGTAGCTACATGTGCAAGGAGATACATCCTGGAAACTCTGAAGATTAAAGCTAAAGATGGGTCTGTGGTGGTGAAGATAGATTCTAGAACAATTTCTTGTGCGTTGAGGATTCTGGAAAAAGGTAATTTTGAAGATATGTCTGTCACAGTCGGAATGGAATTCTTTAGAGAAAATTAGGATTGGTGCAAGAACTCTATTGCATAAAGTTGGTTAAAATATGAGAAAAGAGGTAAGTCCCAATTGCCTGCAAAGCTAAAAGGAACTCATTTCAAAGATGAAATTTCTGATATCATCACCCTGTTACATCGTGTGGTTGGGAGTGCAAATACATATTCTTTTGGAAATTGGATGTGTCAGTTCATTTTGTTGATATGTAGTGAGAATCAGTTTATTAATTGGGCTGAGATCATAAGTCATCACTTGAATGAGCAACTAGTTAATTTCCAACAGACTCCTACATTTCATATGTGCTCATACTTAATATATATCTTAGCTAGTCAAGAGGTTGTCTAGGCTAGGTTAAAACCTCAAGGGTCATTGACACCAGACACGCCTATGTACAATTATTTTCCCCAACTTACTAAAGACTTTGGGATGAAATATTTCCACCGCATTAATGATGCTTTCTTGATGTTTGTTGTAAGAAAACTAAATGGAAACCCTGAACTCAGAATTTATCCTAAGGCTGCCTCTTTGATTATGGAGTTTGGGATTTTTTATATTCAATTCAACAGGTTTACTTATCTACAGATAGGGGGTTATGAAAAGGCCCCAACTAAATTGCCTCGATATGCTAATGATTTTCTAGTTTTCTTGGAAGTTTGTAGGCAAATGGTTGTTGTGAATGTTAAGTACCAAAGCATGAGGAAGAGGGGGTATGTTTTTCCATTGACTTTATCCTCTTATACTTGTAAAAGTAATGATGTCACTAAAGGGGCAAAACAAACCCTTAGTGAATTCAATTTTAACTCCTTGTCAATGAGAGCCAATTTCGATAGTAAAAATTATGTAAAGCAGAACTTTCATGGCTCTGGTTCATATGAACATCATTCACGTTTGGAAGATTTAGGGGAGGATTGCATAGATGATCGAGAAGTTTAGAGAAGGGATTGCATGAGACTCACTTTGGGTCAAATCTAGGCCTTCGATCTCTCTTTCCATGTTCCAGATGGAATTGAAGATAATTCAGAAGTTATCGATGTAGGGTATCAAGCCCTGATTTCAAAACCCTTTCCTTGAATTAATTGATCAAAGAAGGAGGTGGTGAACTTAGAAGTTTGTTTTGCTTCGGTGTTAAAAAGAACTAAAAATTGGTTGACAAGAAAATGGCGAGGAAATGCAGGCTCTCCCTATGAATAGAGAACATCCCAAGCCAATGAACAATGGTCTGCGCAGAGTTTTGGTGCCTGTACTACATCAGGGAGACAAGAAGTGACACCATCTAACACTAGTTCCCAGTTTGGAGGAAACGGTGAAAGGCCTAACGAAATTGTGAAACTGAAGTCAACATGTGAGCTAGGTGGTTTGCCTTTGCCTACCTTGAGAAAGAAAAATACTCAAGTGAAGTCTATGCATGTAGATTTTGACACCATTTTCTAGCAAATTGCTGATGATGGTTCATTCCCCTTGTTATTTGATGTTCCCTCTTCCCCCGTTGATAAAGAAGTTCCCATTTCTATTTCTATTGATGATCAAAGTAAAACTGTTCCAAGTAATAAGGATACTAGTGCTGTGTCGTCTTCCCCGGGATGGTTGAAGAAAGTAGTAGATAAGAAAAGAAAAAGTGTGCCAATAGTGGCAATTGAGATAGATACAGTTGCTAAGTTATTACAGAGTACCTCAAATCCCAAAAAGGCTAAGAATGGTGACCGATACTACTTCAGGCCATCAAATGCTCGAAATTGCTGACCCTATGAAGGACTTGAATGAAAACAAGATAACTGAGGCTAACTATAAGATAAGCCATATAGAGTTAGGTCCCTCCACTCTTGAAGGAGATGCCTATCACACAAATTATTCTGTAAGTTCCTTGATTAAAAGAGCGAAAGAGGAAAGGAAAGAAAATATAAACTTGCAGTCTCATGTTCATTCTCTAAGTAATTTTATCTAGTCTATTGTAATGCCTACATCCCATGATGCTTCCAGCTCTAATATCATAGGCATTGATGCTAATACGATGCAATAGATAAAGAAAAATTTGAGTTTTGCTAAAGCTGTAAGTGAGGGGATTAGAAAATTATCTTGTGAAGCTCTATTTTTCCTTAGCAGGTCAGTGCAGTCTTATACTCAAGTACACAATAAGAGGAAGGAGTTGATTGCTGAGCTTCATCAAGTGAGGAAAGAACAAGGTAGCACTTACATGCTTTGAAAAGAGGTCTAAGATTTAGTAGCCATGGATTCTCTCACACTCATCAAGGAAGAGTTGATTAATGGCCCTCAGGATGTAGATCTTTCCTGGAATGATTCATTAGAATGAAAATTATCTATGTATGATAATTTTATTGTTGAAATTAACAAGGTACTAGGTCAATACCTCGATGTGATGATTGAGATAAAAAAGGATTGCAATTAATTGGAGGTAGACATTACAGATGAGTTTGGAGAAAATCTATTGGAAATGAAGGAAATCACTTTGAAGTTCAAAGAGGTGTTTGACAAAGAGATTGCTGATCCTGAAACCATCATTGGAGAATCATTGGGGAAATTGGGTCTCGTGCAGGTATATCTTAATTCCTTCAAGACCAAAGATGACGACTTCCATGAAACCTTAGCAGGAGCTAATAAGGTGTTTACCGAATGTAGGACCAGACTACAGATTACAACCACACCTGGGAGAAAGATCATCACCTCTATTGTGACCAAGTATAGAGAATATAAGACAAGAATGAAGGTACGTGAATTTTTAGCAGAAGAACAAAATGGTGAAAGTGTTGAAGACCCGATGGAAGGCGAAGGGGTGGCTACATGATCTATTTTTGTTTTATGTTATTTCTTTAGTTTGGCTCAAACTTATTTTCAAGACTTTATTATTATTTTAAAACAGTTGTATCCAAGAAACTGTTCTATTTCCAAGACAGTTATTATGTGGATGTTATAAATATATGTAGATGGGATGTAGTGTGGATTGTTTTTGGGAAAACTTTATTTTTCTCATAAAAGTAAAAACTCTATTATACTATTTACTTTCAATTACTTCAATATAGAAGAAATATATGGTGAAGTTTGAGCAAGCATAAACTTTGTGTTATGGTGTTTGAATGTTATTCTTCTTATGTTGAATATATTGCCAGTGGTTATCTTTATCTGTATTGGAGTATTGGATGTTCATTTTGTTGGAATCATTTGCCATTGCGCCAAAAGGTTGAGCTATCAACGCTCGCTACAAACGTCAGACTTAACCCAGATCCACGGGAGGCTCACTGCCATGTCACGAATCCTGAGGTCAATGTTGAACACCTCACTGACAAGGGGTAGCTCACTGCCAACAATACCCCCCTCAACGCAACCCTAGGGATTCAAACCTGTGACCCATGGCTCTGATACCAATTGTTGGAATCGTTTGCCATTGTGCCAAAAGATCAAGCTATCAACACTCGCTACAAATGCCAGACTTAACCTAGATCTACAGGAGGCTCACTGCCATGTCAAGAATCCTGAGGTTAGCGTTGAACGCCTCACTGACAAGGGGGCAGCTCACTGCCAACACATTTTGCTTCATTGCTACAAGGTGTTTATTTTTGAATGAATATTTCATGGTGATGGATATATAATTCTTTATTCAGTGTAGTGATTGTTTTGAAGTCTTTGAACTTCTTTTTGAGATTTCAGTTGTGGTAGAATTGTAAGGTTTCCTTTCAAAGCTTTCTGGTTAAAAGCATTACCTTTTCTTTTCTTTCTGGTCAAAAGCAATACAAATTTAAATTCATTGTATATCTTAGAAGGTAGCTGCCACTTTGTAAAATAAGAAGAGAATTGATTATGAAATACCATTATAACCGGTTCAACTATTAGTACATTTGTCATTTCTGGGGCATGAGAATATAGAGTTAGGTCACAAATCTATTTACTAACAAATTTTTGGCGACTCTACTAGGGACTATTTATTATTAGATATGTATTATGAGTTGCTTTGTGATGGAAATTCATGGTTCTTCAAAGACGCAATGCTCCCATTCTCTAGCCTAACATAGATTGGTTGGTTGGTGATCAAGAGGATATAATTACTGGTCTTCAGTTACTTGCTTGGCAACAAAGAAGAACCAATTTTCAATACAACTAAGTTAACGACGTGTTATAAGAAGAAGAAAAACTTGGTGAAATTATAAGAGACAATGCTAGGCATTTTGGGGACACTCAAGAAATTATTTTTTTAGAGAACATGGTACCTATTCCTCAGAGAGAAAGAGTCTTTCCTGTACAATCTCTCCTAACAATCGGCCCAGAAACTAGGCTGCCAATCAAAGGAACCAACTAAACAAACAAAAAAATCTTCCACGAAACAATTAGTAAGTGAAGTTGGCGACTCTGTAACTTCTTATTGTTGTTTTTTTAAAAACTATCTTCTAAAAGGTATACTAGGGGAGATAGAAAGAAAGGAATTTGGGATGAAGATTTTGAATTATTAGAAGCGGTTAATTTCTCTTCTTTCCCACTTAACCGAAAGGTTAAGTCTATTACTAGGCTGTCATCCCCTCCTCCTAAACAAAATACTACCAGTACTCCTAGTGTATCTTGTCAAGCCCTTCTCCTGCATGAAACAATCCTTCCTCTGCAAGTTAGCTTTCTTGCTACTATGGTTCAACCTCCACCTATCCCATGGGGAGCCACAATAGGTCCCCTCAACTTAGGAGCTCAGTTATATGATTTGCCAAAGTGTTCAGGGAAAACTATACCTAAGTTCAGAGGAGATGGGAAGGTCACTCTTGAAGAACACATGCAATCCTTCTTTGTTGCTTCTTCTATCCTTGTTGTGCAATACGAAGATGTCTCCATAAGGCTCTTTGTGGAATCTTTAACCGATGCTACTGCTAACTAGTTATACCACCTCCCAAATGGTTCCATTAGAGACTGGGCTACCTTAAGATCCAAGTTTGAAAGTCAGTTTAAATCTGCAGAGAATGAACAAGTCCTTGTCTCTCAGTTAGCCTCTATGAAAAAGGAAGTACATGAGCCTATGAGAGAATTTGTGGCCAAATTCAACAAACTGGTCAATAGGATTCCTGAGGACATGATGAGGCCTGAAGATGTTCTATTAAAGTGCTTTTTCATCAATACTCTTCCACTAGATGTTAGTTTTACCATCAAAAGAGAAGGTGCGGCTGATTTAAATGTAGCTCAAGAAAGGGCTATATCCATAGAGGATGACTTGATTATTGCTGGGAAATGGAAGAAAGAACTTCAAACAAGCAAACCCTCAACAATAAATTCCACTGATCCTATTATACAAAGGTTGGCTAATGATATCATCACTTTGAAAAGACAAATGCCTAAAGGTTTCTAGCAGCCACCTTATCAGGATATACCAAGAAAGGATTATGGACCTCAAGGAAACTATAATAAAACATTGCCATTAACTGGTCCATCTTAGAGATTGGTTATCGAAGGAGGCCCCTCTACTAGCAAGAACAATCATATGATGTGCAATTTTCATTTGACCTCTGATCATGATGGAACTACCTACCCGAAAATGGTTAGATTCATGCAAATGTTCTCAACCAATGAGCATGTTGAGGAACCTTATGTGGAAGAACCTAGACAGTCTCATGATGCCAGTGTAAATTTCTTTGAGTATGAATCTGATGAGGAGGCTGGAGAAGATGTATACACCGAGATTGAGAATTCCAATTGTGTAGTCTTTACAATGGGCCAGCAAGCACAGAAAGGACAAGAACATAAAGGTCAGGTTGGCAGTTCATCCTCTACTCCAAAATACATCCTGACAAGACAAGCTGCTCCTAATTTCAAGAAGTCAGAGTATGTTGTACCCAAAAATACATCAATTGAGGTACCACCTGCTCCTTCCTCTAATGTACTTGTTTCTAGTTCATTTGATATAATTGAGTCATGTAAAAATACAAAAATTCACATCTCCCAAGATGAATACCTCAGGGTCAATCCTTCTAAACTAGATAGGCTAGTCAGATACATTAAGCAAGAGCCTTCACCCTCTCAATGTAATGCCCAAGTGTCTAGTAAAAATGAAGTACATGTTGAGAAACAAAACTGCTCAAATTCCAATGACAAGAACTCAGATCAAAAGAAACCCTTTGCAAAACTTGAGCCTTTCTATGTGTCACTATATATAGCCGGCATGAGGCTGAGTAATTGTGTCATTGATTCTAGAGCTTATGACAACGTAATGCCTACCCAAGTGGCCAAAGCTTTAGGTTTGTCTTTCACTTCTTCACATGGTAGGTGTTTCTCTATGGATGGTTCACCAATCCCTATTATAGGGTAAATCAAAGATGCTCAGGTTGCCTTAGCTGCCTTTCCAAAGAAGAGATTGAAGTTGACCATTCTGGTTGCTGATATTCTTGCCAGTTATGGAATGCTCTTAAGTAGGAGTTTTTGTAGAGACCTGGGTGGTGAAATCTAGATGGACTAGTCCCATGCTTTAATACCCTTAGATGGGAAGAAAGTGCACCTTAATCCAGAGCCGAAAGCCAAGTTTACAGTGTTAAAATTAGGGGATCCAAGAGCAGACATCCTTTTTGTAGAAACTGGACTGGGTACCTACATGTGCACCTCAATGAAAGAGGAATGTTCAAGCCTCATTTGCCTTGATTCAATTCATGAGTTGTGGACACTAGAATTTGATGGAAGTTGTTCTAGTGTTGGATCTGGTGTGGGAGTTGTTTTAATTTCACTGGACGGTTACAAATTCCCTTTTACTTATAAGCTGGAGTTTGAAAATACCAATAATACAACAGAATATGAAGCTCTATTACTTGGCCTGGCCTTGGCCAAAGAAAAGGGAATAAAATAGTTGAGAGCCATGGGTGATGCAGAGCTGATTATCAAACAAATTAGGAAGATATACATTGTGAAAAATGGTAGGCTGAGACATTATAGAAACAGGGTATGGGATTGTATTGAGGACTTTGATGCTTTTTCTATAGAGGCAATGCCTAGGGATCTTAATACTAGAGCTGATTCATTAGCAAACTCTTCATCCTTGCTATTGCCACATCTAGATTTCAAGGATAAACCATATAGAATTAAAGTTGTGTATCACCCTAATGTGCCTAACAATGTGAATCACTGGCAAGTTTTCAACAATGATAAACAAATTATTGCATTTCTAGAAAAAGTTGAGGCCTTTGCAAACATTTTCTTTGAGGGTAGTGATGATAAGAGTAATGATATTCTAGAGGGTGATATTAATGCTCCTGATGGCAAGGGGTCTGAATTGATTCAATTGAAAAGTAATAAGATTCCTAAGTGTCTAGTCTCTCTTGAGGACTTATTCAACAATCATGATCAGTATCTGAAGCAAAAGGGTAAAGTTTTTGTTGAATCATTAGCTAATTTCAATCGTGTCAATATTGGCATGAAAGAAGATCCCAAAATTGTTTGTATAGGAAAGTGTTGTTCCCCTCAGGAGAGGGAAAGGTTAATCTCTTTGTTAATCCATTACAGAGGTGTTTTTGCATGGTGTTATGCTGATTGGAAGAGATTTAGGAATGGTGAATTATAACATAAGATTCCATTAAAACCTGGTGCTATGCCTTATAGGCACAAACAATGAACCTATAATCCCAAGGTAGCAGAAGCTATTTTCAATGAGATAGATAAAATGTTAAAGGCAAGAATTATTTATCCCATTCATCATTCCACATGGGTAGCCAATATAGTTCCTGCCAAAAAAAAAGAATGGGGAAATAAGGATTTGTGTTGACTTTAGGAACTTGAATCAAGCCTCCTTGAAAGATAACTACCCGCTATCTATTATGGATCATATATTGCAGACGGTTGCTAGTTCTGAAATGATGTATATGCTTGATGGGTTTTTAGGTTATAATCAAGTTGAAGTAGCCCCAGAGGATCAGCATAAGATGTCATTCAATACTCCCATTGGTGTCTTTGCATATAATAGGATGTCGTTTGGTCTCATAAATGCAAGAGCAACTGTCCAGAGAGCTATAGATCTGTCATTTGGTGATTTGAAGAATAAAATCATTGTTGTCTATTTGGATGATTTAATAGTATTTTCTAAGAAGAGAGCTAATCACCTACATGATCTTGAAATAGTATTGTAGCGTTGCAGAGAACAGGGGATCTATTTAAATCCTAAAAAATCTATCTTTGCTGTAATTAAAGGAAAGCTCTTGGGACACATCATTTCAAAGGATGAGATTAGGGTTGATCCTGAAAGAGTGAAGGCTATGATGCAATTGGGATTACCCACAAACAAAGATAGCATCAGATCTTTCTTTGCCAAGTAAACTTCTTGACAAGGTTTGTACCTAACTTTGATGAACTGATGAGGCCTATCGCTGACATGATGAAGAATAAACCTATTTTCAAATGGAGTAATGAAGAAGAACATGCCTTTGATGATATAAAAACTACTATTACTAATGCACCCACATTGGTACACCCTGATTTCATGAGAAGTTTCATCATTTATTGTTATGCATCGGAGCATACCTTGTCAACTACTTTAATGCAGAAGAATGAACAGGGTATTGAGTCTCCTAGCTCTTTCATGAGTATGCTTCTTAAAAAGTATGAACTTAAGTACTCTCCATTAGAGAAACATGCATATGTTGTTGTGAAAGCTTTGAAAAGCTTTAGGTTTTATGTTCTGCATTCCCACACTACTGTCTTTGTATCTGAGACTGTTATTAAAAGTATCCTCACTCAGCAAGAAATTGGATGTAACAAACGAGGATCTTGGATAGCAAAGGTGCAATAATATGATGTAGATATTAAACCTACCAATTTGGTTAGAGGCAAAGGTATGTGCAAGATGATTACAGGAAATAAAGTTGCTAAATAAGAACATCTACCCTTAGTTCTTTTCATTAGTACAACAGATGAATGGTTTTCTAACGTCTCTTATTTATTAACTTATGGTGATTGTCCATCACACTTATCAGCCAAAGAGAAAAGAAATCTGAAGCTCAAAGCAAGTAAGTATGTTCTTTGGGAAGGAAACCTGTACAAAAGGGGTGTGGATGGGACATTCCTTAGGTGTGTTGATAAAAAGCAACAAAAGAAATTGTTAAAAGCTTTTCATAACGAAGCATGTGGTGGGCATTTTTCAGCCTCAGTAACAACTTTCAAAATTTTATGTCAATGTTTCTATTGGCCTGGTATGTTTAGGGATGTTCATGAATGGGAATCCAAGTGTGAAAAATGCTTGAAGTTCACTGATAGACCCTGTCTTGCAACATTGCCTCTGAAACCTGTGGTGATAGATGAACCTTTCCTACAGTGGGGTTTAGACTTTATTGGCCCTATTAACCCCAATTCCAGTGTTGGACACACACACACACACATCTTGACTGCAACTGACTATTTCACCAAGTGGGTTGAAGCTATCCTGGTCAAACAGACCACTTCAGAGATTATGTGCAACTTCTTGAAAGAAAACATTGTAGTGAGGTTCGGTATTCCAAAGAAGATTGTTACTGATAATGCTAGTTCTTTTTCATCCTCTGAAATCACTCTCTTCTACTATGATTATGGTATCATCTTAGCACATTCATCTAATTATTATCCCCAAGGCAATGGACAGGCTGAGTCTAGTAATAAAAATTTGATTTCCATTGCCAAGAAATTAGTTGATGAAAACCAAAGGGAATGGCACAAAAAGTTATATGACACTCTATGGGCATACCAGATAACATATAAAAGAGCTATTGGCATGTCACCTTTTCAATTGGTGTATGGTGTAGATAGTGCTATACCAATCCCTTTGGAGCTTTCAGCCCTAAATTTACAGAAGGCAATAGAGGGTGAACAATTTCATTCAACACTAGAAAAGAGAATCCTTTACTTGAATAGATTGGAAGAACGAAGAGAGACAGTTGCAAACAAAATTGCTAAACATCAGCAAATGGTCAAGAGAATTTTTGATGGAAGGGATAGACAAAGGAGTTTTGTGGTTGGAGACTCTATACTTCTTTTGGATAGAAGGAGAGAACCGAAAGGAGCACATAAAAAGTTTGATTCTCTATGGAAGGGGCCTTTTCTGATTAGACAAATCATTGGTGATAATTCTTTCTTGTTGGCTTATCTAGATAGTACCCCTTTACCTCTTGCCTATAATGGGCAAGATTTGAAAATGTTCAATTGGTGATGATCTTGAGTTTGTCCTTGTATCATAGTTTACTTCTATTTCTGTTTCATTTTGGTTTGTTGTTATTGTTTTGTCTGTTAGAAATGAAAGCAACATCACTTCAATGGAAATCTGATTCGAGATAAATTTTAGCAATCTTGAACTGTGTGTTATTAATGGAGATTGTAACAAAACATAAAACCCACCATAGAAAAGATGTCAAACATGAAGAACTCAACACAATGTTTACGTGGAGAAAACCCTTGCAGGTAAAAAAACTCCACCAAGAAAGAGGTACAAGTTTGTATTAATCTCAACAAGATTGTACAATACATCAACTACACAACTCTCTCCACAAGTATTCAATCTGACAACATTTCGGCAGCACCCGAGTACCTAAAATCTATATTACAGCAACAAATACATGGAAAATACTTATATAAATGTTTTCCAACTCATCCTAGGCATTCACCTTCTATCTCCTAAGATTCTCCAACCTGTAAACATTAATTACCATCTTACAAGCATCTTACACTTGTCCAAAAATAGCCATGCAAAGGTTGGGGGCCCAAGACTAAATCTGGCCTCTTACAACATCTTATGATGCATCATAACCATCATAGATTTTACAAAAGAGTATCTTTCCAAGATAGGAACCTTGGGCTAAATATAGAAAATGTACAACTAACATATCCATCATATGCATCATAGAATCTCATAATCTTATGCCAACTTGCAGCTGTCATAGATTCACTTACCAAACATTATGATAGTTGTCATACATGCCAAAAATAGTATATTCCTCAAGGGACTATGCCTACCCTCATTTACTTTGATTTTTTACATTTTCCAATAGTAAAAGTCACTTCATATTTACCTCCGGTTACTCTGAAATTACCCCTGCCAGTGAAACTAGTACATCTCCTCATGGATAATTACAACTTACATATAATAAATGGAATAAATACAATATTGGGATTTACAAGGTTAATGGCACCTTATTCCAACGTTCTCCCACTTGATATTATACATTGTAAATCAACCCATAGGAAATATAAAATAATCAGGCACTAGAAATAAGGCCCATGGCCTCTCTGCACCACATGAACTTCTCTATGCTCACAGGCTTGGTCAATGAATCTGCAACATTCTCTTGAGTGTCTATCTTCTTCAGCTTAATCTCTCCATTTGCAACCAACTCTCGAAAAAAGTGATACTAAACATCAACATGCTTAGTTCAAGCATGATACATGGGATTCTTGGCCAAACAGATAGCACTCTGGCTATCACAACCAATCTGAATGATCCTGCAATCAAAACCAATACCTGTACACAGTCTCCTCACCCAAACTGCCTCCTTAGAGACATGAGTAACAGCCATATACTCTGCTTCTGTGGTGTACAAAGCAACGGTGGGCTGCCTCTTACTCATCCGACTCACTGCACCTCCAAACAGAGTAAACACATAGCCACTAGTGGACCTTCGACTATCCAAGTCACCTGCCCAATCTGCATCA
Source organism: Cunninghamia lanceolata (assembly GCA_027924645.1). Classification (NCBI taxonomy): domain Eukaryota; kingdom Viridiplantae; phylum Streptophyta; class Pinopsida; order Cupressales; family Cupressaceae; genus Cunninghamia; species Cunninghamia lanceolata. The sequence continues at coordinate 1,617,247 of BSBN01000792.1, read as the reverse complement.
ACAAAACCCTGTATGTCAAAAGATTTATCAGTACTATCAGTACCAGAATAAATCAAACAATGATCAGGAGTACCTGCAAGATATTTAAACACCATCTTTGCATAATTCCAATGTTGTCTACCAGGGCTAGACATAAATTTGCCCAAAACTCCCACTGCTTGGGCAATATCTGGTCTAGTGCAAACCATTGCATACATCAAACTCCCTACAACACTAGCATATGGCACATTAGACATATCCTCAAAATCATCCTTAGTCTTTAGACACATATCTAATGAAAGCTTAGTACCAATGGGTAAAGGAACTCTAACTGGGTTACAGTCCTACAAACTAAACCTCTGCAAAATAATATTCACATACTTACTTTGTGACAACCAAAGCTTTTTGTTAACTCTATCCCTCCTGATCTCCATTCCCAAATTATACCTTGCAGCACCAAGATCCTTCATCTCAAATGCACCTAAAAGTTGGGCTTTAAGCTTACTAATCATACCCTTAGTATTGTTGAAAAGCATGCCATCAACATACAAAGCAATAACCAGTATAGAATCATCAACACAATAAATGTAAACACAATGATCATCCTCACTTCTAAGAAAACCCAATTTCAAAATAAATGAATCAAACTTTTGATACCACATTCTGGGGGACTGTTTCAGACCATAAAGAGACCTCTTTAACCTACAAACCCAATGTTCTTTTCCTTTTACCTCCAACTCTGTAGGTTGTTGCATATAAATTTCTTCTTCAAGATCTCCATGCAAGAACATAGTCTTAACATCCATTTTCTCAATCTCCCAATCATAAGTTGCAATAATGGATAAAAGAAATCTAATAGAAGTCAATTTAGCAATAGGAGAGAATATCTCACCAAAATTAACTCCCTCTCTCTGGGAGTAGCCCTTAGCTACCAATCTAGCCTTGTACTTCTCCAATGACCCGTCTGCTCAAACTTCTTCTTGAAGACCCACTTACAACCTATAGCCTTTCTTCCTTTGGGCAAATGAACAAGATCCTAGGTGTTACAAGAGTCTAAAGCCATCATCTCCTCCTACATGGCTAACTACCAAGACTCACTATCATCTACAGAAATAGCTTCCCTGTAGAATCTAGGTTCATTGTTAGTACTCAATAAAGCATATACACAATGGAAATCTGGTGGGCTATACCTATCAACTAGATTCTGTTGTCTTATGGATCTCCTCAAGGGTGGAGTAAGAGACTCTACTCGTTCTTCTGCATGATCATCTGCAACAACTTCTTCTATAACAACAGACTCATCTTCATCAGAACTACTCAAATCTTCTTCTTCTTCACCCCCCAATCCATCATTCTGCTCTTCCTGAGATGCATCTTGTTGGTCTAAATCAAAGTGCACCTTCTTTACCTTTTCTTCTTTTTCTTTTGGTTGCTCAGGTTCAAAAATAGCTCTAAGTTCCGTGAAAATAACATCTCTAGAAAAGATAATCTTGCGGGTTAGTGGATTCCAAAAATTATAACCTTTCACATTATCACCATATCCAATGAATGTACACTTTTCAGCCTTTGGATCCAACTTAGATCACTTTTTCTTAGGCACATGAACAGAAGCCTCATAGCCAAAAACCCTTAAATGTGAAACAAAAGGTTTCTTACCTGTCCACACTTCATAAGGTGTCGAATCAAGAGCCTTACAAGGAGATATGTTTATCAAGTAGCAAGCAGTACACACAGCCTCTGCCTAAAATCATTTATCCAACTATGCATCACTAAGAATACTTTTGGCTCTTTCCATAATTGTTTGGTTCATCCTTTCTACAACACCATTCTGCTATGGTGTATATGGAGTTGTCTTTTGTCTGATTATACCTGCATGCTTACAAAAATCATCAAATTCCTTATAGCAATATTCCCCTCCATTGCCAGATGTTAATATTTTTATCTTTAACCCTGATTGGTTCTCTACTAAGACTTGGAATTCCTTAAACTTAGTGAAAAATTTAGATTTATGTTTCATAAAATAAATCCATATATATCTGGATACATCATTAATGAAGGTGACAAAATAATGAGATTTTCCAATAGGTTCAATATCCACAGGTCCAAACACATCCATATGAATAATCTCTACTTTCTCTTTTGTTCTATTGCTTCCTGAAGGAAATGATTTTCTATTTTGTTTACCAAACACACAATGCTCACAGAAATCAAAGTGCTCATCAGAATAGGAGAAATCGTCCAACAATTCTTTATTCTTAATAGTTTTTAATACATTATTGCTTGTGTGGCCCAATCTACGGTGCCACAACATACATGTATTTTTAGTAGTGGCCTCAGATACATAGGAGGCATTATTACTGTAGTGGCTTCAAGCTTAAACAATTTCCCAAATCTCTTCCCTTTTGCTACCACCAAGTTCCCTCTCACCAATCTGCAACCATGCTTGTCAAATGTCACATGCATTCCCAAATCATTCAACTTCGAAACTAAAATAAGATTTCTAGCTAATCTAGGAACATGCAAAACACTAGGAAGGGTTTTAATCCTCCCATCACTAAAACACAACAATACCTTTCCTTTCCCGACAATCAGATATGAAGAGTTGTCACCAATGTAGATATTACCTCCATCATATTATTCATGTGTGGAGAACCATTCCTTATGTAGGGTCATATGAAATGAGCATCCTAAATCAACCAACCAGTGATCATTAGAAACAACATTACATGCAAAAAGTAAAACTTCTTCACCTGTATTTGAGGACTTATTTGAAGCACTCTCCCACTGTTTCTTGGGGTTTCTGCACTCCTTCACATGTCCCCTTTTACCACAATTCCAACACTTAACTCTGTTCTTTTTACCAGGAGTCTTAGACTAGCCCTTGGACTTGTCCTTAGCCCCTTTTTGATCTCCTTTAGGTCCCCTTTCCTTAGACCTTCCCCTGACACTGAGAGCATCCCCTGAACTATCCGAACTCTTCTTCCTCAATTCATGTGACAGTAGCACTGAAACAAGAGCATCCAACTTTGGATCCACAAGGTTAGTAGTGATAGAAAGGATAACATTCTCCCACGACTTGGGTAAAGAACAAAGAAGTAAGATACATTTATCTTCCTCACTAACTTGAACATCTACTGAATCAAGCTGACTCAATAACAAATTAAAGGAATTTAAATGCTCTGCAACTGATTCACCTTCTCGCATTTTCATAGAATTTTTTTTCTTTTGAAATAAAGTTTATTTATCATACTCTCGGCTTGATAGATCTTACCCAACTGATTCCACAACTTGTGTGCGGTCTCCTCCTCTGCGACATTCAACAGGACAGAGTCTAAGAGACACAACCGAATGGTTCCCCGTGCCTTCTTATCCAGTCTATCCCACTCATCTTGAGAGAAATCATTAGGTTTCTTCTCCTTTTGAATAGCCAACCATTGGTTTCTTTCTTCCAACAAATCTTCCATTTTTAGCTTCCACAACTCATACCCTGTTCTGTTGAACTTCTCAATGTCCAATTGAGAGGTTGATGCAATGGTGGATCTAGCCATAATAACAACACAAGATCTGCAAAACAAACACAACCAAATCTCCAACTGCAGCTACAGCTTCCACACTACCACCCAAGAGTCAAAGCTAGCTAGGCTCTGATAACAAATGTTAGAAATGAAAGCAACACTACTTCAATGGAAATTTGATTCGAGATAAATTTCAACAATCTTTATGTGTGTGTTATTAATGGAGATTGTAACAAAACATAAAACCCACTACAGAAAAGATGTCAAACATGAAGAATTCAACACAATGACACAATGTTTACATGGAGAAAACCCTTGCAGGTAAAAAAACTCCACCAGAAAAGAGGCACAAGTTTGTATTAATCTCAACAAGATTGTACAATACATCAACTACACAACTCTCTCCACAAGTCTTCAATCCGATAGCATTCCGACATCACCCGAGTACCTAAAATCTATATTGTAGCAATGAATACATGGAAAATACTTATATAAATTTTTTCCAACTCATCCTAGGCTTTCAACTTCTCTCTCCTAAGATTCTTCAACCTGTAAACATTAATTACCATCTTACAAGCATCTTACACTTGTCCAAAAACAACCATGCAAAGGTTGGGGGCCCAAGACTAAATCTAGCCTCTTACAACATCTTATGACACGTCATAACCGTCATAGATTCCACAAAAGAGTATCTTTCCAAGATAGGAACCTTGGGCTAAATATAGCAAATATACAATTAACATATCCTTCATATGCATCATAGAATTTTAGAATCTTATGACAACTTGCAACTGTCATAGATTCACTTACCAAACATTATGACAGTTGTCATACATGCCAAAAATAGTATATTCCTAAAGGGAGTATGCCTACCCTAATTTACTTTGAGTTTTTACATTTGCCAATAGTAAAAGTCACTCCGTAATTACCTCCAGTTACTTTGAAATTAGCCATGCCAATGAAACTAGTACATCTCCTCATGGATAATTACAAATTACATATAATAAATGGAATAAATCCCAATAATACAAGCTTAATGGAACCTTATCCCAACATTGTCTTTGTTGCCCAATGAATAAGGCTTTGTGTCATGGTCATTCTAGATTCTCTGTGTCCTGTTAGTCCTTGTCCCCACTCAGAGCCAACTGTTAGCACATAATTTGATTTTGGGTCATACAAATTTTGTTTTCCCCTTTCGAGGTCTATAATACATTCGTCTAAGTCCGAAGTATTGTTTTATCCTTTTCTGCCTTTGAAAATTCCTTAGAAGTCACACATATCCAAGATTTCACAACTCAGTCACTAGTTTCTAGAGTTTCCTAACCAAGTCATGAGGTTGCAAAGTTTCCTAACTCCCCGACCTCCTAACTAGGTGTTTCTTTTGTTAAGTATTTCATCCCGCATTCACTTGTCTCTATGGTTGGCAAGTCAGATGTTTCCAAAACTTCATAACATCTGACTCATTATTTTGAAGTTCTAGTTTCTCGCGACTCCGCGACAATAAGGCTGCAATCCAAATTTCAAGGCAATCTCTGTTCATTTAATGATGTGTATGACACGTCTGGCAAATGTCTTTTCAAGATTTTCAAAAAATGAGTAAATCTACAAGTTATTCTTTGAAGGCAGGAATTGAATGCCACGTCAACTCAACATTTAAAGTATGTCATGTCGAGAATAACATCATGTTTATTTATACATGGTGGCCCATAATTTTCTCTAAGTTAGTCAGTTGTTATTGCTTCTACTCTCCATCATTATCTTCTCAAAACATAGCTATTTTTCTTGATGCTTTCATGCAGCTGGGATGAAATTTAAATACTAGGGTGCTCCTCATTATTCTAGTATCGAGAGTAACTAGTCTGGTGTGAAGGATATTGAGCTCGGACACATTGACTTGGGGGAATTTTGGGCTCATCTGCAACAAGATGATAGGTCGCCATTTGCAGAGAAAATATTGCAAAGCGGTTTGGCATATGCTAGAGGTTTTCCAACTTCTGTGCAAAGTGTGGACTTATTAGTTGCATGCGCAAGGAGATACATCCCGAAAACTCTAGAGATTAAATCTCAAGACAGGTCCGTGGTAGCGAAGATAGATTCTAGAACAATTTCCCATGCGTTGAGGATTTTGGAAAGAGGTAATTTTGAAGATATGTTTATCACAGTTGGAACAAAATTCTTTAGAGTAAATGAGGACTGGTGCAAGAACTCTATTGCATGGAGTTGGTTAAAATCTAAGAAAAGAGGTAAGTCCTAATTACCTGCAAAGCTAAAAAGAACTCATTCCAAAGATGAAATTTGTGATATCATCACCCTATCGCATCATATGGTTGGGAGTGCAAATACAGATTCTTTTGAAAATTGGATGTGTTAGTTCATTTTGTTGATATGTAGTGAGAATCAATTTATTAATTGGGATAAGATCATAAGTCATCACTTGAATGAGCAACTAGTTAATTTCCAACGGACTGCTACATTTCATATGTGTTCATACTTAATATATATCTTAGCTAGTCAAGAGGTTTGCTGGGTTGGGTTAAAACCTCAAGGGTCATTGACACCAGACACACCTGTGTACAATTATTTTCCCCAACTTACCAAAGACTTTGGGATGAAATATTTCTGCCGCATTAATGATGCTTTCTTGATGTTTGTTGTAAGAAAACTGAATGGAAACCCTGAACTCAAAATTTCTCCTGAGGTTACCTCTTTGATTATGGAGTTTGGGAGTTTTTATATTCAATTCGACAAGTTTACTTATCTGCAAATAGGGGGTTATGAAAATGCCCCAACCAAATTGCCTCGATATGCAAGTGATTTTCTAGTTTTCTTGGAAGTTTACAGGCAAATGGCTATTGTGAATGTTAAGAACCAAAGCATGAGGAAGAGGGGGTATGTTTTTGCATTGACGTTATCCTCTTATACTTGTAAAAGTAATGATGTTGCTAGAGGGGTGGAACAAACCCTTAGTGAATTCAATTTTCACTCCTTGTCAATGAGAGCCAATTTTGACAGTAAAAATTATGTAAAGCAGAACTTTCATGGCTCTAGTTCATTAGAACATCATTCAAGTCTGAAAGATTTCTGGGAGGATTGCATATATGACCGAGAAGTTCAGAGAAGGGATTGCATGAGACTCACTTTGGGTCAAATCCAAGCCTTCAGTCTCTCTTTCCATATTCCAGATGGAATTGAAGATAATTCAGAAGTTATCGATGTAAGGTATCAAGCCCTAATTTTAAAACCCCTTCCCTAACTTAATTGGTCGGAGGAGGTGGTGAACTTAGAAGTTTGTTTTATTTCGGTGTTAAAAAGAACTGAAAATTAGTTGACAGGAAAATGATGAGGAAATGCAGGCTCTCCCTATGAACAAAGAACATCCTGAGCTAGTGAACAATGGTCTGCGCAGAGTTCTGGTGCCCGTACTACATCAGGGAGAAAAGAAGTGACACCATCTAACACTAGTTCCCAATTTGGAGGTGACGGTGAAAGGTAAGATGAAATTGTGAAACTGAAGTCAACATGTGAGCTAGGTGGTTTGCCTTTGCCTACCCCGAGAAAGAAAAATACTCAAGTGAAGTCTGTGCCTGTAGATTCTGACCCTATTTTCCAGCAAATTGTTGATGATGGTTCATTCCCCCCATTATTTGATGTTCCCTCTTCACCCACTGATGAAGAAGTTCCCATTTCTATTTCTATTGATGATCAAAGTAAAATTATTCCAAGTAATAAGGATACTAGTGTGGTGTCGTCTTCCCCGGGATGGTTGAAGAAAGTAGTAGATAAGAAAAGACAAAGTGTGCCAATAGGGGCAATTGAAGTAGATACAGTTGTTAAGTTATTACAGAGTACATCAAAGCCCAAAAAGGATAAAAGAATGTCCAGAATGGTGACCGATACTACTTCAGGCCATCAAATGCTAGAAATTGTTGACCCTGTGAAGGACTTGAATGAAAACGAGATAACGGAGGTCGACTATAAGATAAGCCACATAGACCTGGGTCCCTCCACTCTTGAAGGAGATGCTTATCACGCAAATTATTCTGTAAGTGCCTTTATTAAAAGAGTGAAAGAGGAAAGGAAAGAAAATATAAAGTTACAGTCTTAGGTTCTTTCTCTAAGTAATTTCATCCAGTCTATTGTAACACCTACATCCCATGAAGCTTCTATCTCTGATATCACAGACATTGATTGTAATACGATGCAACAGATAAAGAAAAGTTTGAATTTTGCTAAAGCTATAAGTGAGTGGATTGAAAAATTATCTTGTGAAACTCTATTTTTCCTTAGCGGGTCAATGCAATCTTATACTCAAGTACACAATAAGAGGAAGGAGTTGATTGTTGAGCTTCATCAAGTGAGGAAAGAAGAATGTAGCACTTGCATGCTTTCAAAAGAAGTCTTAGATTTAGTAGCCATGGATTCTCTCACACTCATCAAGGAAAAGCTTATTAATAGCCCTCAGGACATAGATCCTTCCTGGAATGATTCATTAGAATGGAAATTATCTATGTATGATAATTTTATTGTTGAAATTAATAAGGTACTGGGTCAATACCTCGATGTGATGATTGAGATCAAAAAGGAATACAATCAATTGGAGGTAGACATCAAAGATGAGTTTGGAGAAAGTCTATTGGACATGAAGGAAAACACTCTGAAGTTCAAAGAGGTGTTCGACAAAGAGATTGATGATCCTGAAACCATCACTGGAGAATCACTGGGGAAATTGGGTCTCATGTAGGTATATCTTAATTCCTTCAAGACTAGAACTGGCGACTTCCATGAAACCTTAGCAGGAGTTAATAAGGTGATGACCAAATGGAGGACCAGACTACATATTACAACCATACCCACCAACAAGAGCATCACCTTTATTGTGACCATGTACAGAGAATATAAGACAAGAATGAAGGTACGGGAAGCTTTAGCAGAAGAACAAAATGGTGAAAGTGTCGAAGACTCGATGCAAGGTGAAGGGGTGGCTACATGATATATTTTTGTATTATCTTATTTCTTTAGTTTGGCTCAAACTTATTTTCAAGACTTTATTATTATTTTAAAATGGTTGTCTCAAAGAAACAGTTCTATTTCCAAGATAGTTATTATGTGGATGCTATAAATATATGTAGATGGGATGTAGTGTGGATCTTTTTGGGCAAACTTTGTTTTTCTCATAAAAGTAAAAACTTTGTTATATTGTTTACTTTCAATTACTTCAATATAGAAGAAACAAATGGTGAATTTCGAGCAAGCATAAACTTTGTGTTATGGTGTTTGAATGTTATTCTTCTTATGTTGAATATATTGCCAATGGTTATCTTTATCTGTATTGGAGTATTGGATGTTCATTTTGATTCATTGCTACAAGGTGTTTATATTTGAATGAATATTTCATGGTGATGGATATATAATTATTTATTCAGTGTAGTGATTGTTTCGAAGTCTTTGAACTTGTTTTTGAGATTTCAGCTGTGGTAGAATTGTAAGGTTTCCTTTCAAATCTTTTCGGTAAATAGCATTACCTTTTCTTTGCTTTCTGGTAAAAAATAATACAAATTTAAATTCATTGTATATCTTAGAAGGTAGCTGCCACCTTGTAAAATAAGCAGAGAATCGGTTATGAAATACCATTATAACTGGGTCAACTGTTAGTACATTTGTAACTTCCAAGGTGTGAGAATAGAGATTTAGGTGACAAATTTGTTTACTAACAGTATGTTGATGACTTGCTGATCACAAGGAGTTCTTCATCCACCATTGGGGCTATCAAAACTACCCTTCATGATAGGTTTTTGATGACTGACTTGGGCTTGTTGCACTACTTTCTCGGGACTGAGATCTACTAGTTTGTTTCTGGGATCACACTCACTTAGTCTAAGTATGCTCTATATTTGCTCTTGAGGTTTCATATGGCTGACTATAAGCCTGGTCTGACTCCCTTTCTTTCTGGAGTCAAACTTAAGGCTCAGTGTTCTTCACCCTTTGTTGATGGCACTTTGTACCGACAACTTGTTGGGAGTCTCATTTATCTGACTCATACAAGACCCGACATCTCATATGATGTATGCATGGTCTCTCGATTCATGCAAGAGCCACATGAGCTGCACTGGAAAGCAGCCAAGCAAATCCTTCACTACATTCAGGGTACTCACAATTTTGGGATTCACTATGCAACAGGCACTGATCTTGACTTGGTGGGCTACACAGATTTAGATTGGACAGGCGATTCTCAAGATCACAAGTGTACTTTAGGTTACAACTTATCACTTGGTTCAGGTCCTATTTGTTGGTCGAGCAAGAAGCAGTCTACTGTTTCTCTATCTTCTACTGAGGCTGAGTATCAAGGGGTTGTGAATGCTTTCACTAAGGCCATCTAGCTTTAGAATCTTCTGACTAAGTTTGGAATTCAGATTAGACGGCCATCAGTCATATTTTGTGACAACTAGAGTGCCATTCAGATCTCACAGAATCTGGTCCATCATCAGCAGACCAAACACATAGAGGTCCACATGCACTACATCTGGGAGCTCATCCATGGGCACGTCATCGACCTTTGCTACTATCTGATTTCCAAGAAGGTTGCTGATATCTTGACCAAACCCTTCATTGAGAGCAAGTTCCTTCCTTTGTGAGATTTGTTGGTGGTGTGGGATGCTTCATCTTCTAGGGGGCTTCATCCTCTCACTCGGAGTCCTGAATCTCTCTACTTTGGGGGGGTCTCTTCTCTCTCTATTTGGGGGGATTTTCTCTCTTCTGGGGGGATTCTTCTCTTTGGGGGGGAATTTTATGTACTTGGGTACCTCATCAGGCTTGATTTACCATTACTCTCTTGGAGACTAACTCTGTGTTGCTATTTTGATTTCATATCATTTACATTCATAGTTTAGATATCTATTCTTTGCACTAGTTTTATGGGTTAGTAATTGTTTAATAGGAAAAAGGGGGAAAAGATGTCCAAATGATGTTTTTAAGGGTTTATCATGATCCTCCTTTCACCACTAAACATTCAAGGACATTCAACTGAGTAGAGAACTCTACTACAGATCTCCTATCACTTGGAACATTGGGGAAGATTGGAATTGTGTAAATTTATTGTTCAATTAAGTCCAATTATGCTCAAAAACCTAATTTCGTGAAATCATAAACAAACGAACAAATTACAGAAAATGATCGCACATAGAGATATCAAATGACAATCAAATACATACTAGATTTCAAAGTTTGGTGTGTAGAAAAGTCAGGGACTAATGAGAAGGCACCCTAGTCCAGTGCCTTAGTTTTTGTTGGGATCTGGGAATGTCATCTACAACATAGTTATGTTGTTCTAGAGATTTCACTTTTGCGGGATTTAGAGGACTAATGAGCAGGCACCTGAGTCCAGGTCCCTGTTTTCTTCTTAGATCTACAATTCTGACAGTCTACACTGCTCTCCTGCAACTCCACTTCTTTCTCTTATGAAACTTGTAACCTGCAATCACATAAAAGTGGGTTGGGGGTTGTGGTGTTTAGACGCTTGCCTCAGTCAAGCCCTAGAGAGACATTCATGTCTTTCGAACACCATTGTCAGATTAAGAGTGCATATCCCTGTGGGATAGAGGCAAAATCTAAATGATAAATGATAGAAAACACAATTGATATCACCTTGTAGTGTAGATCTCACATAAATGAAGGCTCTTCAATCACATGAGAAGATGAAGCCAAATCTGCAATCACAAACACACCAACAATGCTCTACTCTACAACAATGAATGTCTTGGAATCACAAGTATGCGCCTAAAGTTCACAATCACCTTCTAGTTTACAAATGAATCATTAATCATGCTTATATATGCAACTACAAATATTCCCCCAAAGAATTTCATAATTCAAACTTAGGATGTCGGCATAGGACCTAATAACGGTCACAAAACTGACACACAAAAATAGGTCCTAACCTAAAGTAGGGTAGGACTAGGGTGCGGGCACTAAAGTCCTCCCCCTATTTTAGGCAAGGTTCATGTTAAGAACATCCTCTAAGTCCCATTTGCCATGAAACTTCAGGGTTTTCTCATCGAGAGTCACCATGAACATGCAAGATGACCTAAATGCATTCTAAAGGACCTAGGAGCTAAACCTTAAGAGGGAAAAGCCCCCAAGGGGACATTTTCTGACAAAACATTTAGCCACCACTTTAATTATGTATAAACGTAAGGCCAATACATGTATTGAAGTACGGTCAACAAACACAACACACATGCCAAGCACGGAGAAGACATGTCAATCACAATGAAGATAGTAACAGGCACACAAAACACAGAGAAGACAATTACAGTCACGCAAAACATGACATACAAGCTATGGAGTGTACCTATTTCTAGGTTCATCACCATCTCAGACACATTACATTCACACACCGATGATTGGGCTTCGCCACAACAATCACCAAAGACACACTTAAGGGTTAGGATAGTCTCAGATTCGCTCCCCGCCTGCTCAGAAGACTTTTTGAAAATGCCAAGATTGTGCAATCTCCTCAAGAAATACACCATCCTCGCCTCACATGGAGGGCCTAAAGTAAAAAGGATATGCACGATATCCCGCCTCCACAGAGGGCTTAAGTGATTGCAGTAGATTTCAAGCTTTACAAACCCACTTTGCTAGCATCTCAATCAAACAAATTACCTTATATATGCCCCCACCTTAAGGTGGTTGATATCATGTAACAATATCAAGCATGTTAAGGTAGGAAGAAAACACACAAGGGAACATGAGGTCTCGCAAAGCCCATGCCCCCGGAGGTGACATGTACTTTACGATCACCAAATGTTCCCACAAACACATAATTTCTTACAACAAAAAGTGTTAGCATCCATATAATCATGATAAGAAACGATGCATATTGATGGAACCCTCAAATTTTACAAATTTTGAGTGCATATGTCCTTTCAATGTGTCAACAGAGGTTAAGTTGACATACTGCTCAATCTACCCCGGAGCTCATCTTCACCAATTAAAATTTCGGAACTTAGAAGTGATCTTACAATTCCATGTGGTACAATGTTTCTTGGCACATATGGTAGCATGCCTGTGTAGTTTCACGCTTCCAGGATGAGTTTTGATGGACTTTTTCTGACTGCAGCCAGGCTAAATTTGGGGTTCTGAAAAGTTTCAAATTTTAAAAATCTGAAGGCAACCCATTTCTCGTTTTGGCCTAAATTAGCTCCAATTAGATGTTCATAAAAACCTGAGTCCATATGATGCATTATTTTAATGCATCTTGGTTGCGGCAAACATGTTTTACGGGCTAGTTTACAAAGGAGGTACATAAATTTGGTGAGCTGAGTGAGATCCATCGACAAACCCATGTTTTAAATAATTGATCATGCCCGCTCGCAAGTTTTCGCGACTCCAGGTGTTAGGGTTTGCGCGTAGTGAATTTCCTCCATTTGGCCGGCAGGGGAAATTAAAAATTTCACTATTTTCTAATGTTCCAAATGCAAATGTTTAAAATATTTTATATATTTTAAATAATTTTAAAAAGGCAAAGTGAATTGAACGTGATTAGGGTAAATTTAATATTTAATAAACTTTATAAAGTTAAAAGTTTTTGGATATTGCTCTCCCTGCCATTCTGTAGAAGGCACAAAGAAAGGCACCAAAGAGATATGCGGAATAGCGGAGGGCAATTTTAAGAGACATATAATGTTTTAAATATCTTCAGCAAAGTAAAGAATATCTCCTGTAAAGCTTTGTGAAAAGTTTTAATTTCTTTAATGTTTCTTCTTCGTCATTCCGCAGATGAAGTAAAGTAAGCAGAAAATGGGAATGCGGAATTGCGGGGAAGTCTTGAAACATATTTTAATGTTTGGAGAAGTTAAAAGTATGAAGGTAAAGCATTATTATAAGCTTTATTTCAAGCTTTAAAATGCTTTCTACCATTCCGCAAGAGAGAAAAATGAGTGCCCAAATTAAGTGCAGAATTGTGGAAAATTTATAGAGCATTGCTAAACGTAAATATTGATCACGTTTTTTGGCTTTGTGCAGTTTTTTGGGGCCTCCTATAGACTGGAAATAATGATTTTTGCCTTCCAATGAGTGCCCAGACCATTTGCCTTGCCTTGGAAGCCATTTTAACATTGTTATGGGTGATTTTGAAGTGCCGGTAAGCCCAAAAACGACCCAGTATTGCAAAAAATGACCCTGCAATTGAAGGAAGGCCTTGGCAAAGAAATTGTGTTGTGTAAAGCAATTTCAGAGTAGGTGGGAGAATGTTTGGAAAGAAACATAGGTCAAAGATTTGTTAGGTTGGAAGTCAAATGTGAGAATGTGCTGCAAATTAATCATATTTTTCACCAAGTGGAGTTTGTTGCACAAGAGTGTCCAAAGCGCAGGGTAAAGACAAATTGCAATTGTTTATCAAATGGGTATTTACTCAGAAGTGAAAATTTTCACTTCCTAGTGAAAAAGGAGGCAGTTAGTGAGTTTTTACACCCAAGTGAACAATTTGCATGGGAATTTGCAAATAAGATTTGAGCAAAATCATTTTAGTTACAAAAGTGAGTGGGTAGATAGAGGAAGGAAAATGAAGAGATGAGGAGCATCTTCTAGAAGCAAATCAGTTGCAGAATCAAGGGACCTGAGATGTGCCATGTGTCATCAATGGATTAATTTTAGGGTTTTCATCTTCTTCTCTCTTTCTCTTTATATTGTAACTTTTGTATCATTTTGAGGGGTTGGTTCTGGAGCATACTTTCAGACAAGGTCTAAAGTATGGGATTCAATCTAGGTGAGCTCAAAGCTATATTGTAATGATTGACTAGTTTATGTAATCCAGAGGTCTATTTGTGACAAGTATGTTGTAGTGATTCAGTTAAAACTTGTTCAATAAATCAATATAAGATCATTGCTTCTGTTATCATTTTGCATTCTATCTCCATTAATGTCTGAATGTTTCAGGGATTCCAAGGGTTTCTTGGGTATACATTCGTTGTTCTCTTTATCATGTGTTTGTTAGTATGTATTCAAGGGATACAATAATAGTGTTATGCTTAAGACGATTAAGTATGCACACTTTCATCACTGATATGTGGATCATTTTAGATTTTATTGGATAACTAAGAATGGATTGTAATTTTGAGAGCAGGAGGGCAGTTGAGGGTTTGATGTTTCTGTAAGGCAGAAACCTGACAATTCATGCCTAATTTAATATTATGGCTTCTTTTTCATTATTGGTCTTGTTTAAATATGACTCTGTAGCCTAGGATTAGGCACCTGTCTTATGGCTGAAGATTGTCCTACCCATTTAAAATTGAAAATCATTTTAGTTATGCTTGTTATTATTTCTAGGTTAGTTATGTCCTACCCTTATAATTAAAGTCCAGTATTCTAAACCTTATTAAACCTCATGAGAAACTTGTAACTGATGCAAATATTTAGAGGACTTATGTATATTGTATCTCCTAGGTCAATGGTGTTGTATGAAACTATCAATGAGTACATTCACAAGGATTATAACCAAGTTTATCATATGTTAACACCATTTGAACCTAATTGCCTAAATTTAGAGATCTCCCTTGCTATGTATCTGTTTCCTAAATTATTTTGAGGTCTCTGGGAACACCCTCCTGAGCTTGGCAATGCTCAAAGAGTAGAAGGCTATATTTAGCCTTATTCGTTGGCCTTTCTTGTCCTCAATCTGATGTTAGTTTTCCTTAGGATTGAAGTTGGGAATTTAAAACAACCAACAGATTGGCGACTCTACTGGGGAACTAGTCTATAAATGTCAAGATCATTCCAGTGGTCTGTCATGGGTATTTAGAGTTAGTATATGAAGAAAGTATTATCATTCCCTTTAAAGGGTGGCGACTCTGCTTTCTTTTGAACCCATTGATCAAAGAAGTTCTTAGACCTGGAAGAGGTTTTGTTGCAACATATTGGAAAAAGTTGTGTCACTCTGCTATTGGAGAAGACCCAGAATAAAAGAAAGCTTTAAAAGAGCTTTTTGTTGTTTGAAATTCAATCCTCTGTGAAAAGAAGTGGCAACTCTGTGAGGGGTCATCCCACAATAATGGGTTACACTTTTTGGCCAAACTTGACATTGAAATCAATATTTTAAACTAAATATTCACATTTTGACACCTATAGCCACTAAAATATTAGGAATTTGAAGATGATGCGAACTCTAGTGATTTGTGAGATTTTGTTTGTAGATTCTAAATATATATTTTTTAAAAAAATTGGAGTTAAATTCTAAAATTTTTTGCATCTCCTTTGATAACTTGTTTTTAATAGTAAACAACATTTTTTTAAAGTGATGTGTATTCTGTAGCACATAACTTTTTTTCTACAATGGATAAAATTCTGAATTTTTTTAATTTAGATTAGTAACACCGATATATATGTATGCATTTGGTTTCATAATGTTTTGTTGAATTTATATTTTTTAATTAATTTTTGAAGTCAAACCAATTATAATTTAGACATAGACATATTCCGTAAAACATAACTTTTTCTGTATCTATCGAAAAAATTTTTTTTTCTTTTGTTGAAACAAGGACATCAATACCTAGTGCATAGATATTTTTTAGAATTTTTTTTAGTTATTTACTAATTTTCCCTGTGTGTAGAATAGAAAACTTGATGTTTGGTGAAAAAACATACATTCACAAGAAATAAAAAATAAATATAATAATCAAATTAAATATATTTAAAATTATATTTTTTGGGAAGCTTATAATAAGGACTACATACTTACAAAGCATAAATTTTAAATTAATTCATTTGATCCCTCAAAAGATAAATCAAAAGTAGTTTTTTATCAGCATTTTGATAGGTGTAGAGGAGACTCCATTATAGGTATGGTTTAAAACTAGCGGGGTTCTATCCAAGGGAGTTTGAATCTAAGGGGGTTTGATCAAACCCTCTTCAATTAAAATCCTTTAAATGGAACCTTTCAAGGCTTAAATCATTATATTTTCAAAAAATATGTGATTTCAGCAAAAATCAGGATGTCCTAGAAAGTGTAACCCATTATTGTGGTAGTACCTTGAGAAAGAACCTGATAAAAGTGTGAAGAACATTTCAACACTCATAGTTTCCAGTCAGGAATAGAATTTGTAGCAGCAGTAACAGACTTCCAGGTATTTTATGTATTTATGTCTTTATGAAGGATAGTTCTATGTTTGAAGGCATCTTGTGAAGGGCCTTGGAAATAATTTGGTTCCTTATTAAGTGAATGTTAAAGTGCTAAGAGAAAGGAAAGTGTAGTCAAAGGTTTGCATACTTATGTATTACTTAACTGCAGCTTGTATTTTGAGATGAAGTATGCATATTTATAAAGAAACTCATTTAGAAGATCTTAGGAAAGTTGTGGTAGAAATTTGCACTATCAAAGGATTGAGATCATGGATTCAAATGTCACAATGCAAAGTTCACAGCAACAACAATTATACCCTTAGAGAAGGGTCTTCTCTATTGAAAGATACAGAGCACTAGATTTTAGTGATATCCAAATTCCATTCCTGATGGGATTAGAGAGCATCTGCCAAAGTTCAGTGGTGACAAATTTGAAATAGCAAATAAGCATCTGCATGATTTCATTAATGTAATAGATGATTATGAGATAGATTTTGAAGATGTTGTCATGAGATTATTTGTTCAATCTCTGAAAGGAGATGCAAGAGATTGGTTCTCTTATTTACCAGCATGCTCTATCAATTCTTGGGATGAGCTCAAGGCAGTTTTCATGGAGCAGTTTAGTGAGAGGGTCAATACAAGTTTAGTGATCAGTAAGTTTATGAGCATTTAGAAAGAAGATGATGAGATAGTTCCAGCATTTAACATGAGATTTGAAAAAATATTGAGGGGTATTCCTGATGGTGTGAGGCCAAATGATTCAATGAGTTTAGTTGTTTACCTAGGAGCTTTTGACAGGAATATGAGTTACCGATTGAGAAGCAAGGATCCTACAACCTTGCATCAGGCCTATGAGATAGCCATGAACATTGAAGACAACTGGAAATATTGAATGGACAAGGGTTATTTGTTTACAAGTGTTTTCTGCCTTGAGGCACGAAATGTTGATGAAAGGTGTAAGTCAGAAATTGAAAATGAATGTCAGAGCACTTACACCCCTATTGTTCCAGCTTATACATCACTCCATAATGTTGATCACATAGAGCCCCGAACAAATTGTCAATATGTTGCATGCATTTGTGATCCTATGGTGTCTATTGAAGCCCTTTTTGACATAAGGAGACATGGAGGAGAATCATCATATGATCTCTATGCAAGATTTATGGATACAATTCTTGAGTGTCACAGACCTAAAAATTAAGTATGCATTGATTTACTTTATGAATCTAATGAATCAGGTTTGAGTGCTCCGCCAAAGGAGTTGAAGCCTGTTAGGCTTGACCAAGTATGTGAATGCATTTTTCTTTTTGAAGAGATTAGAGATGATCATCAAAAAACTGTTATGTTTTTAATCTGTAATGATAATGATTCTACTGCTCCATATAAGTCAAGCAGTGAGATATCACATGAAGAAGAAAAGAGTGAAACTAAGGTTGAAAATGCATACCTCAATGAAGCAAATGAAATGTGTGGTAAGTTCATTGGTTATGTAGATAATGATTATAGTCATCATATTTCAAATGCATGGTCTAGTGAACAAAAGGAGGTATGTGAAGTTATCCCTTGTTGTATCTCTACTAATCAGGGAATGGAAATGGGCCCAAGTATTCAACATGGTGAATCAACCCAAGTGATTGGTGATGTTGAAATAGTGTGTGTAAATGACCAATCTAAAGAGCAGGAGTCTGCATATGTGTTTGGTATCCTCCTAGGTTTTGATTCTTGTGAAGATTCTAATACCTATAGTCGTATGGAAGACATGAGTCTGTGCAAGCAATTTGAAGAGCCTGAACATAGTTTCAGTATTGATGAGTCCCCTTGTTGTAGTAACTATGAGGGCATTGAGTATGGTCATTCCTCTATTGATTATGATTATCCTCATAAAGTAGAGGTAGAATCCTTTGCTTCAAATATGAAATATACTAATAATGATGGGAAAGCATGTCTACCTGAGAAGGAACAACTTCCATGTTGTGAAGAGTTTTCAGAATGTGAGTCAGAGATGCTAACTATTGATAATGTGAATGATGTTGAAAATTTATCTGTATGCTCTTCTAGTGACTGTAATGATTCTGAATATAATGATGATGAGAAAGATTTAGATCTTCATGTTGAGGAGGCAAAATCTTTTATGACAACAATGAATATAAGACCAAATGTCCTTTATGATGAGCCACTAGCTTCACCAGATATTAGAAATGATGATCCTTATTGGTGCAGAGATAATCCCCTCTTTGCTGATAACTCTCATGATGCAACTAACACAAGGTTAGAATGTCCCCTAAAGCAAACAAAGCAACATGATATAGATGTTGCAGATAAGATTGAGCATCATGATGCCATCTGTTTGGAAGTGTATGAACACTTTCAGTTTCCAGTTCAGTTGGGATGTATTTTGATGGAGCATGACAATAAGATGAAGAGTGAGGAATGTTATTTTCAATATAACACATATGTGTCATGTGATGATGAAAAATTTTAGTTTATGCCTGGTTATACAATACAGAATGACAAAGGTTACATTAACAATGACAGGCTCAATGACATGGTCAAGCATGTCAGTGACATGGTTAGTTTGTGGGTAGTTTATGGCAGTGTTTTCAGACTTGGCTTAGGGTAGATAGTGCAGAATAGAGTATTTGATAGGGGTAAGTATTGGTTCTACTTTTTTGGGGGCCTGGGGCTGCCAAATAATGTTTGAAAATTGTGTTGAAGCTTTGCAAGTTGCATGTTGAATCCGTTTTCAGAGCCGCCCAATGGAGTAGGCACTTGGTCTACGTCCCAAAGATCTAGAATCTCACCATGCCCACAAGGTGTATGCGTCCCCAAGTAGTGCCACTAATGGAACCCTCAAATTTTGTAAATTTTGAGTGCATGACCTTTCAATGTGTTGACAGAGGTTAAGTCGACATACTCCTCAATCTACCCCAGAGCTCATCTTCACCGATTAAAATTTTGCAACTTAGAAGTGATCTTGCAATTTCGTGTGGTACAATGTTTCTTGGTATGCTTGTACAGTTTCACATTTCCAGGATGAGTTTTGATGGGCTATTTAATTGTTTTCTGACTGCAACCAGGCTAAATTTGGTGTTCCGAAAAGTTTCAAATTTCACAAATCTGAAGGCGACCCATTTCTCATTTTGGCCTAAAATAGCTCTAGTTCCATGTTCATCAAAAATCAAGTCCATATAATGCATTATTTTAATGCATCTCGGTTGCGGCGAACATATTTTACAGGCCGGTTTACAAAGGAGGTACATAAATTTGGTGAGCTTGGTGAGATCCGTCAACAAACCCATGTTTTAAATAATTGATTATGTCTGCTCGCAAGTTTTCACGGCTCCAAGTGTCATGGTTTCCGCGCAGTAAATTTCTTCCATTTGGTCGACAGGTGAAATTAAAATTTTTACTATTTTCTAATGTTCCAAATGCAAATGTTTAAAATATTTTATATATTTTAAATAATTTTAAAAAGGCAAAGTGAATTGAACATGATTAGGGTAAATTTAATATTTAATAAACTTTATAAAGTTAAAAGTTTTTGGATATTTCTCTCTCTGCCATTCCGTAGAAGGCAAAAAGAAAGGCACCAAACAGATATGTGGAACAACAGAGGGCAGTTTTGAGAGACATTTAATGTTTTAAATATCTTCAGCAAAGTAAAGAATATCTCTTGTAAAGCTTTATGAAAAGTTTTAATTTCTTTAATGTTTCTTCTCCGTCATTCTGCGGATGAAGTAAAGCAGGTAGAAAATGGGAATGTGGAATTGCGGGGAAGTCTTGAAACATATTTTAATGTTTGGAGAAGTTAAAAAGTATGAAGGTAAGGCATTATTATAAGCTTTATTTCAAGCTTTAAAATGCTTTCCACCATTCTGCAAGAGAGCAAAATGAGCACCCAAATTAAGTGCAGAATTGTGGAAAATTTACAGAGCATTGCTGAAGGTAAATAGTGATCACATTTTTTTGGCTTTGTGCAGTTTTTTGGGGCCTCCTATAGACTGGAAATAATGATTTTTGCCTTCCAATGAGTGCCTAGACCATTTGCCTTGCCTTGGAAGCCATTTTAACATTGTTATGGGTGCTTTTGAAGTGCCGGTAAGTCCAAAAACAACCCAGCATTGCAAAAAACGACCCTGTAATTGAAGGAAGGCCTTGGCAAAGAAATTGTGTTGTGTAAAGCAATTTCAGAGTAGGTGGGAGAATGTTTGGCAAGAAACAGAGGTCAAAAATTTGTTAGGTTGGAAGTCAAATGTGAGAATGTGCTGCAAATTAATCATATTTTTCACCAAGTGGAGTTTGTTGCAAAAGAGTGTCCAAAGTGCAGGGTAAAGACAAATTGCAATTGTTTACCAAATGGGTATTTACTTAGAAGTGAAAATTTTCACTTGCTAGTGAAAAAGGAGGCAGTTAGTGAGTTTTTACACCCAGGTGAACAATTTGCACGGAAATGCAAATCAGATTTGGGTAAAATCATTTCAGTTACAAAAGTGAGTGGGTAAATAGAGGAAGGAAAATGAAGAGATGATGAGCATCTTCTAGAAGCAAATCAGTTGCAGAATCAAGGGACCTGAGATGTGCCATGTGTCATCAATGGATTAATTTTAGGGTTTTCATCTTCTTCTCTCTTTCTCTTTATATTGTACTTCTGTATTTGTAAGGAAAGTAGAGGTGCAGAATACAACTTCCTTAATGTCAATTCAAAGGGGATAATGCAGACAGGTAACGTTTAATTCAAATACAATGATAAACACACCAGAAAATATAGAATAAACATACAAGATAACAGAGAACGACACCAGATGTACGTGGGAAAACCCTTTCAGGTAAAAAAAGAGAGAATCTTTTTATAGTAAGCTTAGAAAGGTTACAATAAAGATCCCAGCCTTCTTGCTCAGGTATCAATGCTCAAAAACTTACACACAGTTCACTTCCTCTGTACATCTACAAAATGAACAATTTGATCGAATCTCATCATCAACCTCTGATGACCTCGCCAAAACTGTATATATCACAGTCTTCAAGAGCAAAACCATTTTGAACTTCTGCCCTAACGGTTCGTTCCAATTGCCCAGCATCGCTATCTTCCAACCGTTACATAACTGTCCATATTCATGTGAGACCTTTAGTCCCACATTCACCAATTCAAGTTTAATATCCCAATTTACATGTACACGAACACTCAGTAAGACTATCGTCGGCAATTTTGTTGCCGACAATGCCAGTCTAAACCTCATTGGAATAGCCAAAGCCATCGGAGACCACTCCACCATCCACACCGATGGTTCCTTGTCCCACCGACGCCCAAGCCTTCATCCTTCATCAGAGTAACAGAAGACCATTGGAGTAACTACCACAGGCTCAGCCGACGGCCAACCTTATGCCGATAGACATATCACATCAGTATGACACATATTGATCAGAGAAACAACACCAATCCAAACCGATAGAGCATGTCAACCTGATATCTAGCCCTTCGTCGGTGAAACCTTGCAGATCGCCAAAAGACTCCTCACTCCCGCCGATACAGAAAGTCTACTTGATAGCTCATTACCATCGGTGAGAGCAAAGTGATCGATGTAGCATTGACAAAGTCTGCCTAAGCTCCAGTGTGGCCGATGACCAAGCAATTATCAGAGAGACACTATCCATTAGTGGGTGTGTGCAAGAAGTTGTGTCCACTTATTGGCCAAAAAATGAAAGTGTTTTCCCTGATTTTCAGAATTTCTCACATTTGACCTAAAACTTTGAAGATCTTAAAGGTGGAATCTTGAAAAAAGTCACTAAATATGAAATGTAGTACTCGGAGTCTAGTTTCCAAATATGTAATTTTTTTCAATACCCAGATGATAGAAATTGATTTTGACTAGGTGTTTCTAAAAACCACTATTTAAAAGTCACTTTTTTTTTACTATACCATGTACGTGTATGTCATCTATATTTTGACCTAAATAATCATATTTTTCAAAATACTTTTGGGAAAATATTTGTAACTCACTGAAGCACGTTTTCCATATTTTTTTGTAATTTTTTATTGAATATTTTTTTTTTGTTAATTTTTTATTGGCCATTTTTGGTCTTTTAAAAAATCATTGTGTATGTCACGCATAAGATGACCTAAACTTAATATTTTTTGAATTTTTTTTAAATTGAAAATAATTGTCTAAAGTACGTTTTCCTACAATTTCTTTTACAAAAAAATATTTTAATAAACAGTTATTAAAATACTAAAAAACCATGATAATTCAAGTTTATGGACCTATTTCATCAGAAATTGATTAAAAAATAGAAAAATTAATCCAATTGTAAAAAAAATTATATATTTGGAATCTAGACTGTCTCATCTATAATGGGTTTTAATTTCGTCAAAATATTCTGCAAAATAGACCTTCAAATATATGCCCAAAGTCACTATTTTGTTGTGACATTGACAAGACCTTCAAGGACCTTCAAGTTGCAGGTCAAACCAGGTCCAGAGGTTAGGTTCGGGTCCCCAAAGCATTTCCTGAACTAGGTTACAAAGCAAAACCTGAGCTTAAAATTTAAATTTTAAATAACAGGATCCCGTTTCATAAAAGGTTAATATTTTAACCTTTATGAAACGGGATCCCGTTTCATAAAGGTTAAAATATTAACCTTTTATGAAACTCAAAACGGGATCCTGTTTCTAGAAAATGGGATCCCACTTTTGGCTCGGGATCCCGAAGTAAAATGCGGGATCCCGTTTTGGTTAACCCAATTTCAGATTTTTTTCTAACTCTGAAACTTCCACCTTAAGTGGACACAACTTCTTGCATTTACCCCGGTAGAACAAGTCAAAAGTTCACCGATAGTTCAAACCTTGCCGATGAATGATGAACGATGTACAATGAACAAAACCAATGAAAGAATGAGGTTCTAAATAGTAACTTGAGACATTAGATCTCTTCAATCTCCCACTTGTCGAAGAGATTACTACTACCTCTTAATCCTCATACGATTACTGAGAATTATGGGCCCGAAGACCCATTTCATCTGAACACCATTTGAACTTGGCCATGCTCACTGGTTTAGTCAAGGCATCTACAACATTATCCAAAGTATCAACCTTTTCCAGCTTTACCTTTTTGTCTTCTACCATATCATGAACAAAGTGATATTGGACATCAATATGTTTTGTCCTAGCGTGAAAAGTAGGATTTTTCACCAAACAGATAGCACTTTGACTGTCACAACAAACTTGTATTTGCCCTGCATCAAAACTGACATCAGAACACAACCTCTTCAACCAAATGGCTTCTTGGCATGCACAAGTAGTTGCCATGTACTCTGCCTCTATTGTGGACAAAGCGACTACAGCCTGCCGCTTGCTCATCCAACTGATAGCACACCATTTAACGTGAATACATATCCACTGGTGGATCTTCTACTATCAATGTCCCTTGCCCAATCAGAATCAACATATCCCTGAATGCTGATAGATTTTTGAGATCCAACTAAGTTTCCATGATAGCAAATAGCATAGTCAGAAGTTCCCTTCAAATACCTCATAACTCTCTTCACAACATCCCAATGTGATTTGCCTGGATTTGCCATAAATTGGCTCAAAACTCCCACTGCCTGGGCAATGTCTTGTTTGGTACAGACCATTGCGTACATTAAATTGCCAACAGCACTTGCATAAGGCACTTTTTCCATGTCGTCAATTTCATTCGAAGATTCTGGACAATCTTCAACAGATAGTTTCGTTCCCTGCAAAACTGGAACAACTAACTGTTTGCAATCAGACATATTAAATTTATTAAGAACATTGGTAATATACTTGCTCTCGCTGAGCCAAAGCTTTCTACTAGATCTGTCCCTTTTGATTTCCATTCCCAGAATGTACCTCGCTGCCCCCAGATTCTTCATTTCAAATTTCAAGGACAACTGAGATTTTAAATCTGAGATCATCCCCTTACCATTGCCAATGAATAACATGTCATCCACATACAGTGTAATTATAAGAATCCGATCACCATCAGTTTTATAATAGACAGAATGATCAATTTTAGATCTCACAAATCCTAAAGATAAAACATACGTATCAAATTTTTGATACCACATTCTAGGAGATTGCTTCAAGCCATAAAGTTTATATACTAGATGTTCTTTACCTTTTTCCTCAAAATGCTCTGGCTGGGACATATAAATTTCTTCTTCAAGGTCCCCATGAAGAAATGTTGTCGTCACATCCATTTGCTCAATTTCAAAGTCATACACTACTGCAAGTGACAACAAAAATCTAATGGATGTCAGCTTAGCTATAGGAGAAAAGATTTCTCCATAATCTATACCTTCCTTTTGAGAATACCCCTTAGCAACCAGTCTTGCCTTGTACTTTTCAATACTACCATCTGGACCATATTTTTTTTTAAATACCCACTTACAGCCAACAGGTTTTCTACCTTCAGGCAAGGGCACCAGATCCCAGGTTCCATTTTTCTCCAATGATGACATTTTGTTATCCATGGCTTCCAACCAAGAATCTGAATCAGGTAAACTAATAGCTTCTTTCATAGTTCTAGGTTCATCAATATTAGTAAGCAAAGCACAGGCACAACTTGAATCAAGTATTGAAAATCCATACCTATATGGTTGTCTTCTTTCACATGTAGACCTCCTCAACGGCTGAGGTGCAGGTTTAGGTTCTTGCTCTGGATCTGAATCTTTGGAGCTACTCGAACTCACTTCCGAATCATCTACACTTGGTGCTTGTTCTTCCTCTTTTACAAGGGACAGAGGAATATTAACAACACTCTTTTCTTTCTTCTCTTCTATCTTCTCTGGCTGAGGATCAATAACCAAAGGTTTCAGCTCTCTAAAAATTACATTCCTGCTGTAAATTACTTTTTCAGTTTCAGGATTCCAAAGCTTGTACCCTTTAACACCGACTCTATAGCCAATAAAGATACATTTGACTGCCTTGTAATCCAGCTTAGATCTTTTTACCTCAGGAATATGAGCATATGCCTCACAACCAAAGACACGAAGATGTCTTAGAGAGGGCTTCTTTCCAGACCATGCTTCCATAGGCGTCTTATCAACCAAATCCGAAGTAGGAGAATGGTTCAGCAAGTAACAAGCTGTAGCAACTGCCTTAGCCCAGAACCTTTGTTCAAGACCAGCATAACTCAACATACTTCTTGCCTTCTCCATCAATGATCGATTCAGCCTTTCAGCAACTCCATTTTGTTGTGGAGTATAAGGTGTAGTCTTATTCCTTTTTATTCCATGATCAATACAATATTTATCAAAATCTGCATTGCAATATTCACCACTGTTATCTGTTCTTAAACATTTTATTTTTCTACCAATCTAATTTTCCACAAGATTTTTAAATTCTTTAAACTGACTGAACACTTCAGATTTATTTTTCAAAAAATATACAAACGCCCTCCTTGAACAATCATTAATAAACGATACGTAGTATCTTGATTTAGACAGAGAAGGAACATCAACTAGACCAAAAACATTAGAATGTACATAGTCCAGAACACCAGAAGATTTATGAGAACTAGAGTAAAAAGAAACACGGTTCTGTTTTCCATATATGCAATGTTCGTAGAAATCGAACTACAGATTACAATCAATCAGCCCATCTACCAAGTTTTTTTTTCAAGGTTTTTAAACCTTTTTCACCTATGTGACCAAGTCTATGACGCCAGAGCATTGTTTTCTTTGCAAGAAGTTTAACTTCCATAGATTTTGCATCATGTGCTACAATAGTAGCTTTTCCAGATTTTACAAAGACATTATTACAGCACACTAGTTTAGCATCTAACCTATACAAAGTTCCAATGCATTCACCCTTTGCCAGTACAATAGAATCTCTAGTCATCTTACAGCCACCATTCAGAAAAGTAACTTGCACTCCAACATCATTAAGCTCACTAACAGAAAGTAAATTTCAAGCTAGACCTGGTATGTGTAATACTCCATTCATTTCCTTTATTCTGCCATCCAGGAACTGGATTCTGACTCTTCCTCGGCCAACAATTTCTAGTGTCGAATCACTTTCCAGGAACACCTTCCCACCAGCATATGGTTCATACTTAGTGAACCATTCTCTGTGAGATGTCATATGAAAAGATGCTCTTGAATCTACCAGCCATACATCTTCAGATGCAGGCATTGCCAAGGCAGCAATGAAGGCATTAACATCACTCAGAGAAGAATCGGTGTCAGAGAAGTTCTTTTTCTTCTTCTTTTTCTCCTCTTTGCAGTCTTTTCTGATGTGTTCTTTCTACCTACAATTCGAGCATTTCACCTTGGACTTGTTGCCAGGAGAATTTGATCTCCCCTTTGATTTGGACTTAGACTTCTTGTCTTTCTTCTTGCCTCTTTCCTTTGATCTACCTCGAATGGACAGGGCCTCTTTGGCCATATCAGAAGATTTCCTCCGCATCTCTTCAGATAACAACGAGGCAACAACTTCTTCAGTTTTAAATGTGGTTGCTGTACTTCCAATAGCCATCACAAGATGATCCCATGAGTTAGGTAAGGAACACAATAGAAGCATACATCGGTCCTCCTCTTCTACTTTTACACCTACAAAATTCAACTGTGCAACAATCATATTAAATGAGTTCAGATGGTCTGCTACAGATGCTCCTTCATCCATCTTCAGAGAGTACAACTTCTTTCTAATAAAAATGTTATTCACTGAGGACTTGCCCTGATAAATATCTCCCAACTTCTTCCACAAAACGTTTGCAGTCTTCTCCTCATGGATGTTCAATAGAATAGAATCTGCTAAACTTAATCTTATCAGTCCTCTGGCTTTCCTATCTGCTAGGTCCCAATCTTCTTGCTTCATCTCTGAAGGTTTTGTCCCAGACACAGCAACCCAAAGATCTTTGTCGACCAGTAAATCTTCAACCTTAAGCTTCAACAACTCAAAGTTTATGCCATTGAACTTTTCAATGTCTACTCTTCTTGATGAACTTGCCATCTTATTAACAAAATAGACCTCTACAGAACTCCCACTCATAGAACTAACACAAAAAACCCAACCTACCAACAAGGATAACACAACTGGCCAGGCTCTGATACCACTTGTAAGGAAAGCAGAGGTGCGGAATACAGCTTCCCTAATGTCAATTCAAAGGGGATAATGCAGACAGGTAACATTTAATTCAAATACAATGATAAACACACTAGAAAATACAGAATAAACATACAAGATAACAGAGAACAACACCAGATGTACGTGGGAAAACCCTTTTAGGTAAAAAACCCACCACCACAAGAGAGACAATCTTTTTATAGTAAGCTTAGAAAGGTTACAATAAAGATCCCAGCCTTCTTGCTCAGGTCTCGATGCTCAAAAACTTACACACAGTTCACTTCCTCTGTACACCTACAAAATGAACAATTTGATCGAATCTCATCATCAACCTCTGATGACCTCACCAAAACTGTATATATCACAGTCTTCAAGAGCAAAACCGTTTTGAACTTCTGCCCTAACGGTTCGTTCCAACTACCCAGCATCGTTATCTTCCAACTGTTACATAACTGTTCATATTCATGTGAGACCTTTAGTCCCACATTCACCAATTCGAGTTTGATATCCCGGTTTACATACACGAACACTCAGTAAGACTATTGTCGGCAATTTTGTTGCTGACGACGCCAGTCTAAACCTCATCGGAATTGCCAAAGCCATCAGAGACCACTCCACCATCCACACCGATGGTTCCTTGTCCCACCGATGCCCAATCCTTCATCCTTCATTGGAGTAATAGAAGACCGTCGGAGTAACTACCACAAGCTCAGCCAATGGCCAACCTTATGCCAATAGACATATCACATCGGTATGACACATATTGATCAGAGAAACAACACCAATCCAAACCTATAGAGCATGTCAACTTGATAGTTAGCCCTTCGGTGGTGAAACCTTGCAGATTGCCAAAAGACTCCTCACTTCTACCGATACAGAAAGTCTACCCAATAGCTCACTACCATCAGTGAGAGCAAAGCGATTGGTGTAGCATTAACAAAGTCTTTCGAAGCTCCAGTGTGGCCGATGACCAAGCAACTATCAGAGAGATACTATCCATCGGTAGAACAAGTCAAAAGTTCACCGATAGTTCAAACCTTGCCAATGAACGATGTACAATGAACAAAACCAATGAAAGAATGAGGTTCCAAACAGTAACTTGAGACATTAGATCTCTTCAGTATCATTTTGAGGGGTTGGTTCCAGAGCATACTTTTAGACAAGGTCTAAAGTATGGGATTTGATCCAGGTGATCTCAAAGCTATATTGTAATGAGTGACTAGTTTATGTAATCCAGAGGTCTATTTGTGACAAGTATTTTGTAGTGATTCAGTTAAAACTTGTTCAATAAATCAATATAAGATCATTGCTTCTGTTATCATTTTGCATTATGTCTCCATTAATGTTTGAGTGTTTCAGGGATTCCAAGGGTTTCCTGGGTATACATTTGTTGTTCTCTTTATCATGTGTTTGTTAGTATGTATTCAAGGGATACAATAATAGTGTTATGCTTAAGATGATTAAGTATGCACACTTTCATCACTGATATGTGGATCATTTCAAATTTTATTGGATAACTAAGAATGGATTGTAATTTTGAGAGTAGGAGGGCAGTTGAGGGTTTGATGTTTCTGTAAGGCAGAAACCTAACAAATCATCCCTAATTGAATATTATTGGTTATTTTTCATTATTGCTCTTCTTCAAATATGACTCTGTAGCCCAGGATTAGGCACATGTCTTATGGCTGAAGATTGTCCTACCCATTTAAAATTGAAAATCATTTCAGTTATGCTTGTTATTATTTCTAGATTAATTATGTCCTACCATTATGCATAAAGTCCAATATTCTAAACCTTGTTAAACCTCATGAGAAACTTGTAACTAAGGCAAATATTTAGAGGACTTATGTATATTGTATCTCCTAGGTCAATGGTGTTGTATGAAACTGTCAATGAGTACATTCACAAGGATTATAACCAAGTTTATCATATGTTAAGACCATTTGAACCTAATTGCCTAAATTTAGATATCTCCCTTTCTGTGTATCTGTTTCCTAAATTGTTTTGAGGTCTCTGGGAACACCCTCCTGAGCTTGGCAATGCTCAAAGAGTAGAAGGCTATGTTTAGCCTTGTTCGTTGGCCTTTCGTGTCCTTAGTCTGATGTTAGTTTTCCTTAGGATTGAGGTTGGGAATTTAAAACAACCAATAGATTGGTGACTCTATTGGGGAACTAGTCTATAAATGTCAAGATCATTCCAGTGGTCTGTCATGGGTATTTAGAGTTAGTATATGAAGAAATCATTATCATTCCCTTTAGAGGGTGGCGACTTTGCTTGCTTTTGAACCCGTTGATCAAAGAAGAAGTTCTTAGACTTGGAAGAGGTTTTGTTGCCACATATTTGAAAAAGTTGTGTGGCTCTGCTCTTGGAGAAGACCCAGAATAAAAGAAAGCTTTAAAAGAGCTTTATGTTATTTGAAATTCAATCCTCTATGAAAAGAGGTGGCGACTCTGTGAGAAAGAACCTGATAAAAGTGTGAAGAACATTTCAACACTCATAGTTTCCAGTCAGGAAGAGAATTTGCAGAAGCAATAACAAACATCTAGGTATTTTACATATTTCTGTCTTTATGAAGGATGGTCCTATGTTTGAAGGTATCTTGTGAAGGGCCTTGGAAATTATTTGGTTCCTTATTAAGTGAATGTTAAAGCACTAAGAGAAAGGAAAGTGTAGTCAAAGGTTTGCATACTTCTGTATTACTTGACTGCAGCCTGTATTTTGAGATGAAGTATGCATATTCATAAAGAAATTGGAAGATCTTAGGAAAGTTGTGGTAGAAATCTGCACTATCAAAGGCTTGAGATCATGGATTCAAATGTCACAATGCAAAGTTCACAGCAACAACAATTATACCCTCAGAGAAGGGTCTTCTCTGTTGAAAGATACAGAGCACTAGGTTTTAGTGATATCCAAAACAATCCAAATTCTAGTCCTGATGGGATTAGAGAGCATCTACCAAAGTTTAGTGGTGATAAATTTGAAATAGTAAATAAGCATCTGCATGATTTCATTAATGTAATAGATGATTATGAGATAGATTTTGAAGATGTTGTCATGAGATTATTTATTCAATCTCTAAAAGGAGAAGGAAGAGATTGGTTCTCTTATTTACTAGCATGCTCTATCAATTCTTGGGATAAGCTCAAGGCAGTTTTCATGGAGCAGTTTGGTGAGAGGGTCAATACAAGTTTAGTGATCAGTAAGTTTATGATCATTTAGAAAGAAGATGATGAGTTAGTTCCAACATTTAACATGACATTTGAAAAAAACATTGAGGGGTATTCCTGAGGGTGTGAGGCCAAATGATTCAATGAGTTTGGTTGTTTACCTGGGAGATTTTGATAGGAAGATGAGTTACTGATTGAGAAGCAGGGATCCTACAACCTTGAATCAGACCTATGAGATAGCCAAGAACATTGAAGACAACTAGAAATATGGAATGCACAAGGGCTATTTGTCTACAAGTGTGTCTGCCCCGAGGCACCAAATGTTGATGAAAGGTGTAAGTCAGAAATTGAAAATGAATGTCAGAGCACTTACACCCATATCATTCCAGCTTATACATCATTCCATAATGCTGATCACATAGAGCCTCGGACACATTGTCAAGAAGCTGCATGCATTTGTGATCTTATGGTGTTTGTTAAAGCCCTTTTTGACATAAGGAGACATGGAGGAGAATCATCATATGATCTCTATGCAAGATTTATGGATACAATTCCTGAGTGTCATAGACCTAAAAATTCAGTATGCATTGATTTACTTTATGAATCTTATGAATCAGGTTTGAGTGCTCCACCAAAGGAGTTGAAGCTTGTTAGGTTTGACCAAGTATGTGAATGCATTTTTCTTTTTTAAGAGATTAGAGATAATCATCAAAAAACTGTTATGTTTTCAATCTGTAATGATAATGATTTTGCTACTCCATATGAGTCAAGCAGCAAGATATCACATGAAGAAGAAAAGAGTAAAACAAAGGTTGAAAATGCATACATCAGTGAAGCAAATGAAATGTGTGGTAAATTCATTGGTTATGTAGATAATGATTATAGTCATCATATTTCAAATGCATGGTCTAGTGAATAGAAGGAAGTATGTGAAGTTATCCCTTGTTGTAGCTCTACTAATTAGGGAATGGGAATGGGCCCAAGTATTCAACATGGTGAATCAACCCAAGTGATTGGTGATGTTGAAATAGTGTGTGTAAATGACCAATCTAAAGAGCAGGAGTCTGAATACGTGTTAGGTATCCTCCTATGTTTTGATTCTTGTGAAGATTCCAATACCTATAATCCTATGGAAGACATGAGTATGTGCAGTCAATTTGAAGAGCCTGAACATAGTTTCAATATAGATGAGTCCCCTTGTTGTAGTAACTATGATGGCATTGAGTATGGTCATTCCTCTATTGATTATGATTATCCTCATAAAGTAGAGGTAGAATCCTTTGCTTCAAATAGGAAATATGTTGATAATGATGGGAAAGCATGTCTACCTGAGAAGGAACAACTTCCATGTTGTGAAGAGTTTTCAGAATGTGAGTCAAAGATGCTAACTATTGATAATGTGAATGATGTTGAAAATTTATCTGTATGCTCTTCTAGTGACTGTAATGATTCTAAATATAATGATGATGAGAAAGATTTTGATCTTCATGTTGAGGAGGCAAAAGCTTTTATGACAACAATGAATATAAGACAAAATGTCCTTTATGATGAGCCTCTAGCTTCACCAGATATCAGAAATGATGATCCTTATTGGTGCAGAGATAATCCACTCTTTGCTAATAACTCTCATGATGCAACTAACACAAGGTTAGAATATGGCCTGTGTTGGAAAGAGACACGTTCTGGCTTCATGAGTGTTGTCATTGATGGCAACAAAGTCCATCCCACACATCTGTAGGACATGGTGTGTCTATACTAGAAGTCAGATTGAAGAGTATTGTGGTCCGGTAAGCAAGAACAGAGCATGTAGCAAGGTCCAACAGTCAGGTCCGGATCTCTTAAAGGAAGTAGCTCAGTAAAGTGCAGACTTGGGGAAGTCAAGAGGAGTACCATGACTGATAGATTCTAGGGATTGAGCCTCTGGTGATGAAAGAGTGAAGAGATATGAGCACCTAAGTATTGGGTTCCTGTTTGGCAGAGTAGACTGAGGAAGAACTAACCGGCAGAGCATCAGACCTTAATCCGGATGAGATATTGATGGTGATCAAGGTTATTAAGGTATCATTCATGATTGGATGACATGATTGATGACCTCTATAAGCATCTCTTTGATATGCATCACTTGGTATGCAAGGATTTAGCCGAGAGACTAGAGTTTTGGAAAATATTGAATATTCCGGATGCCAACTATAAAGATGATTGAAATCATTGATGCAGATTTATATACCCGATTGATTTCGGTATGAAGGTGTGTGTGGTGTGTTGTGTGGTGCAAAGAAAAGAAGAGAGTAGTGTAGAAGCAGTAATACAGGTCCGGTATGTGATAGGACAA
Organism: Cunninghamia lanceolata; assembly: GCA_027924645.1. Taxonomy (NCBI): domain Eukaryota; kingdom Viridiplantae; phylum Streptophyta; class Pinopsida; order Cupressales; family Cupressaceae; genus Cunninghamia; species Cunninghamia lanceolata. The sequence goes on along the minus strand of BSBN01000792.1, from coordinate 1,584,055 downwards.
CAGCATAAAAGAAGAGGAAGAATGAAGTGCACTAGATTAGTGTATTGAGCCTAACCAGAATTGAACTTCAACATATGTGGATGCTTCTCATCAGTTCAAGTATCTTGTTACTTTCTTGTACCTTGTAGATAGTGAGTCTCTTATAGGCAGTGAGCCTCTTGTGAGCAGTGTGCTCAGGTAGTAAGCCCTAATTGGCAAGTGCCATTTTGTACTATCTTATTCTTTTAACAGAGAATACAATCTTGGGTTAGTCACCTTGTGGTTTTTCCCTTAACAGGGTTTTCCATGTCAAAATCATTGTGTTATGTGTATTGATGTTATTTATGCTTTCATGGCTATACTTACTTATATGATTTGATGTTGCACTAATAGTTCAAGACAAACAGAAAGTAGAAGTAATTTAGATAACTGATTCACCCCCCCTCTCAGTTATCAACAATTGGTATCAGAGCTAAGTTCCTCCAAACAGAGCCTAACAGCTTGAGGAAGATTTGGGAATTCCAATGGATATGTATGGTATGAGGGAACAACTTCAGTCTTCCTTAGATGATCTTGAGCAATCTCACTCTGAAGTCAATATATTAAGAGAAAGACTCAAACAAGCTGATGATTTCATAAATGAACTAAAGGAGAAACTGAGTATCTCTATGAAAAAGAGAAAGGAACTACTTCAGCAATTAGCGAGTCAGAATGAAGCCAATGATGCAAATGAAGATCTGAATGAGAAGAACAAATTATGTGAAAAGCTATCAAAAGAGGTCATTATGGTAAGAAATGAAATGGAATCAAGGGTTATGAAATTCACCCAAGAAATTGAAGAAAAGAGAAAAATTGAAGATAACAGGTAAAACAATCTCTCAAAGAGAAATCAAAAGACTGCCACAAAATGGATAGAATAATCAGGCATTTGGAATCTAATCTGGAAGAAGCTAGAGAAAATGAAGAACAACTTGAAAATCAGATTGACACTCTAAAAAGAGATCTTCAAACAGCAAATGAATTCAAAGAGAAATTCAAGATAAGCTCTGCTCAGCTTGAAGTTCTTCTTGAAAGCCAAAAGAGAGTAGATGACAAGCAAGGCTTGGGGTATGGGAAAGGTGAAAGCTCCGGATCCGGTTAGAAGAACTCTGGATTAGGAAATTCTAGGAACAGGCCTAGAAGATCTCCGGTAAGGCAACCTAATGCTCAAAGATATCCACCCTTCAATGGATACTGCCACAATTACAATAACATTAGTCATAAAGCAAATCAGTGCAGAAGAAGAATGAATCAGACTAATTCATCCTTCTCCGGACAATGTCTCAACTGCAAAAGGGTATGGTCACAAATCTCATGAGTGTAGAAATATGCAAATGAACAATTCATTCAATGGTAGATTCTTTGCTTGCAATAGAATGGGACATATGGCTAATCAGTGTAGATCATGAGGATATCAGTCAAATATACAAAAGATTGTTGTTTGTTACAATTGCAATAGATCCGGTCACATTGCCAAATTCTGCAGAAGTAAGAATCAGGACAAAAAGGGTCTGGTGCATCATAATCAAAACCAAGACAAAGGAAAAGGAAAAATGAATACGGAAGAAATTCAAAGGGAGATGAACAAGATTTGGGTAAAGAGGAGTACAGAAAATGTTGAGGATGGATCTGCACTGGAATCTGGTGCTGATACTCCTTCCAGAAACTAAATAGATGAGCTTTGGCTCAAGGGGAGTCACAAAAGAAAACAATTTCCCCCAGCCAGTCAATTGGTGCCTGAAATTGGCACATGGAAGGTTGCAGATTAAAAGGGCTCTCAGAGAAACATCTAAATAACCCTTGGGAAAGATATGAAAGATCCGCAAGGAATTTGAAGAGGTTTATCATCTGAGATTAATCTGATTTAATAGTCATCCGGTAAGAACTAAATTTTCACAGTTAGATCTGGTATGATTCAAATTTGAGGTATCTTGATCTGTGAATAAATGGAGTGATTGGAGAAAGGTAGATAGATTGCTAATTTTCACTAAGAATAACTCCAAGTACATCTCAGTGATTCAGAACAATCTCTTAGGAAAAGGAACAACCGGAATAACTTAAATTATGCATTTATTACAATGTGAAATTAGGGTTTGCACAGAAATATAAGGGTTCATTTGTTCATCACTTGTACATTTGCATTCAAGAAAAGGAGAAAAGGAGCTCTGCATCAAAATTATCTGTAGCCCCTCAAAGATCAACCACAGAAGCTGATTCTTCTAGTAATCTGATCCGGTTCATATTGTGAACCCTAAAAGCATAAAAGGTATTTTCTGCTCTTGAAATCTCTCTCTGAATCTTTGAAAGATGACTACTCTAAATGTTGTGAAGATTACTGATAGGCCACACCCTAAATTCAATAAACATCCCTACAAATCCCTAGAAGTTGATCCCCTAGGCGCATTTTCAAGTATTTCGCATGGGGTTTTGCTTGTAGAAGATGTTAGGGCATATATTCATGCAAACATTGAGGAATTTGGGGAATCCAAGTTAATGGATATCTATCACAATCAGTTAATAGATGATGCTTTTGAACTCAAACCTCAGTACAAAGCCATCTGGGATAAGTATTTCAGACAGTGCATCCATTTCCCCTGTTTTGTAGAAGAAGAGTGGGTCTGGTATGTTTTGAGCAGAGTGCATGATAACTTCATGTGGTTGAATAGACCATTTAAGATCACAAAAGATGCTATTAAAGCTGTAACTAGTTTGCACTCATCTGGAGGGATACCTGTTCTCAAATCCGTCAAAAAACAAACTGTGAGTGAGGCTACCGAATCAAAATTTGACAAGAGAGCCATGACAATAGAAGATATCACTGATCCGGTTATCAAGTTTGCCTCCATGATAATTGGTTACAAGATATATCACTCCAGCAGGGAAAATTCAGTACCTGGAACTGCAATTTACACTACTTACCAGATGCTGAGAGAAATGCTGACTATGATCTTTGTGAGCTTCTCCTAAACCAACTATTGGAAAATTTATAGAAAATAAAGGAAGATAAAAAGAATTCTTTCAAGTATGGTGGCTTGATACTTTGCCTATTCTTCTACTATATGAATGAGCTACCCAGAGCTAATGGCTGGATATGGCAAAATAATAGACCTGTTGCCATACAAATCAGAGATTACTTGCATGGAATAGGTGATGCCAAGGCATAGAATACAGCACTATGGGGCTACTTTAAGAACTTTCAGAGTATGATGCAAGCAAGAGAGAGAATCCCCCAATCTCTAGTTGAAAAGTATAAAGATACAGTCTGCTTTATGGTAGAAACTGATCAATGCCTAATGGAGGCAGTGGAGCCAAGGATAGTCTAGATCATGCCAATGGGGTATGAAGTTGATGAGAAAATTCTAGAGCTGCATATTCAACATCTGCTAAGTCAGCCCAAGGACCTTAAGACAGAAAGGTTTGGAACCTTTGAAGAGTTGAGTGTGAAGATTCATGTAGAGCTAAGACAACCAGAAATGAAAAGAAAAGTGAGGAGGGAAGTAGAAGAATTTGCCAAGAGGCATGGAATTTCAAAGGAGGCACTTGATGCAAATAGAGAGAAGATGGAAAGGGCAGAGAAAGAAAAGGAAGAAGCAAAAAAGTAAAGTGCTCCGGTAGAAGCCCCCTCCTAGACCAGATCCTCTAAGAGCTCTACACCTGCCAGTGCTAAGAGCTCAAATACATCAAAACCAGAAGCAAAATCATCTGGTAAAGGAGAAAAGAGAACAAAGACAAATGCTACAAGATCATACACAAGCCTCAAGGATGATGAAGAGATAGAGATAGATGAGGAAGTAAAGAAAATGAAGAAGAAGAAGAAGAAGAAAACAACCGGTGAACCTTCTACCGGTCAAGGCAAAGAGGAGAAGGCAGAGGAATTTGCTAAAAAACCTACCCTCCGCATTGATGATATCATCAAATTAGTTACTGTGGATGGGAACTTAAAACCAATGGTTGAATTTTATGATGAATATAATGAAATTGATTAGAAGATATTGCAAGATGCCACAGTCAGGTATCTAAACATCTACAACAAAGCATTCATTGAAATTATATCTCTTATTCCCAAAAGCTTAGAGAAGGAACTTGAAATAAGGAAGAAAAATGCCCAAGCAAAAGATCTAGAAATCTAGGAGCAGATTGCTATTCAGCTCTATCCATCCATTACCCCTAAACAAATGAACATTATCTTCAAGGACTACAGGGATGAGTTCCGGAGCAAAGCTAGAATGAATCAACTTATGCTTGGTGAAACTGACAAAGTGGCAAAGGAAAGAGAAGATATCCTCCAGAATGCCTTTAAAAGATTCAATCTTCCTATTATAGAGGACTTAGGTGATGAACCCTCTGCCATGTATGACAAAGGAGAATCTATTGAGACAGTGGTAGAAGAGACAAAGAAGTCAAGTGAAGAGAAAACTGAGGATCTAGATTCCTTTGCTCTAGAAGAGGAAGTCCTTAAAGAAGCAAAAATCTCTCCTCCAATTTCCCCAGCAGACTCCAGATCTAAGGAACAAAAAAGAAAATCAATCAAGAAGAAGAGGTGAAGGAAAGAGAAGAAGGTCAAACAAAGAAGACCACAAGTGACAGTACTGAGGCTGCTGAAGGGAAGAAAACTCTGTCTCCAGCAAGAGACACCGTAGAAGAAGTCAAAGACTTCTTGACAAAAGAAATGATGGAGATTGATGAGCCGAAACTGCTTCAAGGACCATTCAATTTTGACTCTCTCTCCCCAGTTCAGACTATGAAGATAGCATCCTTTGCCCATGCAAAGGTAAAAGAAAAAATTTTGAAGTCTCACATGGAAGACTGTGAGCTAATATAAATTGCATCTGGTGCATTGAAGAAAATCATGCCATCCTTCCAAAAGGATCTTTCGGCCTCTTCATCCAGTAACTTAAAATCTTTTGTCAATTCAATTAGCACACATTTTGATTCTTTGGAAAAGTCAGCTGAAAATAAAGTCTGGAAAGAATTTTTGGGAAAGAGATTCTATGAGGTGCAGGGTCTAATAACAAATGATAGGAGAGTTATGAATATATGGATAAAGAGCTTAGAAAATGCTCTTAAAAATGGCAGAGATATATATAAATTTTGTTTATCCTGGCCTAAAGTGACCAAGGATATTATGAAGAAAGTAAACGAGCAAGAGGATAAATTGACAAGTCTTTCTAAAATTTTTGATCCTCTATCCTCTTCCATAGTAAATCAAGAGTGTCAGACGATTGTAGTCACAAATGAAATAAAGAAGCTTGAGAAGGAGAAGAAAAATAGAATAAACAGGCTAAGTGAACTTAGAGGGATCATTATCCCTAAGTTAGAAGCCATGCATGAGGCCTTAATTGATGCTTAGGCCACAACCCGGACTAGTGATCTGATAGATCTTAAGAAGGCAGAAGCTTTTGCATTCCTGCTGAGTGGTCACATCTCAATTTTAGACAGGATGAAGTAGAGTTGGGTGACAGAAGTTGTACAGTTGAAGAATACTTTTGCAGATATACTTAAGTATATGTAAGTACAACTTGTATATATACTTATGCGGATATGTAGAGATTGATTTTTGAAAATTTTGGTGTGCGGATTCTACCCTTTGCCATTGATGTCAAAGGGGGAGTGAGGAGCAATGAAAAATGTGGAATCTAGCTAAGGGGGAGCTCCGGTGAAGTGTATACTAGAATAGAGCATCAGCCAAGGGGGAGTGTAGTGTGACACTTAGTCATTTTTCACTAAGTGTTACCATCAATGCCAAAGGGGGAGATTGTTGGCAAGAGACACGTTCTGGCTTCATGAGTGTTGTCATTGATGGCAACAAAGTCCATCCCACACATTTGCAGGACATGGTGTGTCTATACCAGAAGTCAGATTGAAGAGTATTGTGGTTCGGTAAGCAAGAACAGAGCATGTAGCAAGGTTCGACAGTCAGGTCTAGATCTCTTAAAGGAAGTATCTCAGTAAAGTGCAGACTTGGGGAAGTCAAGAGGAGTACCATGACTGATAGATTCCAGGGATTGAGCCTCCGGTGATGAAAGAGTGAAGAGATATGAGCACCTAAGTATTGGGTTCCTGTTTGGCAGAGTAGACTGAGGAAGAACTGACTGGCAGAGCATTAGACCTTAATCTGGATGAGATATTGATGGTGATCAAGGTTATTAAGGTATCATTCATGATTGGCCGACATGATTGATGACCTCTATAAGCATCTCTTTGATACGCATCACTTGGTATGCAAGGATTCAGCCGACAGACCAGAGTTTTGGAAAATACTGAATATTCTGGATGCCGACTATAAAGATGATTGAAATCATTGATGCGGATATATATACCTGATTGATTTTGGTATGAAGGTGTGTGTGGTGAGAAGAAAAGCAGAGAGTAGTGTAGAAGCAGTAATACAAGTCCGGTATGTGACAGGACAGCAACACCAAAGAAGAGGAAGAATGAAGTGCAGCAGATCAGTGTATTGAGCCTAACTGGAACTGAACTTTAGCATATGTGGATGCTTCTCATCAATTCAAGTATCTTGTTACTTTCTTGTACCTGGTAGATAGTGAGTCTCTTGTAGGCAGTGAGCCTCTTATGAGTAGTGTGCTCAGGCAGTAAGCCCTAATTGGCAAGTGCCATTTTGTACTATCTTATTCTTTTAACATAGAATACAATCTTGGGTTAGTCACCCCATGGTTTTTCCCTTAACAGGGTTTTCCATGTCAAAATCATTGTGTTATGTGTATTGATGTTATTTCTGCTTTCATGGTTATGTTTACTTATATGATTTGATGTTGCACTAATAGTTCAAGACAAACAGAAAGTAGAAGTAATTTAGATAATTGATTCACCCCCCCTCTCAATTATCAACAGCCTGAAGAAAACAAAGCAACACATTGATGAGCTCCTCGAGGGCATTACTTATGAATGTTTTATATTTGATATAGATGTTGCAGATAAGGTTGAGCATCATGATGCCATATGTTTGGAAGTGTATAAACACTTTTAGTTTCCAGTTCAGTTGGGAGGTATTTTGATGGAGCATGACAATAAGATGAAGAGAGAGGAATGTTATTTTCAATATAACACATATGTGTCATGTGATGATAAAAATTTTTAGTTTATGCCAGGTTATACAATACAGAATGACAAAGGTTACATTAACAATGGCAGGCTCAGTGATATGGTCAAGCATGTCAGTGACAGGGTTAGTTTGTGGGTAGTTTATGGCTTTCTTTTTAGACTTGGCTTAGGGAAGATAGTGCAGAACAGAGTATTTAATAGGGGTAAGTATTGGTTCTACTTTTCTGGGGGCCTGGGGTTGCCAAATAATGTTTGAAAATTATGTGTTGAAGCTTTGCAAGTTGCATGTTGAATTAGTTTTCAGAGCCACCCAATGGAGTAGGCACTTGGTCTACGTCCCAGAGATCTAGAATCTCGCCATGCCTGTAGGGTGCATGCGTCCCCAACTAGATCCACCGATGGAACCCTCAAATTTTGCAAATTTTGAGTGGATATGTCTGTTCAATGTGTCGATAGAGGTTAAGTCAACATACTACTCAGTCTACCCTGGAGTTCATCTTCACCGATTAAAATTTTGCAACTCAGAAGTGATCTTGCAATTCTGTGTGGTACAATGTTTCTTGGTACATATGGTAGCATGCATGTGCAGTTTCGCGCTTCCAGGATGAGTTTTGATGGGCTATTTAATTATTTTCTGACTGCAACCAGGCTAAATTTGGTGTTCCGAAACGTTTCAAATTTCACAAATCTGAAGGCTACCAATTTCTTGTTTCAGCCTAAAATAGGTCCAGTTCCATTTTCATCAAAAATTGAGACCATATGATGCATTATTTTAATGCATCTCGGTTGCCACGAACACGTTTTACGGGCTAGTTTACAAAGGAGGTACATAAATTTGGTGAGCTGGGCGAGATCCGTCGACAAACCCATGTTTTAAATAATTGATTATGCCCGCTCGCAAGTTTTCGCAGCTCCAGGTGTCACGGTTTGCGCAGTGAATTTCCTCCATTTGGCCGATGGCGAAATTAAAAATTTCACTATTTTCTAATGTTCAAAATATTTTATATATTTTAAATAATTTTTAGAAGGCAAAGTGAATTGAACATGATTAGGGTAAATTTAATATTTCATAAACTTTATAAAGTTAAAAGTTTTTGGATATTTCTCTCCCCGCCATTCCTCAAAAGGCAAAAAGAAAGGCACCAAAGAGATATGTGGAACAATGGAGGGCAGTTTTGAGAGACATTTAATGTTTTAAATATTTTCAACAAAGTAAAGAATATCTCCTGTAAAGCTTTGTGAAAAGTTTTAATTTCTTTAATGTTTCTTCTCCGTCATTCCGCGGATGAAGTAAAGTAAGTAGAAAATGGGAATACGAAATTGCGGGGAAGTCTTGAAACATATTTTAATGTTTGGAGAAGTTAAAAGTCTGAAGGTAAAGCATTATTATAAGCTTTATTTCAAGCTTTAAAATGCTTTCCACCATTTGGCAAGAGAGCAAAATGAGCGCCCAAATTAAGTGCAAAATTGCGCAAAATTTACAAAGCATTACTGAAGATAAATAGTGATCACGTTTTTTGGCTTTGTGCAGTTTTTTGGGGCCTCCTACAGACTGGAAATAATGATTTTTGCCTTCCAATGAGTGCCCAGACCATTTGCCTTGCCTTGGAAGCCATTTTAACATTGTTATGGGTGATTTTGAAGTGTCGGTAAGCCCAAAAATGACCCAGCATTGCAAAAAATGACCTTGCAATTGAAGGAAGGCCTTGGCAAAGAAATTGTGTTGTGTAAAGCAATTTCAGAGTAGGTGGGAGAATGTTTGGCAAGAAACAGATGTTGAAGATTTGTTAGGTTGGAAGTCAAATGTGAGAATGTGCTACAAATTAATCATATTTTTCACCAAGTGGAGTCTGTTGCACAAGAGTGTCCAAAGTGCAAGGTAAAGACAAATTGCAATTGTTTACCAAATGGGTATTTAGTCAGAAGTGAAAATTTTCACTTTCTAGTGAAAAAGGAGGTAGTTAGTGAGTTTTTACACCCAGGTGAATAATTTGTACAGGAATGCAAATTAGATTTGGGCAAAATCATTTCAGTTGCAAAAGCGAGTGGGCAGATAGAGGAAGGAAAATGAAGAGATGAGGAGCATCTTCTAGAAGAAAATCAGTTTTAGAATCAAGGGAGATGACATGTGCCATGTGTCATCAATGGATTAATTTTAGGGTTTTTAACCTTGTTCGTTGGCCTTTCGTGTCCTCAGTCTGATGTTAGTTTTCCTTAGGATTGAGGTTGGGAATTTAAAACAACCAACAGATTGGCGACTCTACTGGGGAACTAGTATATAAATGTGAAGATCACTCCAGTGGCCTGTCATGGGTATTTAGAGTTAGTATATGAAGAAAGTATTATCATTCCCTTTAGAGGGTGGCAACTCTGCTTGCATTTGAACCCGTTGATCAAAGAAGAAGTTCTTAGACCTGGAAGAGGTTTTGTTGCAACATATTTAAAAAATTTGTGTTGCTCTACTGTTGGAGAAGACCCAGAATAAAGGAAAGAGTTAAAAGAGCTTTTTACTATTTGAAATTCAATCCTCTGTGAAAAGAGGTGGCGACTCTGTGAGAAAGAACCTGATAAAAGTGTGAAGAACATTTCAACACTCATAGTTTCTAGTTAGGAAGAGAATTTGTAGCAGCAGTAACAGACTTCCAGGTATTTTACATATTTATGTCTTTATGAAGGATAGTTCTATGTTTGAAGGTATCTTGTGAAGGGCCTTGGAAATAAGTTGGTTCCTTATTAGGTGAATGTTAAATCACTAAGAGAAAGGAAAGTGTAGTCAAAGGTTTTCATACTTCTGTATTACCTGATTGCAGCCTATATTTTGAGATGAAGTATGCATATTTATGAAGAAACTCATTTAGAAGATCTTAGGAAAGTTGTGGTAGAAATTTGCACTATCAAAGGCTTGAGATCATGGATTCAAATGACACAATGCAAAGTTCACAACAACAACAGTTATACCCTCAGAGAAGGGTCTTCTCTGTTGAAAGATACAGAGCACTGGATATTAATGATATCCAAAACTATCCAAATTCTATTCCTGATGGGATTAGAGAGCATCTACCAAAGTTCAGTGGTGATAAATTTGAAATAGCAAATAAGCATCTGCATGATTTCATTAATGTAATAGATGATTATGAGATAGATTTTGAAGATGTTGTCATGAGAATATTTGTTCAATCTCTGAAAGGAGACGCAAGAGATTCGTTCTCTTATTTACCACCTGTTGTGATATTCACAACATGCCCCATTTTACTCCTTAGCCAAATGAGGACCCCTGCTGTTGCTTTTTGCTTTTGCTTGTGTGTGTTGTTTTGCTTGATGGTAAAGGAAAAAAGGGGAGTTAAAATTGTAAACCTTGTTAAAAATGGAGAAGAAATGCATTTCAGTACCAGTGCATAGTATGGTTGGATTCCTTGTCAAAAATGAGCTAGGGTTGCTTTTTGAACCATGTTAAAATTCGCCATATTTTGCAAGTTATGAGCATTTTGGTAAAATGTATAAGGGAAGGGTGTGCTATTTGCACATACAAGTCTCTTTGTATATCGGATTGCATATACAAGGCCCTTTGTATGCGAGTTCGCTTGTATACAAAGACTTTTGTATATCGCTTTCCATATACAAAGTCGTTTGTATATGCAAAGGTCATTTTATACTTGGTCGCATGAGTAGTCGGGTTCATATGCAAAATCATTTGTATGTCTTTTTGCCTTGTATACATCCGGTAGAGTTTATGCATACATACAAGATGGACTCGAGGTGGATTTAGGGTTAAAATGGATAAATGTTTAAGTTCCACTTTGTATCTCACATTTGTATATTTTGGCAGGTCAAATATACAAGACACTTTATACATGGCAGACCCGAAGTGTTTATGGAATATGGTTTAGCGGTTGAATGTTTCCGCACTTTGTATATTCGAGGATACAAGTGTTATATACAAGTGTCGGAACCGAAAGTTTATCAAATAGAGAAAAGTCCTTGTATGTTTTCGAACTTGTATATCTAAAGATACAAGCAACGCATACAAGCCGATATATAATGTCCATATACAACGCGGAACCGAAAAATTATTAAGCAATGTTAATTCATTGTATATATCGCACTTGTATATTTAAACATACATTTGATATATACATTTGCAATATGCAGGCCGCGGACCCAAGGGCATCGTGAAGAAGAGTTAAATGGTTGTATATTTGGCGCTTGTATGTTTTTACATACAAGAGAAATATACAAGTCAAGGTACATGCAACGTTCATATACATTGGGCGGATCCAAAGGGGTTATTTAATTGAGTTAAGTCTTTGTATGTTTCGACTTGTATGTATGTTTTGATATACATACATTCTGAAACATACAAAATGGAGATACATTGCCTGGAACCCAAATTTCATGAAGCGGAGTTAATTCAATGTATATCAGGCTTGTATATTCTCATATACGAGCTGATATACATTACATGCAAACAACCGTCGGAATCGAAGATGTTATGGAAAGGAGTTAATTCGTTGTATATTCCCGGCTTGTATATCAAAGATGCATTGTTATACATACAAGCCAGATTCGAAATGGAAGTTAAAAATAGAAAATTCTTTGTATGCATATGCGTTTGTATATTGCGATATACAGACTGATATGCAGAGCGACATACAAGCCAGAACCCAAATGAAATTGAAATCCGATTTAGTGCTTGTATTGCGTTCGGATTGTATATCGGATATACAAAGATTTAAACAAGGAAAATGAGCGGGAAATTGGAGCGATAGATTTTTGAATCCATTTTTGGAGCCTGAATGCATGTTTTTGGTCAACGATGGTTGACCCGACTAGTTTTAACGCTGTATAGGCATTTTGATGCTCATTTTCCATGGTTTTTGGGCCCGATGGCTGTGTTTGTGTATTTGGAGCTTGATTTAATGTAGATGTTCATCTTTCTTGCTGATTTATTAAACGATGGTGCTAATTCCTACTTGTTTATTGCAGATTGTTGGAGTAGCTGGGAAGAAGCAGAGTTGCCGACACAGTAGCGACGTGTAGGTGAACACAAAGACGGGGTTTTAAATGATGATGACGTCCTAGGCGGCGGGCCAGATCCCGAGAAGCCAAACACACCAGAAGGGGATGAAGCTTTCAATGTGGGGGACTTTGTAGATGGAAACATTATTGAAGGAGCAGCGCCCTGTCTGGGTATGCTACTCAAATTCCCAGCGGGATTCATTTCTCACTGTTGGATGCTGCGTTTCAATATGCTAACCGTTGATCTCCTAGGGTTTTTGGGCGCTAGATTGGGAAAAAAACCAGAGATATATATATTGAGCCCTTGTACTGTACAAAAAGGAGGAGGTCAATAATACAAAAAAAGTCAGACTTGTAATAGTTTTAGGAGAGATCGGATTATTGAGACTAGTGAGGACTAGATTGTTGAAATAATCAAGGTCCCTTCCTTAGATCATTGTAAATGTACCTATTTTATGAACATACTATATGGAGATGAAGTTTCAGACTATACCCTGATTGTAAACCTTAAGTAGTCTTCAAGTTGATTTCTGGATATGTACTGGTGAATGTTGTGTTCTATAGAAGCGCTTTCATTTCATTGCATGTTGTTGTCAACTTTTCCCCTAAAGATTTGCACTGAATCATGCGGATTTGTGGACTGTCCTGGTGAAGTATGATTTTAGTTTTCTTCTCTCCATTGCTGTATGGGAACATGTATGTGGATCAATGATCTTAGTCAAGTAATTTTAGGAATCTCACTCTCTAACCCTTTTTCTCATTTTAATTTCATTGAAATCACTTTCATAACTGTACATCATGATAAATCAGAAGCAAGACAAAAAAATATGCTGACATCCCGAAGACAACTGAATATCATTAGCATATTTTGAGCTAAATGCATGTAGTATTGAAAATGTCATGCAGAGAATCACAAATAAGGGTAGAACTCATGCAAATATCAACTTAGACACATCATTTGGAGATATATGTTGTGTAGAGTAACTTCCCTATATAGCATTGTTGCAGGAACAGAATCTACCAATCTATGTAAGGCTCCAAAATGGAAAACAACAATACACATCAACCACAGAGTAACATCAACAGATTATGAACTAATCGACGGGGACTTGGGATCATGAATTCTTGGAATTCATCGTATCTTTCAGGATAAACAAGAGTTGTTGTGTGACTTTTGTTTCTTGTGCTTGGTTGTGACTGACATCACAAACCAATCAATAGGAAAATGGCGCTAGAAGGAGGGCCGTTGATGAAGGAAACTGTAGATTCCTGCATACACTGCTTAAACATCACGGCGGTTTGAATTCAGACCATAAACTCGCCATTTTGCCTTAAAAATTTGAGAAATCCTGGCTTTCAGGCCAAATATGAGGTCCAGATCTAGTGGACTCTTCGAAGAACTGCCTATCAGGGGATTTAGACCTAGGACTGTGGACATTCATCACACCCCTGATTCTAGTGTGATAGAAGCCTCACCAGAGCGTGCTCCTGTAACCCCTATTGGCTTTCAAATACCCACAAGACCACCTATCACACCTCAGGCCCAACCTTAGCTTGTCGTACCCCAGATCCAACCTCCATCGGTTGTGATGTCATTTTTCACAGTAGATTCACCGCTGGCCTTCAATGCGTATCATGCTTTGCCTAAAAATCTAGATAAAATTTGTCCTAGGTACCATCTGTATCAAGATGCTGATGATCATGTCATGACCTTCAAGGAAGCTTGATGTAGGGCTAGAATTGAGTATGAGGATGTGGTATGCAGATTGTTTCCATTCTCCTTAGGGGAAGAGGCCTATAACTGGTATACCAGTCTAGGTTAGGGTTCAGTCCATTCATGGGATGCCTTAGAGAAAGCTTTCAAGGATAGGTTCAAGGTGCCTATAGATCCTTCAATAAACTATCATCTATTTGCCACCATCAAGAGGTGCAAAGGAGAACCCATTGCAAACTTCAACGCTAGATTCTAGAAGATGTTGTGTAAACTGGTTGCTCCCTACGTTGTAGCAGATGAGGCTGCTAGGAGTATTTATTATTCAGCTTTAGATCCCCTGACCTCCATGTTTATCAGGACACACCCTGGTGTAACTACTTTAGCACAGGCTTTTGAGGAAGCTATCAAAGTTAGTCAGCAATTGGCTCCTACTCCCACACCAAATATTGCTTTCCCTACACTTTCTGGTTATCTTACATATCCTGTCCACCAATAGACCAATGGAGCCATGATGCCTTCAGCTGTGATGCCAGCCCCTTTGCAAATACCACCACTCAGTGTCATGCCCCCACCAAGTGGGAGTAACTAGATGTTACCATATCAAACACAAGTGCCTCAGGGTGTAGAACAATCCAACAATAACAATGGGTCTTCCTTTTTCAAGCCCCAGACAGAGAATGTGATGGCCAAGGTTCAGGAAGAGAAGGAAGAAATCAAAGAAATATCAGCTCAATTAAGAAAACTTACTACTGAGGTCACTCATCTAAGAAATCAGAATCTCTACTCTCAACCTAATCAAAATAGAGGTTATGCCAATGACAAACCTAATTATTCTGACAGGGGGTACAACAACAATTACAATAACAAGAATGGCAACAATAATCCTCCTAGACAGCCTAGGGTGTGGAACACCAGGCCTAACAATGGTTCCTTGCCATCACCCCTAGACAATCAGCCTCCTGGTGAACCTAGGCAGACCACCAGAGTAAACCTTGCAGAGGCAGCACTTACGAACTGGTGCAGAATACATAACACCAATGCTCATGCAGAGTTGGACTGTCCTCAATTCAAGATTGCTACTAGCATATTCCAAGCTGAAGTGGCCAGTACCTCAGGTAACCCACCTTATGTAGAGGGGAATGAAATTGTCCCCTGTGAGTATGATTCTGCCCTAGTACTAGAAAGCTTCATGCATTGTCCTTATCAATAGACAATATCATCACATCAGGATTACACTTCAACATGTGAGGAATCAGCCATGGCTTTTGAGTCTAACTATGTTTTCCCCTTTGAGGATGAGAATGAGCCATCAATTGAGCATGAGGAAGTCAATGCTTATCAACAACAACCTTAGGGTAGGCATAACTACAACTTAAGGAATAACTCAAACCGATCTGCTGATCCTTTGACTACCTCATTGCCTCCAAACAATTTCAATACTCCACCTAATCCCAAGGCAAGTAATAACCCTGGACTCCCCAAGGTCGATGCTCAATATCTGACACCGCATAACACAGCATCAAAAGCTGCAAATCCACTTCCTAAATCTGACAAATTGGTTACATATCTGGCAGATGAAATGAAAAAAGTAAAGATCAGACTACCAATGTCAGAGTTGCTTAAAACCCCTACTATCAAGAATGCTTTCATGAAATCATTGGATGGTTCTGCTCAAAAGGAAGATAGCCATACCCCGGGGCAATTTAGAAATAAAGATCATGCTGCCAAGGATGTTAACATCAAACCTAAAGCCTCAGCTACTGTTCAAGTTGCAGATACCTCCCACCTGACCCTATACAAAGACAAGAGTGAGTCACCTCCCTTCCTCCTTACCACAAGGATGTTTGGTAAAAATTTGCACAACTGCTTAGTAGACTCAGGAGCATCTACCAATGTAATGCCCCTATCCATATGCAACGCTTTAGGGTTACATTCAGCTAAATCATTGAAGAAGGTAACACAATTGGACAAAACAGAAGTAAGTGTGGTAGGAGAACTGGCCCACATTCACATGCAGCTAGCATCAGATCCCAGAATCCAGCACTATATTGATATTCAGGTAGTAGATATACCTGATACATATGGAATGTTACTCAGCAGAGACTGGTCAAAAACGCTCAACGGATACATGTCAACTAATTTTAGCCATATGTGGCTACCTTGGAAGGGTATACCAAATCAGATAAAGATCGAAGTTGAACCTTGCATTAGACACATGATCACCGAATATAACAAAACCAATGAAATCATGTATGTGGATGTGGAACCTGGAGTTTACTCCATCAGACCTCAAACCGCCAGCATAGAAGAAATCCTGATGCTTGACATACATGATCATAATGGTGACCTTTGGAGTGATAAAATAAATTCAGAGCCTGATTGTAATCTTGGAAATAAAATAGAATTGGATCATTTCAAGAAATTTGAGATGCATTTGTTTAGACAGGTGAAACGATGTCAATTATTAAGTGTGCCTGTTCACGATATTCTGATTGATGGATGGTGCAGGTTGCATGATGAGGCTCATTCTAAAAAAACTTGTGATGTCTGTTTAGACATGTTGGAGTTGGAACAAGCATATGGCGAAGCATCTTCACCCGCGGTGAGTTCCACGGATAACGATAGTGATACTGATTTATGTTTGTCTCCTGCAGGAACAGGGGGATGCACATAGAAGGATGAAGGTTCTGTCCAGATGACAGAAGAGATACTGGTATGCAACGGGGGTAATGATAAGAACAAGAAGAAAATCACCCTTGGGAGTGATTGTTTAGTGGAGTCAGATTATGAGTTATCTGATGAGGATAGTGGCAGCAATCTGTCCAAGTTCGAGGAGTTTCTGTCAAAAGAAATCCAAAAGATGATGTAGCAGCATAGGCCTCCCCAGGATGCCTTGATTGAGAAATGGTGCAGGTTGCATGAGGCACCTCACTCAGAGATATCTTGCTTGTTGTGCCTGCATATCTTGAGAAGGCATACGCTGCCTGGTCCAGAGAGTGTTCCTCTTGGTGATAAGAGAAAAGAAGAAGTATCAGCTCCCCATAAAGCCGATGAGGTGGTGTCTGAGAAAACTGGGACACCAAAGCTAAAATGGATATCCAGTGGTGCAGCTGCTAGAGCCAAAAGAAAGAAGGAAGCACCAGACAAGATTTTAGCTGAGGATGAGCCATGGATCCTCAGATTTGATGGATCCAAGTCAAAACAAGGAGTTGGAGTAGGAATAGACCTCATTGACCCATCTAGAAAATCCTATTTGGCAGCATATAGATTGCAGTTCCCATGTACAAGTAATGTGACAGAATATGAAGCTCTAATTCATGGGATACTGTTCGCTCTTAGGAAGAAGGTAAAAATTCTGCATGTCTATGGGGACTCAGAATTGGTTGTCAGACCAGTAAGAGGTATATACTCTTGCATTTATAGGAGGCTGTCCAATTACAGACACAGGGTGTGGGACTTAATAGAAGAGTTTGATGCATTCAATATCACCCATATACCCAGAGAGCAAAACCACAGAGCAGATGCTTTGGCCTAGGCTACTAGTACTCTAGAACCACTGTCCATATCAAGTTTAAAAATATTCTCAATTGAATTAGTATCAGTGCCTTCAGTACCTGATAATGTAACTAATCTCCAAGTATTTGAAGATGATCAACAGATATTGGATTTTATTTCCAATAGAGATGTTTTTGAGGCACAGATCATTGATGAAAAGAATCTAGAAGATCATGTCTGGGAGGAAGAAGAAATCCTGGAGCTGCCAAGTAACAAAAACCCTAGGGGAATGATAGAGCTAGAGAGAGCATTTGATTTGGATAGCATGTTGAAACAAAGGGATCTTCAAAAGGCTGATGAGGGACAGTATTCGCGGGTCGACCTTGAGCAAGGTGATAGAAGAATAAATGTTCTAATTGGGAAGGTCTGTACAGAAGAAGAGTTGAAAGGGATAACTCAGGCCCTCAAAGATTACATCCATGTCATTGCCTGGACATATGACAAATTGAAAACTTTTGATACATCAGTCATCACTCATACGATACTTGTGAAGTCTGACGCCAAGCCTTTTCGGCAAAAGGAAAGACCCGTCAATGCTTTACTGGAGCCAATCATTTTCAAAGAAGTTAAAAGACTGCTCGATGCTAGGATCATATTTCTTGTGAGACACTCCACGTGGGTGGCAAACCTGGTCCCAGTGAGAAAGAAGAATGGTGACATCAGACTGTGCGTGGACTTCAGGAACTTGAATCGAGCTTCTGAAAAGGATAATTATCCTTTGCCTTCTCTAGATGAAGTCCTGCAAATTGTGAACGGTGCCAAGATGATGTCCTTCTTGGACAGTTTTTCTGGATACAACCAGGTGATGGTGGACAGAATTGATAGATTGAAAATCGCATTTACCACGAAATGGGGGATCTTCTCCTACAGGCGCATGCCATTTGGATTGATAAATGCTGGAGCCACATTTCAGTGAGCAATGGACATAGCCTTCAAAGGTTTGATTGGTAAGTGCATAGTGATATACATGGATGACTTAATGGTGTTCTCCAAAGATAGAGTGGACCATGTAGAGGACCTAAGAAAGGTGTTGAAGAAGTGCGAGCAGTACGAGATATCCTTGAATCCCAAGAAGTGCATATTTGGGATGACCACGGGGAAATTGCTAGGCCACTTGATAACTGAAGACGGGATCATCATTGATCCTGACAGAATAAAATCCATCATGAAGATACAACTACCTGGAAGCAAGACAGAGCTCAAATCTTACTTTGGTAAGATTAATTTCATTAGGAAATTTATTACTAGCTTTGCAGAGATAGTCAGGCCCTTGAACGCCATGCTCAAGAAGGACGCTAAAATTGAATGGACCCTAGAAGCTAGAGCAACTTTTGAAGACATTAAAAAGGCCATATCAAATGCTTCAGTCCTGATCAGTCCAGATTACACCAAGGACTTCTACATCTACTCATTTTCTTCAGAACATACCTCTGCAGCAGTACTGACATAGAAAAATGAAGAAAAGGAAGAAAAGCCTATAGCCTTCATGAGCCGCCCTTTCAGAGACGTAGAGCTTAGGTATATGGACGTTGAAAGATAGGCGCTTGCTTTGGTCTGAGCAGTCAAGAAGTTCAGGCACTACATCTTGAGAAGTAAGGTGATTGTTGTTGTACCCGATGCAGCAGTGAAAATGTTGCTGATGCAAAGTGAACCAGGTGAGAAAAGGGCTAAATGGATCACTGTCATCCAGGAGTACGATATGGACATTACCCCTATGAAGCTGGTAAGAGGGCAGGCATTAAGCCGGATGATATCAGAGGTTGATCCCAATATCCTAAGCCAACAGTACGTCGTAAATGCAAAAGATGACAGAGAATGGTACTTAGACATTAGGCACATCCTGACCACTGGGAGATGTCCCTCAAGACTACAAGCCTCACAGAGGAGAGCCTTGAAGATAAGGTCACTGAAATTTATGTTAAAAGGAGGAGTCCTTTTCAAGAAAGACTATGAGGGGATATACCTAAGATGCTTAGAAAGATTAGAAGCAGATAAGGTGCTAACAGAATTACATGATAAATTTGGGACTGCACATGGGTCGTCCTTAGCCACCACTCATGCTATCCTCAGGGTAGGGTATTATTGGCCCACAATTTTCAAAGATACAACTGAACACATCAAATGCTGTCATATGTGTCAGGTTGTTGCCAATAGAGAGAAATATGATGCTCAACCTTTGCTCAATGGGGAATGGACTTCATAGGACCCATCAATCCTCCCTCATCCTTAGGCCACAGGTATGTTTTAACTATTACTGATTACTGTACCAGGTGGACTGAGGCTATCAGTAGTAGGACATGCAATGTTGAGGATGTTATTAGGTTTTTAGAAACCAATATAGTGACCAGGTATGGAGTTCCATATGCTTTAGTATGTGATAATGGGCCTGCTTTTGCTTCAATTAAATTGTCAAGTTGGGCTTTCAATCATGGGGTCATTTTAAAATTCTCCTCAAATTACTACCCCCAAGGGAATGGATTAGCAGAATCCACAAACAAGAACCTATTGAACATCATAAAAAAGTTGATAGATAAGAACCCAAGGGAATGGAACACTCTATTGAAATATGCCTTGTGGGTAGATAGAACCAGGAATAAAGCTGCATTAGGAAACTCACCTTTTCACTTAGTATATGGGGTGGATCCCATCCTCCCTGTCAACTTAAAGATTCCTACGCTACAGTTTACATAAGAGTACCTAGGCATAGATAATAAACAGGAAGTTAGATTGCTACAACTAATGCACCTAGAGGAAAAAAGAAGTGTAGCAATTAACCAATTTGCTAAACATCAGGCTGTTGTCAAGCACTGGTTTGACAAAAGGGCCAGAATCAAAGCTTTCAGAATCTCAGATCTGGTCCTAATGTGGGACAAAGCACATGAAAGGAAGGGTGATCATGGTAAATTTGACAAACTTTGGATAGGCCCCTTTCAAATTTCTAAAATTCTAGGAGACAGCACCTACAGGCTCAAGTCCTTAATAGGAGAGGATGTTCCATTACCAGTTAATGGACAGTTCCTCAAACACTATTTTCAAGCCTGAGGATTGCATCATGACAGTCATGTGTATCATAGTGTACTTTCTTTGTATAGTTGTTTGTATAGTGGCTTTGTTTTGCTTGTTTTGTTTTGGTTGCTTTGTTTCCTCAGCAAGGATCTTTCTTTTGACTTAGAGTATTAAGGAGCAAGCTAACAACCACTGAAAACAGTATAAAATTCAGAATATTCAGGTTAATTATTTGAAATCTACGCATAACTTGTTGTGACTGTCATGAATGTAGAGAGTTGTTTAACTTGTGAAATAATGTATTCAATAAGAATGGGTTGAGTATTCAAGGAATGTTTCTTACAATGACACACCTAAAATCCTTGGGTTTGTTGAACCTACCAGTGTAGATATTAGGTGAAAAATCTGAGGTCACCCTTGCTACCATTACAATTCTCAGCTTAATTTCAGCAAGTGACCGCTCCTTGCATCATGAAGTTACAAATGCAACACCTTATGAAATCTCTATGAAATACAAAAATAAAAAAAAATATATAAATAAAATGGATTATACTAAAAATCCAGATTAAGCCATCTAAGTAACTCTACTGGGGCTATAGACGCTCGCTGGCAGTGGGGCTCTACTTAGGAGAATTGTAACGATAACCTTGTCGGGGCTATGGATGCTCGCTGGCAGCAAGACTCTATCCGGTTGGCTATGAGGGAATGTCCTCACCTATGTAGTCTAATATCAGTCACTGGTTTGTTCAACTGATCTTCAAGATGAGGCTTATTAACCACGTGCACCCACTTAAACTGAAATGAAAATTCATGCACCTTATTGAATACATTGAGTCTCAAGTTGGATAATAATATTTCATTAAATTTTCTTTAATGGGTTGAATTTGATTGTTTTGTTTGGTTGCTAGTTGTTGTGATGTTCACAACACGCCCCATTTTACTCCTTAGCTAAATGAGGACCCCTGCTGTTGCTTTTTGCTTTTGCTTGTGTGTGTTGTTTTGCTTGGTGGTAAAGGAAAAAAAGGGGGTTAAAATTGCAAACCTTGTTAAAAATGGAGAAGAAATGCATTTCAGTACTAGTGCATAGTATGGTTGGATTCCTTGTCAAAAATGAGCTAGGGTTACTTTTTGAACCATGTTAAAATTCGCCATATTTTGCAAGTTATGAGCATTTTGGTAAAATGTACAAGGGAAGGGTTTGTTCTTTGCACATACAAGTCTCTTTGTATATCGGGTTGCATATACAAGGCCCTTTGTATGCAAGTTCGCTTGTATACAAAGACCTTTGTATATCACTTTCCATATACAAAGTCGTTTGTATATGCAAAGGTCATTTTATACTTGGTCGCATGAGTAGTCGGGTTCATATGCAAAATCATTTGTATGTCTTTTTGCCTTGTATACATCCGGTAGAGTTTATGCATACATACAAGATGGACCCAAGGTGGATTTAGGGTTAAAATGGATAAATGTTTAAGTTCCGCTTTGTATCTCACATTTGTATATTTTGGCAGGTTAAATATACAAGACACTTTATACATGGCGGACCCGAAGTGTTTATGGAATATGGTTTAGCGATTGAATGTTTCCACGCTTTGTATATTCGAGGATACAAGTGTTATATACAAGTGCTGGAACTGAAAGTTTATCAAACAGAGAAAAGTCCTTGTATGTTTTCGGACTTGTATATCTAAAGATACAAGCAACGCATACAAGCCGATATACAACGCGGAACCGAAAAGTTATTAAGCAATGTTAATTCATTGTATATATTGCGCTTGTATATTTAAACATACATTTGATATATACATTTGCAATGTGCAGGCCGCAAACCCAAGGGCATCATGAAGAAGAGTTAAATGGTTGTATATTTGGCACTTGTATGTTTTTACATACAAGCGAAATATACAAGTCAAGGTACATGCAACGTTCATATACATCGGGCAGACCTGAAGGGGTTATTTAATTGAGTTAAGTCTTTGTATGTTTCGACTTGTATGTATGTTTCGATATACATACATTCTGAAACATACAAAACGGAGATATATTGCCCAGAACCAAAATTTCATGAAGCGGAGTTAATTCAATGTATATCGGGCTTGTATATTCTCATATACGAGCCAATATACATTGAATGCATACAACCGCCTGAATCGAAGATGTTATGGAAGGGAGTTAATTCGTTGTATATTCCCGGCTTGTATATCAAAGATGCATTGTTATAAATACAAGCCGGATTCGAAATGGAAGTTAAAAATAGAAAATTC
Organism: Cunninghamia lanceolata; assembly: GCA_027924645.1. Taxonomy (NCBI): domain Eukaryota; kingdom Viridiplantae; phylum Streptophyta; class Pinopsida; order Cupressales; family Cupressaceae; genus Cunninghamia; species Cunninghamia lanceolata. Next base: position 1,561,417 of record BSBN01000792.1, on the reverse strand, counting down.
TTTGTATGCATATGTGTTTGTATATTGCGATATACAAACCGATATGCAGAGCGACATACAAGCCGGAACCCAAATGAAATTGAAATCTGATTTAGTGCTTGTGTCGTGTCCGAATTGTATATTGGGTATATAAAGATTTAAACAAGGAAAATGAGCGAGAAATTGGAGCGATAGATTTTTGAATCCATTTTGGGAGCCCGAATGCGTGTTTTTGGTCAACGATGGTTGACCCAATTGGTTTTAACGCTGTATAGGCATTTTGATGCGCATTTTCCATGGTTTTTGGGCCCGATGGCTGTGTTTGTGCATTTGGAGCTTGATTTAATGTAGATGTTCATCTTTCCTGCTGATTTATTAAATGATGGTGCTAATTCCTACTTGTTTATTACAGATCATTGGAGTAGCTGGGAAGAAGCAGAGTTGCCGACACAGTAGCAGCGTGCAGGTGAACGCAAAGGCGGGGTTTTAAATGACGATGACGTCTTAGGTGGCGGGCCAGATCTCGAGAACCCAAACACACTAGAAGGGGACGAAGCTTTCAATGTGGGGGAGTTTGCAAATGGAAACATTATTGAAGGAGCGGTGCCCTGTCTGGGTATGCTGCTCGAATTCTTGGCAGGATTCATTTCTCACCGTTGGATGCTGCATTTCAAGATGCTGACCGTTGATCTCCTAGGGTTTTTAGGTGCTAGATTGGAAAAAAAAACCAGAGATATATATATTGAGCCCCTGTACTGTACAAAAAGGAGGAGGTCAATAATACAAAAAAATCAGACCTGTAATAGTTTTAGGAGAGATCAGATTATTGAGACTAGTGAGGACTGGATTGTTGAAATAATCAAGGTCCCTTCCTCAGATCATTATAAATGTCCCTATTTTATGAACATACTGTATAGAGATGAAGTTTCAAACTATACCCTGATTGTAATCCTTAAAGTAGTCTTCAAGTTGATTTTTGGATGCTGTGTTCTATAGAAGCACTTTCATTTCATTGCATGTTGTTGTCAACTTTTCCCCTGAAGATTTGCACTGAATCATGCGGATTTGTGGACTGTCCTAGTGAAGTATGATTTTAGTTTTCTTCTCTCCATTGCTGTATGGGAACATGTATGTGGATTAATGATCTCAGTCAAGTAATTTTAGGAATCTCACTCTCTAACCCTTTTTCTCATTTTAATTTCATTGAAATCACTTTCATAATTGCACATCATGATAAATCATAAGCAAGATAGAAAAATATGCTGACATCCCAAAGACAACTGAATATCATTAGCATATTTTGAGCTTAATGCATGTAGTATTGAAAATGTCATGTAGAGAATCACAAATAAGGGTAGAACTCATGCAAATATCAACTTAGACACATCATTTGGAGATATATGCTGTGTAGAGTAACTTCCCTGTATAGCATTGTTGCAAGAACAGAATCTACCAATCTACGTAAGGCCCCAAAATGGAAAACAACAATACACATCAACCACAGAGTAACATCAACAGATTATGAACTAATCGACGGGGACTTGGGATCATGAATTCTTGGAATTCATCGTATCTTTCAGGATAAACAAGGGTTGTTGTGTGACTTTTGTTTCTTGTGCTTGGTTGTGATTGACATCACAAACCAATCAACACCACCATGCTCTATTAATTCTTGGGATGAGCTCAAGGCAATTTTCATGGAGCAGTTTGGTGAGAGGGTCAATACAAGTTTAGTGATCAGTAAGTTTATAGTCAATCAGAAAGAAGATGATGAGCTAGTTGCGACATTTAACATGAGATTTGAAAAAACATTGAGGGGCATTCCTAAGGGTGTGAGGCCAAATGATTCAATGAGTTTGGTTGTTTACCTGGGAGATTTTGATAGGAAGATGAGTTATCAATTGAGAAGTAGGGATCCTACAACCTTGCATCAGGCCTATGAGATAGCCATGAACATTGAAGACCAATGGAAATATGGACTGCATAAGGGTTATTTGTTTACAAGTGTTTTCTTCCCTAAGGCACCGAATGTTGACGAAAGCTGTAAGTCAGAAATAAAAAATGAATGTCAGAGCACTTACACACCTGTTGTTCTAGCTTATACATCATTCCATAATGCTGATCACATAGAGCCCTGAACAAATTGTCAAGAAGCTGCATGCATTTATGATCCTATGGTGTCTGTTGAAGCCCTTTTTGACATAAGGAGACATGAAGGAGAATCATCATATGATCTCTATGCAAGATTTATGGATACAATTCTTGAGTGTCACATACCTAAAAATTAAGTATGCATTGATTTACCTTATGAATCTAATGAATCAGGTTTGAGTGATCCACCAAAGGAGTTGAAGCCTGTTAGGCTTGACCAAGTATGTGAATGCATTTTTCTTTTTGAAGAGATTAGAGATGATCATCAAAAAACTGTTATGTTTTCAATCTGTAATGATAATGATTTTGCTACTCCATATGAGTCAAGCAGTGAGATATCACATGAAGAAGATGAGAGTAAAACAAAGGTTGAAAATGCATACCTCCATGAAGCAAATGAAATGTGTGGTAAGTTCATTGGTTATGTAGATAATGATTATAGTCATCATATTTCAAATGCATGGTCTAGTGAACAGAAGGAGGTATGTGAAGTTATCCCTTGTTGCAGCTCTACTAATCAGGGAATGGAAATGGGACCAAGTATTCAACATGGTGAATCAGCCCAAGTGATTGGTGATGTTGAAGTAGTGTGTGTAAATGACCAATCTAAAGAGCAGGAGTCTGAATACGTGTTTGGTATCCTCCTAGGTTTTGATTCTTGTGAAGATTCCAATAGCTATAGTCCTATGGAAGACATGAGTCTGTGCAATCAATTTGAAGAGCCTGAACATAGTTTCAGTATTGATGAGTCCCCTTATTGTAGTAACTATGATGGCATTGAGTATGGTCCTTCCTCTATTGATTATGATTATCCTCATAAAGTAGAGGTAGAATCCTTTTCTTCAAATAGGAAATATGATGATAATGATTGGAAAGCATGTCTACCTGAGAAGGAACAACTTCCATGTTGTAAAGAGTTTTTAGAATGTGAGTCAGAGATGCTAACTATTGATAATGTGAATGATGTTGAAAATTTATCTATATGCTCTTCTAGTGAATGCAATGATTATGAATATAATGATGATGAGAAATATTTAGATCTTCATGTTGAGGAGGCAGAAGCTTTTATGACAACAATGACTATAAGACAAAATGTCCTTTATGATGAGCCTCTAGTTTCACCAAATATCAAAAATGATGATCCTTATTGGTGAAGAGATAATCCACTCTTTGTTGATAACTCTCATGATGCAATTGACACAAGGTTAGTGTTGATGTATAAAATTGCACAGGTTCTAACACCAACATGGGAAGTTTCAAGAATGTGGAACTTGCTACTTGAAACAACCTCCAGATTTTAAAGAAGCTGGCTCTTCTCTATTTCAATTGGATTTTGAGCAAAGGATAAGAAATTAACAGGATTACAGATACAATTAAGCAAATCTAACTATGGCAATGCACTTGAATAAAAGTATCCCCTCAATTTAAGCACAGTGGAACTATTCTCAAGATACAGTTATATTAAAGAGCAGATACTGCATGATTAACATAAACAGATAGAATGAATGTTATCAAAGGCTCACAACTAGACACTTTTGCAATGACATAGATAATATCAACCAAGGCACAGAACAGAGTTCTTCTTACTAATCTTCCAGCAACATAAAAGGCACAGATACATTAACTTTCTTATCAAGAACAACAAAATAAAGGCAAAATGACATAAACTGGTCATAGCAAAGTCTCTAACTTCTCTTAGATTTCGGACTAAACTTATCAAAAAGATCCTTGAATCTATGAATGAATGTATATGTCCATATCTATTACAAATACTACATATTTATAATCGTAGATCTGATCCAAGACGTGGCAACTTCCACAATACTGCTGAAACAAATAAACTTTTGAAAGGTCCCCGCAGAAGCTGACACTTGGCGCAACCCGTACAAAACTATAGAAGCAAAAAGTTTCACTAAGAGAATCATAAACAAAGAAACTTCTTCTCTGCGACCACCACGTGGCGTCCTCCACAAGATTGAAACTTGAAACATTACTGTGGCCCACCATCTTTGATACTAGAATCAACATGATACGGAAAGAAACATGTGACATCATCTGCAGTAAACTTAAAAGACACATGGTGCCCTCTGCACAAAAGTAGAAGCTTTTGAGACTACCTCCGCAAGTGACACATGGCGATACCCGCAGCATTGCTGAAATAAAACAAACTATTGAAACTATCTGCTATGTGGTTCGCTCCACACAAAATTAATATTTGAAACATTGTTGTGGCTTTGACACTTGGCAGATTCTGTACAAAACTTTTGGAACCTGCGCAGCAACATTTGAAACCCGCAGACTAAGCCACAATTTGACACTCTATAGTTCTTGGCGACCATTAGGACTTCTGAGCCTACTCTGAAAGAACCCAAAATTGACAAAAGGATGCGTAGTGAAAATACACTATGAATCATAAATTTTTAAATGTTGTCTGATAAATAGACCATTCTAAATCGAAGAGCCCCTATCTACTCTACAAATCTTGAAAAGAAAAATCAAGATTAATTATATCTTTATGAGAAAAAGTTTGCAAAATTTGTACCACAGCTTTTAATTGAAATTCTAGCTAGGCCATAGGTATTGTTACCTCTTTTTCTGATTGGCTACTTATTCCCAGTTGTCCCTACAAGGTAGCCATCAATGATCAATAGGATTCCTGGGCTAGCGGCTAACATCATAGGAGATAGACTCTATAGATATCTCCTCTTCTTCTTTAGGCTCTGTAGAACCAAGGGGGGTGTTCCCTATTCAACATCTACAACATATGCACATGAAACTACTCAGATGTTGAAACAAAGCAGATAAATCCTCTATGATGCTGACCAAAACTGTGGAATAAGTGCAAAGGGGCTAGCTTTGGGCCTATGCTCAGTTGTAGACAGAGGATTTTGGTCCTAAAACTATTTCTAAAGTTCTAAAAGGTTTGTTTATGAAGTTTGAGTTTGATTTATATATGGATGTAAAACTAGGACCTTGGGTTACAACAGAGATACTAGACCAGATCGGTGCCTATCCAGGGCTCGAGTCAGTAGACATATATATGCGAATGTTTACCACAGACCCAAGACAATAATCAGATTTTAAGGGGTTTCTAAAATGCCTACCTTACAGACAATACCCAAGAGAGAGAATTTAGTTATTTCTACTTACAAACATCCCTGCTGCAATGTATTCTTCTCAACACTTAATCCAAAACATTCAATCTACTCCTTGAGCAGAAGTAATAGACTAAACATTCAATATAGAAAACCTGTATTCTAGAATCTATAACACCCCTTAGATGTTCAAAGTCAGAAGAAAAACACATTTAGTCTGGAGACAAATAACAAAACACATGCAATGAAGCATTACTCATTTAAATCAACATGAAATCGATAATTCTATGCATAATACACACAACATACAACTCATAAACTCACAAAGACACCTGAAATAGAGTCACCAGAAAGTTGTATCCCTACTGCAGCACCAAAATTTGTCCAGTTTTCAACAACGCAAAAAAAGTAACACCGTTTGCCTAAAAATAGCAAGAAAGTGTACTTCACAGAAATTAATTACATGACAACGTCAAAATTCCCGCCAGACAATGCATTAGGAATGGCGCTCAATAACATTCAACGCTGTGGGGAGAAATAGAGGATAAAGAAGGTGAGATTGGGATCTACACCGCCACCTAGGGATTTTCTCTTAAATCAGGTAGTTAACCCATCAACTCCATCAGTCACCCCTCTTAATTTCATCATCAATGCTTCATCTACCCGTGGGAGGCAACAGCAGATGCATTTGAAGATTTTCCTACTTGAAATATGACTGCAGACACAAGGAAAAAACCATCGCTGAAGGTTCAAAACCCAACCGTCGATCAGAAACTTATCACAGGAATCAACGGTCCCAAAATATGGATGAAGAGCTGCCAGCCAATGAAATCGTGCCACGTGGGCACCCCAATCTCCTATCGCTGACCCTTCGTACCTTTATTTTTCCTTTATCGCTTTTGCATATGCATGCTGAAATGCGTACACAAACACTTGTTCACCTTTCAAAATCCCTGTATATGCAAAATGCATATACAACTGTCTGATATACAAGGCGGACCCCAAAGTTTATAGAACAATTTGAAAATTGGTTCAAATCTGGCTTGTATCCCTTTTACCGCACATTGGCTTGTATATCAGCATATACAAGCACTTTATAAAACCCATGGATGCCAAATTTCATTCACTGCATCTTTATTTCTCCATCGCGTCCGGATTGCATGTCTCTCCTTTTGTATATTGGACTGTATATGCAAACATACAAATCCCCTAACATACAAGCAAGGAATCCTTTAGGATATGTGATATAGATTCCCTCTTATATGTTGCCAATGTATGTCAAACATACATTCAACCTTGTATCTGCATCTCCTGCATGCCGAAAATACAAACCTGTTTGTATATGCCCGCAAGCCCTACCACATGCATCACCTCCGCCGCACTGTAGCAAATGTATATTTGTTTGTATGTCAAATATACAAACACAAATATACAAACCCCTTTATACAACTATGGAATCTGCGATGGAATATTCGATGAATGCATACTTTCCTTACATCTCTCAACACCTGCATGTTGACTTGTATATTAGAGATACATTCACCCTTGTACATTTTTCATTGTATATTTCGCTTGCATGCTCCACATACAAGCTCGATATACAAGCAGGGCCGATATACAAATGGAAAATATTCCCAAAATCTTTTAGAAGATTCCCCCAATGTATATGCAACCCGATATGCATACAACTCATTTTACCATTTTTTGAAGGCCGATGGAGATTTTTCACTCGCCAACACACATTTTGACCTGCATGCATATACAAACACCCTTGTACATTTTTTAAAGACACTTGTACCTTAACTAATTTTTTGCATTTTTCAATTGAAACCAGACTGCATATATAGGCGATAACAGGTATCAACATAGTTTCAACTTCCTTTACTGATGATGAATCACTTAAACCCTGGAAAATTGTTTGATCATTTTGCTTAGTCAAAAGAAGAGCCTTGATGTCATCAATCATCAATACTGTGTTACTATCTAGGAATGATGAAGAAAGCCCCAGTTGCACCAAATCCTCTATATGTTTCTTCATATTTTTCACTCCTTTCACTGTATCCAAGAGCTCCTAACAATTTGTGGCCACAGAGTTACAACTCAAAACCTCATTGATCTTCTTAGCAGCAACCATTCTATCATTGATACCTATTGCTGATAATGTCTCATCTGTTGTGTCCTACAACTTCTTCAATAAAAGTTGAGAGAACCCTCAATGAAACAGTGGACAAGGTGGCCTGCACTGAAGTTTCTACTTTCTCACACAGCTGCTGAGCATTTAACAGAAAAGTTAAAGATGGATTTAGCTGGATAATCTCCTCAGAGATTCTCTTCCATACTAAAACATATAGCTCTTTTACCAAATTAAGAACTCCAGCATTTTGTGGCCTATTAGCTAGCTCAATTGTCAGCTGCTTTGTTTTTTGTTGCTCAGCCATGAGTTGTGCCTGAACTACACTATTGGCATTTTGCTCATTCAATAACTTATGTTGCAAGTGTGTGGCTTCTTGTAACTTATCCTGATATTTTTTCTCTGAAGTAGCTTTCCCTTGTCTCAAAACAATTACTGCAACTTTTCTTGTGCCAGCTCAGACTTAAGAGAAGCAATCTGCCTGTATTGCTTGATGTATCTGCAAAGAAACAATATTATGCAACTGTTTGTTCATATTATCAATCTCATTTTTCTTAGATTGAATCTCCTTAACAAGATTGCTGCTATTCAATTTCTCTTGAGCCAAATCATTTTCTACTTTTTGCAACTTCTTGGACACTTTCAAATAGTCTGTTGCTATAGCAGTTGTAGTTTTATTCAGAAGCTCAACCCTGTCCTATGGCCTAAAGAGAGACATATCCATGGCTACAACATTCATAGCATAATCTTGGGGTTGTATTTCTCCTTTTGGTTTCACCACATTTGAGGATAAATGTGTAACTATTAATGATTGTTGAATGGGGTCATAAAGTGACCTCATGTGTGCCACAACAGGGCTCTTGTTTTCCTTTTTCCTCTTTTTGTCCATCCTAGCCTCTCTAGCCCTTTTTATTGTGTCTGCTTGGGCTTGGAATGTAGGAGGGGATGCAATATAACCTCCAGCAAAGGGGTGGCCTTGAGGCAGGCCATAAGGAATAGCAGATAAATGTTGGCTAGGAGAAACTTGAGGAGGGGTATATTTAGGCACGGATGGAGAAAATAATGGCAATAAAATGGCCTATGAAGACATGGCCTGTGTACTGGCAGTTGTGGCAAGGGTTGATGTAAGCACAACAGAAGTGGCAGGGATTATGGATGCCTGGGTACTTGGGATTGCCACTCCTATAGTAGAAGAAAGAGATACAAGAGAAAAATGAGAAAAAGGAGAAGAAGCACTTACTTGAGCAATAGAAGAGATGATTGGCAGTTGCTACTGCTGTGATTCTATTTCTTCTTCCTCTTCCTCTTGTAGGTACAATCTCTTATGTTTCCTAGGCCTCTCTCTTGTTTCCTCTGTTTCTTCCCCTTTGATATTTACCACCACTGGTGATTACAAAGGAACAATTCTGGAACCTCTAGATGCTGAAGTTGTTTGAGTGCCTAGAATTGGTGATGACACCACACCTTTTTGCTTCTCTAAGGTGTTGAGGGATTGGGGCCATGAAGATGCAAGAGCAACAGATGATGACTGTCCCATTTCTTGCATAACTTGGGCCAACTCTGTTTCTTCTTCTGTCTCCTCACCCCTCCTCTAAATTCTGCTTGTGTCTGGACTTGAGACCGGGGAGGGATGCCACTCATCCCAGATTGATTCCCATCTTTCATCACTTTCAACATTCCCAAATGAATGTGTAAACTCTGAAATCTCTTGCCTATATTTCCAATAGGCTTCAATATTTTTTGCTCTCCATTCTTGGGCTTTTAATGCTTTCCTCATACTAGTAGTCATTTTCATCTTAGGGTCATATTCCTTCTCTTTGACATAGAAGGTCTCCCATGACCTAGGCCCCTCATAGGGTAAATCAGTTAATTCAACATACAGATCTGGGTTATCCTCTTTTGGATTCCTCCTGTCCTCCCAGAATGGATAACCCTCATGTACCATCTTGGCTTGAACCTTATTATTTATAATCCAGGAAGCTAGAAAACTATCTGGGTCATATTTCCATTTATCCTCTATGATGAGGAAACCCAGGGCAGCTAACTTTCTTAACAAGAGGTTCTCTGCACCTCTAACTTCAAGTGTCATGTTTTTCCTAGCCCATGGGACATCATACATCTTCTTCTTTCTCTTCTTATAGCTAAAGTCATTATCAAACACAGATACTTGTCAGGTCACCTCTAAGAAAACAACCCTAGGGATCAATACTTTAGGCAAAAGCACGGGTTCCCGCTGAAACCTTGGACTCTGATTATTGTATTATGTGCCCCAAAGAAATAGTCACAGGGAATTGGGAAATTGGTTATAAAACCCCTTATACTCTGTGTCATCCTATGTTCTATAGGCTCAGGGCTTAATTGGCAAAAAGCAGGGGTGATAAAATGTTCCCAAAACTCATAAGGGTTGGAGATTTCAAATAACACATGTGTCCATGCAGACATAGGGATGGTTTTATTATGACCAAAATCTGGATCATACATATTTAAATGCATATGCTGTGCAAAAAGACCATAGTTCTGATACAGCATAAGATGGAACAAGTAAGCAGAATACCTGAAAACTCACTTTGTCTTGAATTTTGTGAGCTGATCAATCATGGCGGCAACAATTTGTTCTAAAAAATCCAGCCGGTACTCTTGTGATTTATCCACAGTTTTCATTCTGAAAATGATTGCCAATTGCCAATCATGGACTGTGTTATCCTCCCTCATTCCAAAAATGAAAGCTATCATTGAAAGTGCCTCCTGAACATTTTGACTAAATTGTGCCCGCCTAGTGGGTAGTGTGGGCATCAGAGTATTATCCTCTCCCAATTGCATCTCTGAATTCAAGAATTTCAATTTGTTATTTATATTTGCCCATGTGTTTTAGATTTTGGCAACAGTTGGAAATGTGGTTGTTCTATCATACTGTAGGGCCATCATGTCCCTTATGGCCTTTGGTATAATATGCACTATGAAAGGGCCCTGTTGGATAGTATTTGATGGTGCATGAAACAGTTTTGCACATAACTCGATTAGCTCGGGACAAGGGTGAACATTTGGGACTAGGAACTATGTCAATTGCAAGGTCCATATCCTCATACCAAAAGTCTCGGACTGCCCACTGTTTGCTCAGAGAATGCACCTTTGATGTGCCCCCTCCCGGAGACTCTTGGTGTTCTTTTGAAGGGGCATGTCGTATATGCCATCTGCATAATCCTTCACCTCTTCCAGGTCGACAGAAAACCCTACTTTAGGAACCCTTGTTCTTGGATAGGTTTTCCTTGGGTGCGTAGGTGCTGAAGCATATGATTTGCTGTTCAACAGTTTGTCCATTGACTCATAAATTCTAAGAGCCTCTTGTGGTGACTGTGTCTCATACATATCTATATCTTTGTGAGGAGAACTCAAGGAACTTTGACACAGAAAAGAATGAAACTATTTTATTAGAGTGACACTTAGCTGAAAAGCACTTGCTAGGGACAGAGTTCAAATGCAACAGTTATTGAGAGCAGAAGGATAGAAGCAAATGATGGTTACACTTAGGACTTAACACCAAGCTCATTGGGATTTATGGAGATAATAAATGACACATCCCATCTTATTTATGGCATTAATGCCGAGAAACAACTAGTGTAGCTTTTTGAAATCCGCATGGAACACAGTGTCAGATATGTTATGAGAGTGGCTATTTTTCTAAAAAAGCGTGTACTTCTAGGGAATTTTAGGGATTGCAGAACAACCTTAATAAATGCTAGACCAAAAGAGAAGGGGCTTTGTGCTGTTGACACATGTTTACCGAACACTTATTTGAAAGGAAAAGTGGGAAAAGAAAGCGGGAAAATAGGAAAGCGAGAAAATGAAAGAAAACTAACTAACTATGATACATGATGAGCCCCTCCTTAATTGAAGTGTTTCAGAAAGATCCCATTTACTGGAATCTCTTCAAGTTCTCCATCCATGGTCTCCAGCTCAAATGAATTTTGTTGCTTATAGGAACGAATTTTATAAGGACTCATCCATAATGATTCAAATTTGTTGTGTCGACCTGGCTTGGCAGCTCTTTCATCCCATTTCAATACCAGAGAGCCAACCTCAAAAATAGGATTTGAAGTCTTCTTATCAAACCAGTCCTTAACCATTTTCTAATGTTTCATTAGTGACTCATGTGCCTTTTCCCTTTTCTCTTGAACTTCCAATAGTTCAGCAAGTCTGACTTGCATGGGGCCTTTCTCTTCAATTTCTATCTGTTTTAACAATTGCAAAGCAAGGATCTCTAAGCTTAGTGGCATTACCATAGGTTTACCATAAACCAATTCATAGGGAGACATTTTAGTCACTTGCTTTGGCGTGATCCTGTCAGCCCACAGTGCTGTATTAAGTAACTTATGCCACTCTCTGTGATAATTGGTCCCTATCCTTTTTATGAGTCTGATAAGGTTTTTGTTAGTGGACTCTACCAGACCATTACCTTGAGGGTAATAATTTGAAGAAATCTTCAAATAAATCATATTCCTTAATGCAAACTTAGATAATTTGGCTCCCAAAAATGCTTTAGCATTATTTGATATGATGGTACCAAGAGGACCAAACCGAGCAGTTATGCCTTCTAGAAATTCTAATATGACCTTTTATGTTGCCTCTTTGAGTGGTACTGCTTCGCTCCACCTGGTAAAGTAATCTGTTGCTATGAGAATCCATTTGTGTCCCATATTTGACACTGGATTGATCATACCAATAAAATCTAGACCCCATTGAGCAAAGGGTTCATCCACAACTATGGGACTTAGAGGCATTGCTACATTTCTCCTTTTGCTTGTATAAAACTGACAAGCTTGGCATTCCTTAACCAGCTGATAACAATCTACAAACAGAGTGGGACAGAAATATCCTGCTTGTGTTACTTTGATTGCAGTGGTCCTTGCTGAAAAATGTCCACCTGAAACTCCATGGTGTAATTCGTGTAGTATTCTTTGAGCTTCATCTTTCTCTATACATCTTAAGAGTATACCATCAACATTCCTTTTAAATAGAATATGATCAATTAGCACAAAATGGGCCCCTTGCTGCCTATAGTACATTCTCTTATCATGGGAGAGCTCATTTGAGAAAATCCCATACTTCATAAATTGTACCCGATTTTTGACCTAAGAGTCTTGGTCAACCTCTTGGAGTTTCAACACATTTTCACTTTCTATTTCTTCAGTCACTGTTCTTTCCATGTCTTGGGTCATGTATTGGCATAATCCTTTGCCTCTGACTAACTTGGTGGGTCTTACTTCTACATCATATTCTAGAATCTTTGTTATCCAATTGGCTCTTTTCTTAGTGATCTCACCCTCCATAATATATTCTCTTACACTCAGGTGAGCCACTAATATCATAATCTTATTTCCTGTTACCAGATGTCTAAATTTTTTAAGGGCTTTTACCATGACGTATGCTTGCTTCTCCACAAAATTATATCTAGACTCATATTCCCTGAGAGTTCTAGAGAAAAAGGCTATTGGGTGCTCACCTTCCTATAGATCATCTTTCTGAGTTAGAACAACAGCTACACTGAATTCTCCCCCATACACATAGATTATAAAAGCTTTAGAAAAATTTAGGTTTCAGAGTACTGGGGCTGTTGAAATGGCTCTCTTGACTTCTTCAAAATCCTATCTTCCTTTTGTGGTCCATTTGAAAACTGGATCTTTTTTAAGCAACAGTGTCATTGGTCTAATTAGACCTACAAAATCAGATATGAATCAGCTAACAAAGCTGATTTTCCCCAGAAAGGATTGAACTACTTTCTTGTTGACTGGTAGAGATAGGTTCTTTATGGATGTGACCCTTTCTGGATCAATAGAGACCCCTTCCTTTGACACTATATGCCCTAGAAGTTTACCCTGAGGTACAACAAAAATACATTTCTTGGGATTCAGAGATATTCCAAACTCTTGGCATTTCTTAAAAATAGCTTCTAAATGGTCAAAGTGATCTTTGGCATTCTTAGAAAAGATAGTGAAGTCATCTAGATAGATCAGAATAATCTTATTTATAAGTTCCCCGAATGCTACATCCATTGCACGTTGAAAAGTAGCCCAACATTTGAAAGGCCAAAAGGCATTTTAGCATATGCAAATGTTCCCCACTTTGTAGTGAATGCAGTCTTATGCTGATCTTCATCTGCTAACCAAATTTGATTGTATCTTGAAAAACCATCCAGCAAAGAAAACCTTCCTGATCCTGCCACAGTCTATAAAATTTGTTCCATAGAAAGCAAGGGATAATGATCTTTTAAAGATGCTCTATTCAAATCCCTGAAATCTACACAAAGTCTTATGTCACCATTCTTCTTTCTTACAGGAACTAGGTTTGAAACCCAGGTTGAATGCTTAATTGGAAAAATAATCTTTGATTCTAAGAGCTTTTGTAGTTCATCCACCATTAAAAGTTCAATTCTAGGATTCACTAGCCTTTTCTTCTGTCAGTCTGGTTTAGATCCTTCAGTAAGCTCTATGGTGTGTTGGATGATATCTCTATTATAACCATAGAGGTCCTCATAGGTCCAAGCAATCACCCTATCATATTTATTACATAAAGCAATCAGCCTTTCCTTTTCCTCTTGGGTTGTAGAATTACCAATATTCAACTTTCTTCCTTCACTGACTTGAATCTCAGAATAATCTTCCTTATTTGCCTGAAACCTCCTCCTCTCTAGGCTTGCATCTTCTGGATCAAACAAATTTTTTAGAGTAATCAGCCCTTTAAGGAGTTTATTTGATGTTATTTGGATAATTTGGTCACCATATGCTTCCTCAATTTTGGGATGTAATTGATCAACAAATTCACTTGATTGTTGTAAGAATGCAAGTACTTGAAGGTCATTGTCAAAAACTTGCCAGTTTTGATCATTGTCTGGAATTGTTGGTCTTACTATAACCTTGACGGACTCATTGTTAACTAATAGACCACTTGCTGGGTCAAACTGTGAACCAATCTATGCCATTCTATCTACTTTAGAATTTTGGGCTCTGGGAACTACCTCAATATTGAAGCCTCAAAACCATCTATCAGGTCCCAAATCCTGTGCCGATAGGATCTCATCCTTACATTTTTGGCCATTGCTTTCTCTCTGATTTGTTTTACCACCAGTTCTGAATCTCCTCTTAATATCAAATTCTTTATTTCCTTTTTCTTTGCCAACATGAGTCCATGCACCAAAGATTCATATTCAACATCATTATTGGTACAGGCAAACTGAAAGCGAATGGCTCTTAGAATTTTCTCACCATTTGGGGTAGTAAGACAAATTCCTGCTCCAGCATCATTTTTACTCTTAGCCCCATCAAAATTTAGGGTCCAAATTTCTGAGTTTCTTTTAGCCTCTCCACTTTCTGATATTTCTTTCCTTATAATATTAGGGATTTCTTGGTCTTCTTAAAAAATGATATAAGTGCCTAGACTAGTAGAGTCATAGTTTCCATAGGGATCACTCTGCATCATGTCAATAACTGATTATTCTCCTCTTCTTGTTGGTCATGTTCAGTCCAGTCACCTAACTCTTCAACAAAGATTCTCTCCTCTTTATTCAGCATGGCATGGGATGCTTCTAATTTTGAGGTTGGTTCATTTGTGATATGGTCTTTGGATAATGGCTCAGACAATATTTTCATCTTTGTCCCATATTTGGTTCTCAGGATGAGGTGTGACCAATCTATGACATGTAACCTATTTTGGCTGTGAAATCTCTGGACAAGCATAAACCAAATACATGGGGAATATCTATGACTACCACATCTTGATTGACAATTATATTGGGGCAAGTATATAGTTGTAATGGAAGTTGTTTGATTTTTCCTATTGTTTGAACAGATTTCGCATCCAACTGCATGACGCCTCTTGTAAATGGTTCATATTTTATCTTTAAAGCATCTGCTATCTGCTTTGGTATTACTATAGTACTAGCCCCAGAATCTATCATTGCATTATGCAACAGTTTTTTCCCAACTATTAGAGTCAAATAAAAGAGATCTGATTTAGATTTACCTACCTCAGGTGCATTGTTCAACAAAGCTGTGGTCTATAGAGGTACAATATCTTTGGGCTGAAGTTTCCCTTTATCAATAGCTCCTCCCTTAGCACCAGTGTGTTTAGAGGCTTCTTGACCTTGCAAAGCTTCCTGTAATAGTGTCTTCTGCTCAGGAATAGCTAACATATCCCAGATTGATACATATGCTAGAGTTCTTTTCAGCTAGTCCACCACATTCACAGGTCCTAATGCTTGGGTCTTTGAATAATAAGGGTACCTTATCTTTTCTAGAACCTATCCCGAGGCTACTTGATTTTGCACAGGTTGAGGCATATCTTGCCTAGAGACTGGATTGTGATGATTTTGAAATGGAGGAGTTCCCATGATTTCATTATTAGTGACTTCAGGCTGCTCCATCATTCTCCTCTTTGATCTGGTATAATAGTCTGACTACACCAATGGTTTCTTTGAAGTGGATGCCTCATTTAAGAACACTGAAGCTTCTTCTTCAATCCATGAAAATAAGGCATGTTCGGGGGCTATTTCCTCTTCTTGTTGTATGGACATCCCTTGCATCTGGGCCACCATTACTGCATTTTGAACACCAGGGGACTGATATGGTGGAGTGTTAGAAGTTGAGAATTGTCCTTCTAACCCTCTCTATTCTATCTTTTGCTACAAATTACCTCTGGGATAGTCTCTAGGCATATGGGCATTGTTGCAAGGAAAGCACCAAGCATTTGTGTCATCTACCAAGTTATTTTGCCCTAGAACTATTTCCCTGTTGGGATTAGAGGAACAGTTTGTAGAGGTGTAGGGACATAAACCAACTAGTTTGAAAGATGAGGATTAGTTTGCCTTTGAGGGCCTTGATATTGATTTGGCTGAAAGGGAGGTCTATTTCCTTGGAAACCTTGATAAGGGGGTTTTGAATAGGGATTTTGTTGTCTCTTTAGATTAATTATCTCATTTGAGAAGGTTCTTAGAATGTTCTTGACATCATCCATTTCAAATGGTTGAGCAGAGGTGGTTGTCCTAGCAGGTTGTTGAAGTACTGGAAATGAATACATGGACACAGGTGGAGCTGTAAGATTAGGAGCTTCATGTGGCAAAGGTAGGGTAATTTCTGGGAACATGGGCATAGGAGGCCTTGGGGGCAATTTTTCAGCATCTGTCAAGTTATTTTCAGCCTTGACTGCCAACTCATATGCTTCTAGTAGTGTCTGACCTCCAAGAGACTGAATCATTACTGATATATCAGAGTTTAAAGCTTTGAGATAAAACACAATAGCCATACCTGATAATGGTCTTGTTGTAGGAGAAATTTTATCCTAGGTCTTTTGAAATCTTGAGTTGAAATCGGTCATGGCTTCTTGTGGTGCCCTTTTGATAGTGATTAATTGTTGCAACATGGAAGATTTATCACCTTTCTCTTTAAATCTTGCAAAGAAAGCGTCACCCAGCTGATCCCATGTAGATATTGTATTTGGAGTGAGAGATCTATACCAGTCTAGGGCCTTTCCTTTGAAAGAAGCTGCTAGTAGTTTTATTACCACATTCTGTTGAGTAATAACATGTACTGCACACACATCAGATACATCTTGCAGATGCTCCCCAGGTGTCTTGAAATCTTCTCCATTGAACTTAGGTAGAGCCTTCAGAGCATTGGATGGAATATGATTCCAAGTTGCTGGAGGTACTGGGAGGATGAGAGGGCAACCAGTATTTCAATTTGTATAGTTCCTTGGAGGTATAGGTGCGCCCATATTTATTCTTTGTGGAACTACAACCTGATTCACTTTTCTCCTTGGACTAGCTACTAATGGTGGTAAAAGAATGCTTGGATTAGCAGCAAACTGAGCTCTTGTTGTAGGTCCACAGCTCTGGCTCCTTGTTACTCTCTGGCTCATACGATCTTGATAGAAACTTTAAGAAAGGTCCCACTGGGCGTGCCAGAAATTGTTGATGTATAAAATTGCGCAAGTTCTAACACCAACATGGGAAGTTTCAAGAATGTGGAACTTGCTACTTGAAACAACCTCTAGATTTTAAAGAAGCTGGCTTTTCTCTATTTTAATTAGATTTTAAGCAAAGGATAAGAAATTAACAGGATTACATATATAATTAAGCAAATCTAACTATGGCGATGTGCCTGAATAAAAGTATCCCCTCAACTTAAGCACAGTGGAACTATTCTCAAGATATAGTTATATTAAAGAGCATATACTGCATGATTAACATAAACAGATAGAATGAATATTATCAAAGGCTCACAACCAAACACTTTTGCAATGACACATATAATATCAACCAAGGCACAGAATAGAGTTCTTCTTATTAATCTTCCAGCAACATAAAAGACACAGATACATTAACTTTATTATCAAGAACAACAAAATAAAGGCAAAATGACATAAACTGGTCACAACAAAGTCTCTGACTTCTCTTAGATTTCTGACTAAACTTATCAAAAAGATCCTTGAATCTATGAATGAATGTATATGTCCATATCTATTACAAATACTACATATTTATAATCGTAGATCTGACCTAAGATTGTCTGTAACAACCAAATCCTCAACGGCCCAACGGAACTAAAGATTACTGGTTTAGTTCCTGGTGGTTACGATCCTCTGAATTTGCAACGGCCATCTCTCCTTCACGCTCATTGGCTGGGGTAAAAAAAAGTGTGGTATGCCTCCTTCATTTGAGACACAGACACATGGTGAGACCCGCGCGCTTGTAACTAAAAAGAAATGTAACAGATGGTAGCATCAGCATCAAACCCAGACACTCCTTTGTCTTTATAGAAATCAACAGGAAAACGACACTTTTCACGTTCCGCAACCTTCAAAACATGATATGTGTCTTCTCCCGCAGGGCCTTTAAAACCTGTGTCTTTATGCTTGGGTGACCTTCTTTTATGACATCTATTCCAACCTGCATTATTCATAAAATGAGACACAATAAATGATGGGACCCACAACCTCGGTGCTCACTACCCTTAAAGGGATAAAACTGGGACAGATGGCAACCTCCGCGCGCACACTAGCTAACACGTGGCAACTTCTACAATACTACTGAAACAAATAAACTTTTGAAAGGTCCCCGTGGAAGTTGACACTTGGC
The DNA here is from genome assembly GCA_027924645.1 of Cunninghamia lanceolata. NCBI lineage: Eukaryota > Viridiplantae > Streptophyta > Pinopsida > Cupressales > Cupressaceae > Cunninghamia > Cunninghamia lanceolata. The sequence continues at coordinate 1,542,933 of BSBN01000792.1, read as the reverse complement.
GCAACTCGCATAAAACTGTAGAAGCAAAAAGTTTCTCGCAAGCTTGAAACCTGAAACATTACTGTGGCCCACCATCTTTTATACTAGCATCAACATGATACGGAAAGAAACACGCGGCATCATTCGTAGCAAACTTAAAGGACACATGGCGCCCTCCACACAAAAGTAGAAGCTTTTGAGACTGCCTTCGCAAGTGACACATGGCGACACCCGCAGCATTGCTAAAACAAAACAAACTATTGAAACTATCTGCTACGTGGTGTACTCCGCACAAACTTAATATTTGAAACATTACTGTGGCTTTGACACTTGGCAGATTGTGCACAAAACTTTTGAAACTCGTGCAGCAACATTTGAAACCCGCGGACTAAGCCACAATTGAAACAAAATGTAGAGTTTTTGACACTCTACAGTTAGAATGTGGCCTGAAGCAAACAAAGCAACACATTGATGAGCTCCTCGAGGGCATTGTTTATGAATGTTTTACATTTCATATAGATGTTGCAGATAAGGTTGAGCATCATGATGTCATCTGTTTGGAAGTGTATGAACACTTTCAGTTTCTAGTTTAGTTGGGAGGTATTTTGATGGAGCATGATAATAAGATGAAGAGCGAGGAATGTTATTTTCAATATAACACATATGTGCCATGTGATGATGAAAAAATTCAATTTATTCCTGGTTATACAATATAGAATGACAAGGGTTACATTAACAATGGCAGGGTTAGTGATATGGTCAAGCGTGTTAGTGACGGTTAGTTTGTGGGCAGTTTATGGCAGTGTTTTCAGACTTGGCTTAGGGTAGATAGTGCAGAACAAAGTATTTGATAGGGGTAAGTATTGGTTCTACTTTTCTAGGGGCCTGGGGCTGCCAAATGATGTTTGAAAATTGTGTTGAAGCTTTGCAAGTTGCATGTTGAATCAGTTTTCAGAGCCGCCCAATGGAGTAGGCACTTGGTCTACGTCCCAAAGATCTGGAATCTCACCATGCCCATAGGGTGCATGCGTCCCCAACTAGAGCCATTGATGGAACCCTCAAATTTTGTAAATTTTGAGTGCATGTCATTTCAATGTGTTGACAGAGGTTAAGTCGACATACTGCTCAATCTACCTCGGAGCCCATCTTCACTGATTAAAATTTTGCAAGTCAAAAGTAATCATGCAATTCCATGTGATACAATGTTTCTTGATACATATGGTAGCGTGCCTGTGTAGTTTCGTGCTTCTAGGATGAGCTTTGATGGGCTATTTAATTATTTTCTGACTACAACCAGAGTAAATTTGGTGTTCTGAAAAGTTTCAAATTTCACAAATCTAAAGGCAACCCATTTCTCGTTTTGGTTTAAAATAACTCAAGTTCCATTTTCATCAAAAAATGAATCCATATGATGAATTATTTTAATGCATCTCGGTTGCTGCGAACACATTTTACGGGCCAGTTTACAAAGGAGGTACATAAATTTGGTGAGCTGGTCGAGATCCGTTGACAAACCCATGTTTTAAATAATTGATTATGCTTGCTCACAAATTTTTGCGGCTCTAGGTGTCATGGTTTGCACGCAATGAATTTCCTCCATTTTGCTCGTAGACGAAATTAAAAATTTCACTATTTTCTAATGTTCCAAATGCAAATGTTAGAAATATTTTATATATTTTAAATAATTTTAAAAAGGCAAAGTGAATTGCACATGATTAGGGTAAATTTAATATTTCATAAACTTTATAAAGTTAAAAGTTTTTTGATATTTCTCTCCCCGCCATTCCTCAAAAGGCAAAAAGAAAGGCACCAAAGAATATGTGGAATAGTGAGGGCAGTTTTGAGAGACATTTAATGTTTTAAATATCTTCAGCAAAGTAAAGAATATCTCCTGTAAAGCTTTTTGAAAAGTTTTAATTTCTTTAATGTTTTCTTCTCCGTCATTCCGCGGATGAAGTAAAGTAAGCAGAAAATGGGAAGTCTTGAAACATATTTTAATGTTTGGAGAAGTTAAAAGTCTGAAGGTAAAGCATTATTATAAGCTTTAATTCAAGATTTAAAATGCTTTCCACCATTCCGCAAGAGAGCAAAATGAGCGCCCAAATTAAGTGCGGAATTGTGGAAATTTTATAGAGTATTGCTGAAGGTAAATAGTGATCACATTTTTTTGGCTTTGTGTAGTTTTTTGGGGCCTCCTATAGATTGGAAATAATGATTTTTGTCTTCCAATGAGTGCCCAGACCATTTGGCTTGCCTTGGAAGCCATTTTAACATTGTTATGGGTGATTTTGAAGTCCTGGTAAGCCCAAAAATGACCCAACATTGCAAAAATTGACCCTGCAATTGAAGTAAGGCCTTGGCAAAGAAATTGTGTTGTGTAAAGCAATTTCAGAGTAGGTGGGAGAATGTTTGGCAAGAAACAGAGGTTGAAGATTTGTTAGGTTGGAAGTCAAATGTGAGAATGTGCTGCAAATTAATCATATTTTTCACCAAGCGGAGTTTGTTGCATAGGAGTGTCCAAAGTGTAGGGTAAAGACAAATTGCAATTGTTTACCAAATGGGTATTTATTCAGAAGTGAAAATTTTCACTTGCTAGTGAAAAAGGAGGCAATTAGTGAGTTTTTACACCTAGGTGAACAATTTGCACGGGAATGCAAATTAGATTTGGGAAAAATCATTTCAGTTGCAAAAGCAAGTGGACAGATAGAGGAAGGAAAATGAAGAGATGAGGAGCATCTTCTAGAAGCAAATCAGTTGCAGAATCAAGGGAGTTGAGATGTGCCATGTGTCATCAATGGATTAATTTTAGGGTTTTCATCTTCTTCTCTCTTTCTCTTTATATTGTAGCTTTTGAATCATTTTGAGGAGTTGGTTCCAGAGCATACTTTCAGACAAGGTCTAAAGTATGGGATTCGATCCAGGTTATCTCAAAGCTATATTGTAATGAGTGACTAGTTTATGTAATCCAGAGGTCTATTTGTGACAAGTATTTTGTAGTGATTCAGTTAAAACTAGTTCAATAAATCAATATAAGACCATTGCTTCTGTTGTCATTTTGCATTCTGTCTCCATTAAAGTCTAAATATTTCATGGATGCCAAGGGTTTCCTAGGTATACATTTGTTGTTCTCTTTGTCATGTGTTTGTTAGTATGTATTCAAGGGATACAATAACAATGTTATGCTTAAGCGATTAAGTATGCACACTTTCATCACTGATATGTGGATCATTTCAGATTGTATTGGATAACTAAGAATGGATTCTAATTTTGATAGCAGGAGGGCAATTGAGGGTTTGATGTTTTTGTAATGCAAAAACCTGACAAATCATTCTTAATTGAATATTATGGCTTCTTTTTCATTATTGGTCTTGTTCAAATATGACTCTTTAGCCTAGGATTAGGCACTTGTCTTATGGCTGAAGATTTTCCTACCCATTTAAAATTGAAAATTATTTTAGTTATGCTTGCTATTATTTCTAGGTTAGTTATGTCCTACCCTTATGCATAAAGTCCAGTATTCTAAACCTTGTTAAACCTCATGAGAAACTTGTAACTGATGCAAATATTTAGAGGACCTATGTATATGGTATCTCCTAGGTCAATGGTGTTGTATGAAACTGTCAATGAGTACATTCACAAGGATTATAACCAAGTTTATCATATGTTAACACCATTTGAACCCAATTGCCTAAATTTAGAGATCTCCCTTGCTATGTATTTGTTTCCTAAATTGTTTTGAGGTCTCTGGGAACACCCTCCCGAGCTTGGCAATGCTCAAAGAGTAGAAGGCTATGTTTAGCCTTGTTCATTGGCCTTTCTTGTCCTCACTATGATGTTAGTTTTCCTTAGGATTGAGGTTGGGAATTTAAAACAACCAACACATATGATCATTCACATAGAGATCCGAGGTTATACTACCGATTCGGAGACCGAGTATAACCATGGGGCTATACCGCATAAATCTCAAAACCAAGTGTAACCAAGGTGAGATTCAAAGATAAACAAAGTGCACGGAGCAGAAGTATTATTATGGTTTGTAAGTGTGATAAGACAACATCAAGATCACACAGAGTGATTCTACTAGCCAAGCGTCAGATAATATATATTCCAACCCCGTCGTCATGTATGGACTAGGTCCATTTTTTTATTTCTCGCTGAAGGGACGCTAGGTCTGTATCAGTATAATATGTTTTTTGTCATCTGCCCACTAGATAGAAGTACTAGAGGAAGGAAAATAATAAATCAAGAGAGGAGAAACAAGTACCTTAGGGACAGTCACATAGGAGGGTGTCCCCAAGTCACCAACCGCAACGCTATGTCCATAAAACATAACACACAACAATGAAAATAGAGGAGAAATGATATAGAAGAATGATGATACAAATAGAAGAAGGTCACAACAGAGGTAGTCTCCCAGTATCCTTGACCTTACAAGAGTATCAAGGGTCATCCCAAGAGGCCTAAACAACACATAACACATCACAGGGGAAGCACAACACAAGAGGGGAGGTCACATAAATGAGTCGATTATGCTATGACATAGGTGACCACCAGGGTCAAAAATACTTACCTTATTTATCCAAATGTTAAGAACATACATATCTAGGAAGAGGCCACCCTTGAGAGCAATTATAATATTGGCTACAATGAGTGTGGCTTAAAGATGGAGAAATGTTTACCTGATTCAAAGGGATGCCTCTCGATGGACAATTCTTGTCTATCAACCCAGGATATCTCACATGTCAGTTTGGTCTTGTTGAAATTGCATTAACATTGAGTTTAGGATGATAAGAGGCTTTCTTTTCTTTAAAAGGATTATATCCAATGCCACTTGAGTAATGTCTTAAAACAAATTCTATAGGTACTCGAATCCCTTGTTGATTTACACCACATCCTTTACCTACATAGTCACAGTTGTTATAAAGGATTTTAAATCCTCGAAGAAGATGATGAAGCCTCATAGATCTCATAATTTGTAGTATAACTAAGTGTATTATCTTTGTTTTCTACCAAGGAGGCTTTAGGTCTCTTAGGTGTTTCAAAAGACTGCTTGGATGAGATCGATGCGACTTTTGATGTGTCAGGGTTATTAAGTTTATATTCCCCTACACTGCAAGGATTAAAATCTAATGAACTCCAATCGTCACCAAAAAGTGTATTCGATGTTTTAGAGTCTTGCACAACACTATTAGTGGCAAGAGGTATTGATGAATCAACTCACAAATTATTTAAGCTCATATGATTGTAAACTTGTTTTTGCATTTCAATATGTAAACAGTTATTCGGTTCAAGACCAACATGAATAGTATGAAGTTTAACTTTGAATATAAATTTGATTGAACGATGTAGGGTGGAAGGAACCACCCCCAATGCATGAATTCAAGGTCTACCAAGAATCATTTTGTAAGATAAAGAACTAGGCATGACATGAATCAAGGTAGATACAATCGTAGGACCCACCTTTACAGGTAAGGTTATAGTACCTACTGATTGACTACTATGATTATCAAATCCACGAATGCTAAGTTTATCTAGTTTGATTTTTTATGTGTCGGCCTTGATTTTGTGTAGTAGGTCAATGCTACAAACATTAAGAGCCGATCCATTGTCAATCATAACTCATTTTATCAATGTTTTATTTATTGTGACAAAGATCATAAGTGGATCATATTGGTTTTGAACTTCAATTGACGGTAATTCATGTGGTTGAAAGAGAATATCCATTTTTTTGCATGCATACTATCTAATACAGTTGCTACATCATTTGGCTTAGCAGTAGGTGGGACAATCACCTTTTGTAAAGCTTCTTGGAACATTCCATGGTATGTAGGTGAAGTTTGTATTAAATCCCAAAGAGAGATCTTAATCGGAGTAGCGCGAAGTTGTTCGACAAGATCATATTCTTGACCACTTTTATGAGTAAGATGAGGTGGTGGAGGGAGCATAGGTTGAGGACATGGAAGAGAGGTAGGTACATGAGGTGCTTGTTTACTTTGCTTGTTATTACGGGTGTTGTATGTGTGCGAAATCAGAGGGTGTTGCAACAAATTTTGAACACCTTGATTTCTTTTAGTAATTTGCTTGCATAGTTGTGGATGTGATCGGGGTGTTTGGATGGTTGTTGAGCACCTTGAATCATAATCATCATCTTTAAGCAAGAGGGTACACTAGGTGCCCCTCGTACAATAATCTTAGGAATATTGCTATAAAGTCTATTAATGAAGATTGAATTAACATTGTTTCCCTCTTGATTATACCCAACATCTATCCCTAAAGGATTTAATGTGAGAGACCTTTTCTCATCCACTAATGCTACATCTTGGCCAAGGAGAGCATTGGAATGAGAGGAAAGTACAGTGTTGTTAGGAAGGTTATGTGTTGTAACATTAATAGAGCTATCCATAGTCTTCTCATCTAAGGTTTTTGGACATTCAACTATAGGAGAAGAAGGATAACTTATGGAATCATCATCATCATCATCATATGTTTGAGCTATTACTTCCAAAGCATTAAGAGAAATTTCACACTCATCATTCTCAATGTGTTTTGTTAAATCTTCTACTACCCAAGGGTATGTACTCATGAGATATATGAAGTTGTCATAATTAGATACATAGTTAACGATTTCAAATGAAGAGAATTTAAATATATCCTTGTGATACATAGCTTGTATATAAGTGAGAACATGATGGTTCAGATTAAGAAATTTATAGAAATTGTCGAAGTTTTTGATATATGCATGTAAAGATACCAAAGAGAAATGAGGTGAAGATGCCATGGTGAAATGTCTTCTAACATCAATGTAAAATCAGATTTTAAAATCTTTTAAAAATTTATGCAAGAGATAAGTGCAAAACTATATGTGAAAATGACCTAAAATGCTTGATTTTTTTGGCTTTTTTCAATGCAAATAAATGAAAGAAAAGGTGTTGTAAGGAAATTGATTAGGGGGAGAAAATAATATGTCTAATATCAGTCCAATAAAGCAATAATATCCTTCACAACACACTTTTGATGCAAACCTAGAGTGATGACAAGCCAAAATCTAGTGAAAATGTGCTAAAATATGCAATTTTTCACCAATTTTCAATGCAAAGGCCTAATAAAAAGGGTGTTGTAAAGAATGTGAGGAGGGCCAGTAGATAAAAACCCTGATAACAGCCAATTAATGTAGAAAAATTCTTCACAAAATGCCTATGATGCAATTCTAGAGAGATGATAAGGCCAAATCTAGTGAAAAAGCAAGGTTTTCAAACCCTAGACATGACATTTTGCAAGAAAGACACTATGATGAAACACTACAGTTAGAAATCAGTCCTAATGAGTGTTTTGAAAGGGTAGTAAAATCTGAAACAAGATTTTGACTACAAACCCTAGCTAATGCAAAACTAGGTTATATGGAAAAATGCACAATTTCAACCAATTTTTATCAATTTGATCATGAAAATGCAATGTAAACGAATGATGAATTTATGTAAATTAAATCAGATCTGATGATAATGATAGAAATTAAATGCAAACTAACTCAAATTATTTGAAAATGTAAGCTAAAAATGCCAATTTTTTAAAATTTTCCCAAATTTTCAAATTTTTTGTAATTTTTCAAATGCAATAAGATGAACAATGAAATGAATGTAAATCTGAAGTACAACACTCAACAAGGTGCAAAATTCAAAAGAACATGGGTGCACCAAAATATTTAATAGGAAAAGGGGGTAAAATATGTCCAAATGATGTTTCTCAGGGTTTAACGTGATCCTCCTTTCACCACTAAACATTCAAGGACATTCAACTGAGTAGAAAACTCTACTACATATCTCCTATCACTTGGAACATAGGGGAAGATTGAAATTGTGTAAATTTATTCTTCAATTAAGTCTAATTATGCTCAAAACCCTATTTTCATGAAATTGTAAACAAACGGACAAATTACAGAAAATGATCGCACACAGAGATATCAAATGACAATCAAATACATACTAGAGATTTTGAAGTTTGGTGCATGGAAAAGTCATGGACTAATGAGAGGGTGCCCTAGTCCAGTGCGTCAAATTTTGTTGGGATCTAGGAATGTTATCTGCAACACAGTTTTGTTGTTTTGGAGCTTTCACTTTTACGGGATCCAGAGGACTAATGAGTGGGTGCCCGAGTCCAGGTCCCTATTTTCTTCTTAGATCTGCAGTTCTGACAGTCTGCACTGCTCTCCTACAACTCCACTTCTTTCACTTCCAAAACTTGTAACTTGCAATCACAAAAAAGTGGGTTGGGGGTTGTAATGTTTAGAGGCTTGCCTCTGTCAAGCCCTGGAGAGATATTCAAGTCTTTCGAACACCGTTGTCAAATAAAGAGTGTGTATCCCTATGGGATAGAGGCAAAATCCAAATGATAAATGATAGAAAACACAATTCATATCACCTTGTAGTGTAGATCTCACATAAATGAAGGCTCTTCAATCACATGAGAAGATGAAGCCAAATCTGCAATCACAAACACACCAACAATGCTCTACTTTGCAACAATGAATGTCTTTCAAAATCACAAGTATGCCTAAAGTTCACAATCATCTTCTAGTTTACAAATGAATCACTAATCATGCTTATATATGCAACTACAAACATTCCCGCTAAGAATTTTGTAATTCAAACTTAGGATGTCAGCATAGGACCTAATAACGCTCACAAAACTGACACCCAAAAATAGGTCCTGACCTAAAGTAGGCTAGGACTAGGGCGCGGGTGCCCAAGTCCTCCCCCTATTTCAGGTAGGGTTCATGTTAAGCACACCCCCTAAGTCCCATTTGCCATGAAACTTTAGGGTTTTCTCATCGGGAGTCACCATGAACATGCAAGATGACCTAAATGCATTCTAAAGGACATGAGAGCTAAACCTTAAGAGGGAAAAGCCCCCAAGGGGACATTTTCTGACATAACAATAATCTTTTTAGATTCTAACAGATTTTACATATGTCCTTACTAAAGGAATAAAATAACTATTGCATTGAATAGTGCATGCATCCATTTGAAATGGAGAGCCAACATGAACACCCTTAGTGTGCACCATAGCTCCTCACATCATCTTAGACCCTCCACTAGAGAAAAAATATACACATCCACATTGTAGACACTCAAAATTGGCCCATTCCGCATTTAGGCATTTTGTTGTATTTTCACATTCGCTCGCATTAGCTTGTCTAACACATTTGCAATGCAAAACCTTACTTTCTCCTATGTCCTCATAATTAATTAAATAATTTTATTTAATTAATTATATTCTTCCATCAATAATTCAATAACCCTAAGTTATTTAATTATATTATCATCTCCCATCTTCTAAAAAATAAATAAAACCTAAGTTTTATTTATTCCCTCCCACATATGAATAAATTAAATAAATTTTAATTTATTTAATTTCTCCCTCTTACATCTTGTCATTTTAAATAAATTAAATAAACATTGTTATTTAATTTATTTATCCACTTTCCAATAAATAAATTAAATAAAATTTATTATTTAATTTATTTTACCCACCTTCCAATTCTTCTCAATGTGCACATGACTTCCAATTTGGAAATAAATCAAAAAATCAAAATATGTGGAGATTTAATAAATTAGAAGATTTAGTTATCTCCACCAAAGAATGGAAACTTCCAAATTTGAAAAAGCAACTTTATCCTCTCTTGGACACTTGGTGCGTGCATGTTTGTCCCTCTCCCTCACTTGCTCTCCACTGTTGATCTCGCATTTCCATCTCCACCGTCGATCAATCACCCTCTCAAATCTATAAATGCCTTAGTGTGCTCTCATTTCGGTTTTCTTCTCGAATCTTCTTCAATCTTCCTTCACAATCATCTTCTTCCATAATTATTCCAGCATTTTAGTCTTCTGCAATCATTTGAGCATTTAATCTTTATCTTTTCTACATCTTCCTCACTTGCATGTCACTTCTATCATCAAATCATGCCATCCTTTAGCATCTTGGATGCATGCACGAAGAGGCAATCCACATATATACACCAAAGAATCACACAATCTAGTTAATTTGCTTCATTTCTACATTTTAGTTGTTTATCTAGGTTAGATTCTTTGAAGTTGTAGGTTGCATTGTTTGTTAGTGCTAACAAATGGAATTTTTCCTACAACACACACATCATCAATTTTGTTAACTGATAATAAGTTTTGTTATAAATGAGGGATGTGCAACACATGATTGATCTGCCCACTCATCCATATGGGAATTGAATATGAACTCTACCATGACCAACTATGCTCAAGTGGGAGTCATCACCAAGGCACACCTTCCTACCATCATATTCTTCATACTTTAAAAACCAACCATGATGGGAGGTCATATGGAAGGAAGCTTTAGTCTTTCAACCATGCACCTGTTGATGCATGAATTACTAAGGCCATGCCAAAGACATTTGCATCATCTTAAGAGGACATTTTAGACTCATCATTTGAATTATTTTTATTTTTCTTCTTCTCTTATTTGTAGTCTCTATGGTAGTGCTTGGGCTTGTCACAATTCCAACACTTAGCCTTGGTCTTTCTAGGAGATTTGGATCTAGACTTTTCTTTCCTCTTTTTATTCTTCTTGCCTTTCTCCTTTGGTCTTCCATGAATGGCTAAGGCCTCCTTAGTAGATTTGGAAGATTTCTGTTACATCTCCTCTAAGACTAATGTAGCCATTAACTAATCCATTTTAAGTTTCAAGGTAGTGATTTTGATTGCCATCATTGAGTGATCCCGTGAGTCTAGTAGAGAATGTAGAAGTGCCATGCAATTATCCTCCATTTTCACTCCAATAAAGTACAACTCTAGGTCACAATTATATTGAATACATTTAAATTATTGGCCAAAAAACTACTAGCATTCATTAATTGAGACTTGGTTTGGATGTAGTGGCAATAATGGATTAAAAATTCCTACAGGGGACTTTTGGATTAATAAGGTGTGGCTTCTATGGGAGCACTATGGGAGCCAAAATAGAGAATTATGAGGCTCATGTAGAATCTCCAAACACTCTAGCAAGTCATCCTAGATGGTAATTTGGAAATTGTGGCTTCAGTAGTTATTGGCATTTTAGATGAAATTCACACTCCTATTAATTTTCATCCTTTTGCAAACATAGTTTAATTCAAGCATTCTCATTAGGTACACTATTTCTTCTAGGTTTAGCTCAAAATTCCAATGACAACAAAGGTAGGTTACTAAGATAGTTTTAGTAAAGAGTGTAGTTATTTGTAAATAGTGTAATAGTTTTAATAGTGGAGTAGTTTTAATAGTGTAGTAGTTTTAAAATATTTCCTAAATGGAAAATAGGGAACTTCAAGTTTTCAACTCATGTAATCTTTTTTTAAGATTGTATATAATGAATTTATGGGAACTATATTTAGATAGTTACTACTAGAATTAGATATATGCTTGATGAATGCTTAACCACTCTACAAATTATCCACTCACACAAGAAGATATTAAAATGTATCTAGAATTAATTTATATTCTCAAACCTTAAAATTATCTTCAATTAATTTTATCTAGGGAAATATTAAAATACACATGAAATTATTTATATTCTAAAAACTTTAAATAATCTTCACTTGATTTTACGCAGAGAGATTAAAACGCAATGGGGAATTGTTTTATATTGATCTTATTTTAAATCCTTATGCGAGGCATACATAGATGAAAATAAAAGTACTACATGCCCACCAATTGATATGTCACCTTCTCTAGCCAATGACGTCTCCTCCAACTTTGACAATCTTTATTTTCTCCTTGGACATCTACGAGCCATTGATGTAGTGGGCCAAATAATGCCAACTTGGCATTCTATTTGCCTTAAATTGATGTACGATACATGGTGAATTTATTATATTTTAATATTGTTAAAACTTAAATTACAATTTTCTCTCATAAAATAAAAAAGTTAAAAATAGACCAAAAAACAAAGAGGAACATTCACACTCAAATAAATGTCTAGGGAAGCTACAAAAAAATCATTTGCTAATTTATGAGTATATAGATAAGACAACGTTACATAGTGATAAAATATCGTTAAAATAGGCAAAACAAAACCTACAACATCATCCCATTCCTTTTATCCTCTACTAGGAATAAACATCAGATCAATTTTTGTTTAGAAAAATTTAAGGAATGATGTGCTAGCTATATAGACCACAGTCTAGGATTGTTGTGCCCATATGTAACTTCTATTTCTTGGCCAAGGAAATGGTTGAATACATGCCCACATCCAAAATATATAGTTGCCTTTCATAACCCTTGATGCTTCACTATTTAGTTAGTGTCTAATTCCATGGTGAATCATAAAATGGTATACATTAGTCACCCTATCAGGTACCTAAGGATATGATATTATATAATGTATTTAGTTGTCTATGGAGATGCCGACATGTGGCACGCATCCCTTAAGTTAGTTATATTGGGTCATGTGGACACCTTGTATAATTAATTATAGCAAGAGTTGTGTAGGCCTTCATTAGGATTACCCTTACATCATGTTATTAGGATGAGGTATATAAAGGAGGTGATTATCATTGTAAGGAGATGTATAGAGTATGATATTGTATTGGAGATCTCTTGTAGATATAGCGTGGAGTGGCTTCTTCCATAAGGAGTCTTATATAATGTTACCTTACCTCAAGGGTTTATTCTATTTCTGTATATATTGGATATTAGGGCATATTGGCCCACAAAAATCTCTTGTGTTGTGTGAGATAGATATCTTCTGTATTATACTATGTATATTATTATATGTTTGAATCCTATAATGCGACACACATCCCTTAAGTTAGTTATATTGGGTCATGTGGACAACTTGTATAATTAATTATATCAGGAGTTGAGTAGGCCTTCATTAAGATTATTATGATCCTCAAATCCCTTGCCAACATAGATGATCAAAAAACCTTTAGAATCTTGTTTTAGTCTTGATAGTGGAATTATAGTTTGGAATTTGAAAAGACAATAGACTCACTCTCTTTCTACTAGAGTTGGAGTATTTAATAGAAAACTTAACATTTTGTCAAGTAGTTTGGATAATAATAATTTTGGAAGACTTGTAACAATAGTTCAATTCTCCCACTATTATACATTGTGATTATGAGTATACTTCAAATAACAAAGAATCCATAATTAAGGTTCGTGGAAACATGACAAGAGAAGGTATGGACATGCAATGACTTTCTCTCAATATTTGAATTTGAGGTAAGGGCAATCAATCCTTTAGTTTCTACTGGCTATGCTTGATAGAGAATATGGAAAGCTTTGAAATTGAAATAAATTTAAGAAAATTGCTCCTAGAAATGATGATTTTTCTTCTAAGGAAGTTGAATTCTTAACATCATTCATTGTAGAAGCTTCAAGTCTTTCTTATACTTGTTAACAGGGGTGCAAAATTGTGGAGATGACATCACAGAACATTCTCGTTATGCTTAAAAAACTCATTTTTTTACTCATACCATAGGAAGGTTCATCCAACTTCTAATTGCAGAAATTTGTTTAAACCAGAAGCACTCTGGAAATATCATTTGTTTGAGAATCACTCTTTTATTACTTACACACTATTTCACCATTATAATACAACTCCCTTGGATTCCATATCCATACCATTGACTTAACAGTGTTATTTTCTACAGGATATTGTCACATATGAACTTGAAATCCACACCTGTTGACACAAAAAGTTATGACACTCAGACATTTGGTAAGTGTGTATTTGCTTTTAGAGTTGGTCTCTTATGTAGACAGTTTTGTTTGACGTTAGAAATTAAAAATATGAGATATAAATATAATAAAACTGTTTATGTCATTGTGTAGACAGAGACTATGTCTGGGCACAACATGGATCTGTATAATGGATTGTTCCTATGCAACAAATATAGAAGCTTGAGCGAGCCTTTGACATTGTAAAAAATGATTTATTTGGAAGATTGCACAGTATGATTAGCAAGCATCGTGTACACCGTATCCTTGATGTTTGTCTTGAAAATTTCTCTTTTCTCAGTAAAAGATGGTCAATATGACTCAACAAAGCATCTGATTTAAAATTTCCAGTTTTTTAAACTTTTCCTTAAGAAGTTAGCGGTAATCATAGTTTAGACCTACTATTTTAATCTTCCTCAACAAAACCATTTTCTTGTCCTCTTAAAAATGTTTTGAACAAATTCAGTATTGTAAGCCTAATGCCTAATTTTAATTTTATTGATGATATTGCGGGTTTGGATTGTAAAGTAAGCTTGCATTGTATATCAGGTTTTATTGAGTTCTTAGCATTGGGTGTTCAACCCTAGATTAAAGAAGTTTGCATTGCTTTGCCTGTGAAAGATGGTTTGGGTGTTGGGTGTAATTTATTGATAATATTGTGGGCTTTGAGGGTAAATTAAGTTTCTTTGTAAATTAAGTTGCACTATATACCAGGTTAGAGCAGGTTTTCAGCTTTGATTTTTAGTCTTAGTTAATCTACATTGCATTACTTTTCCTGTGAAAATTTTTTCTGTTGTTTTAGAGCTGGGTGTAATTTTATTTAGAATATTTTGGATTTTGCTTAAAAATTAAGCTGCATTGCATTGGATGTTAAGGCTAGGATTTTAAGCTTCATTTGATTAAGCTTTTATTGCATTGTGTGTTGGAGCAGTGTTTTTTGTGTTTAGGTAATTCTCTCACTGTTCACAACCAATATATATTGAGTTAGCTTTCTTCAAATGAAAATCACATTTTATTTAAATTGTAACCTTTATTCAACTTGTTTTCCTTGCTTTTTCTATTCGTATCATAACATATTTGAAGTTAAGTATCTCTCTCAAATTTCCTTGAGCATTTTTTTCTAGTCCTACTCTGGCATGTGGATGCACAGTGGTCATTAAACCTGCAAAGTACACTCCCTTAACTGCATTCTACTCCCTTGCAAAACAAGAAATATACAGTTGGAAATAGGACAGACACATAGATATTATGAGAAACACCTATCACTATTATTGACAACCCTCAACCAAACCTTTGCTCCCTCTATCTGAAAGTGTCATTTCAAACATGTTCTTTAATGTTCCCAAAAAAGAGCACATGGATTCCGAAGCCAGACGTCAGATTTATTCACTTCAAAATGCTAACGCATATTATACTTTTTTAATTACTATTTTTTCCAAAAATGGACATACCAAGGACAGATGGGTGGACAAATGTTTCTCATGTTTTCATGCATAAAACAGTTTGAACACATAGTTGAAATGTGGACACAAGATTGTAAACAGATGTCGTTGCATCAATTCTGTCTTGACAAGTCAGTCACTCGAGGATAAAGCAAGAAGGTTTTAACAATGGCAAGGAAGAAGATTAGAGAATATACTCCAAGCACCTGTTAAATGAGCATCTTAAGAGACTCACCAGAATACCTGATATTAAATCTTAAATCTGCTTAGATATTTCACCTTCTACTTTCTTCTCACTTTGGTATATATTGCTCTACCCTCTTTTAATTTTTGTTTCATAACTACAAGTGGTATTTTAGATACAATGTGCATTCCCTTTTGTTATAGTTCACATAGTTTCTTCTTTAAGTTTGAGCTCATGACATTTCTCTCTCTACATTTTTTGTTTTAATTTATTTTTGAGGTCTCTGCATTTATATTTATATTTTTTAAAAATGTATTTTTTTAAAATGTATTTCTTTTTATGGTTTTCGAACTTGCCGACATCTATATCTTAAACAAAAAAAATTATATATCTTAAAAAAAAAATTATAAATTTTAGATAAAGGCCGCCCCACCACTTACACTTATACATTGGTCTACCCCATTTACCTGCTCAATTTGCTCAGACTTCTTTCTATTTGTAGTTTGTTTTTAATGCTTACGTGATTTTAATTATACTAGAATTTGTAATATTGTTTTGTGTTCAATAGTAATTTGTATGATTCTATTATTTTTCTGAATACGTGCCAACAAAAGCTTTCACGTGGGAGAATTTTCTCCACAACCAGCTTTGAGATCTAGCATCATAACAAGTCCACAGCATTAACATTTGAGCCCTGAGCTTAACCAGCTACATAAACAATAATTCTATCAATACCTATTTTTTGAAGAGATGGAATTGAAACTCTATCCATTTTATGTATAAAATTTGATGCTTAATGATTTAATAATAAAAATTTTCTTTCCCTCCCAAATTGAATTTGTATTAAGAGATTGTTGAGATAGTGGAGAAACTTATCCATATCTTCAGCTCCATAGTGTTGGTGTACGTGGACTCTAAATGCAGTCAAATCCTTATTGTAACGCTTCCCACTTCTTTCCCATTATTATATTGACCTCTGTCTGCATGTTCTGCTCCCACGATGAGGCTGCTATTAGATTCCTTCGGAGGCTATTGTATTTGTCTATTATTTTTCCGAGAGGCAAACTACAGTCGCAACGGGGTGGAGATGAGAGCACTCATTTTTTGGTTGTAATTTTAAACGAAAAAAATTAAAAAGAAAAAGAAAATAGGCATAAATTAATTGAATATTTAACCAAAATTAATAAAATTAAATGAATTGCAGCACTGGGGCTATTTTGAGTAGCCACAAAAGTGGAGAGTTAAATGAAATAGAAATAGAAAAACTATTCTTAGTGCGGCAACGAGGAGGCACTACTGTGAGTTTCATAAAGTGATGGTAACTATTTTTAGTGAGGTGAGAAGGATTAGGGTTCCTATTAGAATTAGGGTTAGAATTAGGTGGGTTACTATTAGAATTAGGGTAAGGATTAGAGTTACAATTAGGGTTAGGGTTCAAATTAGAGTTAAGGTTAGAGTTTAATTAGGGTTAAGGTTAGTATTAAGGTTAGGGTTAGGATTTGAATTATAGTCAGGCATAGGGTTAGAGTTAAGGTTAGGGTTAGAATTAGGGTTATTGTTAGATTTAAAATTAGGGTTATAGTTAGGGTAGAATCAGGGTTATGATTCAAATTAGAATTAGGGTTAGGGTTAGAGTTAAGATTAGGGTTAGAATTAAGGTGGGTTACTATTAGAATTACAATTACGGTAAGCATTAGTGATTATGGTGGGTTACAATTAGGATTAGGGTTCAAATTAGAGTTAGGGTTAGAGTTCAATTAAGGTTAAGGTTAGTATTAAGGTTAGGGTTAGGTTTTGAATTATAACCAAGCTTAAGGTTAGAGTTAGGATTAGGGTTAGGGTTAAAATTAGAGGTATGTTTAGGGTTAAAATAAAGGTTATAGTTAGGGTTAGATTTAAAATTAGGATTAGGTTTAGGGTTTAATGTTTAGGTTTGGGGTTAGAGTTAGGGTTTGAATAAGTGTTAGAATTAAAATTATAGTTACAATCAATTTTATGGTTAGGGTTAGAATTAGGATCAGTGTTAGGGTCAGTGTTAGGTTTAGAATTAGAGATACAATTATGGTTATAATTAGGGTTAGGGTTATTGTTATAATTAAGGTTAGGGTTAGTATTACGGTTAGGGTTATTGTAAGAATTAGAGTTAGGGTTAGTATTAGGGTTAAGGTTGCTATTAGAAGTAGGGTTAGGGTTCAACATTTATATTAAAATATTCGTTAAAAATAGGTACCCTTTTTGCAAATCTAGCCTAGGTAATTCTAATATAACCTTAGTTCTGAGCATAACCCAAACCCTAATTCTAAATCTAACTCTAATTATATTTCTAACCCTAATCCTAACCTTAATCCTAACACTAATGCTAACCCTAACTCCAATTCTAACCCTAACCCTAATTCTAACCTAAACACTAACTCTAACCCTGATTTTAACCCCTAACTCTAATCCTAAATATAATATATAATTTAATATAAAATTCTAATTATTATATATTATAATAATAATTATTATAAACATAATATATTATTATATAATTATTATATAATATATTATAATAATATATTAGATATATTATAAAAGATATATCTAATATAATATTTTTTTATCTATTATAATTAGTGTTAGAATTAGGCTTGCGGCTCCGGTAGCTACTAGCATATTTATATTAAATATAATATATCTAAAGTACACTGAGAGATATCCTTCTCGAGGCATCTAATTTTTTAATCACTAATCCTAACATTAGGCGCCTCGAGAAGGATATCTCTCGGCATATTTTAGATATATTATATTTTCTATTATTTTTCCGAGAGGCAAACTACAGTCGCAGCGGGGTAGAGATGAGAGCACTCATTTTTTGGTTGTAATTTTAAACGAAAAAAATTAAAAAGAAAAAGAAAATAGGCATAAATTAATTGAATATTTAACCAAAATTAATAAAATTAAATGAATTGCAGCACTGGGGCTATTTTGAGTAGCCACAAAAGTGGAGAGTTAAATGAAATAGAAATAGAAAAACTATTCTTAGTGCGGCAACAAGGAGGCACTACTGTGAGTTTCATAAAGTGATGGTAACTATTTTTAGTGAGGTGAGAAGGATGCACTATTGTCAGTTTCATAAGGCATTTCATATTGATGTTCCGTTTATAAGGTTGTTTATTTTCTATATCCCTATATTTATCAACTCGCCAGAAGCTCGAACAACCCTTTAATTCATGGATTGAAGCTCAACAAGGCCAGGATGGAAGGCCTCTCTGTATTATCTATGACGCATACGGAGCATTTGGGCTTAGCATTTTGCATTCGGCGTGGCTTTCGGCTACTCTAAATAGGGTGGAAAAACAAGGGGACGATTTTGTCCTGAGCTTGGATCTCCCTGTGCCCCTAAAATTAAAGGATCACAAGATAGACGAGAGGATGTGGGAGCCCTTTGCGATGCACTTTTTAGGGCGCTTACAGTCTGCCATGGAAGGCTGTGTGATGGTATTCCAGACAAGCAAAGAGTGAAAGAGGGCGTCACACTTGTCTTGTGTAAAGATGAGGACAAAGAGATGAAGAGATCTGCTCAAAGGTTGAAAGAGATGGTGGTGGGGGCTGTGCACACGGAGGATCTTCAGACGCAAATTTTCAAGTCTTCTTGAGAGCGATTCGGAAGTTGGATATGGCCTAAAATACTGATTTTTCAACACTATTTTCACTCGCTAAATTGCAAGATCATTCTGTTGCTCAACATTTAGCCTAACTCACTCACTCATGCTCTCCCTGCATTTAGCCTAACTCACTCATGCTCTCCGTGCACACGATATTTAGCTATATGAGTGAATGTTTATGTATTTGATTTGGCTTGGCTACAAAATAAGTTGACCATGCAATATTTATTAAGCATATTTTTGTAAAAGCATTGAATATTATATATTTTTTATATTTTTTTTCTACAGAACTAAATAGTATACATATTAGTTATTGTCCTATTAAATAATAAATAAGTATTATAGATTAGGGTTTTAAAAATACCAGCCGCCCTACTCATGGGCGCCCTTAAGAATTAAAACAACATCACATTTAATTTTACCAAATTTCCTATTTACGAATTATAACGCATGCAATATATTTAAATTGTAGTGAAATCATTAAATATCACTGCTGCTCTCTGAGCATGAATCATATATATATATATATATATACTTTTTAAATAAATTTCTCTGAGAATTCATCAAAGCATTTCCTTGAATCCATAAGCCACACATACTCTCTTTCTCCTCTACCTGCACAAAACCCTAGCAACGGGTAAATCAAGAAGAAACAATAACAAGAAAACAATAATCATGCAAAGGAAATGGTTTTAGGGTGAAGAGAAATAATAGGTAAAGAAAATTATAATAGAATTTTTTTTTTTTTTTTTTATGTCTGAATTAAACTAGGAAGGTTTAAATTAAATTGTTTGTTTGTTTATATATATATATATATATATATATATATATATATATATATATATATATATATATATATATATATATATGTTATTTTATTCAATATGATTTAAGGAGGGTAACTAGCCATATTTTTAAGGT
The DNA here is from genome assembly GCA_027924645.1 of Cunninghamia lanceolata. Lineage (NCBI taxonomy): Eukaryota > Viridiplantae > Streptophyta > Pinopsida > Cupressales > Cupressaceae > Cunninghamia > Cunninghamia lanceolata. Next base: position 1,523,036 of record BSBN01000792.1, on the reverse strand, counting down.
AGTGCAAAGAAATTATTTTCTTTTATTTAATTGTCACTTATTTAGAATATAAAATGCAACTGAATTGTTTTAAATCTAGAGATAATCTAATATTAATTTATTTATTTCCTTTAGTCTAAGTGGGTGGGGTTTTGTAAAGAGAGTAATATGGATTGTTAAGTTAGTCTTAGATAATCATGAATTGTTTATTTAATTTAATTTATTTTATTTTTTCTATAAATAGATTACTAATGTGCATGATTTCATTTTAAATTTGGAATAGATTTATTTCATCTCCTCTATTAAGATAAAAAGATTAATTCTTTTCTTAGCACTATATGAGGGCTATGCAGATAGAAATTTTAGTTGGGTAAAATTATTTTAGAAACTTGAGAATATTTAAATTTAATAAATTTGAATGTGAAAGATTTATTTTTTTTACCAAGACTTATTTCCTTTTATGTTTCAAATCAATAGAATATCTATAATATGGGTTTATAGTGGTGTGTTGTTAAGTGTAACTCAATTATATTGATAATATATAGGTATTTAGTTAATAGTGGTTATTTCACCATACTTATGTTAATTTTTGTTAAATTAACAGTTATTTATTTATTTGTATTTTGTGTAAAAATTGAACATAATTAATTATTAATGTTTGCCTATTAAAATTGTTACCCTTGAGGTTATTTGGGATAAAAATAATGGTAGGGAAGTGAAACCATTAATTTATTGAATTTTAAATAGTAGATCACCTATTTATTTATAAATTTGTATTGCAACCATGTTTTAGACATGATTAAATTAATTTTAGTTTTATTCCTTAACCTTATAGTTGAAGATTTAGTCACGAGATATAAGGATTTATCATTTAGACCTAACTGGGCATTTGTTTTGGTAAGGAAGTTGCAAACCAGAAAGATAACTCATTGTTATGTTTCACGATAGTGTTTCTATAAGTGAACCATAGGTAAAAAAAAATTTAAATTTTGTTTTTTGAAATTATATGATCCTTATGTTTTGGATGCAAATTATAGTTTAGCCCACTTGTATGGCTAGCATACAAGTGAGCTTCTCATGGGCATGACAATTTAGCCTAACTCACTCACTCATGCTCTCCCTGTGCACGACATTTAGCTATATGAGTGAATGTTTATGTATTTGATTTGGCTTGGCTACAAAATAAGTTAACCATGCAAAATCAATTTAGCAGATCTCTTCATCTCTTTGCCCTCATTTAGCCTAACTCACTCACTCATGCTCTCCCTGCACATGACATTTAGCTATATGAGTGAATGTTTATGTATTTGATTTGGCTTGGCTACAAAATAAGTTAACCATGCAAAATCAATTTAGCAGATCTCTTCATCTCTTCGCCCTCATTTAGCCTAACTCATTCACTCATGCTCTCCCTACATATAGCCTAACTCACTCAAGCTCTCCCTGCACAGGACATTTAGCTATATGATTGAATGTTTATGTATTTGATTTGGCTTGGCTACAAAATAAGTTAACCATGCAAAATTAATTTAGCAGATCTCTTCATCTCTTTGCCCTCATTTAGCCTAAGGGTAAAAGCAAAAAACAAATTTTGATCGAGTGGATTTAGGTCAAGTAGTATTCGTCCGAGTAGGATTCGACCGAATCGACTCGACACCGACGTGGCATGTATTTGGCGCCGATGTGGCTGCATTTATTCGGTCGAGTGGTATTCAGCCGAGTACCATTCGATTGAATCCATCAACCATAAAAAAGCAAAAAACAAAGTTGTGTCGGTCATTTGTTGTGTTTTCGGTCGAGTGGGTTACGAGTGGATGCGATTCTACCAAATACCTGGAACCTACAAAGCTCGCATAAGACTCTTTCTATTCTCATAACTGTACATGTTGCGTTCTTAGTTTACGACTTTTTTTTCTCTGTTTTGCGCTGCATTTATTTCAGTTATTATCATGGTTGCATTTGTTTATTTTGTAAATTCAAATGATATTTACATGTTAGGGTTTTTATTATTTTTGTGAAGCACCACTGTCTATGTGCTTGTGAACAGATTTTTCTGTTTTAATTAAATTTATTTAAAACCCTAGTCTGGCCATGATGATGACACATTTTTCACAAACAAGCTCCTTTTATTCTCAATATATTATTCATTGGGTCGAGGACCTGTGTATGCTTGTGAATGTATCAGTTACGGATTTTTCCTTATCCAGAGTTGAATTGACCCATCTAAATTTCACAAAGTCCTTTAAAGCTATGCATATATGCTAGACAAGGAGTCCAAAAATAGTGGTGTTGTCCTGGAAGCCTTCTGATGGCAAGAAAATTTGAAGCATAATCAGTAAGAATGTAAACAACATCTCACATCCCCAAGTGACTGACTGGTTGCATGATGACTAGGCTTTTTTTGTTTGGTGATGAATTAATACATTTGAGTGACATGGCACCCTCATCAGACAAGAGGTAGGGGAATTAAAGTTTATTTTAGTTTTAAAATCACTCCTTCCATCAAACATTATAGTGTATCTTTTCTTTGTCAAGAAGGTATAATGTTCAGTAAGTATTGCACATACATCTTGGTCACGCTTAGTCGGAATACTCCCTCTAAGAGCCTTAGGACTATAGTCTTTGAATGCATACCTCGAAAAAGGAATGATATAGAATATATCTTGCCAAGTTGGAGATCTTTCAATATTCCCTTACATAGGTTCTTCTTACAGACAGACCATCATACCCTTGGGACGAGAGGATCTGTTGACTATGTTATATTAAAGAGCTAGAAATTGAAGAGTGCTTCTTTGTTAGATGTATAACATATTATGAGATCAAGGCAAGGTGTTACACCTGTTCTGGCCATGGGGCCTGTGTTGGACATGTCAATGCAAACCATTGGGCATAGTTCTTGTTTTTCTAGACTGTGAGAAGTAATCTTATATTTACTCTGTTGAATTTTTTATGATGTACTGTTTGATCATGTCTGTAATGGATTGTGAGGGCTATAAGGCAAACATTTGTTTGAAGTGTTTGGTATTTTCCAGTCCATCCTTATTCAATATTAATGACTTATTTTATTTTATTTTGTTCACTAATATGATATGATGAAACATTCTCAATAAGAAAATATTATTGACTACCATTGTAATCCTTCCTTTTTGAATCATATATGATTCATCATGTGTTAATAAAACCATGACCAAGTGTGTTTCTTCATTTCCACTTGAGTCTTATCTAAGATAATAAAAGATTTTGATCCTGACTTAATTGGCCTGTGGAGGTGTCACTTGCACTTGTTCAATCTTTAGGGGTTCCCCTGCTGCCCATGCTACAGCAGCTGCTCACAAAACCAAATTGCTTTGCTTCAAGTTAAAACAGAAAACATTGATTTGTGCAAATTGAGATGAAGGATTCCTCAACTTTCAACTAACCTTTGCATGTGATGACTTGTCCTACAGTAGCACTTGCCATTATTGTTGATTGTTACTATAAACTTAGCTTTCTTTTTGCAAAAATGGAATGAATTTGAATGTTGGGAGAAGTGAGTCCTCCTTATAAAGGCTTTGGTTTGCAGGTCCACAGCCAAGCATAGCCGCTCCTTAGAGGAAATGTGTTGGCTATTTTCTGGTTTTGATTTGTGAATTGACAGTTAAATAGTGGGCGGTTTGGTTTCCATCATTCAGGGGTTTGGATTAACCTCGTCAAGTACTACCACATGGTTTTTTTCTTCCAATTTGCTGGCAGCTAAATTAATTGATGGCTCAAGCTTCAGGGTCCAAATGTTTACTTTTCCAAATATATTTAGTTAAAGAATGGTGTCTTTAAAGCAAGGACTTAAGCAACAGCCCTGTAGACATTTGTTCTTCCATGTAGGGAATTTCCTTCAAGTCGTTTTCAGGTATAAGTTGACTTTGAGCATATTATGTAACCTAATGCTTAGAATAAGTAACTCAGGAATGCTGCTAAATTTTAGATGTTTCAGAATTGGAATTAAGATAGCCATGTTAGGGTTTTTTTAGGATTTTAATGGTCTTGTTACTTTTGTGGAGTGTTTATAGATTTGTTTCACTTTTGTAGGGATATATATAATCTTTAGTTGTAACTTTGGTCTTCAAATTCGTTTGATTCACTATTTCTTTCTCTACTATTTGGACTAGTGGTACTTCTGAAAACTTTACTTCTGAAAACTTTAAGATGGTTGTTGCATCACTAGGGGATAAGTTGTCCTAGGTCAACCCCCAAAAAATGACCCGCTTTATGGTTGTACCAATGATCTCAAACAACAATATCCAAACATGTAAAAGTGCTAGAGTCGTGTGATGTAAATCCACATTCATTTTTGTGCACGAATACAGTGAACCTACAAGATAAAATAAGCCGAACACACATAATCCACATTACTTTCTGCTTTCCAGGCCTTGCGAGACATTTTCAGTTTTATCAAATTTGCCACATATTTATGTTTTGTGCTTCATATCTGAACTTTCGCCTTGGGTTGCCATAAGCTGCCACTTTCATGAAGCAATATTATCTTGCACACTTCAAAGAATAATCCCACCTCACGAATAATAAAAAATGAAAAAAATAAAAAACCTAGCATACTAAATTAAATTTTTAATAAGATTATATTGATACAATTTTAAATTCAACAGTCTAATACATTTAAAACTTTTATTGCACTTGATAAAAATTGTTGTTTAAAATGATCCACTCTATGTTCTTTTCTTTAGGACCTTTACAAGGAATAGAATTTTCCCACTTAGTAGGTTTTCCTGATTTTTTAAAAATTCAAACAAGTGTAGGAGATAACAACTTTAACTGCACATAGCCATTGTCAACCCATGTTGCAACAGTATGTGGCTGTTGGTCCATTGAACATATATGATTTACACAGCCTTGATGAGCTACCTTGTGCACCTGAAATAATATTGTAGATAATATACATATAGCTCAAACAGGAATGCTTCCATAAGGCATCATAATTCAAAACCAGCAATCTACAGCAAGCAAAAGCAGCAGAATATTATGCAATGAACATGTATTAACCCTTAGAGCATAAAGAAAGAAACTATGTTAATCCATACAAGTATATAAAACATATCAGCATGACTCAAAGTAGAACATCCCACAATAATAAAAAAATATGTCCTAGATCAACTTCTACACTACGATACAAGTTGTAGAATTTAACAAGATGTATAGACCCTAAAAGTTAATTTATGAACTTGTAAGTTATTCTCAATATAAATAAATAAATATCTTAAATGGCACAATACCTGTAAGTAAGATATTCTCAATATAAATAAATAAATAAATTATCTTAAATGGCAGTATACCTGTAAGGTGGGCATCTTGGACTTCATGCCTAAATCATCATCACTGTCATCTTCTTCGTCGCTACTGCTCTCACTCTCACTTTGATCACCATCCAAGCCTTTACACAGATTTTGATTCTTACTACTGATATTTGATAACTTAAATATTCTAATTGCATTATTCACTACCACATCTGCTTGAACTTCATTAATTAAGAAATTTAATATGGTGCACAGCCAATACTTGGGACTGAAATACAGTATATAAATGCTAATCTATGACTACCTGTTATTATCATGTATGTACAACCCTGCCAATTAAGACTTGATAATGACTTACCTTTTAATATGATTCCAATCTAGGTGCAAATTCCATATGATATTGAACATTGTAAAATACCTTCAAGAAACTACTTCTTACATTGAAAGTTACTATCTCTATGTTCTTCATTGTATGTTTAAATTAGAATAAAAATTATTACATGGTATATGGGAAATAATATACACAAGCAGACAGCCACTAAATCTTTGGGATCAACAACAAACATGGATGATAGTAATAAACAATTGTACCTTATTATGAGATCAGAAGGTTTTTCATGAAGCAATATTATCTTGCACACTTCCAGTATTTATCAACCATTATATACTTATGAAAAGTTGAATCTTGTAAATTGTCCAAGCTTATCTTTGAATCCTTTTCCTTTGCATGCAAATCTAAACTTTGTGTTTATTTAGATGATCTACATGTTGCATTTTTATATTTTTGTATGGTTAAAAGAAAAATGCTTGTACATATTTATTTTTTTTGTTTTAATTAAATGCAGATCTCTTTACATAGTTTTATCTAGAGATATGGCTGATGATCAGGGATCTCATCATTCCACGCAGTCTCAGCACGAAACTAAGGCTAGGAATAATTTTTATAATGACAACATTTCTAGATTAGATAATGCTTTGAAATGTTTGGATCAAACTATACAGAACCCCCAAAATTTGGCTAATAGAGATAGATTAGTTAATATTCGGTGTGAGATTAGACATATGATTGAGACAATAAAATCATACAATCCATATGATGATATTAGCACTGAGGAGTTTTATAGGTCCCTTGCTAGGATTGTTACTGGCACTGAGAATATCAAAACTATTTCTGATAGAGTTTCATTACATAATGTGCATACTATGTTCCCTTTTTATATTGGGAAAGACAAAGTCAGAGGTTATATTGTTACCAGGTGTACAGATCCACTAGTTGGTCCATTTATATATCCTAGATTTTTGGCATCCAATCATAGATGGCCTCATAATGACGAGTTGCCACTATATTTTTGCAAACAATTATATGCTGAGTTTCATTTAGGATTATCTGTGGATTATACATCTATGCCTACACATGCTGGATAGGGCAAGGGGAGGTTTGTTGATAAACCTCAATTTAGACATCCAAATTTGCCACTGCCTCAAAATAAGAGGGCATTAGTTGGTCCAAACCTTTTGGTTCTTCCAAAATGTTTGGAATTAGCAGCAGCAGGAGATGCAGCAATCGCACTGACTAGATCCAAGCTTTTTGACAAGATGACCACCATTGCTACTCAAGTTGATCAGATGTCATCTGATCGTGTAGGGAGATACTTACTATGTCCACGGATTGGCCTTCCTCCCACTGAGGTTACATCTGTGAATTATGACCCCTACATTCGTGCCGATCTACCATCCCCATCAGATGTGACCCATATGAGTGACACCATTGTACGTAATGTTGCTTCAACTTCCATTCTTGATTTACTATCAGCATACTAGTTTATCAGTGATGAGTATGGTATTCCTTTGGATGCTGTATCAACTCATATTAGACGACATACTAGTAGACAGTTGGGTCAGGGTGAGGCAGCTTCAGAGGACCAGAATATTCCAGATCAGCCTACAGCCCCCACATAGCACTAGAATATTCCAGATCAGCCTACAGGCCCCACACAGCATCAGGGTGCACCTAATGTACATGGCACATATAGCACACTTCTTTTTGGCACTGGTCCTTTACCTTCAAATATAGGTGTTCCTAATTTTACCATTCATTCATCTGAGATTAGTGGGATTGGTAGAGTGCTCCAGGATGTGCAGGTACTTGAATAATTTCTATATTTTGCGTTCTACAAATTCACATGTGTATATATTAAATAAACTTTACTTAAAAGTAGCTCTCACTATTCATTGAAATCTTGTATTTGAAAATTTATAGCAACAAGGGGATAATTTGTCACGCTTCGGAGATCTAGAGCATGTAGAGGATCCCGTACATGATACATTTGAGGTACATTTATAATATATATATAAATTACATGATAAATTCACACATGTTGAAAGGACAAAACTTTAAGATGATTTTACATATATATACACATGTACATTAAATTAAATTATGTACTTCCTTGTGCAGGGAGGTGCATTAGGTCATGGATCGGCTTCCAGAGAGAGATCGAGGCATGCATCCACACATGGATCAGGATCTGGAGAGAGATCGAGGCATGGATCAGGATCTGGAGAGAGATCGAGGCATGGATCCACACATGGATCAGCAGATTGATCTAGATCTTATTATGTTTGACATTATCCAGTTTGACATTTGACATTATGGTTTGATATTTTATATTATGGTTTGACATTTGCCTTTGTGGTTTGACATTATGGTTTGACATTGGACATTATGGTTTGACATTTTATATTATGGTTTGAACATTATATACTCTAATTAGACATCACTACACTAGGATTATGGTAAATAATAAATTTGTTTCATGAGCAAATCATAAATGATTCTTGTTTAATCCTTGCATGCCAAGAAATACATTAGATTTAAATAAATAATTGGAAAAGATAAAATTATTGTTCTAAAAGTAGTTAACAAATCTCTTTCTCAATAATTGTTATGTGCTTTGTGATTCCAATTCATGTCTTTTGCAAATTTGGTTCATGTTTGTGGCTCATAGCTAGCCTTGTAAGACATTCATTGTATTCTTGATCATAGGGATTAAATATCACTAGAAATAGGAATTTGTAATATCTAAAATGATAAAAAATGTAAAATGGATGATATATGCTTCCAAATTAGAGCAGACATTCATTTACTTATTTGTAATATAATAGAGGCCAATGTTTTATAATAGATATTACAAATAGGAATTTTTTTAATATGGTAAATGCACTATATTTTAATGTTTTATAAACAAATTTTGGATGTAGATTAAACCCTAAAATGTTAATATGAAACCATAAAATGTCAAATTGAAAGGTCCTAATATATAAATTTGAAACTCTAATAGATGCAACCTTAGGCTCCTCCTCCTCCATTAATCATGATGTATCCAACTCCTATTTGGTTCCATGGAACACTGTTATATCTTCCTAATAGAGTTATCACCTTTGTGTAAGATCTATCCATGTGACCTTCTCTTAAATAGACTTGGTCTTCTCATAGATCCCCAATAGAGTCATCATCTTTGTGCAAGATCTATCCAATGGACCTTCTTTTCAGTAAGATTGATCTTCTCTTGTGGTGAGAAATTTTTCACTTGTTCTTACTGTGCATAATAGGACAATTAGTAGCAATGTGGTTCTTACTCTGCCAATCCATACATTACAACTCCTTTTTTGTTTGATGCACTAGGAAGTTACTCCATTTGTGCAACTATTACTCCCATCTTTAGATCTTCAAAGTGATCAACTAATGAACAATTGATATGGGTTAGGCTCACTGATAAGTTCTAAGAATAAGGTTGTCTCAAGGGAATCCTTCTAATTGGGGATTGGTCATTGCACTAGTTTACACCTAATATGGAGAATAAGGACCCCAATAATCCATTCCCTCTATAGTGACACATCAATTGGGTGTGGTATTTTGGCAATCAAATTATTGAAACATTGATAATAGTTTTAGACATTCCATAGGAATTTCTTAGATAGTCTTTAGTGTAGCTATATTTTGATGTGCAAATTCAAGATAATTGAATTCTTGAAGGAACAAATTTCTAACTTCTACTACATCCTTCATACCTATAGGATCAAATTTTAGGTACCACTCTTTCACATATCCTCCAAATATTATTACAAACAATCAAATCTAGTGCATTGGGTAAGTAACATTGTGGCTCTCCATATGATTTCACATGCTTGCCAAAGGCGCATTACATTCTCATATCCATTAAAAGTGTGCACATTGAGCTATGTGGGATCACAAATAATAATAAGTGGTGGGTTATTTATGTTCACTTGCTTCCAAGTTATCCTTTAGTGGATTTTCCCTTACAATATTTGTTCCCTTCTAGCTATGTCTAGTATTCTTGTTTTCTTGGATTTTTTATTGTACATATATTTTCATAGTTGGGTTGGGAATGGAAATTTTAGGGTCTATTTTTACTTTTTAACTTTCTAGAACATGAGTTATTTTTGTATTCAATGAGTTTATCTCTTGTTTGAAAGTTACATGACTAGTTTGGTATACTGGTTTTCTAGTGAGATATAAATTGGAACTTAATCCCATGCTACTAATTAGAGTAGATGTATGCATTTACTTAGCCTTGTAATGCACTTATTTGTAATATCTATTATAGTGCATTTACCATATTACAAATTCCTATTTTTCATTTTTTACATATCTAAAAATTATATCTAAAATGATAATAAGTACATGATAACAATTGAATCATGTGCAATGTACTACTCCAAAAGAAAGAAAATGTGAAGCAAAGGCCAACTCCATGCCATCCATAACAAACTCAATAAAATTTCATTCACTTGTATAGACACAATTACATTGAATTTGGATATTTAGATAAAAGAAATATCTATCTAAGTATAACAATATATATCACTAACATTAATTTATTAAAGACTAAAATTAAAGGTTAGATGATTTCCTTGCTTGAGTTATGCATGAATTAAATAATAAGTTAGAAAAGCTAATATTTCATTAATAGATGTTTTCTAAGTAAAATGCATGAATAAAAAAAGAGTAAATTTAATTTATTATCACTCAAAAATTATTACTTCTAAAATATTATTAACTAAGATTTATTTCTACTTGATTAAATTTGTGAAGTAAAAGTGAAATTATACTTGGATTAAAACGCAAGAGAATTTTAGTAAGATGCTAAATTACACAAGTTTGAAGATTGAACTATCCTTTAGCTAATTGTACAAGCTATTTAACTAAATTGGTCTTGAGATTGGCATTCCCTACCCTCAAGAACTAAGCTTAACTAAATTGGTCTTGAGATTGAATGAAATTATTTGAATTCAACATAAAATAAATTGTCATAGAAAATATATACGTGTACAAAAATAGTTTAAAGTTCTTGGTACATATAATCTGGATCCTCTCTATCTTTTATTATCTCTAAAATTTTTTCATGATCTTCAATAGGCAACCTCCACCTTTGTTTGGCACATCCTCTTTTTGGTAAAGTTTCAAGATTTAATTATGTTGCTATAACTAAGTGACTATAATGCAAAACCTTTTGACTTGGCATATAATCAATAAATATAATACCATTTGTATCTATCTTTGTTTGTTGATAGTATGTACCTTCAACAGCCACTGACCCAGTTGGATACTCTTGTCCATCACCATCTGTCATTGATTCTGACAATTTGCATTTTGGTTGCGTACATCTTAGTAGATAGTAATCTACACCTTCTGTATTGTCAGGATCTACAAGAACAACAAAAATATCTCCTGTACACACCATGTAGTACAAGTTAAAATTTAATTTAAAAATTTTAAAAATTATAAATCAAATATACAAGTTAAAATTCAATTTAAAAATTTACCTGTAACAACTAAATCTAATACACGTTCGTAATCAGCTGTATACAAAGGATTATAGACATCTACAATGTCATTATCTTCAAAAGGGCCCGACATGGCCAGTAATTGTTTTTATTTCCCATTCTGAAACATACCCATCTCTAATATTCTCACATTGTAGAGTATTTGCATTGTTCTCAATGCAATCAACATAAAAACATGATTTTTCTCACTTAAATTACAGGAGGCTTGCTATGTCCTATTGTCATGATTTGATGCAAACTTCTAATACCACTAATTGTTTGACAATTAGTAAGAGTTGATCGATCAATATCTGTTTAAATTTCAATCATCCAATTAAAAAGTGTATAAAATTGAAAATTCAATTCATGTACAAACATTGAAATTCAAAACAAAATATTTATATACCTTTAACTTCCCAAAAATAGCGTGTGTTATATATTGAGTCACGGACGACAAAATGACTTTTGCACCATTTAACAATTTCATTTGCATTCATTATGGCATTACCTGCAAGTTCATGTTGGTGAAATGTCAGGTTAAGATCGGTTTTCTAGTTGAAAGGAAAAGACAATCTCAAAAAATATAATTAGATTTTTTAAAAAATCCAACAAGAGAAATATTGAAAATCTGCAACATTGGATATATATCAAAACCATTAAATTGCATAATGGCTTGAGCTTCCACTTCTGAACACATGCAATATATTGAGATCTACACTTTTTTCCTAACATGTTTAAATTTATTTAAAATATATTTAAGAATTTAAATTTGTATTCCATATTGTATTACCTGCAAGTTCATGTTGTCGAAGTGCATGTTTCACACATGCTCCAGCTCCATCATGCTCTCCTTTTCCATGTCCACTCTCATAGAAATTCCACAAAAATTGAATGTTCCATTTAATATGTTGTTGGCTTAACCAATTAAAAGCTTTTGCAGACTTAAATTGTCCTGTGAAGTTACAAACAATTTCAAATTTAAAACTAAAATTTAAAAAAAAAACTATATACATCGAGGTACAACATATTTAAGTAACTGAATAATTCAAGTCTACAAGTTAATTACATAAATAAATATAATATTATTTTAAAAAATAATTAAATCAACATTTACCATCACATCCATCAAACCATATCCAATGTTATGAAGCATCTATTTGACATCATCTTAGGTCTTCAAAAAATATTGCAAAACAATTAGCTACATAGCTTCTATCATGACCTGTATCATCACTGATATAAAAGTGCACCTCTTTGATGATAATTCATTCATCTTTGCTACTTTGTACACCATCCACATGTTCTTCAGCATGCCTATAACAAACTTGTACAAATATTGCAACTTGCTCTAAATGATAATATTGACTTTGAATCTCACTTTGAGGACTAAATGTATAGTTCTCAGAGAAATCAATAATAGATAGAATACAACCTAGTGGAAAGCAATTCTTTGAATCAAAAAATTGCTTAGCTTGCCATCTAGCACCATGACAATGTTCAATCTGTGGATATATGATATTGCAAATTTTTTTCATAAACTCATTGCTTGACAATTCACTCGCTTTGAGAACAATTTTTCTGCTCTCAACTCCTGACTTTGTTGAGTACTTCTCATATTCAAATCTCTTCCACATAACTTGCATCGAATGATCAATATTGTCAACCTGTATAAGATTCTTCAAATTTCCACAATCATTACATATATTTTTTATACACTGCACTTTGAATTCATCTGAATCTTCTGATTTTTCACATAGAAGAGTTTTCACAAATTGTGTTGTACTTCCAGGGATGATTATATTTGGATTAATTACTGCCATAGCTTTTTTATATGACTATAGGTGTAGATGAAATTTAACATAGTTTTGACAACAACAAGTCTCACATACCTTATTTATACGTACAAAACTTGGTCGTAGACTCTCAAACATCCTTTGACAAATCTTCACATCTAAAAATTCTTGTTTGAATGCTTCAAAAAGTTCACTTTGTGTTGTATCTATAAAATGTTTGGGATGTAAAATTTTTGTACCATCTTCACCTTTTATTTGTATAGTGTCCCTTCTATTGGAAGAAACATGAGAGTGGCTGGTCCAATATTCAATCACTTGTTCTTTTACATCTTCTGAGATTCTATCTTTTCAGGGAACCCTGTAAATATTTACCCAATTTTTCTCAACATTTCCATCCAATCTATTTCTCCTTGCAATATATCTTTGAACAGTTCTCCTAGAAACATTGAGTAATTGGAAATTGCTTGAACTTGTCTTCTATGTGATAATTTCTTACTAGAAATTACAGTCATTAATGCTCTACATGCAATACTTAAATCAATAGCTCGACTCTTGCTTTCAATAGAATTCAATGCTTCTTGTAGGTTTTTAACTATTGTTTGCTTTAATGAACCTGATGACTTTTTCTTATTATCAACCCCTAACAACTCCAAAACAGGGGTCATATCTTTCTTCCTAAATAACTTTGCAAATAACTATGCTCTTCCAATTATAGACTTAATTTCAAAAAATTCGTCCCATATTTTTTTAGAATGTAATTTTACTGTGCTTTCAAATACCATATCTTCAGATGAAATATTTTTGAAAAGAGAATCCTCATCCATCTCCATCAGATTTTCCATACTAAGGAAAAAATTTCTATCACCACCTTCAATTTCTTCTCGTACCTGTACTCCTTGGTCATCAACAATTTCCATGGGTTGTTCTTGAGTAGATGTTCCTTCATCGACATTTTTAGTATCTCTTCTTCGATCATACAACCTTTTTCTTGTCTTTTTATTGCCCATCACAAATTGATCAAATTTGAATTCACCTGCATGCAAAAAAAACACATGTACAAACACTTTAACCTCTATTTTTTGAAGATCTAGGTCTACATTCAACAAATCAATGGTTTTAATCAATTACATGTTTTAGAGCATGGTACCTGAGAATACAACTCTGCCCCTGTTGAAATCAGTGGTTCTTTTTTCTCCAAATTTCTGTAATTTAATAATTTTAAAAAACCACCAAAGAGTTAAAACAGCCAAAAAAAGGCATAAAATAACACTTTTAGATCATTGTGTTTTTGAATATGAATTTGCCCTTGTTCAAATTAGTGGTTCTTTTTTTTCCAAATTTTTATAATTTATTCATTTAAAAAAGCTAAAAAAAAAACTAAAAAAACTAAAAAAAGGCATTAAACAAATGCTTTCACATCATTGTGTTTTTCAAGATGACTCTTTCCTTCGAAATCTTTTTTTTAAAATTTTTATTGTAATTCATTAATTAAAAAACAATAAAAAAGCCACAATTTTTTTTAAAAACAAACAAACAAACAAACAAATATATTCGACCGAATTGGATTCAGCCGAATACCATTAGATCGAATCCCATTCGATCGAATACGTCTATGTGGCATCCTACTAGACAGCAAAGTCACCATTTTCTCATACTTTCTAAACTTCCAACTTCTGCTCAATATTTTTACAATCAAAATTAATTTTTTTTAAAAAGAAAAATACCCTTTTGTAGAGCTCGGAGTGCTGAATGTGGAAATATATATATTTTTATATTTTGAGTAATTTTACGATATAAATATTTGAAAATAATGCAAGCAAGTTGTTCAAGTTCAAAAAGAGGCTAATTTGAAACTAACATAAAAATAGTAAAACATCATTTTAAAATTTGACAAATATATCATGCCCTAGAGGAGACAATCCTCTTCAAAAGGGTATGATTTGTTTTTTGGAAATGAAAAAAAATTAAACAATAGTTAATGTTAACTGAAAACTATCAAAATCGGGTAAGTTTGACTTTAAAACGTTATTACGAAAAAATATAGATCAAAATTTTTTTTTTTTTCACATGCCCTAAATACTAAAGTCACCTATTTGGGGAAAAAAAAATTAGGGGAAAATTCATTTTTTTTCTATTTGTTTATCGACGTGAACTGAATGTCACTTTTTCTTCAAATTTTTAGCATTTCAAAATCTGCTCTTAAATTGATAAAAAAAATCAAAACAATTTTTAGAAAAATCTGAAAAATTAGACTAATAAACTTCAACAAGAGATTTACATTTTCTTAGTTTACATCATTTTGAAATTCAAAATATAAAGACCACTTTTATGTCATCAAAGTTGAGATGTTTTTTTTATGTTGTTGATTCCTTTATAAAGTGTGACACAAGTTTGTGCTTTTACCCCTAACTCACTTACTCGTGCTCTCCCTACATTTAGCCTAACTCACTCATGCTCTCCCTGCACACGACATTTAGCTATATGAGTGAATGTTTATGTATTTGATTTGGCTTGGCCATAAAATAAGTTAACCATGCAAAATCAATTTAGCGAGTGAAAATAGTGTAAGCATTAGAGCTACAATTATGGTTAGGGTTAGGGCTAGAGTTAGAGTTATAATTACAATTACAAGTAGAGTTAGGGTTAGGGTTGGAATTGTAGATAGAATTACGGTTAGGATTAAGGTTAGAATTATAATTAGAATTCACATTATAGTTTAAAGAAGGGTGACAATTAGAATGAGAATTAGGGTCAAAACTAGGGTTAGGGTTATAATAAGGGTTAGGGTTAGGGTTAAGGTTAGGTTTGATTAGGGTTATAATTAGGTTTGGGGTTAGGGTTAGGATTAGAAATAGAATTAGGGTTACTAAATTAGGGTAAGCATTAGAGTTATAGTTAGGGTTAGGGTAAGGACTAGAGTTAGGGTTAGAATTTAGGTTAGGGATAGCGTTAAAATCATAGTTAGACTTAGGATTAAGGTAAGTGTTAGAATTAGGGTTATTGTTAGATTTAAAATTAGGATAGAATTAGGGTTATGATTAGATTTAGGGTTAGGGTTAGGGTTAGAGTTAGGATTAGGATTCCTATTAGAATTAGGGTTAGAATTAAGGTGGAATACTATTAGAATTAGGGTACGAATTAAGGTTAATGTTAGAATTAGGTTAGGATTATAATTATGTTTAGGGTTAGAGTTAAAATTATGGTTACTAAATTAGGGTAAGCATTAGGGTTAGGGTTAGAGTTAGGGTCAGGGTTAAAGGATTAGAATTAGAGTTAATGTTAGAATCAGGTTAGGGTTATAATTAGGGTTAGGGTTGGAATTGAGGTTAGGGTTAGAGTTAGAATTAGGGTTACTAAATTAGGGTTAACCCGTTTGGACTAGAGTTAGGTTTAAAATTCAAGTTAGGGTTAGGTTATATTCATATTTAGAATTAGGATTAGGGTTAGAGTTAGGATTAGAATTAGGATTAGAATTAGAGTTAACCCATTTGGGATAGACTTAGGTTTAAAATTTGGGTTAGGGTTCTAGGTTAAATTCATAGTTAGAATTAGGATTAGGGTTAGAATTAAAGTTAGGGTTAGAGTTAGGATTAGAATTAGGGTTAATGTTAGAATCAGGTCAGGGTTATAATTAGGGTTAGGGTTGGAATTGAGTTTAGGGTATGAGCTAGAATTAGGGTTACTAAATTATGGTTAACCCATTTGGGCTAGAGTTAGGTTTAAAATTTGGGTTAGGGTTAGGTTAAATTCATAGTTAGAATTAGGATTAGGGTTACAATTAGGGTTAAGTTTAGTATTACTTGGTTGGGGTTAGGGTTTCAATTAGGATCAGGCTTAGGGTTAGAATTGAGGTTAGGGTTAGAATTCAAATTAGGGTTACTAAATTATTGTAAGCATTGGAGCTACAATTAGGGTTAGGGTTAGAGCTAGATTTAGGGTTACAATTACAATTACAAGTCGAGTTAGGGTTAGGGTTAGGGTTATGATTAGGGTTATAATAAGGGTTAGGGTTGGAATTGCAGATAGAATTAGGGTTAGGATTAAGGTTAGAATTATAATTAGAATTCATGTTATAGTTTAAAGAAGGGTGACAATTAGAATGAGAATTAGGGTCAAAACTAGGGTTAGGGTTATAATAAGGGTTAGGGATAGGGTGACATTTACGGTTACAATTAGAATTAAGGTTAAAGTTAGGGTTAAGGCTAGGTTTGATTAGGGTTATAATTAGTGTTGGGGTTAGGGTTAGGGTTAGAAATATAATTAGGGTTAATAAATTAGGGTAAGCATTAGAGTTACCGTTAGGGTAAGGTTAGGGGCTAGAGTTAGGGCTAGAATTTAGGTTAGGGATAGTGTTAAAATCATAGTTAGAATTAGGATTAAGGTAAGTGTTAGCATTAAGGTTATTGTTAGATTTGAAATTAGGATAGAATTAGGGTTATGATTAGAATTAGGGTTAGGGTTAGAGTTAGGATTAGGGTTAGAATTAAGGTGGAATACTATTATGATTAGGGTAAGAATTAGGGTTAATGTTAGAATCAGGTAGGATTATAATTAGGTTTAGAATTAGGGTTAGGGTTAGGGTTAGAGTTAGGATTAGGGTTCCTATTAGAATTATGGTTAGAATTAAGGCGGAATACTATTAAGATTAGGGTAAGAATTAGGGTTAATGTTAGAATCAGGGTAGTGTTAGAAACCATAACTTGACGGAAACCATAACTTGTTGGAAATCATAATCTGGAAACCATAATGTGAAATCATAAATATTATAAATTCTTTCCCTAAATATAATACTAAGCCTAGCCCTAATTCCAACCCTAATCCAAACACTAATTCAAGTCGTAATTATAATTGTAACCATAACCCTCACCAGTATCCTAACACTAATGCTAACCCTAACCCTAAATCTAAATCTAACCCTTTGTGCCTCTTAAAGATGCATATAATTAAATATATCCTCATAACCTTAACCCTAAATATATTGTAGCCAACTTATATAGTTTAGTTAAGTATAGGCATACCACTTAAAAAATAAAGAAATTATTAAAAATTATTAAATATATTTTTAAAATTTAGATTTTTTTTTTTGTATTTTTAAGTATAATTTATATAATTTAAAGAAATTATAAAAAATATTTTAATTTATTGATAAATAATTTGGATTAGGGTTTAAAATAATTCTATAAATATAATATCATTATATTTAATAATGTAATACGAAATTAATTATACATTAATTATATTAATGTCTTATTATACGATATAATTATATATTAATTTAATTAACGTGTGTTTATAATAATGTAATAATAATGATTTAATTAGGGTCAAAGATTATTATATTATTATAATTAGTATTTAATTAACTGGTATTTTAATTGGGGTCAAGATTACAATCAGGGTCAAATTTAGGGTTAGGGTTAGTGCTATGGTTATGATTATGCTTGCGCGAAATGCCACTAGCACATCTCTATTAAATATAATATATTTAAAGTATGCCGAGAGATATCCTTCTTATGCTTATACTTTTGATTTAAGATTTCCTGTTTTATTCTGTACTGTTCATTTCTTCACTCAACACATAAGGCCATTTATTCTTTGGCCCAAAACTTTGGCCATAGTTTCCCACCACAGATTTGCAACATACATTTTGTTTCTCCTTGTATGCATCCTCTTGTGATCATTTTCCATTGCCCATTTGACTTTCATATCAAACACACAGCACCTGTGGCAGATTTTCCTCTCAGGTTTTATCATTGTGATCACCACTGATTGCACACGACATTTTACTCCAGCGCTATGTTTGGACACACAAATCAGTTTTGCAAAAGTGTTGCAGTGGAGGTTGAGATATTGCTTTGACATCTTTTATTTCTTTGCCACCTTAAAGCTTCACATGCCCTTCCAGCATTTGACAGGGACTGCTGCTGCATTGCAGCTCTTGTTACATGGTTATCTTTTCAGCAGCCATGAGATATAATTCATTAAATTTATGAGCAAAAAGATTTAAAAATATTATTTTTTTATAATCTGGCCATAAATCTATGATGCCGGGCAAATATTTAAAAAAAAATAAATCCATAAGGTACCACCCAAATGTGCAGGGACAAGTTTTCTATTGTTACATGTTGATTCCAAACATGTAGGAAAAACCTTGATAAATGATTCATGATATTCTTTCATGGAACAAAGGAAAAGTATTTACATATCTACATACTTATAGTTTCACATGCTTTTAGCACTTATAAACATGGTTTCTTTCCATTACCAGTAAAGAAAGTTGCAATTTTAAAAAAAGGAAAATTACAATGTTTTATAATTCTCAAAAATCTCTTCTGCCACCACTTAAAATTTATCTATATAATCTTCTACCCTATGTATTGGTAATGCAACTGCATTTGCTTCGAGGAAGTCAGTAATTAATCGTCATAGAAATGGATAACATTAGAAAGCATCTGCTCATTTGTTCCTACTCTTGTTCTCAAATCTGTACTTCTCCTTAGCATCCTTGACATTATTACAAATGCAAGCCCCAATGCAATCCTTTCTCTGGATGAAATCACTACCAAAATCCCCACTCACAAGTGTTGCCATGATTAATCTCATGAAGACGAGAGAAAACATAAGAGTATCTCACTGCACAGTTGTATAGCCCATTATTATTAGTTCCTGCCATGGAGTTATTGCCGCAAGGGAGATTTTAACTCGTGATTAAAGTTGTTTTTCTATCTAATCAAATTTCACCGCAAAAAGAACAGGTTACATAGTAGACATGTAACCTGTTTAGAATTTCACCGCAAAAAGAACAATATTCTTATTTCAGGAGACACGGGTATTCGCAAGCTTTTATATTCCATTGGTGCCTTCCATACTCATTGAATGCATTTTAATGTAAGTTGCTTCCAAATTTTGAAACAAAATAAGAGACTTATAACCATAGATTGGATATTTGATATTTCTTTTAAGCAATGTTTGCATCCTAAGTAACATTTTAATGTAGAATATTTTAAAATTCTAAAATATAAATAAATATAAACTGTGGAAGACAATGGCACTCTGGTTTATGTAGAATTTTATGTTGGTGTTGGAAATAAGCCACACCCAGACCGATGATGGACTGGTCCAAGAGGGGCCAGTAGCTCAGTGGTAGAGCACTCCAGCAACAAATGGAAGGTCCTAGGTTCAAGTCCTAGCTGGTCCATGTCTTAACATGGTATCAAAGCCAGGCCCAGGCTAGGAGCCCCAAGCACACGAGAGGTGTGGCTTAAGGGGGGGTGTTGGTGTTGGAAATAAGCCACACCCGGACCGACGATGGACTGGTCCAAGAGGGGCCAGTAGCTCAGTGGTAGAGCACTCCAACAACAAATGAAAGGTCCTAGGTTTGAGTCCTAGCTGGTCCATGTCTCAACATGGTATCAAAGCTAGGCCCAGGCTAGGAGC
Organism: Cunninghamia lanceolata; assembly: GCA_027924645.1. NCBI lineage: Eukaryota > Viridiplantae > Streptophyta > Pinopsida > Cupressales > Cupressaceae > Cunninghamia > Cunninghamia lanceolata. The sequence goes on along the minus strand of BSBN01000792.1, from coordinate 1,502,695 downwards.
CCCAAGCACACGAGAGGTGTGGCTTAAGGGAGGGTGTCGGTGTTGGAAATAAGCCAAATCTTTGTTTCAAGGCAACAGTTGACTGCTCCACTTGTACACAACAGCATAAAAATTACCCCATTTTGTTATTGCTTCATCCAATCCAAAAATATGATTGATTTTAAGAAACATCTCAAATAATTTAAGCAACAATTTTCTATTAACCCATAGAGAAATTGCAAAGAGAATAGAAAATTGGAAACTTGGTATGAAGCAGCATAACAATCTTCTCATTAGTAAACTAATTGAAGCTAAAAATATCCTTTGAAGTGGTCATGTTCTTATCATGAGGTGGCATGACATGAGAAGAAATCATTTTTTTTCTTAAAACCTGTATTTATTTTAAAAACGCAATAGAGAAAAGCAAGAATTTTATCAAAGTTGACCACAAGCTTTTTTTTTGGTCTTAAAGAGCAGCATATAAAAGAACCAATTTCATGCAGTCAGATACACAAACCATTTATTAAGATACTCTCTAGACTATTTTGAATAGACTACTGAACAAAAATTGTACTCAATCCGTTGCTGTATAAAGGTCGCAACATCTTAATATGTGTATGCTATGGAACTGTACTTTGAATTTCATAATTATAGTTTACGAATGAACTGACAGGCACATGAATCATCAATCAGAAACCTAAAAGCATATAATCTACAAATGTAGAGCAAGATAAAAAAATTATCAACAAGGAGAAATAAGGAAAACTAATCTTCGCACTGCCTGAAGGGTATGGAGATGCATCCATCTTCAAAGATAGAGCCAAAATTCTACATGTTCTTGTCCCAGTTTGAGGAAAGAAGGAAATGTTAGTTTTATAATCAGATTTAAAACAATCAGAAAATGCAACACAATGAACAATGAACACAACAAGATACCCTGGGAAAACCCTCCAACTTGAGGGGAAAAACCCAGCAACAATATATCTCTTATATATTGAATGATAAGAACAGCAATCTGCTTTACAATGGCCAAATCCAAGGCCTATAGGTATGGCTTCACTTCTTGAAGCACAATGAATAAGTCCACACTTGAGAAATAACTTGATCTGCTCCTTAGAAATCTGCTCTGCTTTAGAAGTCTGCTCTGCCTTAGAAATCTGCTCTGCTTTCTGAATTAAGCTTGTAATTGAATTGTCATATTTTGAGAGAGCAGAGACCTTGTATATATATATGTATATGTGAGGACGCACCCTTTCACAAGTGGTCGGCCTCATTGCAATGTTCATTGGTCGGCCTGTAGAAGGATCCGACAGAAGCTAAAACATCAACAGGAAAGACATTGTCTACATGTTCATTCACTCAGAGATTATGGTTCTATCATGGACATTCCAACAAATTGCACAAACATCTGTTTAATTAGCTCTTAGGCTGAAAAGGAATGGGTGGCAGTCGGTCTTTATTTAATAGACTGTGGGTAATCCCTTATGATGTGCATATTGATTCTACCCTGCTTCTGTATCAGTTTGCCATTAGCAAAATTTACAAAATTGAGTACAATATGTAATGCGCATTTTGATTCTGCTCTGTATCTGAATCTTAACCCCTCTGGCAAAAGTTACAACTTTGAGTATGATTAATGATATAATAACCATTTTGATTTTATTCTGCCTTTGAATGCAAAATTTAGATCTTGAGTGTAACATAATGTACATCTTAATTCTGCTTCAAAGTCTCTTTTACAATGTTTACAGCTTTTCATATAATATAACACATATTTTGATCTACCCTGTTTCTGGATGCTTCTTAATGTAGGTTTCCAATTCAGTATCAAAGACAAAATACCTACTTTCAAGTAGAATGCAATGAGGCACACCATAGATATCTTTGGAATAGCTGTTGGAATTAGAATGAAAGCAACACACATTTTGACAGTTTTTTTGGTTGAGAATACAGTCTTGACCATTGACCATCTCTGGCAATAGAAAATCCCGTGAATGTTGAAACTATCATTGCCCATGCTCATTAAGGTATCCGACGCCCACTATGCTCTTCATCACAAGAGTAGTAGTCTATTCTGAGCAATGGGCATTAGGTATATGGGATTTGCTACACTCAATCTCAGTCTGCAGAATATTACCCACTTTTTCTGCAAACTCCCTACTCTCATTGGTTTGCATGAACCCAACTGAAAACATACTTTACACTCAACTGCGACTAGACTGCTTACTAGAAATGTTTTTTTATGTTAGGAGCATCTGCTCATTCAAATTCAGTCTATAGAAATGAAATTCCATGTTGACACCATGACTATAGAAATGCTTTGTCAAAGTGCATTATGTTCTTTGAAGGTCAGAGATCTGGAAAACTGCTGACAGATCAACGTGTTAAATGGAGAAGAGACTCCGCTCTCACAGATGGTTCAGCTGAAGAACTGAGCCATTAAGATTTAGTTTATTTTTAAAAATTGTTGGAAGATATGAATGTTGCATTTATCTAGAGGTTCACAAATGAGCCCATTTAGGCATCCTCAATGGGCTCACTTGGAAACTCATAGTTAAGTCTTTCTTATACAAGCAAACCCACAAAGCAATGGGCTTATATGTTTACACTTTTAGATTTTGAATTCTATGTATTATAGACCGATCAATTTGATTTGATCATGTGAGGAGTATTGCATGATTTGGTAGGAGGATACTATGATGCAGGGGACAACATCAAATTTGATTTCCCTTTGGCTTTCACCACCACAATGCTTGCATAGAGTGTCATAGAGTTCGGAAGTTTCAAGAACACTAAAGCTTCAGTACACTGGGCCACAGATTATCTCCTTAAGGCCATGGCACATCCAGAACAGTATATGTGCATGTCTTTCATCCCTATAGACCAACATTAACATTTTTCTTACATAGTCAACTATTAAATAACCAATCTTCTAAGTAAATAAATAAACTTCGATTGCTCCCACAACCCCAAATGCTATTGGTGATATTAAAATCTCATTTCATATTTGTAGCTGATGGCAAAATTTTATGTCCTTTACTTCAAAATTATAATTATAGTAAGAATATCTATATGAAAAATCTTCTAAATAAGTAAATGCATTATGATAGGTGCAGTGAAAGGTGGTCTAAAAGTATTAGTCATGAGATATAGTCCTGCATTCTGTGCACACCTTACATGACTTACTTTAGCTTGGAAGAGGTACAAAGTCTTTAAAAATGGGTTTCCCCTAAAGAACTTGGTTTAATCTTTTGGGTGAACCCGAACTCACAAATATGAAAGGATAGTCTAGTGTAGACTTCACATGTCATAATCTTACTGAATTTTACATGTAACTTAAATTTACAAGTCTTTGGTTTTGAATTCTTATCTCATTATTTTTTGTTTGTGGCTTATACTTTAGGTAGGTGATCCTAATGCAGATCATGTTTGCTGGGAGAGACCAGAAGACATCAACAGGCCCAGAACAGTCTACAAGATCACCAAAGACAGTCCTGGCTCGACATTGCTGCCAAAACTACTGCAGCATTGGCTGTTGTATCCATTGTGTTTCAGACATCAGACACTGCTTATTCTCAACTGCTTCTGCTTCTCAAGACTACAGTCAGGGTACTAATCCTGCAACTTTATAGTAACTCCTTGATTAAAGGAAAAAAAGGGGGTTCTTGCTACTTCCGCACTCTAAAAAAAAAAAAAACTTGTGCAACATGTCTTCCAGTTTGCAGACAAATACAAGAGAGCCTACAGTGACAGCCTCAGAGAAGGAGTGTGTCCTTTCGACCACGACTTTGATGGATACCAAGTATGATTTCGTTTGTAGATAGTAGAATATTTTTATTTACTTCCATTCGAGACCCTCTAGAATTTATGGCCTCATGGATATCATACAAGTTATAGTGTTTATGAACAAGATTCATTTTAAAGAGGTGTGGTCATTTTCAAACCTTTCGTTTGGTTCAAAATACCCATAGTTTCATAACGAGACTATAATGCTTACTGGAAGTATATTTGAAGCTGTAATGTAGAAATTTTTGGGTTAACTTATTCAGTTTTAAAAGTAATACTCTTGAGAGGTTCACTGTTGTGAATTTATATACACTGCCTGTTTTGGTTTAACAGGGTATAATGTATTTCTTTATTCATTCACTAAAAAAGTTTTCCACCCATGATGGTTGCATTGCTTCTTTACTTATATTTTTAATTTGTTTGCCCACATCTACCCTTATGTTTTTAATTTTTACTAGTCTTGTATTTTTCAGTTTCATCTTTTGGAAGGGAAACTTATTATTCTGCAAGAATACCAATATTAACTGGCATGCATGTTTTAGAAATTGGAAATTATCTCGGTTTTAGTATAGGCTAGCTCTGCTTGAATTATTCCATAAAAGCATTTCGTTGATGCATGCCAATGGCATTATAATTTGCCAAATTTTGGAGGGCATTTTGGCTCATTTTGCCCTTCTGTTCCCAAGCAATTCTTGAGGCTATGATGATCTGAATTGTGTTGTGAAACTACATAAATTATGTCCATATAGCTGAATTTGGGTTGTGAATCTACCATCATTATGCCCATGTGTCTGAATTTGTGTTGTAAAGCTACAAAAATTATGTCCATATGACCATTTGTTGTAGTGTAAAACTATTATTGTTAAGTCCATATGTCTGAATCTGCATTATGAAAGAACCAGCTGACATCCTCAAAGTTGTTAGTGCATTGTCAAAGTGGTACTACGGTTAAATGGTTAAATAAGACTTTATAATAGCCACTATGAAGGTAAAGAGAACTACTTATGGTCAATTTCACAAAGCTAAACGAGGCCCTGTTCACTGTAGTTTATTGGCTTAGTATCAAATCTGAACAGTCCCCTCTATGCCATTCCCAAAATAATGTGTGAAAAACCAGCTGACATCCTCAAAGTTGTTAGTGCATTGTCACAGTGGTGCTACGGTTAAATGGTTAAATAAGACTTTATAATAGCCACTATGAAGGTAAAGAGAACTGCTTATGGTCAATTTCACAAAGCTAAACGAGGCCCTGTTCACTGTAGTTTATTGGCTTAGTATCAAATCTGAACAGCTCTATGCCATTCCCAAAATAATCAGACTTAAAGCAAGAAAAATTAAATCCAGTCATACCGCTTTCCCTGATTGCCCATACCGTGGTAGCTACTTCAATGTTCTCTAGTTCATATCACGTGGTATCATGAAGGAGTAATAGCCTAGCACAAATTGCAACCAATTCACATGCTAAGCACAAGCTATTGAGTATGCTGAATAAACATTTTCTTACTCTTTCTCTCAGCTCCCAATCAAGGTTTTTTAACTACATTCCATGTACGAGAGAGCATGGGAGCTTCACAAAATCTAGATCAGGGGTTGAGGCCAGATCATCCTGTGCATCCCACTTTGCTGATCAAATTGTCTCCATGATCGAAAATCTAATAAACGAGAAAAGAGGTATTTCACAATTTGTGTTGCATAAGTCTTACACTATTATCCATATGTTTGAGTTTGTGCTATGAAACTAGACTAATTATGTCCATATGACTGAATTTGTGGTGTGAAACTACTGATGTTATACCCATATTTCTAAATTTGTGTTGTCAAACTATAGTAATTATGCTCATAAGACTGAACTTGTGGTGCAAAACTACTATCATTATACCCATGTGTCTGAATTTGTGTCATGAAGGTATAGAAATTTTTCCTGTAGCACTACAATTATTGTGCCATGAAACTAGTACATTATACCCTTATCTGATTTGTGTTATGAAACTATAGAAATTATGCCCATATGGCTGAATTCGAGCTGTGAATCTACCATCATTATGTCCATATGACTGAATTTGTGGTGTGAAACTACTAACGTTATACCCATATTTCTAAATTTTGTGTTGTCAAACTATAGTAATTATGCTCATAAGACTGAACGCGTGGTGCAAAATTACTATCATTATACCAATGTGTCTGAATTTGAAGGTATAGAAATTTTGCCTGTAGCACTACAATTATTGTACCACGAAACTAGTACATTATACCCATATCTGAATTGTGTTATGAAACTACAGAAATTATGCCCATTTGGCTGAATTGGGGCTGTGAATCTATGATCATTATGCCCATGTCTCTGAATCTGTGTTATAAAGCTACAAAAATTATTTCCATATAACCATTTGTTGTGGTGTGAAACTACTATTGTTAAGTCCATATGTCTGAAGCTGCATCGTGAAACAACACAAGAAATGCGAGAACCCACCTGACATCCTCAAAGTTGTTCACTCTAAAGATTCAACGCATTTGTATCAAGGCTTAAAACAGAGATTTCAGGACAATTTATGCTGAATTGGAAGCTTTATTCAAAGATGTTCACATCTCTAGCGATGATTTGGCAGTGAAGACTGTTAGCATGTGAAGCCAGTTTCTTATTCCAGCATTGATTAAGCAGTTGATGATTAGTTCCACGTGCAAGTGTATAACATGCAGAAGTGTCACTTGCATGTTCTATGCATGGAAATCCTTCTTGAGAAAGGATTTGATCACTTGCATGTTTTTTCATGGTTTTTTTAGTTAGTTGAGGTTGAATGCAAATGGTTGATTGTATTCTGTAACAGTGAATTTCTTCTGAGAATAAAGTTATTGAGAGATCTTTGCCCGTGGTTTTTTCCTGGTACATAACCAGATTTTCCATGTAAGTTGTATATTTTGTGCCATTTATTGCTATTTCAGTGTTTATTTCAATTCTGCACTGCATATTTTTCTAACAAAGACCAAACTTTTCAGTGGATAGCATGGATGTCACAAAACACGTTTATGCCAACAGTGCTGTCCTTTCCACAGGAGGCATGAGCCTTGTGCTGTCTGTTCTGGTCTCAGTTACCTATCATGCTACTGGCATTTTAAATTTCTCTCACTCACATCAAGAAGAAAAATGGTGGTCTCTATTATCATGCAAGGAAATGTTTGCAACATCAATGAGATTAGACGAACCAAATTCTCAAAGTTGCTGATGGGAATCATCAGCCATTTTGCAACACTTGGCTTGACAAGCCTTCTTTTCCAACATGCCCGAAACAAGAAAGATCAAAACAACAACAAAAAAAAAAGGCTATGGCTGAAACAAACCCACCCTTGCAGTCTTGGCAGGAACTTGGCTTCCCTGCAGCTCTTGTTCAAATTGTAATCAACATGCAACAATAGAAGGAAACTGCCTGCGCACATTTGGGCAGGGCATTACAGATTTAGTTTTTATTCAAATTGCCTCGACATTATGGATTTATTAGCAGGATTATAAAAATTTGATATTTTTCAAATAATTTTGTTCGTAAATGGTTAACCATGATCGCTAATGTTAATGAATTATGTCACGACTACTGAAAAGATGAACTGTGTACAAAAATAGACTACGACGGTAATCATGGAAACTGTGCAAACAATAAAATGTTAACAGGTAAATTCAAACAGTGCGAGACAAAACCAGTTTGAAATCGGGAAGAATTTTCCACAAATACATGTCGGAACCACTGCCACAAAGGATAAGAAAAAGGTGTTTGCATGCCTGTTAAGTTTAGCTGCAAGTGACTACATGAAAACTAGACAAAGGAAGAGGAGAAGTACAAAAATTCAAGTAGCTACATGGAAATTAGACAAAGGAAGAGGAGAAATGCAAAAATTCAAAAGATCTCAGATGAAGGTGGATTTATTCTCAATGGCAAGGGGACTTTCTCTTCTCAAATCCTAGTAAAACAGTTTGACCGGTTTCTCAAAAAATAAGGAATTTGGTTGCAATTTGGGGAATAGCATGGTCTGATATGACAAAGTGGGGGATACAGACTATATTTTTTCTAAAAATCTATTAAAATGTTTGTCCATTGAATCTCCTAAAACACAGTTCATGTTTTCTCTGCACACTTGGAGCTCATTATCTTAATTTGTTATGGAACTTGGTGTGCACCATTCTTTGTGGTATAGTTTCAAGTAGTAGGAAAATGTAAGCATGTAAAATCAGGGGCAATATGGAAGATAGTACACAAAATTTATTTGTATAAATGGTGTATAACCATGAGAGAAGATTGTGTAAATTGTTTAGGTAGATGTGAGAACAAACCATGTGGGAAGGGAAATACCTAGTGCTACACCCTTAGCTTATAGTGTGTTTTGGCATATGTTCCGACTTATGGCACACTAATAATTATATTTTCATTAGGAGTTGTTTATTTAAGCTGCCCTAATTAAGATGAAAGTGTGTGATCCTACCTAATTATGTCTATAAATAAGGATAGGTGAAGGCTCTCCCATATCATCACATTGCAAATTATATTCCCATTGTAAGAGTGTTAAGGTTGCCCCCTCAAAATAGCTTGGTTATACATTCTGTATTGTGCTATATTTTCCATTATATTGTGTTCTATTTCTATGACTACTTCAGTGATATAGTAAATTCATTAGAAGTGGTAATAGAGCTTTGATTTGGACAGAGTGGGTGACATCTTAATTTTGAAGAATCACTCACATCTGATAAACTATTACAAAACTTTCTTTGATTTTTTAGGAAAGTTACATACTCATTCCAAAAAGCTTTGCTAGGGTTTTGGCTTGGCTTGGCTTGGCTTGCATATTTCTATTAGTGTATTTCTACTATCATTGCCATTTTTGTTTCAAACTAAGTTACATCTTTCTATAGGAGTCTTAAACAGTTATTTTACACTTGTAAGTTTTCCCTTGCCTTTGGGCAATTTTTGTCTTTATATAAATGGTTGTTAGCTATAGTGGCCCAATAGTTGATGTTGGGTCACTAGCTTGCATACATAAGACAATGGCATCAAAATGCCTGCACAAATTTATTCCAAAAATTATTCATGGGGTAAATCATCTTCTCTCGATGATGTTTTACCTATTCATGATTTTGATAATGCTTGTAAATGGTTGGAGAATTTTACCCTTGTTGAGTACTTTGTGGATAGATCCACTTAGAAAGCATAATAAAGAACTGGATCAACTCCAGGATGGGGTCCACATGGAGGAAGTACAAAAATCTTATGAAGGGTTTTCTATTATTTCACTTTTTGGGTGTCAAGTTTGCTAAGGCTATTTTTGTGCAAGGCCCTTGGTATATTCATAACTCTTTACTTTTTATTTTGCCCCTTGGACCCTAGATTGTGTTGTCTATAAGATGCATGCTCTCCAAGTCTTTGTTTGGGTTTCAAAGTTCCCTAGTCTCCCCTTGTAACTATAGCCTTTTATTGAGTGCAATGTGGCCTCTTTAGCCCATGTTGTTCATATTGAACAAGAACATTTTTCTTTGCTCATCCTAAGAAAAGGGTTTGTGTTGAGGTTGACATGTCTAAAGACCTCAAGGGTTCCACTAAAATCTAGATAAGAGACTAGAGTCTCATCCAGAGGGTTATGTATCTTATTCTACCCACTACTTGTTATTAGTGCCCAACTTTTGACCATAAGAAATTAGGGATTGTCCTCTAGTTACCTAGTGTCCCAAGCCAACCGTCAAGCTAGATACAAAACCTACTAGGGATTCTCCTCCTCCCAAATATGAGGATGGATGGGTCCCATAATAGGAAATAGAAGAAATAATCACAATAATGGAGTGAAAGGCCAAAGCCCTTTTGGTCCTTAATAGCAACCCTATGAGCTATAATTTTCAAATCAAAATGTGAAGGCAAAGGCGATAGTAGTTTGATTACCTCTTGGTGAACCTTCCAAGGAGGTGAGAAAACCTTAGTTCAATAGGACACATATACCTACAAATGTCCTTTCTTATTAGGTGGATACTCAACCAATTTCTCCTCTAGCTTCACCCCACATGCGTGCCAGATGCTCACATAGTCTAGGTTAGGAGGTGGAGGATGGCGAGTTCATGCCAGACAAGGGCTAGTCTTAGGGATCTCATCTTCTTGTTTATCTACTATGGTTTGAGTCATCCAAATGACTTGGATTTTTTTAAGAACAATTATGAATCTCTTAAGGATCTTGATAGCAATGATATGACACTCAAATCCAAAGTTCCATGGATTTTCTTTCATGTAATGTTTGGGGGACTCTGAAAGATCTCAAAAGGAAATACATTGCATGGGATACTCAACAAAGATTTCTTGACCTTGATATTCTCTATTTGCAAGAGTTAAAGATTTTAAGTTTTTTGTTGTCTATTATTCGTCATGTCATATGGCCAACAAGTTACTTTTTCCATAGTGATCATGAACCAAGCAAAGGTGGGGTTGCCACTTTCATTTCTCCTAGGAGGTAACAACATTTAGTTGATCAATGTTGTGACCCCACTTGCCATGCATTATGGGCCCTCTTTAATATTAATATATTCTTCTTTGAGGTTAAATGAATATTTATGCTTCCAATGACATTGTTGAAAGATCTCATCTCTAGCTCTAAACTGTTAAATCTCTTCCCATTGCGTTGTGGATTATGTGTGGGGATTTTAATATGGTTGAGCTAGCATCTGATAAATATGTCAACCTTCCTATGTGATGTACCTTTGATGAGAAAGAGGTGTAGTACTATGTGCACAATAAATTGGGGCTTTTTAATTCCAATGTTGATCATCATCATTCTAATTGTGTGTGGCATACATGGACAAATCTTAACTTTGGTGTTGAAAGAGTTCTCAAGCAATTTGATAAGGCCATGCTATTAGGTCAACTATTTTTTTCCTTTTCTATTTGTTTTCAATTACTAGTTGAGCCCTTACCATAAGTTATCCTTTTAGATCATTTTATGTTCCCTTTCTTGAATTGGGTGGCAAACTATGAAACCCAAGTTAGAAAAACATAGTTTTTCTTAATACTTCTTTGCAAGGTCATCAACCCACTTTGGTGTATATCTAATGCATTTGGAACATAGATCTAGATATCCTCTTAATGGGATTGGTTAGATTCAATGGTGGAATGATGTCATCAAGTGAACTAATTTTCTATGCATTTATGGGTTCTAACTGGTCCTTTTCCACTACTACTCATGTGAGGCCACCACCTTAGAACTTGATCATGCCACCACTGAGTTGGAATTGCTTCTATTTGTGTCAACTCTACAATTGTGGAAACATATATCCCATGGAATTCAAATCAAGGCCTACCTTTATTGGCCCAAAATTAGGGCCAAGGTTGCCAAGGAAAATTTGCAATCCCTTCATGCTTGCTAGATTTCCCATAAAATCAAATGCACCAAGGAAGACAAACAAATCCTCAAAAAGATTCCTAAAACATTTCAAACCTTTGTTTGTTATCACTAGGACTTTAAGGATCAAGAACCACATTTTAGGCATGATCAATCCGTTCAACAATGCATGAGTGTGGTCCCTTACAATGTGTGAGTGTGGTCCCTTATTGACTCTTCACTTTCAAGTGGGCCATTTTTAACTAGATGCTCACTCTAACTAACCTTTGTGAAGCATTTTTCTCACTAGATAATGATAAATCTCCTAGTTATGATGGCTTCCCTTGAAAATTCTACAAATCTTTATGGGACACTATTGGCATTGACCTACTCTAGGTCTAGTGGGAATCTTATAATTCAAACTCTTTAGGAAATATAATCAATAAAGGAAATATAAAATTCATACCTAAATCTAGTGATCTTAAAGAAATTTGCAATAGGTAGCTGATCACACTGTTGAATGTCTCCTACAAGGTCATAACCAAAGCCCTTGCCTTGTATCTGTGTCATATGCTCCGTCTCTTCATTCATCATGAACAAACTAGTTTCATCAAGAGAAGATATATTTTTGGACAATATTATTGCAGTCTAGGAAGGAATAGTATGGAGAAACAAGCCATCAACATTAAAATTAGTTTTTCCAAGGCATACAATTGCATTGAATGGACCTTTATCTTAGCCATGGCACAAACTCTTGGATTTAGGCCCAAATTTCTCCACTTCATTCAAATGTTCTTTGTAAATTCCTTTTACTTGAATTGCCACTAATGGTCAATAGTCTTCTTCTGGGCTCTTTAGATCTATTTACAAATATTGTCTACTTGCTCCATCTCTTTGCCTTGGCCACAAAAGAATTTGGCTATTTTCTTGCTCATGTAGTTACCCATAAAAGACTTAAAGGTGTCTCCCTTCCTAGTATTAGCCTTTAGCTTGTCAATGAACATTTTTCTAATGATTCCTTTCACCTTTTTAGGATAGAAAGTCAATGTCAACTAGGCCTTGTAGTTCTTGAACACTTTTTGTCTTACCTTTATCTCTAAGATATCATGGCAAAATACCTAATGTTATCATCAATCCTTCTTGCTCAAATCTTTCTGGCTTAACTCTTACAACTAGAAATGCATTTACCATAGTGAGATATTCAAATTTCTTGGCATCCCTTTTTATTTTAAATATTCCTCTTATTCCCTTTAGCAATTTGTTCTTGCTCATGTTGAGAATAAATTAATTTTTTGGATAGCCAAGCCCCATTCCTTTGCTAGAAAGTTTGAATTTTTCTCTAAGGTGCTTACTAACACCCATGTCTACTATTCTTCCTGCTAAGCTCCTTCTAAAGCCTCTTACTTGAACCTTGAGAAACTATTGAGGGATTTTCTTTGGCCTTCCTTTAAGAAAGGAAAAAGATTACATCGGGTTGCTCAAAATATTTTTTGCCTTTCTCGTGAAGGAGGTCTTGGGCTAATTAATACCCATCATTAAGGATTGGCTTTGCGTGCCAAATAGATAATCAGATTCTTGAAGGTAATGAAGCTTGAAATTTTCTTCTCTAATATTTTACTTCTTATGCAATTCCTCCTAGTAGATAGCTTGTAAAGGTATTGGCTTCCATTTAGTTCTTATTTTGAAGGAGCCAATGCAAATTTAGAGCACTTTCATTGCTAAGAGTATCTAGGAAGCTAGGGAAGCCATCAAGTACTAGCTACTTTAGAATGGGAATAATTTTAAAAGTAGGATTTACATCAATCAACAGTCCCTTTGGTGGTCTTCTATGATTACTTGCTAGGATAGATTGTTAGCCAAAGTTCCTTGGGTTCATGCCTTGAATTTTTTTCATATAGGGTTTTATTTCATTTCAAACTCTTTTCTAGAATCACCAAAAATTAGATGGCTTGGCATGAATTTAAGGCTAAATATAGGCTCTCTAATTAGGATTATGAATTCTTTCAAACATTGTGAAGTATGTTCATCTAGAAATGGTCCATAAGATTAGGATTGGATGTACTAGACCCTAGTGGAAGGATTGAAAATGGAATCTAGACACTCCTTTAAGTAATTACAAGGCTCACAAAGGCTACTCATGGATTTTTCCACATATACCAAAGATTCAAAATCTCAATGATAAATAGAATCTTCAATCCACTACCACTCAATAGAAATGCAAGTTTCATACAGTTTGGTAGCCATTTTTGAGCCCAAGCTTACTCATTTTGGTTGGTGTCTCCTTTATCAAAGTATTCACATTGGATCTTGTTTGATCCATTTATTTGTTTCTAATCCCCAATATCATTTTTGTAGAGATCTATAAACTCTCGAGAATCTTTTCTAGTTATGCCTACAAGCACAAGATGATTGGATCTAGATTTGTGATTTTTTAAGGCATTTTAGCCTAAGTTTTTCTCTTAACACATGATTATTCTAGGTGACTAGCCTAAAATTCTAGCTAAATTTGCCTAAATTTGGAATGCTTTCAGAGTGTAAAATAACCATAATATTACATCCATCCAATGCATACTTGGTAAATAGATCTCCTCGTCCAGCTCTTGTTGATAAAACTACTTATGAAGTGTGGATAGGTAAGAAACCTTTTGTTTCACATTTAAGGGTATTTGGTTGTGAGGAATATGTTCATGTGCTTAAGAAAAAATAATCTAAATTTCATCTAAAAGTATAGAAATGCATCATTGTTGGCTATGGTGAGAATGTAAAAGGTTATAAGCTTTGGAATCCACTAACCCAAAAAAAAAATCTATTCTAGAGATGTGATTTTTGGGGAGTTTAGAGTATTTTTAGATCTTATACAACCAAAGGAAAAAGAAAGAAAAAGGTGCATTTAGAGACTAAGGTCAATAAGTGGGACGATGCACATGTTGAAGAACAAGATGATGGATTAGAGTATGGATAGGCAGAAGAGGGTTCGAATGAGAGTTTTGAGTAGGAGGCAAAGGTCAAGCATGTAGAGAATAAGTAGCGACCCTTTTAATCCTATCTTGAGATGATCCAAAAGATAAATAATCTAGTTGATAGATGTAGCCCACTATATTTTCATTATGTATTTGCTTTCTTATGTACTAATGATGAACTGAGATCTTTTAGGGAGGCTTTCTCTTTAAAGGATAGTGTGTCTCAGATGCAAGCCATGCAGGAGGAGATGATTCCCTTAAATAGATGTGACACCTAAGATCTTGTTAGTTTTCTTAAGGGAATAAGTTCCATTAGTTGAAAGTGTTGACTTCACCCTCAGTTGTTTGTCCCTGATGACAATCCACAACTTGACCATGTTTAGTTGAGGTACTATTATCTTTGATGATCATGGATGATCATGCTTAGTTTGACACTTGATGGCATATAGTCCCACAACGTTTGATATTCAGTGGATATGCTTGATGACATACACTCATATGTTTTGGATATAGTGGACATGCTCAGTTGATATTCTTACTTGTCAGTGACATATGTTTTTACTTGTCAGTGACATATGTTTTGGTTTCATGCTCAGTGGCATTTCCTGTGTTGTGGTATTTTGAGTTTATGAGATGATGACAGTTGCAAGTTATTATTTGTTTGGTTCAAGGCACTAGACAATAGTGGGCAGGGCTGATTGGACACTCAGTGGAAATAACATTGACCGTGGAATTTGACTTCCTTTCATAGTGACATTATAATGTGATATTATTTTTGTAAAGTTTTGGTGTGATTTTTAAAAGTGGCATCAAAGGGCACATTATTTGTCATAAGGTATTATGTGATATTAAAAAAAAAAGAGGAAACAAAATAAACTTTGTTACAAATGTCACTTCAGGCTTCATTAAGGAATGACCTGTTGAATAGGTCTCAGGTTCTTCAAAGTAGGTAAAAGACATTTTATCACTGGGCCCTTCTTAGGGTATACCGAATGTACCGGTTGCAAAAAATATTCACGGGCAAAAAGGAAGTTTAAGCACTCATTTTGCAAAGTCTAAAGCTTCGAATATGAACCTAGGGTTTCATTTCATTTGATATCTGTTGTTATCATGAAAGAATATGGGAACAATGGTATGAATCTTTGAAGTTTTAAAGAATATACTAGATGTGACAAAGCTGGACTCCACAACTTGTTGATAACTGAGAGGGGGGGGGTGAATCAGTTATCCTAATTATTTCCTTTATTGAACTTTCCCTTTAATTGATGCAGCATAAAATCAAACATAAAACATTAACCATAAAACAAGAAACACATGACACAGTATTTTTGACGTGGAAACCCTGTTAAGGGAGAAAACCACGGGGTGATTAACCCAAAATTATTCTCTGTTAGAAGAATAGGAAATTACAAAGATGGCACTTGCCAATTAGGGCTCACTGCCCGAGCACACTGCTCACAAGAGGCCCACTGCCTACAAGAAGACACACTGTCTACAAAGTGATGAGAATCACAGTCTTGAACTGATTGGAAGCATCTGCATATGCTGGAGTTCAGTTCTGGTTAGGCTCAGTACACTGATCTGCTGCACTTCATCTTTCCTCTGTTCTTTATTCTGCTATCTTTCACATACCGGATCCTTTTTGCTACCTCTGCTCTTTATCTAGACTTATTCGCATATCTCTCCACAACAACAACCCTTTCACAACTAAATCCATCCTCTATATATATCCGCACAAGTAATTTCATCACCTTTCTAGTCGGCATCCGGAACAGTCTAGTTTCTTATAAACTTTCATTCTGTCGGCTGAATCCTTCCTCACCAAGCAATGCGGATCAAGCATATACTTGTAGATATCATTAATCATGTCGGCCAAACATGATTCATGCCTTCACAACTTCTGTCATCAGCAGTAACCCATCCGGAAAGCAGTCTGATACTCTGCCAGTCAGTTCTTCCTCTGTTTTCACTGTCTCTCAGGAATCCGGTACTCAACCATTCATATCTTTTTCCTTGTCCATCACCGGAGGCTAAATCCTTGGTATATACCACTCAAGGTAGTCCTCTTGACTTCCCCAAATCCGCACTGCACCAAGACACTTCCTCTGAGAGGTCCGGACCAATCTGTCGGACCTTGCCACATGCTCTGTTCTTCTTCACCGGATCACAACATTCTTTATTCTGACTTCCGGTAGAGACATATCATGTCTTGCGGATATGTGGGATGACCTTTGTTGCCATCAATGACAACAACCATGAATCCATATAGTGTCTCTTGCCAACACAACTACTCAATTTTTTTCTTCTGTCAATCTACAGGTGACTTCATTCTTTTATGTTTTGTTTTCTACATTAGTTTATTTTTACTTTCTGCTATAATGGCAGACTAATGCAAAAATGTATAAGGCTTTACTCATGCAATTTTGAATTAAGAGTTTATGTCGAAGGACTAGTGGTTATTTTTACCTAGGGTTTGAAACTGGGTAATAAAGGATTTGAGACTGGGTAATGGCAGTTGTAAACGGCAACCGACAGTTATGGGTATTGCCTTTCTGTTACAGGGTTTCATATATTTGAAAAATAATTCTTTTCTCTATTACCCATAATGATGGTGATTAGGGTTTTAAAACAAAATCAATACTTCCTCATTTGGGTTTTAAAATGCTATTAACTGAGGTTGTTAACTATGGTTTGGAAAGTCGTTTCAAGGCTTTGTTATGGATTTGTAATACTTTGTTATGACCAGTTATAATTGTCTTCAACTGCACATTTCGGTGGCAATTTTTTTGTATATCATTATGAAGCAGCTATAAAAAGACTTAACTCTGGTTAAGCACTTTATCTTACAATATAGTTTGAATATCCTTCAAAAGTGTTGAACATATGAGGTCTATTCGATCATAACTACTTTGACAATTGGAAGACATCTGAAACAGTTTCTGTGCACAGTTATCTCTTCAAATTGTTTCATGAGAAGAGGAAGATATTATGAAATGTATAAAAGGGCTTTGAATAGGAATGGTAAGTGGTTGTGTATAAACCTGATATAATATTAATGATGGATACACAAGTTATGTGTATGCATTGTTGAGATTATAATAGTCTAGTACAAAGAGAAATAGAGTGTCCCTCTATATGAGTTTTACTTGATTCAATGGAATGAATTTTATATGCCAGTGAGGCAATGTTGTAAGCCAGTGAAGCCTGTAATCAGTGAGATTCTTTTATAAGCCAGTGGGGCATTTTCGAGTGGTTTTATGCCAGGGGCTTTCCACTCAGGAAAATATTTGTGTTATGAGTTGTTACTATCTCTGATGTGTTTGATCTTTATGTTTATTTGTTTATCATATGTCATTTAGTTTTAAAGTTGTTCTAAGTTAATTTGGTTTGCTCAAACAAATATTCATTATAAATCATTGTTTGAAGTGTTGCTCTCTGTTCATCCTTATTATGATCAATCAAACTTCACATGTTTGTAAACACCCTCACTCTTAAGTTTGATAATCATGAGCCAATATTTATCATAGACTGTGTTGATATATTCTTGACAACAATCTGTCAATTTTTAGTAGTCATGATACCTGTCTCAACTGAACCAAAGCTGTCATAGCTTTGCAATAGAAGTTGCCTTTGTTTCAAAGTGTTGTAAGATTATTTCAAGGTCTCAAGGTCTTGTGAAAATTAGTATACCACTGATTCACCCCCCCTCTTAGTGGTATTGTACTCCAACAAGTGGTATCAGAGCCAGACCCTTGTCCAGTAGGTCTAACCAACCTTAGGGTTTCCTGGTCATGGAGTACTGTGATGGGTAAGTGTAAACGAAACAGAATTCAAAAGAAAAACACTAGTGTCAAGTCAAATGTAGTCTTGTCTCAGGAAAAGTTCTTATCAGTTGAGTCAATAAGTGATAATAAGAACAATTTTGTAGAAGAAGAGTGTGTTAGTAACCCTGAAGGAGTTGTTGTTTTTGAAGGAGAACAAGAATTTAATGATGAAGAAAGAGATTTCTTTGAGGGTGAAGAAGATTGTGGAGTTGATATTGAAGGAGAACTTATGTGTGCCCTAGATACAATCAAACAACTTAATGAAGAAAATAGAAGACTAAAAGACCAGCTTCAACAAGAAAAAGAATCCAAGGACAAGGTTTGTTCAAATCTTGAAAAAACTTCTTTAGAGTTTGAAAATGCCAGAAATCAAATTGCAGAATAAAAGAGACATGTTAATGAATTTGATAAATTAATTATTAATCTAAAAACTGAAATTGAGGAAGCAAAAAGAATAATAGATGTAAAAAATTCTGATCTTGAGGTGAAAAGAATTGAATGTTTGAGACTTGAAAGTGAAGTTGTCAATCTAAAGAATAGTCTGGATGTTGTCAAAATACAGAAGTTTGTGAAAGGCACAAATGCTTTAGATGAAATATTGAGTAGTCAAAAAAACTACAAGGATCATCTTGGCTTAGGATATGAAAAAGGGGAAAGCTCTGGTGTCAAAGATGAAGTTAAAAGGGAAATAGTTTTTACAACAACAGATAGGAAGAGTTTCAAGGTTAGGCAGACTCCTAGGCAGTAGATAGATCTGAATTATCATTTTGCTATTTCTGATGATGACAAGAAGAAAGCAAAGGATAAAACTACTAATATTGGGAGAAAAAGAACTAACAGTTTTTCAAGACCTTCGTCTATCATGCAATATCATTCAATCAGGTATAACTATTCTCAGTTTCATGGTTATTGCTATGTCTGTCATAAGTACGGTCATAGAGCTAGGAATTGTAGTTATTATGGTTTGTCAAATCAAAACTACAATGTTGTTTGCTATAACTGCAATAAGGTTGGACATATGAGAAGAGACTGTTGGATGCATGAATGATATGATTATAGAAATTCAAGGAATAGATATCATTATTTCTCTAACAATATGATATGCTATAGATGTCATAAAATTGGGCATAAAGCATTAGACTGTAAGGTTGATCAGGTGAACTCTTTTAGCCCTCACAAGAAAACTAGGAGTATGACAGTTTGGAGAAGGAAACAAGTAAAGGAAATGAAAGAATCTGAACTTGGGTATGTTGCACAAGTTCCATCCACAAGTACATAAAGAGAATCATTAATGAAGGGGGAGTTGACTTTTTGCTACATTTATCAAACCCCTGAAGAAAATTAGGAAGAGGTATCAATTTTGGTTCAGTTTTGGGTATATTGAATAAGGCAGGACTGTGTATTCAATCAAGACACATAGATTGCTAAAAGTGTTCAAAGAGAGTATTGATGATTATAGGCAAGACAACATTGAGACAGTCTAGACATAGTGTTTCATTCTTGCTTTCCTTGCATAGTTCTAGCAATGGCAATAGATTACTACTTGGTGACAATGATTTTTTGTTTGATAACAATGGCTTGGTGACCAAGTATCCCTTTGTCATTGCCAAAGGGCATTTTTTAATGAATTACTTTGTTCTTGATGAACATATTGGACAATGATTTGTGTGGAAGGCATAATGACCATGACAACAATACTTAGCAACATTGCTTGGATTGATCAAGTTTTTCTGCTGGGTGAACATAGCTACTTGACAATGCTTTGCATTTTATGTTTGCGTATATCTTCTTTAGAGGGATTTCTCTTATGGCATGGCAATGATATGCATAGCTATGGTTATTCTTGGTTACACTATTTATGATCATCATGACTCCTACTGCCTTGATAATATGGTTACACAGTTTGTGATGACATTGTTATTTCAGTTCATTTTTGGTTATTAGTTTACAGGTGACAGCTTAGTATTTGGTGCTTAACAACTTTGATAGTTTGTAGTTTTTTGAATATACAGAATGTGGTATTTGTATACATGTTGAGGTTTGGCCTTTGAAAATGGAAGAGGACAGTAAGTGCAATGATGCAGCTTTGACACTTGAAGAAAGTTGGAAAGCAATGTTTCTTTTTGTGGCTCTGTACTCATGGGGTGTGTCTTGAAACTGAGGTAATATCCATGCTCTTGGTAATGTTTGATAATGTCATCTAATAAGAATCCTTGTAAGTATTAGTTTGAATGACAATACTATGTAATGACAAGGTTGATGGAGCAATTAACAGTGAGAAGACAATGCATATGCATGCTTACCTCTACTAGTGTTGTTTGTTTCAAGTTTTTTCAAGATGGTTCATGTTTCAAGATGCTTCTCAAGATGCATAATGATATGATATGATGTTCAAGTAAGTGCAAAAAGATGGGGGGCTAAAAAGTGGCCAAAATAATTTCAAAAAAATTTACCAAAATAATTTCAAAAAAATTTAAGTCATAACGCGAGTGCGTTATAACGCGCTCGCGTTATGGCCAACTATAAATTAAAAAAAAAGCAAGTGAATTTCATTTCACTCCCATTTTCTCCTCTGCCCGCGGCCTCCAAACCCTCAAAAACGCGCTCGCGTTCTGCAAAACGCCAATCAACACAAAAATCTTGTCAATTCATCGCCAAAATGCTGCCGCGATGTCGAGCACACCAAAGAGGTGAGTTATCTTTGTTTTTTTGTTTGAATTTCTTTCTATATAGGTAGGTTTTTGTTGATTTTTGATGTATATTTCGTTAATTGTCAGGAAATGTTAATGCACCTCCTCCTCATCCTCCTCCTCCTCCTCCTCAAAATCCACAAAATCCTGAGGAGGAAATACCTGCAGAACAACAACCTCCTCCATTCATTCCTCGACATAACCCTGGAACACCGGATAATATAATGGGGCAAATTGAAAACAACAAAAAACAAATTGAAGGTATAATTGCAAGGTTGAAAGATCCTTCCACTTCAACCTTGCATAGGTCCACGCTTGCCGAATCTCTTGAGTCTATGTTAACAAATGTAAATTCAATTAGCAAGCAAATAACTAGTTGGACAAAAAGAGAGAGTTTAGAGATTACTATGAAGATAAATTGTCATACCAAGATGTCAAAAAATTACAAATTACAAAATTAGACTTGTGTTCAATTTTTACAAACCCACAAACAAATCAACCTCCACCCATTACATGCAAGAGGTTCCCTATCCATTGGTGCAACAACCAAGTGATAAGGGACAATTTCGAGCAGAGGTGGTGGATGGTTTTTGACCATCCTCCATGCAATAATAATGAGGTCCTGCAATACTTTTTGAGGAAACTCTACTGCGAGTTTGTCCTCAATAAAGTACCAAACTATTTTGATATGCGGGATTTCCAGGGTAGAGGTGGGGGCTCAGCACAGGATAGACCAGGGGCACGTCTTGACCCACAGCGGGTAGTGAGACGAGTAATTAGTAGACCAGCCCACGAGCATGTTTCTATCCCTTCCATTGTGAAGGAGAGTGTTGAGGTCGATACACTGAGGTCGATTAGTGCCTTGACCCAGAGCATCATAGAGCATGCCGATCCTGCAACACAGAGTGGGTTGGGAGATAGTGCGAGGAGTAGGGTCCCACCACATACTTGCCAGGCTTGCGGGTCAGCCTGTGGTTATGACCCCATGGACAGTCAGGATGCAGGTGCACAGGCTACATCTGCAGCTGAGCAGATGGTGATGACAGATACCCTCCTGAGTGAGACTTTCGGCCTTGATACTCAGGTAAATATTAGCAAGTTTATTGAATTTAATTTATTAAATTTTATTTTTGAAATACAAGATTAACTAATTTAAATTGATGATTTTAATGAAATTTCAAGGTCATAGCGTCGATGCAGTTTTCAGTGGTTCTCCACCTACATTTTTCACTAGATCATCTACTGTCGAGGTATGTAACTAGTAAACAATTATAAATATTACATGTGAATAGCATCGGTATATGAATGGTATTCTAATTTCTGATTTTGGATGTTGAATAGGTTAATACTGTAGATTTCATGGCAACACCTACCAGCGGTGGTGGACTTCAAAGCTTTACGGAGGTAATAAAATAAATAGTTTAATGAATGAATTGTACTTACTAAATTTTTGTATGTGATTTGTGTGTTTTATTGTGTGTACTTCCATGTTTAGATGAACGTGTGTGTATGTTAGGAGCCATGATTTGCATCACTATTATAGTTTTCGTAATTGAATAATGTTGTTTTATTTCCAGATGATGCAGGCTGCAGAGACACCTCCCCATGTTCATAGGGCAATGGAGCAAGGTGTGGCCTCTACGATTCATAGCTCTATGGCATTGACAGGGGTATGAGGCAGATTAGTAAATTTCAATTTACATTCATTGTTATAGTTGTCTATTTTTGAAAAATCAAAAGATTATTGATTTGAAGTTTAATTTCTATCTGGATGGTTTCTATAGGACATGACATCACCAAGGCCTATTCCTGCTACTGAGACAAGCGAGGAGATAGATTATATGTTAGCAGTAAGTGATTATTTTGTTAAATGTTTCATTTTTTTATAACATGTAATTTCTATATATTAATGTCTATACTTTTTTTTTGTAACAGGTAAAGGTGCAGGAAGAACTAAATAGGAGTTGTAGCCCTCGGGTTCGTAGTAGACCACCCACATGCATGTCTCCATCCCCTAGAAGATCAAAGGCTGCTCATGATTTATTCTCTTCACCAGCCAGAGGGGAATGACTTTTATTGTGTTCCTTTGTTGTATGCCTATATGGCATTTGTGGACATATATTTTGTATTGTACATAGTTGACATTATATGCCTATATGGCATTCTTGTAAGCCTATATGGCTATTTTGTATATATGTTATACTTATATCGACAGATATTGATGTATGCCTATATGGAGATTTGGTTAATACAAATCTTTTTTATTGATGGCGTCCATACTTGCATTATAAATCCACTTTTGAATGGATATTTGTAGATGGCTACTTCAAATATTTAAAGTCTGATTGTATTACATAGGATGTTTGCATTTTCTTTAATAGGCTTGATAGGCCATGGTTTACATGATGGTGTTTGATGGAAAAGTATGGTACTAGAAGACTCTAGTTCATTCTTAATAGGCTTGTGATTGATAATATCTTTGCATGATTGCACTTGATCTTGGATCATGGGCATGTTGTTAGGATTTTGATTGCATTGTGATGTTTGATGGATAGGCATGGTATAAGATACCCAACTAGTTCTACAAAAAATTTTCCTTAAACAATTTTACTTGCTATCAATTCATTAACTACTTCAACAACACAAAGATATACATCAAAGATAACTACTTGAATGAATCAACCTTAGAGTTGGGTACTTGTCTAGTTATTTGACTCAATCAACTTGCAATGTCTTATTACATGGATAATGCTTTCAATAGCATGAAGTTACAACTTATTCAATGGAGATACAAAAGAAAGGCCTTGAAGCCTTGATGTTTACAATGGCGTCTACACTTGATCAACTCAATCAAACTCAATGATGTCAAATGAATGTCAACACCTCACAATATCACAAGGGAGCATCACCTTGCTTGTTGCATGGATGAACGTCATAGTTGCAAGACTCTTAGGGTTAGGCGCCAACTGAAGGTAGTAGAGACCAGACTAGGCGCCATCCTAAGCTAGGCGCTTCCTTGAGGTGGTAGATACATGGATGAATGTCTGGTGGGGTTTGATGACTCTATATTGACACTCAAATTCACTTAGGCACAATATTAGTGTTCTTCTAACTAGACGCCAGATAGGAGGATTCTCAGGGGTTTTGGCACCTAGGTTACAACTTGTCAATTTCTCAAAGAATCTTTGAAACACTTGACTTCCAAGGATTATCATCTTACCCTCTGATGGAGCGTCTTGTTCCAAAATTGGTCTTGGGGACTTGCATCTCTCTTAGGCGCATGTTTGGAGTAATGTCAACTGGTATCAGCGCCTATTATCTCAATTCACACTTGACATCAAACTTTTGAAGCTCTTTTACCCTAGCGCCTTTATCTTCTATCAAGCGCCTAACATTCTGGAGGTGAATTCCATCTTAATCTAAGTCTTCAAGGTACTTCCTGTTGTGACCAAATCACACATCACCCCATCGGACTGGGGACCCCCTCTTTTTTGAGCTCAGATGCTTTGCATTGATTTATGCAATCTCATTTCCAAGTTGTCAGGGTCTTGAATATTAATGATGTGGAGGATTAGATTGTCCATGAGTTGGCACCTTGAAGTGACTTGAGCACCTTTAGTTGCCTTGAAGTTGGTGTTGGCACCTAAGGAAGGTAATGAGTCTAGACGAAGCACCTTAGATGGGTTGATAAAGAAAGATGATGCGCCTTAGGAGGAATTGGCGCCTTGAAGGATGATAAAAGGGCTCTTTGAAGTGGCAGAGAGCATGAAGTAGTGCCTAAGCAAAGGTAAGTGACTCATGCCCCTTGAATGCCTTGTGTCAATCAAAATCAAACTTCAAACTCCCATCTAGCGCCAGGATGAAGATCAAGTGGAAATGCGCCTTGGAGTTGAGGTTGGTCCATTTTAGAGTAAATGAGCGCCTAGAAGCATAGGCCATCATCAGGAAAGGTTTGGTTGAGTTGAATTTGCTCCTAAGAGTAGAAGTGCCTTACTAATGGAATGAGCGCCCTGATGATTAAAGTCTCCAGAGATGAATGCCTTAACCAATCTAGCACCTTCAAGAGGATGGCATTTAAGGAGTATTCTTGGCATGTTGAAGTGACTTGGGCACCTTGATGGGGAGAGGTGTTGATGAAGAGAGTAAGGTTGAATATCTAAGGGTAATATGTGCCACAGATGATAGAAATTGATCACCTTGGAAGGTAAAACACTTCAAATGTTTTCAAGGAATTGGATAAGTCATTTAGCGCCTATAGTGGGAGGTATTATTTTGGCACCTTGGACAAGATTGGGCATCCGGAGAAGATTTGCTCAGAGTACTCACTTAGCGCCCTGGGGCCAACTCAAGTAGACATTGCACCATTTAGATCAAACCTTGAAATGCACCCAGAGAAGACATGAAGAAAGATATGTGCCCTGTGTTGGAGGAATCAAGTTGGACAAGTACTTGAAGAACTTGAAGAACTTGCATTAAGTGTTTTAGCGCCTTGGATGAGGATATTAGCGCCTTGGTATGGTTTGGAGCGCCTTTAGCTGTGCCTTGAGGAGATTTTCTTACATCTTAAAGGAGGTTCTGACACCTTGCCCCCTTTGGTATCTAGCACCCTAGTGGCTTTAACCTAACGCCTTTGGAGTCCAAAATGCGCCTTTGAAAGTTGAAGTGAACCTTGATAATTGGAGTCTTCATAATGAGCGCCTAGGTCTTGTTGAGTAGAATACCCCACAATGTGCGCCTAGGTCTTTAAGAAGAGTAATGATACTTGAGATAGAGTGCCTTGAGGAGGTAGTTGAGCGCCCTGGATTGAATAATTGGAGTTCAAGGAAGGTTTGAGCACCCAAGGCATATGGCTAGAGAAGTTGTAGAAAAGACCACTTTTGGCGCCTTAAAAGTTTGAATGCTTGGGGATTTTTTTCAAAGATCTAGTTTGAGCGCCCTTATGCCCTAGGATCATCTAGTTTGTGCGTCTTGTAATGAGGAGTTCATGTAAGTTTGGAATGAGCGCCTTGAATAAGTGTAAACTAGCCTAGAGAAGGGTATGTGCGCCTTGAGCGCCTTGAGCATTCCAGAGATAACTGTGCGCCTAGAACAATATGAGCACTCATGATGATGATTAATGCCCTGATGAGACTATGAGCACCTTGTTCAGGAGATACCTTGTTTGATCATAAAATGCGCCTTGAGTCTTGAAGGTTTTGAGCACCTAGGTGATTTGGATGTTGGGATGTTGGGATGATGTGCCTTAGGAGGAATTGGCGCCTTGAAGGATGATAAAAGGGCTCTTTGAAGTGGCAGAGAGCATGAGGTAGCACCTAAGCAAAGGTAAGTGACTCATGCCCCTTGAATGCCTTGTGTCAATCAAAATCAAACTTCAAACTTCCATCTAGCGCCAGGATGAAGATCAAGTGGAAATGCGCCTTGGAGTTGAGGTTGGTCCATTTTAGAGTAAATGAGCACCTAGAAGCATAGGCCATCATTAGGAAAGGTTTGGTTGAGTTGAATTTGCGCCTAAGAGTAGAAGCGCCTTACTAATGGAATGAGAGCGCCCTGATGATTAAAGTCTCCAGAGATGAATGCCTTAACCAATCTAGCACCTTCAAGAGGATGGCATTTAAGGAGTATTCTTGGCATGTTGAAGTGACTTGGGCACCTTGATGGGGAGAGGTGTTGATGAAGAGAGTAAGGTTGAATATCTAAGGGTAATATGTGCCACAGATGATAGAAATTGATCACCTTGGAAGGTAAAACACTTCAAATGTTTTCAAGGAATTGGATAAGTCATTTAGCGCCTATAGTGGGAGGTATTGTTTTGGTGCCTTGGACAAGATTGGGCATCTGGAGAAGATTTGCTCAGAGTACTCACTTAGCGCCCTGGGGCCAACTCAAGTAGACATTGCACCATCTAGATCAAACCTTGAAATGCGCCCAGAGAAGACATGAAGAAAGATATGCGCCCTGTGTTGGAGGAATCAAGTTGGATAAGTACTTGAAGAACTTGAAGAACTTGCATTAAGTGTTTTAGCGCCTTGGATGAGGATATTAGCACCTTGGTATGGTTTGGAGTGCCTTTAGCTGTGCCTTGAGGAGATTTTCTTACATCTTAAAGGAGGTTCTGACACCTTGCCCCCTTTGGTATCTAGCGCCCTAGTGGCTTTAACCTAACACCTTTGGAGTCCAAAATGCACCTTTGAAAGTTGAAGTGAACCTTGATAATTGGAGTCTTCATAATGAGCGCCTAGGTCTTGTTGAGTAGAATACCCCACAATGTGCACCTAGGTCTTTAAGAAGAGTAATGATACTTGAGATAGAGCGCCTTGAGGAGGTAGTTGAGTGCCCTGGATTGAATAATTGGAGTTCAAGGAAGGTTTGAGCACCCAAGGCATATGGCTAGAGAAGTTGTAGAAAAGACCACTTTTGGCGCCTTAAAAGTTTGAATGCTTGGGGAGTTTTTGCAAAGATCTAGTTTGAGTGCCCTTATGCCCTAGGATCATCTAGTTTGTGTGTCTTGTAATGAGGAGTTCATGTAAGTTTGGAATGAGCGCCTTGAATAAGTGTAAACTAGCCTAGAGAAGGGTATGTGCGCCTTGAGCGCCTTGAGCATTCCAGAGATAACTGTGCGCCTAGAACAATATGAGCGCTCATGATGATGATTAACACCCTGATGAGACTATGAGCACCTTGTTCAAGAGATACCTTGTTTGATCATAAAATGCACCTTGAGTCTTGAAGGTTTTGAGCGCCTAGGTGATTTGGATGTTGGGATGTTGGTATGCACCCAAGATTGAGGTAAGTGAGCACTTGTAATGGAGGAGAGCAATGAGATGGAATGTCTTGTAGAGATTGGCGCCCAAAGACCAATTTTTGCACCTTTGATGATGACCATTTTTGCATAAGAGTTTAGCGCCTTAGAGTTGTAAACTTTCTCTTTGGGCGCCCCTGAGTGAATGTTGGTGCCTTGGACAACTAAATATGCCTTTGATGGAGTGGAGCCCAGAAGGGGAGTAGGAGGAAACCCAATCTTCAACATTCATCAAGCTTCAAAGTTTAGGTCAGAGGTTATCCACTTTATCCAAGGAAGGTGTTATCATCTACACTCCGAGAAAGTAATGTCAAAAGCCATCATGAAGGATCACTTCATCAACTTCAAGTCCTTCAAGTTCAAGTCCTTTCACCTAGCAAGTCCAAGAGAGATTTCTACTCCGATTCATGAAGTAAGCTTATATCATCCTTATCTACTCTACGAGAAGAAGAAACATTACAAAGTCAATCAAATGAGTTACAAGTACCATACATCCAATTGCAAGGAGTGAACCACCTTAAGGAAAAATAGTTCTCTTGAAGTTACTTGAAATGTTAAAAGGTTTAGTGCCTCAAAGTAAGGTCAGAGGTGAGGTTAGAGGTGAAATGCACCTTTGGACCATTCTGGCGCATTGGATGAAGAACCTATATCTTGAGCCCAAGAGGTAAAATTTGCGCCTTAGTGGATTTGGAGAGTTACAGAGATTAGAGAAAAGCGCCTTGAAGACAGAGTTGAGTGCCTTAAAAGAGGTAGCTCATCAAAGATGATCAAATTATTGAATGAAGGTAGGCACTCTTTGCCTTCAAATTGGTCTCATTGTGGTGCCTAGGACAAATGATCCTTGATTGCATAAGTTTGAGGGTATATCCTCCATATATGCAAGTTGAAGAAGAGCTTCAGGATTCGATTGATAATGCTCGAGCTATCATAAGACATGGCGCCCATTTTGTTCACCACTTGTAGCATCACTTGTTCAAGGCGCATGTGTGATTTGGTCAAAAACAGGCGCCTAGAGTGAATAGGCTTTCATCCTGACTTAATACACTGCCTCCTTCTAACGATTTTTGGGGCAGCAGAAAACCTTTCACCACGGGCAAACGCCTCAGAGCTATAAAAAATTGAGAGAGGTTATTGTAGAGGTACTCTACGTGATCGCGTTGCCTCAGACAGAATGTTTCTAAGTGACACAATTTTTGAGTAACATCTTGTCAAAGATTGCTGCCTTTTTGCACTTTGGACTATTCAGGGATATCGTCAGTACAATGTAGCTCCAACTGTTTCGACATATTTGGGTGAAAAATAGGACCATGCCTAGCATAAATGTACCCATTCAGACTCATTGGAATAGTCAGTTTAGTCGCATCAGGAGTAGGACGAAAGTTACACCACTTTGCAACTTTACACTGCCTCCTTCTGACGATTTTTGGGGTAGCAGAAAACCTTTCACAATGGGCAAATGCCTCAGAGCTATAAAAAACTGAGAGAGGTTATTGTAGAGACACTCTACATGATCCCGTTGCCTTAGACGGAATGTTTCTAAGTGACATAGTTTTTGAGTAACATCTCGTCAAAGATTGCTGCCTTTTTGCACTTTGGACTCTTCAAGGATATCGTCGGTACAATGTAGCTCTGACTGTTTCGACATGTTTGGGTGAGAAATAGGACCATGCCTAGCATAAATGTACCCATTCGGCCGTGTTGGAATAGTCAGTTTGGTCACATCAGGAGCAGGACGAAAGTTACACCCATTTGCAACTTTACACTGCCTCCTTCTGACGATTTTTGGGGCAGCAGAAAACCTTTCACCACGGGCAAATGCCTCAGAGCTATAAAAAACTGAGAGAGGTTATTGTAGAGGCACTCTACGTGATCACGTTGCCTTAGACGGAATGTTTCTAAGTGACACAATTTTTGAGTAACATCTAGTCAAAGATTGCTACCTTTTTGCACTTTGGACTCTTCAGGGATATCGTCGGTACAATGTAGCTCCGACTGTTTCAACATGTTTGGGTGAAAAATAGGACCATACCTAGCATAAATGTACCCATTCGGATGCGTTGGAATAGTCAGTTTAGTCACATCAGGAATAGGACGAAAGTTACACCCATTTGCAACTTTACACTGCCTCCTTCTGACGATTTTTGGGGCAGCAGAAAACCTTTCACCACGGGCAAATGCATCAGAGCTATAAAAAACTGAGAGAGGTTATTGTAGAGGCACTCTACGTGATCGCGTTGCCTTAGATGGAATGTTTCTAAGTGACACGATTTTTGAGTAACATCTCGTCAAAGATTGCTACCTTTTTGCACTTTGGACTCTTCAGGGATATCGTCGGTACAATGTAGCTCCGACTATTTCGACATGTTTGGGTGAGAAATAGGACCATGCCTAGCATAAATGTACCCATTCAGACATGTTGGAACAGTCAATTTGGTCGCATCAGGAGCAGGATGAAAGTTACACCCATTTGCAACTTTACACTGCCTCCTTCTGACAATTTTTGGGGCAACAAAAAACCTTTCACCACGGGCAAATGCCTCAGAGCTATAAAAAACTGAGAGAGGTTATTGTAGAGGCACTCTACGTGATCGCGTTGCCTTAGACAGAATGTTTCTAAGTGACACAATTTTTGAGTAACATCTCGTCAAAGATTGCTGCCTTTTTGCACTTTGGACTCTTCAGGGATATCGTTGCTACAATGTAGCTCCGACTGTTTCAACATGTTTGGGTGAAAAATAGGACCATGCCTAGCGTAAATGCACCCATTCGGACGTGTTGGAACAGTCACTTTGGTCGCATCAGGAACAGGACGAAAGTTACACCCCTTTGCAACTTTACACTGCCTCCTTCTAACGATTTTTGGGGCAGTAGAAAACCTTTCACCACGGGCAAATACCTCAGAGCTATAAAAAACTGAGAGAGGTTATTGTAGAGGCACTCTACGTGATCCCATTGCCTCAGACGAAATATTTTTGAATACACAGTTTTTGAGTAACATCTCGTCAAAGATTGCTGCCTTTTTGCACTTTGGACTCTTCAGGGATATCGTCGGTACAATGTAGCTCTGACTGTTTCGACATGTTTGGGTGAGAAATAGGACCATGCTTAGCATAAATGTACCCATTCAAACACGTTGGAACAGTCAGTTTGGTCGCATCAGGAGCAGGATGAAAGTTACACCCCTTTGCAACTTTACACTGCCTCCTTTTGACGATTTTTGGGGCAGCAGAAAACCTTTCACCACAGGCAAATGCCTCAGAGCTATAAAAAACTGAGAGAGGTTATTGTAGAGGCACTCTACATGATAGCGTTGCCTTAGACGGAATGTTTCTAAGTGACACAGTTTTCAAGTAACATCTCGTCAAAGATTGCTACCTTTTTGCACTTTGGACTCTTTAGGGATATCGTCGGTACAATGTAGCTCCGACTGTTTCAACATGTTTGGGTGAAAAATAGGACCATGCCTAGCATAAATGTACCCATTCAGATGCGTTGGAACAGTCAGTTTGGTCGCATCAGGAGCAGGACGAATGTTACACCCCTTTGCAACTTTACACTGCCTCCTTCTGATGATTTTTGGGGCAGCAGAAAACCTTTCACCACGGGCAAATGCCTCAGAGCTATAAAAAACTGAGAGAGGTTATTGTAGAGGCACTCTACATGATCGTGTTGCCTCAGATAGAATGTTTCTAAGTGACACAGTTTTCGAGTAACATCTCGTTAAAGATTGCTGCCTTTTTGCACTTTGGACTCTTCAGGGATATCGTCGGTACAATGTAGCTTCAACTGTTTCGACATGTTTGGGTGAAAAATAGGACCATGCCTAGCATAAATGTACCCATTTAGACACGTTGGAACAGTCAGTTTGGTCGCATCAGGAGCAGGACAAAAGTTACACCCCTTTGCAACTTTACACTGCCTCCTTCTGACGATTTTTGGGGCAGCAGAAAACCTTTCACCACGGGTAAATGCCTTAGAGCTATAAAAAATTGAGAGAGGTTATTGTAGAGGCACTCTACATGATAGCATTGCCTTAGACAGAATGTTTCTAAGTGACACAGTTTTCGAGTAACATCTCGTCAAAGATTGCAGCCTTTTTGCACTTTGGACTCTTCATGGATATCGTTGGTACAATGTAGCTCAGACTGTTTCGACATGTTTGGGTGAAAAATAGGACCATGCCTAATGTAAATGTACCCATCCGGATGCGTTGGAAAAGTCAGTTTGGTCACATGACGAGCAGGACACCAAAAATACAAAAGTTGCTTTGTGCAACTTGACAACATTGACACTTTTTTGCAACATGACTCAAAGACTCAAACTGACCCCAAATGACTCAAAATGACTTAAAATCACCTTGATTTGGTGCCCAATGTACATTATAGAGGTCGAGGCATTCCTTATCATTCAAACATCTTAGATGAGCGCATAGAAAAGGAAAAAGCTCTAAGTTTCATCATCATGATCGCCTAATATAAAGAGACTTTAATGCATTGATTTGGCGTCCTATATGTGAAGGAAGATCTAAAGGCATGAAAGTGGATGTCATATTGCAAGAGTTTGGATCATCAAAATTGAAAGAAATAAGTCTATTAAGCTTGGGTGCCCTTGGTCTTCTTTTCATTCATTATGAGCGCCTTGGGAGAATGGTATATAGGTCATCATCATGATTGGGTGCCCTGGATCCAGAGTGTTGGAGAGATCATCAAATGGTGTCTAGTAGGGTGAGTTATGAGTTTGGTCGCATCAGGAGCAGGACACCAAAAATGCATAACATGATGATGTAAAAATGCAGGAGGAAATAAAAAAAGACAAACCTTACAAATTAATGTGCATACTTACAACTCAATGTAACATAACTTTACAAAATCAATGTGAATACTTACAAATTAATCCAATGAACCATCTGGGTCTGCTCTACTCTTTATTGTGTCAAGTATTGCTTCATGGTTAGACTCACACACCTTCCACAATATTTTGTTCAAAGGTCTACCCCGATACTTTATCAAATGAACATTGGATGCCACGACAAGGTTCGAGTAATGAAGAGTCTTCCAATGCATGTCAAAGTCCTGAAATAGCCAAATATTAACACTCTTATGTGGGTACCTTCTAAGCCATGTTCCAGTAATAACCACTGATCCTGTAGGGTATTCGATGTTTTCTCCATCTGTAACAGGGGCCTCCAATTTCTTTTTGGCCTCAACACAACGACATAAGTAATAATCTGTTCCCTCTTCATTATCTTCGTCTGCAATAACTGCATATACGTGCCCTACATTGATATGTGTAGCAAATTAGATGAAATTAGTCAACATTACAAAAACACTACAAAGTAAGATGACATTACCTGGTTGAACTAGATGAAATTAGATGCATATACGTGCCCTATATTACCTGGTTGAACTAAATCTGATATGTGGTCAAAGTCAACTGACGATTCCATCTGTGTTAGTTCCAGTGCCGTCGGGGGTCGATACGTGTCAAGTGGGCTAAGATAACTTAACTGCCATTCGTCAACCCACTCCTTTGACTCACACTCATCCCAGACTTGAATTGTACAGGAAGAACAAAAGCATGACATATTTCGTGTATGGATACTCCATGAACCTGCAATTGAGCTTCTGAAAGAGTGCATCTCATTTGATCCTGTCAGTGTACAACAATCCTCATATGGTGCAATGTTAGTATCATCTATCAACCAAAAAAATCTACGAACTAAAGACTTACCTTCATTACCTGGACCCATGGAAGCATTACACCACTCGACAATCGATTATGCATCTGTCAACTTTGCATTGTCTTTATACTTTAACTCTTCTCGTGCTATGGCTTTTTTGATACATGCTCCTGCACCATCATGCTCCTCCTTTCCATGCCAGGCCTCACAAAAGTTCCACATATGTTGAATACCTGTAAAATTATGCCTCCTACTCAGCCAATAGAAATTTTGCGAGTTCTTGAATTGTGATGCACAATTATCCGACCATATGATATGCTGACTGAACGATATGCCCCTTCTAGCCAAATCATTGTAGAACACCTGAAAGCAACCTTGCACGAACTCCGTAGAATGCGTGCGATCATCACTAATATAGAAATTATACTCCCTTATGATCTTTCTGTCATCCTCTGTACTATCATTCGCATGAATGAATGCGATGTGCACAAATATAGAAACCTGTGTGGAGTTGTAATATTGTGATTGCACCTCACGCTGTGGCTGTAGACTATAGTTCTCTACAAAGTTGATGATTGAAACAATGCTACCAACCAGAAATGTGTCCTTGCATAACTTGAATTGCAAGTCCAACCATCGAGCTCTATGGGCATGTCTTGCATACTCATACACTATGCTGTCACGAAATATAGGCATAAACTAATACACTGGAATCTTTTCAATAACTAATTCACACCTCTTTGCTTCTTTACCATCTTTTGTATTGTATGCCACTGTTTTATACTTGCCAAACTCTACTAGTTCATTTCCAACCGCATGTGTTATTTCCATATGTTCACATATTGGCAAATGTTGCAAGCCACCGCAACGATGACATGTGCCATCCAAGCATAATTTCTTGTAGAATATTTGACCTTCCTCTCTTTCACATAAAATTCTTGATATGAAGTCTCTTGAAGATGTTGGTGGGGCACATATGGCACAACCCTGCAAATCATTATTAGTATGCATATCTAAACATATAGACCTATAAGCATCAAAATGGTTAGAAAATTTAATATGTAATCTACAACAACAAGTAGTGCGTGTGTGATTTATCTTAACATAGAAAGGTTTTAGCATTTCAAAATATCTTTAACAAATTTTAATTTGAGGATACTTCTCTAGAAATTTACCATAAAACTGTGTTTGAGTCTCATCCAAAAAATGCTTTGGATGTGGCTCACGATTCTGACTACCAATTCTCCTTCTTACCACATCCCTTTGATTCGAAGATACCCTTGTGTAATTCTTCCAAAAGTCTTCAATTAGTGATCTCAATGCTTCAACAATTGGTTTATCGTTTTGTGGTAGTCTCCCCAAGAACGCCCATAATTCATTGGCATTAGTGTCCTCAATTCTTTGGCGTCTTCCAACGGCTCTTGATAAATTTTTCCTATTAATTCTCAATTCTTGACTTGTCTTTCTAATGAGATGAGCTTTCCTTGTTTGACTACTTACTATAGTCGATGTAATCACACGCCGTGTTGCATTACTATCTTTTGTGCGTGAGGTGTTACCCACACTCTCATACGCACTCATTAGATTCTTGACAATAGATTTTTCACTTGAAGCCTCTGATGTTCTCAACCCAAGAATCTTCATGATAGACCTATACTTTATACTTCGCATCATTTCACTGAATAGTTGACATCTTGCAGTCTCATTTAACTTTTCAAAGAACAATCTCCAAATCTTATTAGCATATCTTCTACAAGTGCGTTTTGGAATCTTACCTTCCATTGGCTGCAAAATATTCTCATCAATATCAATCAAATACTTTGGCTTTCTATGCAAAATTCTAGGTGGTGTCAAGTTAGGTAAATTCATCTCAACATTAGGAATTTTATCAATATTTAAATGAGATGGGTTAGATGGCATACCTTCGATCGAAAATGGAATAGATGACATACCTTGAGGTTGAGGTGGGAATGATGGCATACCTCCTTCATCACATGTGAGTAATGATGTACTCTCAACTTGAGATGTGGTAGATGGTGTCCCTACATGTTGACTTGCGGTAAAGGATGTGTCTCCAACTATGGTATTCAAATCTCTCGTACCACGAAGTTTTTGCATTCATTCTCTTTGTGCCGCCAATACCATATCTCTTTGTGATGGTTGTGGTTCCTCTTCAATTGGTATGTCTTCATTTATCGTGTCCAATTTCCTCTTCTCACGAAGTTCCCTCATAGCCATTGCTTTTTTTGCATTCTTAGCTTCTATCTCTTCCTGTGTTGGTTTAATTCTTGATCGTTTCCTCAGCATGATAGAGAATTTGTCTGTAGCATGATAAAGAGACCAATATTAGTTCCTAAGAAATGAATACATGATAATAGTGGGATTGTATTTTTTGTATGTTGTAAGGATTTATTCTTGTATAGTTTGACATCATGGTATGAACTAAGGTTTGTTTATTACACATAATTATTAAAGAGCCCAAGTGTAGAAAATATACATGGCATCATGTGAGATTGTAGGTTTCTTTCTTGATTGGGAATGTGTCTATTTTAAACATGTATGATAAAGCATGATAAAGTAATTCAATCTGAAATAAGGAAAATGTAAAGAACATGCATGTAAAGACTTGACATACCTAAAAAATGAAGATTTGAATGGAGAGAGTACCCAATTATGTAGTGTTTTTATCTTCTTGCATCAAACTCCTCAACAATTTGAGTTTTTCACCACTTGCTTCCTTTTCAATGTTAATTTCTTAAAATTGAATCACAATTAACATTGCAATACTACAAAAATTGAAACTTGAATAGATATATATCAAACTTGGTTTGAAAACTATGTTATTTCCTCCTTCTCAAGTTGGCAAAGCAGAAAAGGTGGTGGAAAGATCATGCAAAGGTGGTACAATGTGTCAAATGTGCATGTGAACTTCCCAATAGCATGAAAGCACTTCTTTTTTGTCAAAGCACGCGCAGAATTAGTAAGAAAACAGAGCATGTGGGCCTGGATCACGGGGGTAACCACTTTTTACCATTTCAATAGAAATAAAAAATGCGAGCGCGTTGTAATGTGCTCGCGTTTTGTCCTACTATAGATTCATCACATCCTTTGCATTGATCACATCTTTTTCCTGCAAGGGCTTCCCAGATGCTCCGCCATATGATAGGCATAACAATGAAGGGGCAAGCCCTCATAATCAAGTTCATGATAGAAAATGCCCTCAACCCTCAACGTCAAACCCTAATCCCTAAACCCTCAACTCTGATCCCTCGACCCTCAACCCTCAATGTCAAATCCTAATCCCTCAACCCTCAACATCAAATCCTAATCCCTCAACCCTAATCCATCAACCCTCCAACCCTATCCCTAATCCTACAACCCTCAACCCTAATCCCTCAACCCTTAACTCTGATCCATCAACCCTCAACACTATACCTTAAACCCTAATCCCTTCAACCTCAACCCTATCCCTAAACCCTTGACCCTCGAACCTCAGCCCTCGACATCAAACCCTAATCCCTCAACCCTTAACTCTGATCCCTCAACCTTCAACCCTAATCCTAAACCCTAAACCTTCAACGCCAAATTCTAATCCCTCAACCCTTCACTCTAATCCCTCAACCCTAAACCCTATCCCTAAACCCTCAACACTATACCTTAAACCCTAATCCCTCAACCCTAACCCTAAACCTTGTCCCTAAACCCTAATCCCTCAACCCTCAACCCTAATCTGTCATCTGTCATCCCTCAACTCTAATCCCTCATTCCTAAACCCTAAACACTATCCCTATTCCTAGACCCTCAACAGGCTCGATACTATACCTTAAATCCTAATCCCTCTAACATCAACACTCTTATTTAACCCTAATCCCTTGACCATTAACCCTATCCCTCAACCTCAACCCTCAACCCTCAATCCTCAACTCTCAACATTAAACCCTAATTCATCAACCCTAAACCCTAATCCCTCAAACCTAAACCCTATCCCTAAACCATCAACCCTCAACACTATACCTTAAACCCTAATCCCTCAACCCTCAACCCTAAACCTTATCCCTAAACCCTAATCCCTCAACCCTCAACCCTAATCCCTCATCCCTCAACTCTAATCCCTCATCCCTAAACCCTAAATGCTATCCCTATTCCTAAACCCTCAACAGACTTGCTACTATACCTTAAACTCTAATCCTTTATCCCTAAACCCTCCAACCCTATCCCTAATCCTTATACCCTCCACACTCTACTTTAACCCTAATTCCTCGACCCTCAACCCTATCCCTAAACCCTTGACCCTCAAACCTCAACCCTCAACATCAAACCCTAATCCCTCAACCCTTAACTCTGATCCCTCGACCTTCAACCCTAATCCCTTCAACCTCAACCCTATCCCTAAACCCTTAACCCTCAAACCTCAACCCTCAACCCTCGACATCAAACCCTATTCCCTCAACCCTTAACTCTGATCCCTCATCTCTCAACCCTAACCCTAAACCCTAAACCCTCAACCCTCAACGTCAAATCCTAATCCCTCAAACCTAAACCCTCAACACTATACCTTAAACCCTAATCCCTCATCCCTCAACTCTAATCCCTCATCCCTAAACCCTAAATGCTATCCCTATTCCTAAACCCTCAACAGACTCGATACTATACCTTAAACTCTAATCCCTTATCCCTAAACCCTCCAACCCTATCCCTAATCCTTATACCCTCCACACTCTACTTTAACCCTAATTCCTCGACCCTCAACCCTATCCCTAAACCCTTGACCCTCGAACCTCAACCCTCAACCCTCAACATCAAACCCTAATCCCTCAACCCTTAACTCTGATCCCTCGACCTTCAACCCTAATCCTAAACCCTAAACCCTCAACGCCAAATTCTAATCCCTCAACCCTTCACTCTAATCCCTCAACCCTAAACCCTATCCCTAAACCCTCAACACTATACCTTAAAACCTAATCCCTCAACCCTAACCCTAAACCTTGTCCCTAAACCCTAATCCCTCAACCCTCAACCCTAATCTGTCATCCGTCATCCCTCAACTCTAATCCCTCATTCCTAAACCCTAAATGCTATCCCTATTCCTAGACCCTCAACAGGCTCGATACTATACCTTAAACCCTAATCCCTCTACCATCGACACTCTTATTTAACCCTAATCCCTTGACCATTAACCCTATCCCTCAACCTCAACCCTCAACCCTCAACCCTCAACCCTCAACTCTCAACATTAAACCCTAATTCATCAACCCTAAACCCTAACCCCTCAAACCTAAACCCTATCCCTAAACCATCAACCCTCAACACTATACCTTAAACCCTAATCCCTCAACCCTCAACCCTAAACCTTATCCCTAAACCCTAATCGCTCAACCCTCAACCCTAATCCCTCATCCCTCAACTCTAATCCCTCATCCCTAAACCCTAAATGCTATCCCTATTCCTAAACCCTCAACAGACTCGCTACTATACCTTAAACTCTAATCCTTTATCCCTAAACCCTCCAACCCTATCCCTAATGCTTATACCCTCCACACTCTACTTTAACCCTAATTCCTCAACCCTCAACCCTATCCCTAAACCCTTGACCCTCAAACCTCAACCCTCAACCCTCAACATCAAACCCTAATCCCTCAACCCTTAACTCTGATCCCTCGACCTTCAACCTCAAACCTATCCCTAAACCCTTAACCCTCGAACCTCAACCCTCGACGTCAAACCCTATTCCCTCAACCCTTAACTCTGATCCCTCATCTCTCAACCCTAACCCTAAACCCTAAACCCTCAACCCTCAACGTCAAATCCTAATCCCTCAACCCTAAACCCTCAACACTATACCTTAAACCCTAATCCCTCATCCCTCAACTCTAATCCCTCATCCCTAAACCCTAAATGCTATCCCTATTCCTAAACCCTCAACAGACTCGATACTATACCTTAAACTCTAATCCCTTATCCCTAAACCCTCCAACCCTATCCCTAATCCTTATACCCTCCACACTCTACTTTAACCCTAATTCCTCGACCCTTAACCCTATCCCTAAACCCTTGACCCTCGAACCTCAACCCTTAACCCTCAACATCAAACCCTAATCCCTCAACCCTTAACTCTGATCCCTCGACCTTCAACCCTAATCCTAAACCCTAAACCCTCAACGCCAAATTCTAATCCCTCAACCCTTCATTCTAATCCCTCAACCCTAAACCCTATCCCTAAACCCTCAACACTATACCTTAAACCCTAATCCCTCAACCCTAACCCTAAACCTTGTCCCTAAACCCTAATCCCTCAACCCTCAACCCTAATCTGTCATCCGTCATCCCTCAACTCTAATCCCTCATTCCTAAACCCTAAACGCTATCCCTATTCCTAGACCCTCAATAGGCTCGATACTATACCTTAAACCCTAATCCCTCTACCATCGACACTCTTATTTAACCCTAATCCCTTGACCATTAACCCTATCCCTCAACCTCAACCCTCAACTCTCAACATTAAACCCTAATTCATCAACCCTAAACCCTAATCCCTCAAACCTAAACCCTATCCCTAAACCATCAACCCTCAACACTATACCTTAAACCCTAATCCCTCAACCCTCAACCCTAAACCTTATCCCTAAACCCTAATCCCTCAACCCTCAACCCTAATCCCTCAACTCTAATCCCTCAACCCTAATCCCTCATCCCTCAACTCTAATCCCTCATCCCTAAACCCTAAATGCTATCCCTATTCCTAAACCCTCAACAGACTCGATACTATACCTTAAACTCTAATCCCTTATCCCTAGACCCTCCAACCCTATCCCTAATCCTTATACCCTCCACACTCTACTTTAACCCTAATTCCTCGATCCTCAACCCTATCCCTAAACCCTTGACCCTCAAACCTCAACCCTCAACCCTCAACATCAAACCCTAATCCCTCAACCCTTAACTTTGATCCCTCGACCTTCAACCCTAATCCTTTCAACCTCAACCCTATCCCTAAACCCTTGACCCTCGAACCTCAACCCTCAACCCTTGACATCAAACCCTATTCCCTCAACCCTTAACTCTGATCCCTCATCTCTCAACCCTAACCCTAAACCCTAAACCCTAAACCCTCAACCCTCAACGTCAAATCCTAATCCCTCAACCCTAAACCCTCAACACTATACCTTAAACCCTAATCCCTTAGCCTTCAACCCTAAACCTTATCCCTAAACCCTAATCCCTCAACCCTCAACCCTAATCTGTCATCCCTCAACTCTAATCCTTCATCCCTAAACCCTAAATGCTATCCCTATTCCTACACCCTCAACAGAATCGATACTATACCTTAAACCCTAATCCCTTATCCCTAAACCCTCCAACCCTATCCCTAATCCTTATACCCTCCACACTCTACTTTAACCCTAATTCCTCGACCCTCAACCCTATCCCTAAACCCTTGACCCTCGAACCTCAACCCTCAACCCTCAACGTCAAACCCTAATCCCTCAACCCTTAACTCTGATCCCTCGACCCTCAACACTATACCTTAAACCCTAATCCATATCCCTCAACCCTTAACCCTTAAAACTTAAACCCTATCCCTACACCCTCAACACTTGACACTATATCTTAAGCCTTAAACCCTCATCCCTAAAGCCTCAACCCTCAATCCTTAAACCTTCAACCCTAAACCCTATCCCTAATCCCTCTACCCTCGACACTCTAACCCTAACCTCGACATTAAATGCTAATCCGTCAACCCTAAACCCTAATCCTAAACCCTCAACCCTCAACACTATACCTTAAACCCTAATCCCTTAACCCTCAACCCTAAACCTTATCCCTAAACCCTAATCCCTCAACCCTCAACGCTAATCCATCATCCCTCAACTATAATCCCTCATCCCTAATCCCTAAATGCTATCCCTATTCCTAAACTCTCAACAAACTCGATACTATACCTTAAACCCTAATCCCTTATCCCTAAACCCTCCAACCCTATCCCTAATCCTTACACCCTCCACACTCTACTTTAACCCTAATCCCTCGACCCTAAACCCTATCCCTAAACCCTTGACCCTTGAACCTCAACCCTCAACCCTCAATGTCAAACCCTAATCCCTCAACCCTTAACTTTGATCCATCGACCCTCAACTGTAATCTGTCATCCCTCATCCCTAAACCTTAAACGCTAATCCCTTATCCCTAAACCCTCCAACTCTATCCCTTATGCCTTAACCCTCATGATTAATAGCCTTGAACGTAAAAAAATTTGCGTGGGACATAACGCGAGTGCGTTATAACGCGCTCGCGTTATGTCAAACATGACAAAAGATAGACTTGCGAGAAAGAAAAATGCAAGGCAAAACATAACACGAGCGCATTATTTCTTGCTTTGGGAATCCCAAGCCTTGGGCTTGGAATTTGCTTTGGATTTCCAACCCAAAGGCTTGGAGTGCCTTATGAACAGTCACAGACGTGTTTTTCTATATTCTTCAAAACTTCACACAATTTCGTTCGTGCTAACCCTCAGATTTGCACGTGTTTCAAGGTTGAACAAATTGAACACATGGGTAATGTTAGGCTTTCTCTTAGCTATTTGACGATGTGATTTTTTTCACATTTTAACAATGTTAAGCCTTTCATCTTTAATTTCTTTTGTTTGTGTGTCCGTTTTTAGGTAAAAACCACTGTTTGGTCTTTTTTTTATTGTAAAATAACTATTCATTCAAATTTCAAAAAAATTATATATTTAGAAACTAGACTCCATTCTACAAATATTAAAAAAATAAAAAAATGATTTTCAATTAGTTTTCAAAATTTATAGGGGTAGCACAGCTAAAATTCTATTTTTAGGATGTGTCCACTTTAAAAATTAGTAAAAAATCAAATATTCATCAAAAAATTATCAGAAAAATCAGGCATAAACTACATGCTATTAGCTAATTTCTCACTAAAGCGATTTTAAAAATACCAAAAAAAAGTTGATCTTTTGAGGGAGCCACAAAACATGCTATGTTATGTTTTTTTGACAGAAACAACACCAATTTCTGTGGCTCCCTCTTTTGAACCCCTTAATCTATGCCATTTTCAAAACAAAATAGTAGTTTAGAAAGTAGACTCAGAGCACTACGAACATTGTTTTGGTTGCATCTCCAAATTTTGAGTGTAACTATGCTCAATTTCTCATCCAAGGCCAGTATTTCCTGATTTCAGAAAAAAAGTGGCCACTTAAGACCCCTTTTTGGCCCCCCATCTTCTTGCACTTACCCGTTCCTAAGATAATATGCACTGAAAACTATGTGAGAACAGTGTTTTACAAAACACGACAAATGTTGTTGGTAGATAGTACTAAAGTGCAGAGA
Organism: Cunninghamia lanceolata; assembly: GCA_027924645.1. Classification (NCBI taxonomy): domain Eukaryota; kingdom Viridiplantae; phylum Streptophyta; class Pinopsida; order Cupressales; family Cupressaceae; genus Cunninghamia; species Cunninghamia lanceolata. The sequence goes on along the minus strand of BSBN01000792.1, from coordinate 1,460,298 downwards.
GTAATATCAAACTTCATAATTCTTATCAACATGCTTGTAACCTATTTTAGTGAAGAATGCTATGAAATAGTGTTTTAGACAATTGCCAAGAGTGTGGTTTTTTATGTCACTGGTCTATGGTGATTGATATGAGTAATGATACAGTGGTATGAAGAGATCTTGATATCATATTCAATTTGCAACACAGTGATATTTTACATTTCTCAAGTCTAGTTCTGTCGGCCAAAAGATCATAGGAAGTTTGATTTTATGCCTAGTATTCTTTGTTAAAAATTGAAGCAGATGTCTACATGCTAGTATATAGTAGAACTTATGGTATAGGCACATGTGTCTTGTCATCAAAGTTTGCCAGCATTATTGGTGTTCCTCATTGGTCAGAAATTAGGGAACCATACATATTCATACATTTGTTTCACAGTTATGTTGGCACTTGGACAGAAAATTTCTATGCTCATACTGCTGTATAAGGACAGTGTTTTGGTTCATGTGGCTCTTGCATCCATTCTTGACTTTTTTTACTTGCCAACAAATAGTAAAATGGCTTCATAAACAGATTAGACACCATGTTCAGGATGACAGTATATTTGTTGCAGGGGAGTGTTTTGCATACTTTACAGCTTCTGTTGAGTTATTTATGATTATGCTTAAGTAATTCTGATGTTTTGGATTGTGGTGACAGTCTTCTCAGTTGTTGTCCATCTTTGCTACATGCTCTTTATGCTTATTATGCTGCTGACATTTTATTATGGTGGTAACACCTCAATTCTATTTTAGATATTCTGGATGGATCTTCTTCATGGGATAGTCATGATGTGTTTGGTATGATCTTTATTTCTGATTTTGTTTCTCATCTCGGACTTATATTGCTTATCTTCTTGAGGCATTGGCACACTTTTCTTTCTCCCTTTGCCTTGATGTCAAATAGGGGGAGAGGAAGTTGTGTTTTGCCATGATCGACAAAGGGGGAGTTTGTTGACTTCACCCTCAATTGTTTGTCCCTAATGACAATCCACAACTTGATCATGTTCAGTTGAGGTATTGTTATCTTTGATGATCATGCTTAGTTTGGCACTTGATGGCATATAGTCCCACAATGTTTGATATTTAGTGGATATGCTTGATGACATACACTCATATGTTTTGGATATAGTGGACATGCTTAGTTGATATTCTTACTTGTCAGTGACATATGTTTTTACTTGTTAGTGACATATGTTTTGGTATCATGCTCGGTGACATTTCCTGTGTTGTGGTATTTTAAGTTTATGAGATGATAATAGTTGCAAGTTATTATTCGTTTGGTTCAAGGCACTAGACAACAGTGGGCAGTGTTGATTGGACACTCAGTGGAAATAACATTGACCATTGATTTTGACTTCCTTTCATAGTGGCATTATAATGTGATATTATTTCTGTAAATTTTTGGTGTGATTTTTAAAAGTGGCATCAAAGGGCACATTATTTGTCATAAGGTATTATGTGATATTTAAAAAAAAAGAGGAAACAAAATAAACTTTGTTACAAATATCACTTCGGGCTTCATTAAGGAATGACTTGTTGAATAGGTCTCAGGCTCCTCAAAGCAGGTAAAAGACATTTTATCACCGGGCCCTCCTTAGGGTATACCGAATGCACCAGTTGCAAAAAACATTCACAGGCAAAAAGGAAGTTTAGGCACTCATTTTGCAAAGTCCAAAGCTTCGAATATGAACCTAGGGTTTCATTTCAATTGATATCTGTTGTTATCATGAAAGAATATGGGAACAATGGTATGAATCTTTGAAGTTTTGAAGAATATACTAGATGTGACAAAGATGGACTCCACAACTACTCAGTTTTTTTCTTCTGTCAATCTACAGGTGACTTCGTTCCTTTATTTTTTGTTTTCTACATTAGTTTATTTTTACTTTCTACTATAATGGTAGACTAATGCAAAAATGTATAAGACTTTACTCATGCAATTTTGAATTAAGAGTTTATGTCGAAGGACCAGTGGTTATTTTTACCTATGGTTTGAAACTGGGTAATAAAGGATTTGAGACTGGGTAATGGCAGTTGTAAACGGCAACCGACAATTATGGGTATTGCCTTTCTGTTACGAGGTTTCATATATTTGAAAAATAATTGTTTTCTCTATTACCCATAATGATGGTGATTAGGGTTTTAAAACAAAATCAATACTTCCTCATTTGGGTTTTAAAATGCTATTAACTGAGGTTGTTAACTATGGTTTGGAAAGTCATTTCAAGGCTTTGTTATAGATTTGTAATACTTTGTTATGACCAATTATAACTGTCCTCAACTGCACATTCCGGTGGTAATTTTTTTGTATAACATTTTGAAGCAGCTGTAAAAAGACTTAACTCTGGTTAAGCACTTTATCTTACAATATAGTTTGAATATCCTTCAAAAGTGTTGAACATATGAGGTCTATTCGACCATAACTGCTTTGACAGTTGGAAGACATCTGAAACAGTTTTTTTGCACAGTTATCTTTTCAAACTGTTTCATGAGAAGAGGAAGATATTATGAAATGTATAAAAGGGATTTGAACAGGAATGGTAAGTGGTTGTGTATAAACCTGATATTATATTAATGATGGATACACAAGTTATGTGTATGCATTGTTGAGATTATAACAGTTTGGTACAAAGAGAAACAGAGTGTCCCTCTGTATGAGTTTTACTTGATTCAATGGAATGGATGTTATATGCCAGTGAGGCAATGTTATATGCCAGTGAGGCAATGTTGTAAGCCAGTGAAGCTGTAATCAGTGAGATTCTTTTGTAAGCTAGTGAGGCATTTTCAAGTGGTATTATGCCAAGGGCTTTCCACTCAAGAAAATATTTGTGTTATGACTTGTTACTATCTCCGATGTGTTTGATCTTTATGTTTATTTGTTTATCATATGTTATTTAGTTTTAATGTTGTTCTAAGTTAATTTGGATTTCTCAAACAAATATTCATTATAAATAATTGTTTGAAGTGTTGCTCTCTGTTCATCCTTATTATGATCAATCAAACTTCACATGTTTGTAAACACCCTCACTCTTAAGTTTGATGATCAGGAGACAATATTTATCATAGACTATGTTGATATATTCTTGACAACAATCTGTCAGTTTTTAGTAGTCATGATACTTGTCTCAACTGAACCAAAGCTGTCATAGCTTTGCAATAGAAGTTGCCTTTGTTTCAAAGTGTTGTAAGATTATTTCAAGGTCTTAAGGTCTTGTGAAAATTAGTATACCACTGATTCACCCCCCCTCTCAGTGGTATTGTACTCCAACAAGTGTTATCAGAGCCAAACCCTTGTCCAGTAGGTCTAACCAACCTTAGGGTTTCCTGGTCATGGAGTATTCTGATGGGTAAGTGTAAACCAACAGAATTCAAAAGAAAAACACCAGGGTCAAGTCAAATGTAGTCTTGTCTCAGGAAATGTTCTTATCAGTTGAGTCAATAAGTGATAACAAGAACAATTCTGTAGAAGAAGAGTGTGTTAGTAACCCTGAAGGAGTTGTTGTTTTTGAAGGAGAACAAGAATTTAATGATGAAGAAAGAGATTTCTTTGAGGGTGAAGAAGATTGTGGAGTTGATATTGAAGGAGAACTTATGTGTGCCCTAGATACAATCAAACAACTTAGTGAAGAAAATAGGAGAATAAAAGACCAGCTTCAACAAGAAAAAGAATCCAAGGACAAGGTTTGTTCAGATCTTGAAAATGCTTCTTTAGAGTTTGAAAATGCCAGAAATCAGATTGCAGAATTAAAGAGACATGTTAATGAATCCGATAAATTAATTATTAATCTAAAAACTGAAATTGAGGAAGCAAAAAGAATAATAGATGTAAAAAATTCTGATCTTGAGGTGAAAAGAATTGAATGTTTGAGACTTGAAAGTGAAGTTGTCAATCTAAAGAATAGTCTGGATGTTGTCAAAATACAGAAGTTTGTGAAAGGCACAAATGCTTTAGATGAAATATTGAGTAGTCAGAAAAACTACAAGGATCATCTTGGCGTAGGATATGAAAAAGGGGAAAGCTCTGGTGTTAAAGATGAAGTTAAAAGGGAAATAGTTTTTACAACAGCAGATAGGAAGAGTTTCAAGGTTAGGCAGACTCCTAGGTAGAAGATAGATCGGAATTATCATTTTGCTATTTCTGATGACGATAAGAAGAAAGCAAAGGATAAAACTACTGATATTGGGAGAAAAAGAACTAACAGTTTTTCAAGACCTTCATCTATCAGGCAATATCATTTGGTCAGGTATAACTATTCTCAGTTTCATGGTTATTGCTATGTCTGTCATAAGTATGGTCATAGAGTTAGGAATTGTAGTTATTATGGTTTGTCAAATCAAAACTACAATGTTGTTTTCTATAACTGCAATAAGGTTGGACATATGAGAAGAGACTGTTGGATGCATGAAAGATATGATTATAGAAATTCAAGGAATAGATATCATTATTTCTCTAACAATATGATATGCTATAGATGTCATAAAATTGAACATAAAGCATTAGACTGTAAGGTTGATCAGGTGAACTCTTTTAGCCCTCACAAGAAAACTAGGAGTATGACAGTTTGGAGAAGGAAACAAGTAAAGGAAATGAAAGAATCTAAACTTGGGCATATTGCACAAGTCCCATCCACAAGTACATAAAGAGAAGCATTAATGAAGGGGGAGTTGACTTTTTGCTACATTTATCAAACCTCTGAAGAAAATTAGGAAGAGGTATCAATTTTGGTTCAGTTTTGGGTATGTTGAATAAGGCAGGACTGTGTATTCAATTAGGACACATAGATTGCTAAAAGTGTTCAAAGAGAGTATTGATGATTATAGGCAAGACAACATTGAGACAGTCTAGACATAGTGTTTCATTCTTGCTTTCCTTGCATAGTTGTAGCAATGGCAATAGATTACTGCTTGGTGACAATGATTTTTTGTTTGATAACAATGGCTTGGTGACCAAGTATCCCTTTGTCATTGCCAAAGGGCATTTTTTAATGAATTACTTTGTTCTTGATGAACATATTGGACAATGATTTGTGTGGAAGGCATAATGACCATGACAACAATACTTAGCAACATTGCTTGGATTGATCAAGTTTTTCTACTGGGTGAACATAGCTACTTGACAATGCTTTGCATTTTATGTTTGCCTATATCTTCTTTTGAGGGATTTCTCTTATGGCATGGCAGTGATATGCATATCTATGGTTATTCTTGGTTACACTGTTATGATCATCATGACTCCTACTGCCTTGATAATATGGTTACACAGTTTGTGATGACATTGTTGTTTCAGTTCATTTTTGGTTATTTGTTTGTAGGTGACAGCTCAGTATTTGGTGCTTAACAACTTTGATAGTTTGTAGTTTTTTGAATATACAGAATGTGGTATTTGTATACATATTGAGGTTTGGCCTTTGAAAATGGAAGGGGACAGTAAGTGCAATGATGCAGCTTTGACACTTGAAGAAAGTTGGAAAGCAATGTTTCTTTTTGTGGCTCTGTACTCATGGGGTGTATCTTGAAACTGAGATAATATCCATGCTCTTGGTAATGTATGATAATGTCATCTAATAAGAATCCTTGTAATTATTAGTTTGAATGACAATACTGTGTAATGACAAGGTTGATGGAGCAATTAATAGTGAGAAGACAATGCATATGCATGCTTACCTCTACTAGTGTTGTTTGTTTCAAGTTTTTTTAAGATGGTTCATGTTTCAAGATGCTTCTCAAGATGCATAATGATATGATATGATGTTCCTAAGATAATATGCACTGAAAACTATGTGAGAATAGTGTTTTGTAGAACATGACAAATGTTGTTGGTAGACAGTACTAAAGTGCACAGAGTAATATCAAACTTCATAATTCTTATCAGCATGCTTTTAACCTGTTTTAGTGAAGAATGCTATGAAATAGTGTTTTAGACAATTGCCAAGAGTGTGGTTTTTTATTTTAGTGGTCTATGGTAATTGATATGAGTAATGATACAGTGGTATGAAGAGATCTTGATATCATATTCAATTTGCAACATAGTGATATTTTACATTTCTCAAGTCTAGTTTTGTTAACCAAAAGATCATAGGAAGTTTGATTTTATGCCTAGTATTCTGAGTTAAAAATTGAAGCAAATGTCTACATGCTAGTATATAGTAGAACTTATGGTATAGGCACATGTGTCTTGTCATCAAAGTTTGCCAGCATTATTGGTGTTCCTCATTGGTTAGAAATTAGAGAACCATACATATTCGTATATTTGTTTCACAATTATGTTGGCACTTGGATAGAAAATTTCTATGCTCATACTGTTGTATAAGAACAGTGTTTTGGTTCATGTGGCTCTTGCATCCATTCTTGACTTTTTTTACTCTCCAAAAAATAGTAAAATGGCTTCATGAACAGATTAGACACCATGTTCAGGATGATAGTATATTTGTTGTAGGGGAGTGTTTTGCATACTTTACAACTTTTGTTGAGTTATTTATGATTATGCTTAAGTAATTCTGATGTTTTGGATAGTGGTGACAGTCTTCTCAGTTGTTGTCCATCTTTGCTACATGCTCTTTATGCTTATTATGCTGCTGACATTTTATTATGGTGCTGAAATCTCAATTCTGTTTCAAATATTATGGATGGATCTTCTTCATGGGACAGTCATGATGTGTTTGGTATGATCTTTATTTCTGATTTTGTTTCTCATCTCAGACTTATATTACTTATCTTCTTGAGGCATTGGCACACTTGTCTTTCTCCTTTTCCCTTGATGTCAAATAGGGGGAGAGGAAGTTGTGTTTTGCCATCATGAACAAAGGGGGAGTTTGTTGACTTCACCCTCAGTTGTTTGTCCCTGATGACAATCCACAACTTGATCATGTTCAGTTGAGATATTGTTATCTTTGATGATCATGCTTAGTTTGGCACTTGATGGCTTATAGTCCCACGATGTTTGATATTCAGTGGATATGCTTGATGATATTCACTCATATGTTTTGGATACAGTGGACATGCACAGTTGATACTCTTACTTGTCAGTGACATATGTTTTTACTTGTTAGTGACATATGTTTTGGTATCATGCTCAGTGGCATTTCCTATGTTGTGGTATTTTGAGTTTATGAGATGATAACAGTTGCAAGTTATTATTCATTTGGTTCAAGGCACTAGACAACAATGGGCAGTGTTGATTGGACACTCAGTGGAAATAACATTGACCGTGGAGTTTGACTTCCTTTCATAGTGGCATTATAATGATATTATTTCTATAAAGTTTTGGTGTGATTTTTAAAAGTGGCATCAAAGGGCACATTATTTGTCATAAGGTATTATGTGATAGTTAAGAAAAAAGAGGAAACAAAATAAACTTTGTTACAAATGTCACTTTAGGCTTCATTAAGGAATGACCTGTTGAATAGGTCTCAGGATCTTCAAAGCAAGTAAAAGACGTTTTATCACCGGGCCCTTCTTTGGGTATACCGAATGCACCGGTTGCAAAAAATATTCATGGGCAAAAAGGAAGTTTAGGCACTCATTTTGCAAAGTCTAAAGCTTCAAATATGAACCTAGGGTTTCATTTCATTTGATATCTATTGTTATCATGAAAGAATATGGGAACAATGGTATGAATCTTTGAAGTTTTGAAGAATATACTAGATGTGGCAAAGATGGACTCCACAACTACTCAATTTTTTTCTTCTGTCAATCTACAGGTGACTTCGTTCCTTTATGTTTTGTTTTCTGCATTAGTTTATTTTTACTTTCTGCTATAATGGCAAACTAATGCAAAAATGTATAAGGCTTTACTGATGCAATTTTGAATTAAGAGTTTATGTCGAAGGACCAGTGGTTATTTTTACCTAGGGTTTGAAATTGGGTAATAAAGGATTTGAGACTGGGTAATGGCAGTTGTAAATGGCAACCGATAGTTATGGGTATTGCCTTTCTGTTACGGGGTTTCATATATTTGAAAAATAATTCTTTTCTCTATTACCCATAATGATGGTGATTAGGGTTTTAAAACAAAATCAATACTTCCTCATTTGGGTTTTAAAATGCTATTAACTGAGGTTGTTAACTATGGTTTGGAAAGTTGTTTCAAGGCTTTATTATAGATTTGTAATACTTTGTTATGACCAGTTATAACTGTCTTCAACTGCACATTTCGGTGGCAATTTTTTTGTATATCATTATGAAGTAGTTGTAAAAAGACTTAACTCTGGTCAAGCACTTTATCTTACAATATAGTTTGAATATCCTTCAAAAGTTTTGAACATATGAGGTCTATTCGACCATAACTGCTTTGACAGTTGGAAGACACTTGAAATAGTTTTTGTGCATAGTTATCTCTTCAAACTATTTCATGAGAAGAGGAAGATATTATGAAATGTATAAAAGGGCTTTGAACAGGAATGGTAAGTGGTTGTGTATAAACCTGATATAATATTAATGATGGATACACAAGTTATGTGTATGCATTGTTGAGATTATAACAGTCTGGTACAAAGAGAAACAGAGTGTCCCTCTGTATGAGTTTTACTTGATTCAATGGAATGGATGTTATATGCCAGTGAGGCAATGGTGTAAGCCAGTGAAGCCTGTAATCAGTGAGATTCTTTTATAAGCTAGTGAGGCATTTTCAAGTGGTTTTATGCTAGGGGCTTTCCACTCAGGAAAATATTTGTGTTATGAGTTGTTACTATCTCTGATGTGTTTGATCTTTATGTTTATTTGTTTATCATATGTCATTTAGTTTTAAAGTTGTTCTAAGTTAATTTGGTTTGCTCAAACAAATATTCATTATAAATCATTGTTTGAAGTGTTGCTCTCTGTTCATCCTTATTATGATCAATCAAACTTCACATGTTTGTAAACACCCTCACTCTTAAGTTTGATGATCATGAGCCAATATTTATCATAGATTGTGTTGATATATTCTTGACAACAATCTGTCAATTTTTAGTAGTCATGATACCTGTCTCAACTGAACCAAAGCTATCATGGCTTTGCACTAGAAGTTGCCTTTATTTCAAAGTGTTGTAAGATTATTTCAAGGTCTCAAGGTCCTGTGAAAATTAGTATACCACTGATTCACCCCCCATCTCAGTGGTATTGTACTCCAACAGAAAGTGGATGTATAAAAAGAATATTAGAGCATATGTATAGTTAGATTGGTACAAATTCAAACTAGTGGCCAAGGGCAACTCCCAAAGAGAGGGAGTTTTCAATGAAATTATCTCCTATTGCCAAGTTATCTTCTATTAGATTCATGCTATCTATTGTTGTAGCTTGTGATTTTGAGATTGAGAAAATAGATGTTAAAACTACTTTCTTGCATGGGGATCTTGAAGAGGAGATTCACAACTGACATCTTGATGGTTTTATTGTGAAGGGGAAGGAACATTTGGTAACTTGCAGATTGAAATGGTCATTGTATGGTCTAAAGTAGTCACCTTGCATGTGGTACCAAAAGTTTGATTCTTTTTCATTGAAAATGGGTTTTGTTAGGAGTGAGGAAGATCACTATGTTTATGTTAAATTTATTGATGATTAGATTCTAATCATTGTCTTGTATGTGGATGACATGCTTATTTGTAACAAGGTGATGATTAGGAAGTTCAAAACTTATCTTTCTAGCACATTTAATATGAAGGATATTGGGGCTACAAAATACATTCTTGGTATGGAGATCAAGGGGATTAGGTACAAGAAAATCTTTGGTTATGTTAGAGTAAGTAAGTTGATACTATTTGTAGTCATTTGGTATGCAGGATTGCAAACTTATGTGTATTCCTTTTCTCATTGGCACTAAGCTTTCATTATATATGTGTCCCAAGTTTGATTATGATTTTGAGGATATGTCTAATGTGCCTTATGCTAGTGCTATTGTATCCTAATGTATGCAATAGTTTGAACTAGATTGGATATTTCCCAAGTAGTGGGAGTTTAGAGCAGGTTTATGTCTAGCCCTAGTAAGGAGAATTAGACATATGTTAAGAGGGTATTTATATATTTGCAATTGACTTTTGATTACTATTTATGTTATCATGGTAGTAAGCATGTGGATAAGAATTTGGACATACAAGACTTTGTGGATTTAGATTGGGCAGGTGACTTGGATAGTTGGAGGTCCATTAGTGGCTACATGTTCTATTTGTTTGGAAGTGTTATTAGTTGGATGAGTAAGAGGCAAACCATGGTTTCTTTGTCCACCACCGAAGCAAAGTACACATGGCCACTATGCATACCTATAAGGAGGAAATATGGTTACAGAGGCTATGTTTAGATATCGGTTTTGATTGTAGGGAGGTTAAAATTGATTGTGGCAGTCAGAGTTCTATTTATTTGACCAAGAATCCCATGTACCATGCTCATGTTAAGGATTACATGCAGAAGATATCAATTAAATGCAAATATAGATTAAATAGAGGAATGAAAAATACACAGAAATAATAACAACAAGAGACAATTTTTAACGTGGTTCACCCAAACTCAGGATACATCCACCAACAGAGAGTCCAATATTATTATCCAGCAAATCAAACTGATTACAACCAGTAATCCTTGCAACTCAATACTGCTGCAAATGCTACAATACAATATCAACAGAAAACCCTAACCCTTAGCCATTTTTATCAAGGCTTATGTTGGTTACAAAATAGGGTTTTTTATGTCAGCCAATAGAAAAATAATTCTCATCTTGGGGGCGCTGCCCCCAAACCCCCATTAAATAATTTGGGGGAAAACTGCACCAATAAAAGTGGGGAAAATTTAACCTCTGAGTTTGATTAGGCTCCATATAACAACAATCTCCCACTTGGAGACTGATCAGACTCCACAACATATCATCTCCCACTTGGAGACTAATCAGACTCCACAACATATCATCTCCCACTTGGAGACTAATCATAACACCGCTAATCCTGTAGCTCCCACTAGAAATAAGCACCTTGGACCCTGTTGTTCTGATTTTATTGTTTTTAGTCTTAAAGACCAACCGAAGCTAAAGAGGAGCTCAGCTTCTCCCTTGTTACCGCCTTCATAAACATATCTGCTAGATTTTCATCTGTATGTATCTTTTCTAGCTTTAACTGTTTATCAATCAACACCGATCAAATGAAGTGATAGCTCAACTGTATGTGTTTGGTCTTTGAATGCAAGGCATAATTCTTTGCAAGATGTATGGCACTCTGGCTATCTGTAAAAAAATAACGGTTAGCCTATTGTTTGCCCAATTCTTCCATGAAAGATTGTAGCCATATCATCTCCTTTCTTGCCTTTGTTGCAGCTACATACTCTGCCTCCGTGGTGGATAAAGCAACCACCTTTTGTAACCGTGAGATCCAACTCACTATTGCCCCACCTACAGTAAAGATGACCTATAGTACTCCACCTGGTATCAATATCCCCTGCCAAATCTAAGTCTACATAACCTTCTAAATCAGTATTAGAGCCCCCAAAACATAAGTGTTTATTGGATGTACCTCTCAAATATCTGAGAATCTATTTTACCACATTCCAATGCTCCAATCCGAGATGACTCATATACCTACTTATGACTCCTACAACATGTGCAATATCTAGTCTTGTGCATACCATGGCATACATTAAACTTCCTACAGCTGAAGCATATGGTACCTTAGACATTTTTTCTTCCTCTTATGTCTTTGGAGACATCTCCTTAGTAAATTTCAAATGACTAGGCAAAGGTGTGCTGACAAGTTTTGCATTCTCCATATGGAATCTCTGCAACACCTTTTCAACATAGTCAGCCTGAGATAGAGTCAATTTTCTATTCTTCCAATCTCTGCAAATTTTCATACCAAGGATTTGTTTTGCTGCCCCCCCAAATCCTTCATAGCAAATGATTGTGCTAACTGTTGTTTTAACTCTCTTATGTGATCCATGTTAGACCTTTCTACAAGCATGTCATCAACATATAAACATAAATAAACACAATGGTTAGAATTACACAAGTTGTAGCCTTGCTTAGCCATAAAACTATCAAATTTTAGATACCATTGCTAAGGTGCTTGTTTCAAGCCATATAAACTCTTCTTCAATCTGCACACCAATTTCTCCTTACCTTTGACCTCAAATCCCTGTGGTTGTTCCATATATATCTCCTCCTCCAAATCACCATGGAGAAAGGTAGTTTTCACATTTAGCTATTCCAAATGCAAATCTTCAGTAGCCACAATACTTAAAACAACACAAATAGAAGTCATCTTAACAACCAAAGAAAAAATCTCATCAAAATTAATACCTTTTTCTGTGTAAATCCTTTTACAACTAACCTGGCTTTAAATCTTTTCTTACCTCCATCTTCCTCTTTCAGCCTATAAATCCATTTGTTTGGTAAAGCCTTTTTAGCTACAAGGAACTTACATAATTCCCAAGTCTAATTTTTTAGCAAGGAGTCCATTTCTTCTTACATTGCAAGCTCCCATTGAACCTTTGTATCCACCTGCATGGCTTCATCATACCCTTCTGTTTCACCGGCATCTGTTAACAAAATAGAATACAAAGAGGGAGAAAACCTTGGAGGAGGTCTACTTAGCCTTATTGACCGTCTAACATTCATTGGAGTTTGTGGTATTTCTTCTTGCTATTGCGGAGCATGAGGAACCACTGGAACATCACTATCCGGAGTATCATCCAACACCACATAATTCTTTTCTTTCTTCTGATGTTGTTGCAACTGATCTTTGTACAACACCTTCTCATTGAATACAACATCCCTGCTTCTCACAATTTTTAGATTTTCAACATCCCAAAGCCTATAACAAAATTTATCAATGCCATATCCAACGAAGATACACTTTTTTGATTTTACATCCAGCTTGGTTCTATTTTTAGAATCTACATGTGTAAATGCTTCACATCTGAAGGTTTTAAGAAAAGAATAACTCACCTTCTTACCTATCCATGCTTCCTCTAGAATACCACAGCCCAAAGGAACTGAAGGACCTCTGTTAATTAAATATACAATGATATTGATAGCCTCTATCCACATGTTTAAAGGCATCCTAGCATGTAATCTCATGCTCCTTACATGCTCCATTATTGTCCTATTCATGTGCTCAGCCACTCCATTTTCTTATGGAGTCCCTGGAACCATTTTCTGCCTACGAATTCCATTAAAGGAACAATAATCCTCAAATTCTTTGCTGCAATACTCACCACCATTATCAGATCTAAGACATTTTAATCTTTTAACTGTCTCATTCTCAACCAAGTTTCTCCATTTCTTAAATGTTTCAAATACAATAGATTTCTGCCTAAGGAAAGAAATCCAAACCTTCCTAGTTGCATCATCTATGAATGTAACATAATATTGAGAGCCACCAAGAGAAGATACCTGAGCCGGTCCCCATATATCTGTATGCACAAGCTCCAAATTTTCATCTTTCTTTTGTTTCCCATCCTTGAGAAAACTAACTCTATTTTGTTTGCCATAAACACAAATTTCACGAAAGTCTATTAATACATTTTAGACCTGGTAAAAATTTCTTAGAATGAAGTACCTTCATACCTTTTCACTCATATGGCCAAGTCTATTATGCCATAGTGTTGTCTCAGAACCTACAGCAACTGTTTCAATCTCTTCCCGTGAACCTGCAGCAACTGTTCCTGAAACTATTTGATTCTTCTCTGCAACAACTAAAGTAGAAGGAATAGTATGACCTGTACAAAGATATAAGGTGCCTACTTTCACACCTTTTGCTACTATTAAGGCACCTCTTGAGATCTTCCAATTTTTATCATTAAAAGTAACCGTGCAACCTTCATCACCTAGCTTCCCTACTGAAATTAAATTCCTACTCAGCCTTGGAATGCACGCCTTACCTCATGTAGTAGCCAATGATTCCCATTCTGCAACTTGATCTTGATTCTTCCCTTTCCAACAATCTGACAAGGTTCGTTATCTCCCAAATAAACCAGCTCAAAATCCCCTTGGACATAATCAAGAAAATAACTTCTATGGGGCGTAGCATGAAAAGAGGCCCCTGAATCTAAAACCCATGAATCATTAGCATTATCTAGGGAAAGAATCAAAGCATCATCTTAAGATTTATTACTTACCACATTTGCCTCCTTATTGCCTTCTTGTTTGTCTCCTTCTTTATTCTTCCGAAACCAACTATCTTTCTTCAGATGACCTGGTTTCCCACAGTACCAACAATCATTCTATCCTATGGATTGGGACCTCTTGTCCTTTGATTTTCCTCGTGACTTCCCATGACCTCTAGAACCTTTTCCTCTCTCCTTTGATTTGTCCCTACTTTCTGTATTCAAAACACTACCTAATGTGGACCCTCCTGAGCTTTTCCATTGCATTTCCTCACTAAGGATAACACCAACAACATCATCAAATTTCAAAGTATTTGAACTAGAGATAGAGTTACTTACAGCCATTACCAAGCTATTCCAACTTTCTAGCAAAGAACATAATATCAAGATAGCCCTCACCTCTTCATGAAAACTTACTTTTATAGAAGTTAACTAACTGATAATTGTATTAAACTCATTTAAATGATTTGTCACACATCCACCTTCAATCATTTTCATATTAAACAAATGCTTCATGAGAAATACCTTATTTGAGGCTGAGGGTTTTTCATACAATTTAGCCAAAGTTTTCATTAGACCATTTGTTGTCTTCGCTTCTATTATATTGAACGCCACAGATGGTGCCAAGCACAACTGAATGGGTCCTAGTGCCTTTCTGTCTAGAAGATTTCAATCCTTATCAGTCATTGTTGCCAGTTTCTTAGCTATTCCTTCCAATGGCCTCCATAAATCCTACTAATAGAGATAATCATCTATCTGCATCTTCCATCACTGATAGTTTTGCCTATTAAATTTACCTACTTTTAATTTATTCTCGTCTGCCATTACTCCCACTCAATTGTGAGACTCCCACTCAACCGTGAGACTCCCACTCAACCGTGAGACCTTCCTGCAAATGATAATCAAACACAATGCACTCTGATACCACTTGTTAGGGATTACATGCAGAAGATATCAATTAAATGCAAATAAAGATTAAATAGAGGAATGAAAAATACACAGAAATAATAACAGCGAGAGAATTTTTAACGTGGTTCACCCAAACTCAGGCTACATCCACCAATAGAGAGTCCAATATTATTATCCAGCAAATCAAACTAATTACAACCAGCAATCCTTGCAACTCAATACCTCTGCAAATGCTACAATACAATATCTCAATGGAAACCCTAACCCTTAGCCATTTTTATCAAGACTTATGTCGGTTACAAAAACAGGGTTTTTTATTGTTACTAATTTTTCATCTACAACTCAAATTGGCAGAGCTAAAACAGTTCATTACATTTGAGGTGAAGAATTTTTAACACATTCTTGATATGTTCAGTTTTGTTGTTCAGGGTAAAGAGACAAATAAAAGTACAAATTGAACTCAAGACATTGCTTTCATTCAGAACAAAATTTTTTCATTCATTCTGCCAATAAAGTATACACAGAATTGCACAAGTATTGTATGTGTATTCATTGGAAATAAAAGAGTAATCAATGGTCCCACACAAGCTGTGGGAGTAGCTAACCAATGCAACATGATATATACTAAGCATATGAAGATAAAAGAAATGAAAAGAGGCATAAGGGAAAATGCATTTCCATCATTGCCTGAAGTAGCTTTGGGGTAGATCTTCTTGTCTTGATCCTCCTCTCCTGATCTCCAAGTGAACTTGCATCATGGTTAACAATTGGTTAGAGCTCTGGATATGAATAGCTTTGGAGAGTAAAATGATGGAGCAGCAAAGGCATATTTATTTGGCTCATCTACAGAAAATGAAAATGAAAACAACTTATACTTTCATAACTTATTCATTTTACCTTCACAAAGTATGATCACATATAGGTATATAAGCTACAATATGGAACAAAAAAATGAAGGAAAGATCACTGTCTTCTTTTCTCTATCACTAAAAAGCCACTAAAATATTGCTAGGAGAGTTAAAGAATAGATAAAACCCTAGTAGGGTTTGTAAACAAATAGAAGAAGGAATCTTTTTTCATCATATAATCACAATGCAGTTTCAAACTCAAAAACTCAAGGAGTAGAGATGCCCTTTTTAGTAATAGAGAAAGAAAGAAAAATGGAGTTTTTTCACAAACCCTACTAGGGTCTTTTACAATGAGCAAAAGTTTCTTTTACCATTCTTTTTAAGCAGACATATGTTTTTTCTGTCGACGACAGCCATAGTGGAAGAACCAGAGCATTTAAAAAGAAATACCAGTTACAATTACCATTTCAAGGAGTTTTTTCACAAACCCTCATGGTCATTTTTTGCATTATGAAGGCTAGAGAAAGATACAATGAGCATAATAAAGAAACCAGTGCAAATAACATATTTTCTTCCTTGTTTCCTTATGCCACAACAGAATAAAAAGATGGAACACATACAAAAGCAAATAGAGGAGTCAAAGAGAGAATAGAATAACAAAAAACTAGAATGAAAGCAGCTTCAGGAGCAGCAAATTCTGTATTTTCCCCACTTTTCTTGCAAAACAAACAATGATATCACAAGAAAGGCCTGTTGTGATGTTCACAACATGCCCCATTTTATTCCTTAGCAAAATGAGGACCCCTACTATGGCTTTGCTTTTTTGCTTTTGTGTGTTTTGTTTTGCTTGGTGGTAAAGGGAAAAAAAATTAAAATTGCAAACTTTGATAGATATGAAGAAAAAAATGCATTTTCAGTACTAGTGTATGATATGGTTGGATTCCTTGTGAAAAATGAGCTAGGGTTGCTTTTTGAACCATCTTAAAATTTGCCATATTTTGCAAGTTATGATCATTTTGGTAAAATGTACATTCAGGTTTGTATATCGCTTTGCATAGACAAAGTCCTTTGTATGTGCAAAGTCCTTTTTATACACTCCCTTTTGTATATCGCTTTCATATACAATGTTAATTGCATGTCCTTTATCTTGTATGCATTTGGTAAAAGTTCTGAAGTATGTACATACAAGATGGACCCGAAGTGGTTTTAGAGTTAGAATGAATGAGGGTTTGAATTCCGTTATATGTATCTCATGTTGTATATTTTGGCAGGTCGAAACATATAAGGCAAATGTGCAATACACTTTATACATGGTGCGGAATTCAAATATTATGAAAAGAGGTTTTATGGTTGTATTTCTGCCGGCTTGTATGTTTAAATAGCATACAAATATACAATGCACTTATGCATTTCGCAGACCCAAAAAGGTTATTAAACGGTGTTAATTCGTTGTATATCCATGAATTTGAAAAGAAAGGGGCAGGGCTTGTATAATATACAATGCACATATACAACACGGACTCGACAAACTGTTTAAAACAAGTTATGTCGTTGTATATGCGGCACTTGTATGTTTCAACATACAAGTGGAACATACAAATGAAATATACAAGGCCCATATACAACCCCGGAACCGAAAATTTATCAAACAGGGTTAAG
The DNA here is from genome assembly GCA_027924645.1 of Cunninghamia lanceolata. NCBI lineage: Eukaryota > Viridiplantae > Streptophyta > Pinopsida > Cupressales > Cupressaceae > Cunninghamia > Cunninghamia lanceolata. The sequence continues at coordinate 1,442,800 of BSBN01000792.1, read as the reverse complement.
TCCATGTACGCTCTAAGCAATGCATATCAAAAGATACAAAATAACATACGTAGTGCGGACTCGAAAGAGCAATTAAAAAGGTGAAAATGCTTGTATATTTTGCGTTTGTATATTTCTAATATACAAACCAATATGGAAGGTTAAACATACAAGCTGGAATTAAAAAGATTGAAATCAAGTTAAACCAATGTATTACGTCCAAATTGTATATTGAGATATACATTGCACTATGTGCATTGCGCGGACTCAGCAGGTGAATAAAATGTGGTGTATAAAATTTGAGGTCTGAAAAAAAGACATACCAAAGAAGAAGGTGAGGGGGACCCCACCACTTGTATATCGAGTTTGCTTGTATGTAGGTGATATACAAGTGAATGATGCATTGAGTCATATACATTGCGGAACTCAGAGGCAAATTTAAAGGCGGTTAAATGCTTGTATCACATCTGAATTGATTAATCAAAAAGATACAGTGCATTTATACTATGGTGGATTTGAAAAGTTATAAATCGACGATAGGTGCATGTATATTTTGCGTTTGTATGTTCTTGTATACAAACCAATATACATTGCGCTCATACAAACCGAAACCCAAAGGAAATCAAAACTGATTTATTGCTTGTATCGTGTCTGACTTGTATATTGGAGGATACAATGCATATGTACATGGGGCAGAATTGAAGAGTGGTTTAAATAGAATTAATTGCTTGTATATTTCTGGCTTGTACATTAAGATATTCAAACCGATATACAATTGCCATATACAAGCCGGAATTAAAAGGAAATTAAAATCTGATTTAACGGAAGCATCGCACCTGGCATGTATATCATTATACATGGATTTAAACACAGGAAAATAAGTAGAAAATTGGAGCGATAGGAATTTGGAACTTATTTTTGAAGCCCGAATGCATATTTTCGGTCAACGATGGTTGACCTGACTATTTTGGACACTGTATATGCATTCTTTTTATGTGATTTCCACAGATTTACAGCCTGATACTTGCGTTCACATAGTCATGGCTTGATTTAACAGGTGTTTCAGTTCCTACTATTTATTGAATGAAATGATACTTATTGCTTGTCTATTTTCGCAGGTTTAAGTTGAGGAGGGAGCTGAAACTTAATGGCGGTGACATCACAGAGGAAATCAGATCTCAGGAGCAAAGGAAGATAAGGATGAAGTGCGAAGAAGTCAAGGGTCTTCACTGATGAAGACAAAATGTAGTTGAAGACATTATTGCAGCAGACCACAGAAGTTATTATTGAACTGCTAGGGTTTCCAGAATGGCATATTTCGCCCAGATTGGACGTATGCTTAGAGATATTTTGGGAGATTTGATCTCCAGCATTTATATTGTAACTAGAGGTTTGAACCAGGGTTTAAACTAGGGTTTTGAGATGTATTGAGGACAATCAAAGTCTATATATTGTGCCTCTATGCACTGTAAAACTTTACACAGGGGCTACATAGAGATTTGTAGCAGCAAGAATTTGTAAAAATAGCATTTTAGTTTAGTTTAGAAGTAGAAGAAGGAGGTTGCCTGTGTCTATAATAAGGAATGCGTGGAACATCTGGCTTCCTTACTGTATCTGTAAAGCTTGTAAGTTTTCTGTAGTTTGATCAATGAAGCTAAGAGTCATTCAGACATTGTAAATCTTATATGACTGTCTGTTTCTAATACAATTGAATCTAGAATTCTGCATCTATCTTCTGAGTGTTTTCCTGCTCTTCTTTGTGTTTGAAACATTTTCTCTTGGAGCTTGCAATCTTAGGTGTATGTTTGTGAAAATGCTTAGAATATACATTTAAGGTTTTATCTGTGGATTTGATCAAATTGCTGTATTATTTATAAAGTGCATAACAGGACAACTAGATCCTTTGGTAGATTTGAATGAAGTTTAGATTAGATCTCTCTAACTTTTCCCAACCCATATGAAAATACTTAACTTAAAACGCAGAAATTTAAATGAAACTGTTTCATATTTGAAAGAAGCATGCATAATAGAGTTGAAAATAGACAGTTTTCATAATATTGAAGAAGAGAAAGCTGCAATAATTCAAGAAAACCATTTAAAGCTTTGTAGCACAGTAACTTTTTTTTATGCAAAAGGAATGAACAACATGTTGATATTGATGATCTTTTGCATAGTTTGAGTCCAGTAAACCATCAAGAAACCCTAAACTACGTAAGGCCCCTTGAACATTACAGCTTCACATTGACCTACTGAATTTGCCCAATAGGTCAAGACCTGACCATATTAAACTTGGGATTAAGTGAATCTTAACTGATTCCTTCATATCTTTCAAGTCAGTTTTGGTTCATTTTATGTGAATTTTAACTAATTGTTATGATTGCATCAAAACAATCACCAACAAGGCCTACCTGAGTGGAGTATGGCATTGAAAATAGAAGGAAAACAATAGTGTGAGCATCATAGATGCCTTAGGAAGTCCACAGAAACCCTTGCATGGTGGCGGTTGGAGCAACAACAAAAGAAACAAATGAAAAATGATAAAGTTTTTTAGGTTTTGCTTCCCTTTTTGTTGGTTACCCTAGCTCGATCACTGAGCTCTTTTTGACTTCAAAATTAAAAAATCGTTGGTATCCATATGCATGCCGTGGTCAAAACCAAATATCATTAAACCTAGTGTGCATGAGGGGGCCCGAAAGGGCTATTATTATTTTCCTTTGATTGTTCTTCAAAGTCAAACAAAAGGTAATAATGCAAGGAGATGTGATGCATGTTTGCATGGGGAGTCATAAGGTATAATGACTTTGATTTTGAAAATGAGTTAAGATGCGTGCATAATGCCATGCGGAGACATAAGGGTGAGTTAATATTTTTCATATATATTATAATTAGCAAATATGACTTGATAAGTCAAGGAGAGGAGAAAGGTGTGAAATATGGAATGGGAGTCATAAGGGTCAAATAAATGTATGTGGCTAAATGCATGATGTAATTGTGTAATTTTCTTTTGGAGATATAAGGAGTTATTGTTTTAAAACCTTTTTTAAGACAAAATCCCTCATTTTTTGCATGACTTTGCAACTTATAAACTAAATGTAAATGAATAACAAAGTAACACAATTATAAGTTACTTTATTATTTGTCACAAAGTTGTAAAGTCAAAAAATAGAACAAATTTGTAACACATAGTAAAGTAAGTCACCTAGATTACTTTATTACTTGTTCTCATTGCTTTTACTCATGCCCAAGTCATGAAAAATTAGGAGATGGAGTTAATTGAGCTTTTTTGGAGTTCTTTGCATGATTTTTAGTCAAACTGGAGGGATTTGAGGTTCTGCATGGTCAAACTAAGTGTGAGGGGTAGTTTGGATCTATTTTACCTCAAATTGGATTAGTTATAGCCCTTCTTTTTAGGGATTTTTATGCATGCTCGTGAATCAATCTTGGAGGTATTATTTTTAGAGGCAATTGACTATAGTTGACCTTTTAGGTCTTTTTGAGAGTAGATTATATATTTGGAGAAAAACTTATGTTTTTCTAATTCTTGCCTTTTTGTTCCCTTGTGCATTGCAAAGAGAAAGAGTGTTTGTAACTTAAACTTTTACAGATTTATAAATTACAGCAGATTATAGGTTATATTCTTTGTCATTTTTATGCAAGTGTTCCTTTATTTTCAATAGAATCAAGTATCTACCTTCTCATTTATGTTGTTTTATGAATGATTTGATGAGATTTTATTGTGTTTAGTATCAAAACCTTTAAAATCATTGTCTCATTTATACTTGCATGCATTGAAAAGCAGTAAAAATCACAGGTCTTAGGTTATGTATTGGAATAATCATTTCTCTCATGCCGTAAGAACCCAACTTTCCTCCAAAAAAGAAAGTTATTCAAGCCTTCCTTAGAATCATTTTTGTGGTCATATTGTTAAAGTGGTATGTGTGGATAGATATTCTAAAAATTATTGTGAGTTAGAGTTGATTGTTTCTACCAATTAGGTGCATCACCACCTATTTATTTTTAGTTTTGTCCATTCATTTCATTCTTTCTATCCTTTTCCTGCCAAGTCATTAACCCATTAGAAAATTATAAGGGAGCCAGTCCATAATTTGGAGGTTCAGTCTCACCATAGGTCACCCACAACTTGAGTTTGATCCCATGTTACACAGGATTATTGAGCTTCACAAGTTTGTATAACAGGTACAATCCTGATTGATATCAATTTTTGGCATGCCCGGTGGGACAGTTTGGACTCTCCTAGTCCAAAACATTTCCACATAATTCTAATTTTTGGTGTGAAAATTAGTATTTACAGCCTTTGGAGGTAGGATCTACAGACACACCTAGTGACTCAGGGTACAAATATACTGGTATCAAGTAGACAAAATGGTGGTATGTTTCATTTTCACAAAAGAAAGCTGATTCACATTGATTTCAAAAAGTTTTCCAGGTTTCAAATGCCTTAACATATCAGGTTTTAATGAAAAGAGCATGTTTCCACCTCTATTTCGTGAAAATCCTGCTCAACCACATCCTTATCAGCCATATTAAGCTTAGCATACAGCTGGTTTTAGCCCAAATTCCATGGTTTTTCAAGGAAACCAACATGTTCAGTACTCTTACTTCCCACCCACCCCAGTTCAGCCTTGTTGGCAGCCTATACATAAACCAAATCAACTTCAAGAAGCCTATTTTCTTTAAAACCAGTGGTATATCTTTCCCAACAACCTCCAAATGAGTGAAAAGGAGGAGATTGCAAGCATAAAAAGTATGTTGCTTGATCTCAATAACACATTGCTAGAAATCAATAAATAGTTGAATGAAGTCAAAAGATAGCAAGAACTTGATTTACAGCAACATGAGTTAGATTATCAGGCCTATCTTCATGAGCAGGAGTTGGAGGTGCAAAGGATACAGTTTGAGAGGGAGTTAGCTACAAAAGAGGAGAAGATGAAGTTTTTGTTTACTCAAACACAAAGGCATCAGATTCAAACAACTCCTATCATTCCAAATCAGGCCTTTTAGGATGAGGTTAGTAGGTATGAAATTCCAAGTTTTAAGAAAAATAAGCCTCTTAACCCTCCTATAGTTGAAATTCCAAGTTTCAGGCAAGATAAAGTTCTCGACTCTTTAAATCAGCCTCTTAAGCTTGAAATTCAAAGTTTTATCAGCCTTCATCCTTTGCAAGTTGAGGAAAGTAATCAAGTACAGCCTAGTGTAATTATAGAGCAGCCACTTGAAGAGCCTTTTTTCCTCCAGGAAACTCAAGAAACTCCCCAAGTTTCCCTATCATATGAATCTAATTGTCTTATCACTATTTGCCTTTATAAGGGTGGACCTACCATCTTTCAAAAGGAAGCTAGGAATGTAAATTTAATGCATGTAGCTATGGAGCATTATCGATTAGAGTAGCAGAAGATTGAATAGGAGAAGACCTTTCAAGAAAAGTCTTTGTATGTTTTAACTAATGAGCTTCCTTGTTTTGTTGAAGATAATAAGAATGTTGTAATACTTATCTCTGAAGATCAGCCAAGACAATAGGGTGAAGAGGTAAAAGAGGCTGATCAAGAGGAAGAGTCTACATTTTGGTTTAATGAGCTGGCTTCTTTTGTTGAGCCAGATGAGGAAAGCATGCTCATACCAAAGGCAACAATAAAGGAACAATAGGAGGATGCAAATAATTGTGATAGTGTGCTGGCCTACCGAGAACAAAATGCGGATAGTCATGTTTTGAAAGATGAAGAGATTGTTGTTTGTAGGAACCTTCAAAGATTTGATAGCTTTGATCAATTATTGGTTGTCATAATGAAAGAAGATGACTCATTAACTATGGAGGAGGAATTGACATGGCAGGTTATCATGAAAGATGAAAGAAATGAACAAGAGGAAAGGATTGATGAGAGACTCTGTGAGTAGAGTGAGGAAACTCATTTGGATTCAGTACAAGATTATGAGGTTATGAGAACATTTTTCTAGTATCATAGAAGATTTTTACTCTAACATTGATGATAATTTGATGCTATGTGAAACAACAATATGTGAGCTAACTTTTTCAAATCAAGTTGAGATTGCAAGTGACAAAAGGACAATAGATCTCAATAAAGAAACTAGGAGTATCAACCAAAGGTTCATCATTGCAAGAGGGTGTCCAATCAGGGATTTAGCTGGCAGAGAGCTAAATAAGGAGAGACATGTTACTATTGTACCCAAAGAGGAGATTACAGCCTTAGAACAATAGAACCAGATTATCTATTCACCCCATAACAATAGTATCTATGATCAGGTTCAGATGGTGAGTGGGTTTGTTTTTGTTCTTTAGAGAGTTTTGCAACATTATGTAGGGTATATTCTTATGAGTCATATCTTATCAGTAACAAATCACCTTGCAGAACACCCTTTCTTAATCAGAAAGGGAAGTTATTTTACAAAGCCAATTAATGGGTTTCTTTAACCACCTTTTTGGATGGTTAGAGTAGGTTAGTATAGGTTAGGTTAAGTTCTCATTTTCCAAGAAGTGCTTATGCACATTTTGCTAACCAAGTTTTAAACAAGGTCAAATTAGTTTGATTTCAGTATTGTTTTGCTACTGTATAGTTCCTAACAACTAAGTTACAGAGGTTTTTCTGAGTTGGAAAGGACAAGAATGGACTCTATACCCAATGGATTATTTAAGGCAACTGGTCTACATGCTTAGCAAGTAAGCATTTAGTAGAAATTGCCAAAAATGTTACCAAATTTTCACCTACAGCTCAAATTGGCAGAGCTGAAACAGTTCATTACATTTGAGGTGAAGAATTTTTAACACATTCCTGTTATGTTCAGTTTTGTTGTTCAGAGTAAAGAGACATAAATAAAAGTACATATTGAACTCAAGACATTGCTTTCATTCAGTACATAAATGTTTCATTCATTTTGCCAATAAAGTATACATAGAATTGCACAAGTATTGTATTTGTATTCATTGGAAAGAAAAGAGTAATCAATGGTCCTACACGAGCAGTGGGAGTAGCTAACCAATGCAACATGATATATACTATGCATCTAAAGATAAAAGAAATGAAAATAAGCATAAGGGAAAATGCATATCCATCATTACCTGAAGTAGCTTTGGGGTAGATCTTGTCTTGATCCTACTCTCATGATCTCCAAGTGAACCTACATCATGGTAAATAGTTGGTTAGAGCTCCAGATATGAATATCTCTGTATGCCCTACAAATAGAAACACAACACATATCATGAAGCATTGGATCAATAAGAAAGAGAGCCAAAAAGTTTAAATCGTCATAGGAGTATTGTAATCATTGTTTTATCTAACTTGTTTGTGCAATGTGTAGGTACCGGTACAGTCATTATGCAAGATATCTTAGTATGTGGAGAAAATGGGCTCCCACAAGGGTTGAGCCCAACATGTTTACGAACAACCTTTTGTCATATTGCAATCAAACATCAGTTCAGGACAGCAATCATCATTCAAATCAAAGAACATGTGCCATCATGAAGCTGCAGTCATCAAGTAATGAACATCTACTAAGGACAATACCTTAACTACAGGGCATAGTCATATGCCAAGAAGACATCATTTAAGGCAATGTCAAGAGTATTACAACCAGATGGTGCAGCAAAACAGAGACCCTTCATAGGAGTGCAGGATAGCCAAGCATTCCTAACTATCATAAAGGATCAATGCCATATCAAAAGGAGTATGCAAAGAAACAATGGATACATTGTTTAAATTTATACCATTTCTTTCATATAGAAGATATTGTGCAAAAAGGCATCATGCATAAAGTTAGTCATATCATGAAAGTCAACAAAGGGCAGTGGTGACTTCTAGAGTTAAAGAATATACAAGGTTTCATCACCTATGATAGAAGAGGGTATATATCTACAGGAGATAAGCCTTAGAAGTTGCTTTGGAGTCTAAAAGCCTTGTTCAAAACTATTCATGTTTCCTTATGCCACAACAGAGTCACAAGATGGAGCATATAGAAGAATACATGTGAGTCAGGATGGATCATAAAAGACATATTTCCGTGTTCATCTATAGGAACAGAAGAGAGGTACAACTTGTATTTCATGACTATTCATCTTGCTTTCATCATAAAAAATGAATACATACAGTGACAGAAGAAGGTGGAACAATGGAGTAAAGAAAGCCATAGAAGAACAAAAGAAGAGCCAAGTGGGAACAACAAAGAAAAAGTGTATGAGAGTAAATTGATGGAGCAACAAAGGCATATTTATTTGGTTCATCTACAGAAAATAAAAATGAAAACAACTTATACTTTCATAACTTATTCATTTTGCCTTCACAAAGTATGATCACATACAAGTATATAAGCTACAATATGGAACAACAAAATGAAGGAAAGATCACTGTCTTCTTTTCTCTGTCACTAAAAAGCCACTGAAATATTGCTAGGAGAGTTAAAGAATAGATAAAACCCTAGTACGGTTTGTAAACAAATAGAGGAAGGAATCTTTTTTTATATATATAATCACAATGCAGTTTCAAACTCAAAAACTCAAGGAGCAGAGATACCCTTTTTAGTAACAGAGAAAGAAAAAAAATGGAGTTTTTTTCACAAACCCTACTAGGGTCTTTTACAATGAGCAAAAGTTTCTTTTACCATTCTTTTTAAACAGACATATGTTTTTTCTGTCAACAACAGTCATAGTGGAAGAACCAAAGCATTTAAGAAGAAATACCAGTTACAGTTACCATTTCAAGGAGTTTTTTTCACAAACCCTCACGATCATTTCTTGCATTATGTCCAAATTTCGTATGCATTAGGTCCAAATTTGTGTACAATCTTGCATGGACCTATCTTCTTCATAAGAAGCTTTGTGGGATACCACTTCGGGAGTCTTTCCTTCTTCAGATATGCCATTACCAGATCTCCAACTTTGTATTAGACATCCCTTTTTCTCTGATCAGCTTTCGCTTTATACTTCCCTGTGTTCTTCTGGATAGTTTTGCTTACAGCATCATGGATATCCTTCATGCTGACTGTAAAATCTTCTCCTTGTACACTCCTTGTTTCCATGTTCTGGAGATCCCGGAGCTCCAAAATTCTCCTGGGATGAATCCCGTATACAACTTCAAAAGGGCTCTTTCCTGTGCTCCTATTAACAGAATCGTTATATGCAAACTCTGCTTGTGGGATGATCATATCCCATGCTTCTCCATGTTGTTTAGTCAAACACCTCAAAAGATTACCTAGTGATCTATTTACCACCTTAGTTTGTCCATCCGTCTAAGGGTGATAGGCTGATGTGAAAGATAATTGAGTGGCCAATTTCTTCCACAATGTGCACCAAAAATGTCCCACAAACTTGGGATCAATGTCAGTGACAATATTCAATGGCAAACCATGAATTCAAACTATTTCTTTAAAGAACAGACCGGCAATGTGTGAAGCATCATTGGTACATTTGCATGGTACAAAATGAGCCGTTTTACTGAATCTATCAACTACAACATACACACTATCAAAACCTCTTTGAGTCCGGGGAACACCCAAAACAAAATGCATACTTATACACTCCCATGGCCTTTGCGGGATTGGAAGTGGTTGATAGAGACTGGTATTGGATGAAGTTCCTTTTCCCCTCTAACAAATGCTACAAGTTTCTGCAAATTTCCTGACATCTATTTGCATCTTAGGCTAGAAGTAAAGCCCTCTCACTTGTTCCAATGTCTTGTCCAGTCCAAAATGACCTCCAAGACTACCGCAATGCTTCTCTTTTATGATGTTCTCCCTCATGGAACACCTAGGTACACACAGGTGGCTACCTTTGAACAGTATCCCTTGCTATAAAAAATATTCAAAAACATCAGAATGATAGGAATCTAAAAATTGTGAACAAACTGCATATATCTCTTTGAAGTCCTCATCATCCTGGTACATATTTTTGAGAGAATCCACTCCCACACTATGCAACTGGATTTCCTGTATAGTACACACCCTTCTGCTTAGAGCGTCTGCCACCTTGTTGGCTTGTCCCTTCTTATGTTTGATGGAAAAAGTATATGCCTGGAGTTGTTCAACCCACTTCATGTGTCTATGATTTAACTTCTACGAATTCAGAAAATCAGAGCATGGTTGTCAGTTTAAACAATGAATTCTTTCGGCAAGAGATAGTGTCTCCATTTTTTCAATGCTTGAACCATTGCATACAATTCTAAATCATACGTGGAATACTTTCTTTTAGCATCATTCAACTTTTTGCTAAAGAAAGCAACATGTCTACCTTCCTGACTCAAGATAGCACCAATGGCAAGGTTACTAGCATCACATTCCACAGTAAACAACTTATTAAAATCAGGCAAAACCAAAATGGGTTTCTCTACTATTTTCTGTTTGAGAATCTCAAAAGACTCATCAGCTGCTCTATTCCAAACAAACTTACATTTCTGTCCTCCTTTTATGGTATCCAGAATGGGTGCACAAATATGACTAAATCCTCTTATAAATTTCCTATAAAAAGTTGCCAACCCATGGAAACTTCTTACATCACTTACTATTTTAGGTGCTGGCCAAGACAGAATAGCATTTACCTTCTCTGGATCCATTTTCAAACTACCCTAAGATATCACAAATCCAAGGTATGTGAGTTCTTCCTTCATGAAGACACTCTTCTAAATATTGATCATCAGTTTCTCCTCATGCAGCTTCTTCAACACCTGTTCCAAATGCTACAAATGTTCTTCCTTTGTCCTACTGAAAATTAGAATATTGTCAAGATAGACAACAACAAATTTGCCAATAAAATCTTTCAATACCTCATTGATTAGACACATGAAAGTGCTTGGAGCATTAGACAGTCCAAATGGCATCACCACCCACTCATAAAGACCCTCATTAGTCTTAAAGGCTGTCTTCCATTCATCACCTTATCTAATCTTGATCTAATGGTATCCACTTTTGAGATCAATTTAGAAAAGTACTGATCTCCACTCAAACAATCCATTAGGTCCTCTATTCGAGGCATAGGAAACCTATATCTGATGGTGATCTTATTTATGGCTCTCGAATTAGTACATCAGCTCCATTTGCCATCCTTCTTAGGAGCTAAAACTGTAGGTACAGTACACGGACTAAGACTTTTCTTCACCTAGCCCTTATCCAACAGTTCTTGCACTTGTTTAGCAATTTCCTCATTCTGAGCAGGTGTCATTTTATAGGCTGGTTTATTTGGCAATGTGGATCCTGGGATGAAGTCAATCTGATGACTTACATCTCTCATAGGGGATAGTGCATTGGGCATATCCTCCACCATGATACTCTTATACTTGTCTAACAATTCCTGCACTTCCTTAGGGACTTTTTCCTTGCTATTTTTAGACAAATCAGAATTGTCTTTAGGTTTCAAAATCAAAGCATACCCCTGGGTTCCCTCTTCTTTCAAAGTATGGAGAAACTCTTTCCCACTCACTAACATGATACTTGAGCCTACATTCTTGTCTACGCCCTCTTCTGGTAAAGGATCCATCTTATACTGTCTACCATTCTTGGTGATAACAAAGGAATTGGATTTACCATCATGTTGGGCTTGTACATCATACTGCCAAGGTCTTCCTAACAGTTAATGGAATGCATCCATGGGAATTATATCACACAACAATTTGTCCCCATATTCCCCTATCTGAAATTCTACCCAAGCTTGTTCATCAACCAAGACTTGTTGCCCTTTGTTCAGCCAGGACACTTTGTATGGCTAATATGTGGCAATCTTTTCAAATTCAATTTCTCTACCATTTCTACTAAAATTAAATTTTTAGTTGAGCCAGAATCAACAATTACCTTACACCTTTTGCTGAAAACTTTACACAGAGTTCTGAATAGTGTCTTCCTCTGGGGTGGTTCCTTGTTCTGTGGCACTTTCAGCATTGTTCTTCTCATTATTAGGCTCTCTCCATCTTGTGCTAGAGTTGCGCTTCCCATAGGTGAAGTCACACTCTGACAATCTTCTTCCTGAACCAGCTGGCTCCTTCTCTCTCTTGCATGAGAGTTTGAGGCTTTCTCTGGACACTTGCCTGTTGTGTGCCCAATTTGGTTACAACTATAACATTGTCCCATGAAGACATTAGGACCTCTGCCTAGTCCACCAACTCTGCCTCTTCCATTGGGCCTCCTTCCTCTGAAGCCCCCTCTAGAACCAGATTCTCCACTATGTTCTTGTTGACTGGACTCCCCTTGATTTTTCTGGAACTGGTTTCTACCACCGAAATTATTTCTGCCTCTAAAATTCCTTCCACCTCTGCCTCTGTTCTGTTGTTCTCCTTTTCTTTTCAATTTCTCTTCTACTCTCAGTGCCACCTGGAAGCTCTTGTCCACTATTTCAGGTGTTAGAATGGTAATTTCATCTTGAATACTATATATCAGGCCATTAATATACCTGGCAACTCTTCCCTTTTCATCCTCAGCAAGTCCACACCTTAGAGAAAATTTGTGAAATTCCTCTATATAGGTGGATACATCCATATCCTTCTGTCTGAGATTCTGCATTTTCCTATATATTTGTACTTCATAATCTGCGGGTAGGAACTGAGCCTTGATCCTCTCTACCATCTGACTCTAGGATGAGATCATGCTCTTGCCACTCTTCACCCTTTCTCCCTAGGTGTAGTTCCACCACGTGAGTGCAGCACCTTTCAATTTCATCTTTGCAAACTTGACTCTTTTATTCTCCAGTACCTCCTTGTACTCGAAGTAATTGTTCAAAGCCTCAACCCATTCGATGACTTCATCCGCGTCCATCTTTCTGCTGAACATTAGAATCTCCATTTTTGATTCAGATGATTCCTTATCAAGTGTCCTTATGGCCTCCAGAAATTGTTTCTGGTCTGCAAATATATCTGCCTGTTCTGGGGTTGTTTCCTCTTCCCCATCTTCTTCTTCTTCTTCATCAGACTCCTCATCTGATTTCCTGCCTTTTCTCAAAGTCTTCAACTCAACCTGGAGTGCTTCCCTGACCCCAGCTTTAATTTTCTCTTCCATTTCTCAAAATTTCTTGGCCACCTTAGTGGTCATTTCTTTTGGAGGTATGGCACTGGCCTCTCCTTCGCTCTCGTCTACTAACATACATAGATCTTTCAGAACATGTCACACATAGAACATCCAAAGCTCTGATACCAAAATGATGTAGAGTGCACAATGAAAGCAGACAAAACAGATCAAATTATGAATTATTGAACCAGTTGAACCATTGAACTCCCTTACCAGTTGAACTAGTTTGAATCTTTAAATGGTCTTGAACCGTTGAACCCATCGACCCTTTGTACCATTGAACCTGTTGAACTGTTGAACCTGTTGTACCGTTGAACCCATTGAACCTTGTTGAACCACACGAACCGTTCAACTATCAGTGACCTTTAGAACTGACACTCTGATAGACTAAGGTTTCTCCAATACGTATCAATACATTCCTTCGGCAACTTCATTGAACCTTATGAACTCTCCAACCAAATTGAACTTATGAACCTCCAAACCAATTTGAACCTTATGAACCTCTGAGCACACTATCGGTAAGACCAACCCTCTATCGGCAAAACTTTTCCTTTGTGTGCCGATACACTTGGTCACCCTGATCACTCTTTGGGTAGATTAAAACTATCTCTCCGAGGTTCAAATCTTCTATCGACGACCACTGTCTCGCCAATGATACCTTCACAAAACTGCAAGTCCTCAAATCATCTAACTTCCAACCCAGACCCTAGCACATGGAGATGCTAGGTCTCCTACTGTACGGATTGTTCCATTTCAATCCCCTGCACCACCAACCTCAACACAAAACAAAAGAACAAAAACAAATATATATACACTGAAGCCATCCCACCGATCTCAACGAGAGTCGAACCAGTGGAATGCCTCAATAAGCCATTTTGTGACAAAACGCAGGAAGGTAAAATCTACAACAAACAAATTACGAAAACTTCGAACAAAAATAGGAAACACTAAACTGATGGAATGGAGTCTTATTCTTCTTTAGCACAGAATTGAACTTACACAGCCAAATCTAGAACCGAACCCAAATGTTCATTCTGCTGCCAATTTATCCCAACACATTGGGAGATTAAACAGTTCATGACAGTTAGGGAAGGCCAACCGCTTCATATCACCAAACTATTTTTATTACAACTGAACAAAACAAAAACTAAAAATGAACAACTGGTCAGTTTGACCTTATCCAAACAAAAACAAAAGATTTGTTAGATGCCCCTGCACCAATAAGGGTCTAATAAATGTATGTGGCTAAATGCATGATGTAATTGTGCAATTTTCTTGTGGAGATATAAGGAGTTATTGTTTTAAAACATTTTTTAAGACAAAATCCCTCATTTTTCTCATGACTTTGCAACTTATAAACTAAATGTAAATGAATAATAAAGTAACACAATTATAAGTTACTTTATTATTTGTCACAAAGTTGTAAATTCAAAAAATAGAACAAATTTGTAACACATAGTAAAGTAAGTCACCTAGATTACTTTATTACTTGTTCACATTGCTTTTACTCATGCCCAAGTCATGCAAAATCAGGAAATGGAGTTAACCGAGCTTTTTTGGAGTTCTTTGCATGATTTTTGGTCAAACTAGAGGGATTTGAGGTTTTGCATGGTCAAACTGAGTGTGAGGAGCAGTTTGGAGCAATTTTAGCTAAAATTGGATTAGTTATAGCCCTTCTTTTTAGGGATTTTTATGCTTTCTCATGAATCAATCTTGGAGGTATTATTTTTAGAGGCAGTTGACTACAGTTGACCTCTTAGGTCTTTTTGAGAGCAGATTATATATTTGGAGAAAAACTTATGTTTTTCTAGTTCTTGCCTTGTTGCTCTCTTGTGCATTGCAGAGAGAAAGAGTGTTTGTAACTCAAACTTTTGCAGATTTATAAAGTATAGCAGGTTACAGGTTATATTCTTTGTCATTTTTATGCAAGTGTTCCTTTATTTTCAGTATAATCAAGTATCTACCTTCTCATTTATGTTGTTTTATGAATGAACTATGAGATTTTATTGTGTTTAGTATCAGAACCTTTAAAATCATTGTCTCATTTATACTTGCATGCACTGAAAAGCAGTAAAAATCGCAGGTCTTAGGTTGTGTATTGGAATAATCATTTCTTTCATGCTATGAGAACCTAGTTTCCCTCCAAGAATAAAAGTTATTCAATCCTTCCTTAGAATCATTTTTGTGGTCATATTGTCAAAGTGGTTTGTGTGGATAGATATTCTGAAAATTATTGTGAGTTAGAGTTGCATGTTTCTACCAATTAGGTGCATCACCACCCATCTTCTTTCAGTTTTGTCCATTCATTTCATTCTTTCTATCCTTTTCCTGCCAAGTCATTAACCCATTAGAAAATTATAGGGGAACCAGTCCATAATCTGGGGGTTCAATCTCACCATAGGTTACCCACAACCAGAGTTTGATCCCATGTTATAGAGGATTGCAGCTGGTTTTAGCCCAAATTCCATGGTTTTTCAAGGAAACCAACATGTTCAGTACTCTTACCTCCCACCCACCCCAGTTTAGCCTTATTGGCAACCTATACATAAACCAAATCATCTTCAAGAAGCCTATTTTCTTCAAAACCAGTAGCATATCTTTCCCAACTAGCTCCAAATGAGTGAAAAGGAGATGATTGCAAGCATAAAAAGTATGTCGCTTAATCTCAATAACACATTACTAGAAATCAATAAATAGTTGAATGAGGTCAAAAGATAGAAAGAACTTGATTTGCAACAATAGTAGTTAGATTATCAAGCCTATCTTCATGAGCAAGAGTTGGAGGCGCAAAGGATACAGTTGCAGAGGGAGTTAGCTGCAAAAGAGGAGCAGATGAAGTTTTTGTTTGCTCAAACACAAAGGCATCAGATTCAAACGGCTCCTATCATTCCATATCAGCCCTTTCAGGATGAGGTTAGTAGGTATGAATTTCTAAGTTTTAAGAAAAATGAGCCTCTTAACCCTCCTATAGTTGAAATTCCAAGTTTCAGGCAAGATAATGTTCTTAACTCTTTAAATTAGCCTCTTAAGCTTGAAATTCCAAGTTTTATCTGCCTTCATCCTTTGCAAGTTGAGGAAAGTAATCAGGTATAGCTTAGTGTAATTACAGAGCAGCCACTTGAAAAGCCTTTTTTCCTCCAGGAAACTCAAGAAACTCCCCAAGTTTCCCTATCAGATGAATCTAATTGTCCTATCACTATTTGCCTTTATAAGGGTGGACCTATCATCTTTCAAAGGGAAGTTAGGAATGTAAATTTAATGCATGCAGCTATGGAGCATTACCGATTAGAGCAACAAAAGATTGAATAGGAGAAGACCTTTCGAGAAGAGTCTTGTTATGTTTTAACTATTGAGCTTCCTTGTTTTGTTGAAGATAATGAGAATGTTGTAATACTTATCTCAGAAGATCAGCCAAGACAATAGTGTGAAGAGGTAAAAGAGGATGATCAAGAGGAAGAGTCTACATTTTGGTTTAATGAGTTGCCTTCTTTTGTTGAGCCAGATGAGGAAAGCATGCTCATACCAAAGGCAACAACAAAGGAACAACAGGAGGATGGAAATAATTGTGATAGTTTGCTGGCCTACCGAGAACAAAATGAGGATAGTCTTGTTTTGAAAGATGAAGAGATTGTTGTTCATAGGAACCTTCAAAGAGCTGATAGATTTGATCAATTATTGGTTGTCATAACGAAAGAAGATGATTCATTAACTATGGACCTGAGGAATTGACATGGCAGGTTATCATGCAAAATGAAAGAAATGAACAACAAGAGGAAAGGTTTGATGAGAGCCTCTATGAGCAGATTGAGGAAGGTCATTTGGATTCAGAATAAGATTATGAGGTTGATGAGAACATTTTATCTAGTATCATAGAAGATTTTACTCTAACATTGATGATAATTTGATGCCATGTGAATCAGCAGTATGTGAGCTAACTTTTTCAAATCAGGTTGAGATTGCAAGTCACAATAGGACAACAGATCTCAATAAATAAACCAGGAGTATCAACCAAAGGTTCATCAATGCAAGAGGGTGTCCAATCAGGGATTTAACTAGCAGAGAGCTAAATAAGGAGAGATAGGTTATTGTTGTACCCAAAGAGGAGATTGCAGCCTTAGAACAACAGAACCAGATCATCTATTCACCCCATAACAACAATATCTATGATCAGGTAACAAATCACCTTGCAGAACACCCTTTCTTAATCAGAAAGGGAAGTTATTTTACAAAGCCAGTTAATGGGTTTGCTTGACCAGTTTCTTGGCTAGTTAGAGTAGGTTAGAATAGGTTAGGTTAAGTTCTCATTGTTGGGAATTAAGGTGTCTCAACCTTGGTAATTCCTTGTATTATTTTCATTGTATTTATTTATTTATTGCCTATTGTGTAATTAGGATGCAAATCCTATGTTGTCATTTTATGGGAGTTGGCACGGTGATGTGTCATCCTACATGGAAGATGACCATATGTAAATTTGTCCTCACATGAGGAGATAGGCATCCCACTTAGTGGTAGGAATATTTTTTCATGTGTCAGCATCTTGGATAGTGTGTAAGGGAATATTGACCGAAACGGTCATGACAGATTTTTATGACAGTTCTATGACATATAAGAGTCAGAAATAGAAGATTCTATGACAGATGAGGACATGTGTCGAGAAGCATCTTGGAAGAAGGCATATTTGGGCATCCTAAGGTGGGTTATAACATGTTGTAAGAGAATATGCTATTTATAGCCTGTGTATGACAGATTCTCTTACAACTGTAAGTTATGATAGCAATGACAGATTCTATGATAGTTGTAAGAGTCGTAAGAGCATCTGTCATTGCCCATCTTGGGAATAGGCGACCTCTTTGAGATGGGGTGACTTGACAAGTGTTAGGAACATCCTACAATGTTGGACAAGTGTCCATAGGCGTGGTTTTTAGGCCATGAGGCCATGTTGGATGCCCATCTCAAGATAGAGCCATTTTTGCCTTGTATGTTCTATATAAACAGGTGCTTTGGAGAGGAGATGTATTATGTGATTGACAGGAAATGTTATGTTGCCAGTTTGTCTCCAGATATGAGTGTCAAAGACTTTGCAAGAGTATTGGTTCTATGACTATATTGTAACCTTCATTGTTTATGGAATACATTTGAGTTGTGTTTTAGAGTGTGGGGTTTTTCACCCATAAGGGTTTTCCCCATGTATATCTTATGTCTCTCTCTTCTGTCTTACATTCTAATGTATGTGTTTGCTGCAATATCTTTGCTGTTGGGTTAACATTGTTGTAACTGTAAAGGATAAAATAAATTTGCACTCTTCTCTCCTCTTTAGATTAGTGTAGGAAGCGATTACTGTACACCTAGCTTCCTTTTAGTTAGTATCAGAGCCTGGCCAATTTTTGTTCTAACTACTGGGTAGGGGTTTTTTAAGCTAATCTTAGGTTGAGTGGGAGTCTATGTAGAGTATTTTGTATCTTGTTGCAGGAAGGAGATGGCAACCACATTCGGAAGAGTAGAGGTGGAGAAGTTCAATGGCACAAATTTTGAGTTGTTGAAACTCAAGATGGAAGATCTACTTGTTGATCGTGACCTATGGGAAACCGTTGATGGAACAAAACCTACAATAATGTCACAAGCATATTGGGACCTCAAAGATCGG
This sequence comes from Cunninghamia lanceolata, assembly GCA_027924645.1. Taxonomy (NCBI): domain Eukaryota; kingdom Viridiplantae; phylum Streptophyta; class Pinopsida; order Cupressales; family Cupressaceae; genus Cunninghamia; species Cunninghamia lanceolata. The sequence continues at coordinate 1,424,166 of BSBN01000792.1, read as the reverse complement.
AGGGCTAAGGGTCTCATAAGACTCTATCTAGCTGACTTTGTCCTATTGAATATCCATGAGGAGAAGACCACGAAAACTCTTTGGAAGAAGCTAGGAGATGTTTTTCAGGCCAAATACTTGGTGAACAAGCTCTTTCTAAAAAAGAAGTTGTTTTCTCTGAAGATGGAAGATGAAAGATCTATTGTGGACCATATGAATGCTTTCAACATGATTATTTCTCAATTGACATCTATGGGTTTGAAAATGGAGGAGGATCGGTGTATGACCCTGCTTTGTTCTTTACCAGATTCATGGGATCATCTTGTCATGGCCATCAGAAGCACTACTACCACCTTCAAGATGGATGAGGTAGTGTCTTCACTATTATTTGAAGAAATGCGGAGAAAGACAACCGAGTCAGCCAAAGAAGCTCTTGCGGTTCGTGGAAGACCTAAAGAGAAAGTGAAGAAGAAGGACAAGAAAGGTGAAAAGGGCAGATCCAAATCCCGTGGGAGATCCAAATCTCCTAGAAAGTCCAAGGTTCTCTGTTGGAACTGTGGCAAAACTGGGCATTTCTAAAAGGAATGCAAAGAGGAAAAGAAAAAGAAGAAGAAGAATGCTCCAGATTTAGATTCTGACAAGTCACAAGATAATGGTGATGCCTTCATCACAACCCTGGCCACCCATGCATCTGATGATGTGTGGTTGATTGATTCTGGTGCATCATTCCACATGACCTCACATCGAAGGTGGTTCACAAAGTATGAAGTGTTCGATGGTGGAAGAGTGTACCTGGGTGACGATTCTCATCTGAATATTGTTGGTCATGGAAGAGTCTCAATCTGATTCCCTGATGGACAAGTGAAGGGGATCACTAGGGTTATGCACATCGTAGGCTTGGCACGAAACCTAATTTTTGTAAGTATATTGAATAATGCAGGTGTGCAGGTTATCTTTTCGAAGGATGGCTGCAAAATGACTAGAGGATTTATGGTGCTTGCGAAGGGTACTTCGAGAGGTACTCTATTTCAGATGGAGGCATGCACTTCACAGTGCAATAGTTCTTATGACTCAAAGAAAAGAGCTACAGTCACTTCATCCCCACCATTTGAATGAGCAGTGAAGAAATCTATTGTAACACATTCTGATGGTAGTGTACATGCTTTGGAAGTTAAGCTTCCTGTTGAAAAGACTATGTTATGGAATTTGAGATATGGCCACAATGGTGAGAAGGGTCTTAGAACCCTAAAAAATAAAAACCTCATCGAGGGGTTAAATGATTGTATTCTCAAGTTTGACTTTTTTGAATATTGTGTATATGGAAAGCAAAACTGTGTTCAGTTTTACTCTAGTTCGCACAAGTCTTCTGGTTTATTAGATCTTATTCATTCTGATGTGTTTGGTCCTATTAATGTTCCTTCGATTTCCAAATCTATATATTTTGTATCTTTCATAGATGATTACAGTAGAAGGACATGGGTTTATTTTATTAGAAGCAAGACTGAAGTCTTTAGTTGGTTTAAAGAATTTGAAGCCTTCGCTGAAAATTAGACTAGTAAAAAGATTAAGTGTTTTAGAACTGATAATGGTGGTGAGTTTGGTTCAGCAGAGTTTGATAAGTTCTGTAAAGAGCAAGGGATTGAAAGACATAAGATAACTCCATATACCATGCAGCAAAATGGAGTTGCAGAGAGGATGAATAGGACATTGATGGAGAAGGCTAAGATTATGCTTAGTGGAGCAAGCCTCGAACAAAAGTTTTGGGCTAAAGCTGTTGCCACTACTTGCTACTTGGTAAACAGGTCTCCTACATCAGCTCTTGTTGGTAAGACACCTATGGAGGTGTGGTGTGGTAAGAACCCCTTAGTTAGACATCTTCATGTTTTTGGTTGTGAGGCATATGCACATGTGCCTAGGGAGAAATGGTCTAAATTGGAGAACAAGGATGTTAAGTGTATTTTCATTGGCTATGGTGTCAGTGTGAAAGGATACAAGCTTTGGGATCCTGTGGCTGAAAAAGTGTTGTATGGTAGAAGTGTTATCTTCAGAGAGCTAACACCTTCTTCCATTATTATACAGCTAGAACAGACAGAAAAGAAAGAAGATGTGGTTTAGTTTCCTTCTACCCCTGAGAAGACTGAACTGATAAACCCTGTGAGACCTGATGATGAGGAGAGCTCTAGTAGCTCTGAAAGCTTAGAAGAAGAAGCAGAACCTCATCCTCAGTCATTGAGGAGGTCTACATGAATAAGAAAGGAACCTAATAGGTTTGGTTATTCATTATTTAATTCTAGTTGTGCTTTTGCTTTACTTACTAACACTGATGAGCCTAGAACTGTGAAAGAGGCTATGGGCATGAAAGATGCAGGTTCCTGGAAGGAGGCCATAGAAGATGAGATGACTTCTTTGGAGAAGAATAAAACATGGGACTTGGTGCCTTTGCTTGAAGGATGGAAACCCATTGGATGCAAATTGATGTTGAAGAAGAAATTCAGTGCAGATGGCAATGTTGAAAAGTACAAGGCTAGATTGGTTGCGAAGGGATACTCACAAGTGGAGGGAATTGATTATTGTGAAATTTTCTCTCCCGTTGCAAAGTTGACATCCATTTGATTCTTGTTATCTCTTATAGATGCTTATGACTTAGAGGTATAATAGATGGATGTGAAGACAACTTTCCTTCATGGTGATTTGGAGGAAGAGATTTACATGTCATAGCCAGAGCATTACATAGAGAAAGGTAAAGAAAATTTGGTTTGCAAGTTAAAGAAGTCTTTGTATGGTTTGAAGCAGTCTCCTAGAATGTGGTATATGAAATTTGATGCCTTTGTGTTGTCCATTGGATTTCTGAGATCAAATTTTGATCATTGTGTGTATTACAAGTTTGACAATGATCACATTCTCATTATTGCATTGTATGTTGACGATATGATGTTGATTGGGAATGGTAAGAATATGATTTCTGATTTGAAGTCTCAATTGTCAGTACAGTTTGAGATGAAAAATCTAGGGGCAGCCAGGTACATTCTGGGAATGAAAATCAGAAGAGATAAAGCTAACAGAAAACATTGGTTAAGCTAGAGTAAGTATGTGAAGACTGTGTTGGATAGGTTCAGCATGGTAGATTGTAGACCATTGTGTGTTCCTATTTCATTGGGGACAAAGTTATCTGTTAATGATTGTCAAAAATCTCCTAGTGAGGTGGAGGCCTTGAGCAGAGTACCTTATGCTAGTGTTGTTGGCAGTTTGATGTATGCTATGGTCTGCACAAGACCAGACATTGCCCAATCAGTGGGAGTCCTTAGTCAATTTATGGCTAATCCTGGACAGGTACATTGGGATGCAGTTAAACGAATGTTCAGATATTTGAGGTGTACTTCTGAGTATTGCATATGCTATCATGGTAATGCTACAGGACCTTCATATTTAGTTTGTATTCATGGATTTGTGGATTCTGATTGGGCAGGTGACATTGACAGTAGGAGATCCACTAGTGCCTATGTGTTCACTATGTTTGGTGGTGCAATTAGTTGGATGAGTAAGTGACAACCTGTGGTTGCTTTGTCCATGACAAAAGATGAGTATATGGCAGCAACTCGTGCTTACAAGGAAGCCATTTGGCGTAAGAGATTGTGTTCAGACATTAGTGTTGATGCAAGATAGATTACGATTTGTTGTGATAGTCAGCGTGTGATTTGCCTAGCGAAGAATCCAACTTTCCATGCCAGAACAAAGCATATTGATGTACAATTTCACTTCGTGCGAGACATGGTAGAGGATGGGAAGGTGAATTTGGAGAAGGCAGATACTATGAAGAATTTTGTAGATGCATTGACGAAACCAGTGGGCACAGAGAAGTTTAGATGGTGTTCGGAGTCTATGGGCCTCTTGGCCTATAGCAGTTAAATCCTGTTATTTTTATTGGCTCTTACAAGGTATTTGACAACTGGGAGAATGTTGGGAATTAAGGTGTCTCAACCTTGGTAATTCCTTGTATTATTTTCATTGTATTTATTTATTTATTGCCTACTGTAATTAGGATGTAAATCCTATGTTGTCATTTTGTGGGAGTTGGCAGGGTGATGTGTCATCCTATATGGAAGATGACCATATGTAAATTTGTCCTCACATGAGGAGATAGGCATCTCACTTAATGGTAGGAATATTTTTCCATGTGTCAGCATCTTGGATAGTGTGTAAGGGAATATTGACCAAAACGGTCATGACATATTCCTATGACAGTTCTATGACATGTAAGAGTCAGAAATAGAAGATTCTATGACAGGTGAAGATTCTATGATAGGTGAGGACATGTGTCAAGAAGCATCTTGGAAGAAGGCATCTTTGGGCATCCCAAGGTGGGTTATGACATGTTGTAATAGAATATGCTATTTATAGCCCGTGTATGACAAATTGTCTTACAACTGTAAGTTATGACAGCTATGACAGATTCTATGACGGTTGTAAGAGTCGTAAGAGCATCTGTCATTGCCCATCTTGGGAATAGGTGACCTCTTTGGGATGGGGTGACTTGACAAGTGTCAAGAACATCCTACAGTGTTGGACAAGAGTCCATAGGTGTCAGTTTTGGGCCATGAGGCCATGTCGGACGCCCATATCAAGATAGAGCCATTTTTGCCTTGTATGTTCTATATAAATAAGTGCTTTGGAGAGGATATGTATTATGTGATTGACAGGTACTGTTATGCTACCAGTTTGTCTCCAGATTTGAGTGTCAAAGACTCCTACAAGAGCATTATCTCTATGACTATATTGTCTATGAAATACATTTGAGTTGTGTTTTGGAGTGTGGGGTTTTTCACTCACAAGGGTTTTCCCCGCATATATCTTATGTCTCTTTCTTCTGTCTTACATTCTTGTGTATGTGTTTGCTGCAATATCTCTATTGTTGGGTTAACATTGTTGTAACTGTAAAGGATAAAATGAATTTGCACTCTTCTCTCCTCTTTAGATTAGTGTAGGAAATGATTTCCACACACATAGATTCCTTTCACTTGTTTTCCAAGAAGTGCTTATGCACATTTTGTTGACCAAGTCTTAAACAAGGTCAGATTAATTTAATTTTAGTATTGTTTTGCTGATGTATAGTTCCTGACAGATGAGTTACAAAGGTTTTTCTGAGTTGCAAAGGACAAGGATGGACTCTATGCCCAATGGATCATTTAAGGCAACTGGTCTATATGCTTAGTAGAAAAGCATTCAACAGAAATCACCAGAAATGTTACCAATTTTTCACCTACAACCCAAATTGGCAGAATTGAAACAGTTCATTACATTTGAGGTAAAGAATTTTTAACACATTCCTGCTATGTTCAGTTTTGTTGTTCAGAGTAAAGAGACATAAAGAAAAGTACATATTGAACTAAGGACATTGCTTTCATTCAATACATAAATGTTTCATTCATTTTGCCAATAAAGTATACACAGAATTGCACAAGTATTGTATTTGTATTCATTGGAAAGAAAAGAGTAATCAATGGTCCCACACAAGCCGTGGGAGTAGCTAACCAATGCAACATGATATATACTATGCATCTAAAGATAAAAGAAATGAAAAGAGGCATAAGGGAAAATTCATATCCATCATTGCTTGAAGTAGCTTTGGGGCAGATCTTCTTGTCTTGATCCTCCTCTTCTGATCTCCAAGTGAACTTGAATCATGGTAAACAATTGGTTATGGCTCCAGATATGAATATCTTTGTATGCCCTACCAACAGAAACACAACACATATCATGAAGCATTGGATCAATAAGAAAGAGAGCCAGAAAGATCAAATCATCACATGAGTATTCTATTCATTGTTTTATCTAACTTGTTTGTGCAATGTGTAGGTATAGGTACAATCATTATGCAAGATATCTCAGCATATGGAGAAAATGGGCTCCCACAATGGTTGAGCCCAGCATGCTTATGAACAACCTTTTGTCATATTGCAATCAAACACTAGTTCAGGACAACAATCATCATTCAAATCAAAAAACATGTGCCATCATGAAGTTGCAGTCATCAAGTAATGAACATCTACTAAGCACAGTACATTAACTACAGGGCATAGTCATATGCCAAGAAGACAACATTTAAGGCAATGTCAAGAGTGTTACAACTAGATGGTGCAGCAAAACAAAGACCCTTCATAGGAGTGTAGTATAACCAAGCATTCCTGACTATCATAAAGGATCAATGCCATATCAAAAGGAGTATGCAAAGAAACAAAGGATACAATGTTTAAATTTATACCATTTATTTCATATAGAAGATACTGTGCAAAAAGGCATTATGCATCAAGTTAGTCATGTCATGAAAGTCAACAAAGGGTAGTGGTGACTTCCAAAGTCAAAGAATATACAAGGTTTCATCACCTGTGATAGAAGAGGGTATACATCAACAAGAGATAAGCCTTAGAAGGTGCTTTGGAGTGTAAAAGCCTTGTTCAAAACTATTCATGTTTCCTTATGCCACAACAGAGTCACAAGATGGAGCATACAGAAGAATACATGTGAGTCAGGATGGAGTAGAAAAGGCATATTTCCTTGTTCATCTACAGGAACAAAATAGAGGTACAACTTGTATTTCATGAATATTCATCTTGCTTTCATCACAAAAAGATGAATACATACAGTGACAGAAGAAGGTGGAACAGTGGAGTAAAGAAAGCCACAAAAGAACAAAATAAGAGCCAAGTGCGAACAACAGAGAAAAAGTGTATGAGAGTAAAATGATGGAGCAACAAAGGCATATTTATTTGGTTCATCTACAGAAAATGAAAATGAAAACAACTTATACTTTCATAACTTATTCATTTTGCCTTCACAAAGTATGATCATATACATGTATATAAGCTACAATATGGAACAACAAAATGAAGGAAAGATCACTGTCTTCTTTTCTCTGTCACTAAAAAGCCACTGAAATATTGCTAGGAGAGTTAAATAAGAGATAAAACCCTAGTAGGGTTTCTAAATAAATAGAGGAAGGAATCTTTTTTCATCATATAATCACAATACAATTTCAAATGCAAAAAGTCAAGGAGTAGAGATACCCTTTTTAGTAATAGAGAAAGAAAGAAAAATGGAGTTTTTTCACAAACCCTACTAGGGTCTTTTACAATAAGAAAAAGTTTCTTTTACCATTATTTTTAAATAGACATATGTTTTTTCTATCGACGACAACCATAGTGGAAGAACCAGAGCATTTAAGAAGAAATACCAGTTACAGTTACCATTTCAAGGAGTTTTTTCACAAACCCTTATGGTCATTTTTTGCAATATGAAGGCTAGGGCAAGAAACAATGAACATAATAAAGAAACCAGTGCAAATAATAGATTTTCTTCCTTGTTTCCTTATGCCACAATAGAATCAAAAGATGGAACATATACAGAAGCAAATAGAGGAGTCAAAGAGAGAACAGAATAACAAAAAACTAGAATGAAAGCGGCTTCAGGAGCAACAAATTTTGCACTTTTCCCACTTTTCTTGCAAAAAAAAAAATGATATCACAAGAAAGGCCTACCTGAGTGGAGTATGGCACCGAAAATAGAAGGAAAACAATAGTGTGAGCCTCATAGATGCCTTAGGAAGTCCATAGAAACCCTTGCGTGGCAACAGTTGGAGCAGCAACAAAAGAAACAAAAGGAAAATGATAAAGTTTTTTAGGTTCTGCTTCCCTTTTTGCTGGTTACCCTAGCTCGATCACTGAGCTTTTTTTGACTTCAAAATTGAAATATCATTGTTATCCATATGCATGCCATGGTCAAAACCAAATATCATTAAACCTAGTGTGCATGAGGGGCCCCGAAAGGGCTATTATTATTTTCCTTTGATTGTTCTTCAAAGTCAAACAAAAGGTAATAATGCAAGGAGATGTGATGCATGTTTGCATGGGGAGTCATAAGGTATAATGACTTTGATTTTGAAAATGGGTTAAGATGTGTGCATAATGCCATGATGAGACATAAGGGTGAGTTAATATTTTTCATATCTATTATAATTAGTAAATATGACTTGATAAGTCAAGGAGAGGAGAAAGGTGTGAATATGGCATGGGAGTCATAAGGGTCAAATAAATGTATGCGGCTAAATGCATGATGTAATTGTGCAATTTACTTTTGGAGATATAAGGAGTTATGGTTTTAAAACCTTTTTTAAGACAAAATCCCTCATTTTTCACATGACTTTGCAACTTATAAACTAAATGTAAACAAATAATAAAGTAACACAATTATAAGTTACTTTATTATTTGTCACAAAGTTGTAAAGTCAAAAAATAGAACAAATTTGTAACACATAGTAAAGTAAGTCACTTAGATTACTTTATTACTTGTTCACATTGCTTTTACTCATGCCCAAGTCATGCAAAATCAGGAGATGGAGTTAACTGAGCTTTTTTGGAGTTCTTTGCATGTTTTTTGGTCAAACTAGAGGGATTTGAGGTCTTGCATGGTCAAACTGAGTGTGAGGGGCAGTTTGGAGCTATTTTAGCTCAAATTAGATCAGTTATAACCCTTATTTTTAGGAATTTTTATGCTTGCTCGTGAATCAATCTTGGAGGTATTATTTTTAGAGATAGTTGACTGTAGTTGACCTTTTAGGTCTTTTTGAGAGCAGATTATATATTTGGAGAAAAAACTTATGTTTTTCTAGTTCTTGCCTTTTTGCTCTCTTGTGCATTACAGAGAGAAAGAGTGTTTGTAACTCAAACTTTTGCAGATTTATAAATTACAGCAGGTTACAGGTTATATTCTTTGTCATTTTTATGCAAGTGTTCCTTTATTTTTAGTAGAATCAAGTATCTACCTTCTCATTATGAATGATTTGATGAGATTTTATTATGATTAGTATCAGAACCTTTAAAATCATTGTCTCATTTATACTTGCATGCATTGAAAAGCAGTAAAAATCACAGGTCTTAGGTTGTGTATTGGAATAATCATTTCTTTCATGCTACAAGAACCCAGTTTTCCTCCAAAAAGGAAAGTTATTCAAGCCTTCCATAGAATCATTTTTGTGGTCATATTGTCAAAGTGGTTTGTGTGGATAGATATTCTAAAAATTATTGTGAGCTAGAGTTGCATGTTTCTACCAATTAGGTGCATCACCACCCATTTACTTTTAGTTTTGTCCATTCATTTCATTCTTTCTATCCTTTTCCTCCCAATTTATTAACCCATTAGAAAATTATAAGGGAACCAACCCATAATCTGGAGGTTCAATCTCACCATAGGTCACCCACAACCTGAGTTTGATCCCATGTTACAGAGGATTGTAGCTAGTTTTAGCCCAAATTCCATAGTTTTTCAAGGAAATCAGCATGTTCAGTACTCTTACATCCCACCCACCCTAGTTTAGCCTTGTTGGCATCCTATACATAAACTAAATCAGCTTCAAGAAGCCTATTTTCTTCAAAACTAGTAGTATATCTTTCCCAACCAGCTCCAAGTGAGTGAAAAGGAGATGATTGCAAGCATAAAAAGTATGTCACTTGATCTCAATAACACATTACTAGAAATCAATAAATAGTTGAATGAGGTCAAAAGATAGCAAGAACATGATTTGTAGCAACAGGAGTTAGAATATTAGGCATATCTTCATGAGCACGAGTTGGATGCACAAAGGATACAGTTCTCGAGGAAGTAAGCTGCAAAAGAGGAGCAGATGAAGTTTTTGTTTGCTCAAACACAAAGACATCATATTCAAATAGCTCCTATCATTCCAGATTAGCCCTTTCAGGATGAGGTTAGTAGGTATGAAATTCTAAGTTTTAAGAAAAATGAGCCTCTTAACCCTCCTATAGTTGAAATTCCAAGTTTCAGGCAAGATAAAGTTCTTGACTCTTTTAATCAGCCTCTTAAGCTCAAATTTTCAATTTTTATCAACCTTCATCCTTTGTAAGTTGAGGAAAGTAATCAGGTACAGCCTAGTCTAATTACAGAGCAGCCACTTGAAGAGCCTTTTTCCTCTAGGAAACTCAAGAAACTCCCCAGGTTTCCCTATCAAATGAATATAATTGTCCTATCACTATTTGCCTTTATAAGGGTGGACCTATCAGCTTTCAAAAGGAAGCTAGGAATGTAAATTTAATGCATGTAGCTATGGAGCATTACCGATTAGAGCAACAAAAGATTGAACAGGAGAAGATCTTTCAAGAAGAGTCTTTGTATGTTTTAACTAATGAGCTTCCCTATTTTATTCAAGATAATGAGAATGTTGCAATACTTATATCTTAGAAGATCAGCTAAGACAATAGGGTGAAGAGGTAAAAGAGGTTGATCAAGAGGAAGAGTCTACATTTTGGTTTAATGAGCTACCTTCTTTTGTTGAGCCAAATGAGGAAAGGATGCTCATACCAAAGGCAACAACAAAGGAACAACAAGAGGATGCAAATAGTTGTGATAGTGTGCTGGCCTACCGAGAACAAAATGAGGATAGTCTTGTTTTGAAAGATGAAGAGATTGTTGTTCATAGGAACCTTCAAAGAGCCAATAGCTTTGATCAATTATTCGCTGTCATAACAGAAGAATATGATTCATTAACTATGGAGGAGGAATTGACATGGCAGGTTATCATGCAAGATGAAAGAAATAAACAACAAGAGGAAAGGTTTGATGAGAGCCTTTGTGAGAAGAATGAGGAAACTCATTTGGATTCAGTACAAGATTATGAGGTTGATGAGAACATTTTCTCTAGTATCATAGAAGATTTTTGCTCTAACATTGATGATAATTTGATGTCATGTGAATCAGCAGTATGTGAGCTAACTTCTTCAAATTAGGTTGAGATTGCAAGTGACAACAGGACAACAGATCTCAATAAAGAAACTAAGAGTATCAACCATAGGTTCATCATTGCAAGAGGGTGTCCAATCAGGGATTTAGCTGGCAGAGAGATAAATAAGGAGAGGCAGGTTACTTTTGTACCCAAAGAGGAGATTGTAGCCTTAGAACAACAGAACCAGATCATTGATTCACCCCATAACAACAGTATCTATGATCAAGTTCAGATGGTGAGTGGGTTTGTTTTTGTTCTTCAGAGAGTTTTGCAACATTCTATAGGGTATTTTCTTATGAGTCATATCTTATCAGTAACAAATCACCTTGCAGAACACCCTTTCTTAATCAGAAAGGGAAGTTATTTTACAAAGCTAGTTAATGTGTTTGTTTGACCAACTTCTTTGCTGGTTAGATTAGGTTAATATAGGTTAGGTTAATTTCTCATTTTCTAAGAAGTGCTTATGCACATTTTGCTGACCAAGTCTTAAACAAGGTTAGATTAGTTTGATTTCAATATTGTTTTGTGGCTGTATAGTTCCTAATAGAGGCTTTTCTAAGTTGCAAAGGACAAGAATAGGCTCTATGCCCAATGGATCATTTAAGGCAACTGGTCTATATGCTTAGTAGGCAAGCATTCAGTAGAAATCACCGGGAATGTTACCAATTTTTCACGTACAGCTCAAATCGGTAGAGCTGAAACAATTCATTACATTTGAGGTGAAGAATTTTTAACACATTCCTGCTATGTTCAATTTTTTTGTTTCAGAGTAAAGAGACATAAAGAAAAGTACATATCGAACTCAAGAGATTGCTTTCATTCAGTACATAAATGTTTCATTCATTTTGCCAATAAAGTATACACAGAATTGCACAAGTATTGTATTTGTATTCATTGGAAAGAAAAGAGTAATCAATGGTCCCACACAAGCCATGGGAGAGCTAACCAATGTAACATGATATATACTATGCATCTAATGATAAATGAAATGAAAAGAGGCATAAGGGAAAATGCATATCCATCAATGCCTGAAGTAGCTTCGAGGTAGATCTTCTTGTCTTGATTCTCCTCTCTTGATCTCCAAGTGAACTTGCATCATGGTAAACAATTGGTTAGAGCTCTAGATATGAATATCTCTGTATGCACTGACATTAGAAACATAGCACATATCATGAAGCATTGGATCAATAAGAGAGAGAGAGCCAGAAAGATCAAATCATCACATGAGTATTGTATTCATTGTTTTATCTAACTTGTTTGTGCAATGTGTAGGTACAGGTACAGTCATTATGCAAGATATCTCAGCATGTGGAGAAAATGGGCTCCCACAAGGGTTGATCCCAGCATGCTTATGAACAATCTTTTTTCATATTGCAATCAAACATTAGTTCAGGACAGTAATCATCATTCAAATCAAAGAACATGTGTCATCATGAAGTTGCAGTCATCAAGTAATGAACATCTATTAAGGACAATATCTTAACTATAGGGCATAGTCATATGCCAAGAAGACAACATTTAAGGCAATGTCAAGAGTATTACTGATGCAGAGGGGGCTACTAGTTTACTAATTGATGCAACAATGAGATACTAATCCATTCAAATATGCAAAACAACACTTCAAAAAGCCTATGCAAGAAGGCTGAAAATAAAATATTAGAACAAAGATATGAAGAGAAATTTGCACACAATCTTTTATTCAAATCTGAAAATGCATTAAAAAATAAGGAAGCTTGTGAGCTTTTGAGAATTACACATCCAACACCTACAACAAATAAATTTCTCCACCTCTAGCCAACATCTGGGTCTCTCTCTCAATTTTCTTCTCCCAGCTCCAATAAAAACCCGTCATTTATTCCTTTCACCGTGCCCTCATTTTTCTAAATTTTCTAAAATAGTTTGTGGGTTTCGTGCCTCTCCTTCCTAGCATTCCAAAACATGTTTAATTTCTTAATTTTGATAACATATGAGAAAGGTATGCTCATTTTACCAAGACTGGGTCTCATAATTACGACCCCCTTCTTGGAGTTACAAATTTTGGAATTTAATAAAATAAAATTATGGGAGTTAGGTCCATGAACTTGGGCCATAAAGACCACTTACAACATTCCTTACACTATGATGGTTACAATAATAAGTGCCATTAATTCCATGATTCTTGGCAGCCCCACTTATGACAGAATCAACCCCACTTATGACAAAAATCACCCCCCACTAAAATAGAATTTAATGCCTTTGTCTAGGAAAGATATTCTCCACTATTTGAGGCATTTATAAATTACTAGGGCATTTTTTCTACAAAAATTACATTTATCAATATGCCCAAGGAAAATTATATTTGTTGAAAATTAAAATATTATTTCCCAAGCCCATAAACCTTATTGAAAACAAACAAACCGAAATTAAAATATTTTTGGTGATGTAAGGTTGCCATTGACCATGGATGCTACTGCATTAATTATAGCCAGATGGTGCAGCAAAACAGAGACCCTTCATAGGAGTGCAGTACAGCCAAACATTCCTGACTATCATAAAGGATCAATGCCATATCAAAAGGAGTATGCAAAGAAACAAAGGATACAGTGTTTAAATTTATACCATTTCTTTCATATAGAAGATATTGTACAAAAAGGCATTATGCATCAAGTTAGTCATATCATGAAAGTCAACAAAGGGCAGTGGTGACTTCCAGAGTCAAAGAATATACAAGGTTTCATCACCTGTGACAGAAGAGGGTATACATCTACAGGAGATAAGCCTTAGAAGGTGCTTTGGAGTCTAAAAGCCTTGTTCAAAACTATTCATGTTTCCTTATGCCACAACAGAGTCACAAGATGGAGCATACAAAAGAATACATGTGAGTCAAGATGGAGCAAGAAAGGCATATTTCCTTGTTCATCTATAGGAACAAAACAGAGGTACAACTTGTATTTCATGACTATTCATCTTGCTTTCATCACAAAAAAATGAATACATACAGTGACAAAAGAAGGTGGAACAACGGATTAAAGAAAGCCATAGAAGAACAAAAGAAGAGACAAGTGGGAACAACAGAGAAAAAGTGTATGAGAGTAAAATGATGGAGCAACAAAGGCATATTTATTTGGTTCATCTACAGAAAATGAAAATTAAAACAACTTATACTTTAATAACTTATTCATTTTGCCTTCACAAAGTATGATCACATACAGGTATATAAGCTACAATATGGAACAACAAAATGAAGGAAAGATCATTGTCTTCTTTTCTCTGTCACTAAAAATCCACTAAAATATTGTTAGGAGAGTTAAAGAATAGATAAAACCCTAGTAGGGTTTGTAAACAAACAGAGGAAGGAATCTTTTTTTATCATATAATCACAATACAGTTTCAAACTTAAAAAGTCAAGGAGCAGAGATACCCTTTTTAGTAACAAAGAAAGAAAGAAAAATGGAGTTTTTTCACAAACCCTATTAGGGTCTTTTACAATGACCAAATGTTTCTTTTACCATTCTTTTTAACTAGACATATGTTTTTTCTGTCGACGACAACCATAGTGGAAGAACCAGAGCATTTAAGAAGAAATACCAGTTACAGTTACCATTTCAAAGAGTTTTTTCACAAACCCTCATAGTCATTTTTTGCATTATGAAGGATAGAGCAAGATACAATGAGCATAATAAAGAAACCAGTGCAAATAACAGATTTTCTTCCTTGTTTTCTTATGCCACAACAGAATAAAAAGATGGAACATATACAGAAGCAAATAGACAAAGAGAGAAAAGAATAACAAAAAACCAAAATGAAAGCGGCGTCAGGAGCAACAAATTCTGCATTTTTCCCATTTTTCTTGCAAAAAAAATAATGATATCACAAGAAAGGCCTACCTGAGTGGAGTATGGCATCGAAAATAGAAGGAAAATAGTAGTGTGAGCCTCATAGATGCCTCAAGAAGTACATAGAAACCCTTGCATGGTAGCGGTTGGAGTAGCAGCAAAAGAAATAAAAGGAAAATGATAAAGTTTTTTAGGTTTTGCTTCCCTTTTTGCTGGTTACCCTATCTCGATCACTGACCTCTTTTTGACTTCAAAAATTAAAAAATCATTGTTATTAATATGCATGCTGTGGTCAAAACCAAATATCATTAAACCTAGTGTGCATGAGGGGGCCCGAAAGGGCTATTATTATTTTCCTTCGATTGTTCTTCAAAGTCAAACAAAATGTAATAATGCAAGGAGATGTGATGCATGTTTGCATTGGGAGTCATAAGGTATAATGACTTTGACTTTGAAAATGGGTTAAGATGTTTTCATAATGTCATGGGGAGACATAAGGGTGAGTTAATATTTTTCATATCTATTATAATTAGCAAATATGACTTGATAAGTCAAGGAGAGGAGAAAGGTGAAATATGGCATGGGAGTCATAAGGGTCAAATAAATGTATGTGGCTAAATGCATGATGTAATTGTGCAATTTTCTTGTGGACATATAAGGAGTTATTGTTTTAAAACCTTTTTTAAGACAAAATCCCTAATTTTTTGCATGACTTTGCAACTTATAAACTAAATGTAAATGAATAATAAAGTAACACAATTATAAGTTACTTTATTATTTGTCACAAAGTTGTAAAGTCAAAAAAATGAACAAATTTACAATACATAGTAAAGTAAGTCGCCTAGATTACTTTATTACTTGTTCACATTGATTTTACTCATGCCCAAGTCATGCAAACTCAGGAGATGGAGTTATCTGAACTTTTTTGGAGTTCTTTGCATGATTTTTGGTCAAACTAGAGGGATTTGAGGTTCTACATGGGCAAACTGAGTGTGAGGGGTAGTTTGGAGCTATTTTAGCTCAAATTAGATCAGTTATAGCCCTTCTTTTTAGGGATTTTTATGCTTGCTCGTGAATCAATCTTGGAGGTATTATTTTTAGAGGCAGTTGACTGCAGTTGACCTCTTAGGTCTTTTTGAGAGTAGATTATATATTTGGAGAAAAACTTATGTTTTTCTAGTTCTTGCATTTTTGCTCTCTTGTGCATTGCAAAGAGAAAGAGTGTTTGTAACTCAAACTTTTGCAGATTTATAAATTACAGCAGGTTACATGTTATATTCTTTGTCATTTTTATGCAAGTGTTCTTTTATTTTCAGTAGAATCAAGTATCTACCTTCTCATTATGAATGATTTGATGATATTTTATTGTGTTTAGTATCAGAACCTTTAAAATCATTGTCTCATTTATACTTGCATGCATTGAAAAGCAGTAAAAATCATAGGTCTTAGGTTGTGTATTAGAATAATCATTTCTTTCATGCTGTGAGAACCTAGTTTTCCTCCAAAAAAGAAAGTTATTCAAGCCTTCCTTAGAATCATTTTTGTGGTCATATTGTCAAAGTGGTTTGTGTGGATAGATATTTTGAAAATTATTGTGAGTTAGAGTTGCATGTTTCTACCAATTAGGTGCATCACCACCTATTTTCTTTCAATTTTGTCCATTCATTTCATTCTTTCTATCCTTTTCCTACCAAGTCACTAACCCATTAGAAAATTATAAGGGAACCAACCCATAATCTGAAGGTTTAATCTCACCATAGGTCACCCACAACCTAAGTTTGATCCCATGCTATGGAGAATTGCACCTGGTTTTAGCCCAAATTCCATGGTTTTTCTAGGAAACTAGCATGTTCAGTACTCTTACCTCCCACCCACCCCAGTTCAGCCTTGTTGATAGCCTATACATAAATCAAATCATCTTCAAGAAGCCTATTTTCTTCAAAGCCATCAATATATCTTTCCCAACCAGCTTCGAATGAGTGAAAAGGAAGAGATTGCAAGCATAAAAAGTATGTCGCTTGATCTCAATAACACATTGCTAGAAATCAATAAATAGTTCAATTAGGTCAAAACATAGCAAGAACTTGATTTGCAGCAACAATAGTTAGATTATCAGGCCTATCTTCATGAGCAAGAGTTGGAGGCGCAAAGGATACAGTTGGAGAGGGAGTTAGCTATAAAAGAGGAGCAGATGAAGTTTTTATTTCCTCAAACACAAAGGCATCAAATTTAAACAACTCCTATAATTCTAGATCAACCCTTTCGGGATGAGGTTAGTAGGTATGAAATTCCAAGTTTTAAGAAAAATGGGCCTCTTAACCCTCCTATACTTGAAATTCCAAGTTTCAGACAAGATAAAGTTCTTAATTCTTTAAATCAGCATCTTAAGCTTGAAATTCCAAGTTTTATCAGCCTTCATCCTTTGCAAGTTAAAGAAAGTAATCAGGTACAACCTAGTGTAATTATAGAGCAACCACTTGAAGAGCCTTTTTTCCTCCAAGAAACTCAAAAAACTCCTCAGGTTTCCCTATCAGATGAATCTAATTGTCCTATCACTATTTGCCTTTATAATGGTGGACCTATCATCTTTCAAAAGGAAGCTAGGAATGTAAATTTAATGCATGCATCTATGGAGTATTACTGATCAGAGGAGCAAAAGATTGAATAGGAGAAGACCTTTCAAGAAGAGTCTTTCTATGTTTTATCTAATGAGCTTCCTTATTTTCTTGAAGATAATGAGAATGTTGTAATACTTATCTCAGAAGATCAACCAAGACAACAGGCTAAAGAGGTAAAAGAGGTTGATCAAGAGGAAGAGTCTACATTTTGGCTTAATGAGATGCCTTCTTTTGTTGACCCAGATGAGGAAAGCATGCTCATACCAAAGGCAACAACAAAGGAATAGCAGGAGGATGCAAATAATTGTGATAGTGTGCTGGCCTACCGAGAACAAAATGAGGATAGTCTTGTTTTGAAAGATGAAGAGATTGTTCTTCATAAGAACCTTCAAAGAGCCGATAGCTTTGATCAATTATTGGCTGTCATAATGGAAGAAGATGATTGATTAACTATGGAGGAGGAATTGACATGGCAGGTTATCATGCAAGATGAAAGAAATGAACAACAAAAGGAAAGGTTTGATGAGAGCCTCTGTGAGTAGAGTGAGGAAACTCATCTGGATTTAGTACAAGATTGTGAGGTTGATGAGAACAGTTTCTCTAGTATCATAGAAGATTTTTGCTCTAACATTGATGATAATTTGATGTCATGTGAGTCAGTAGTATGTGAGCTAACTTTTTCAAATCATGTTGAGATTACAAGTGATAATAGGACAACAGATCTCAATAAAGAAACCAGGAGTATCAACCAAAGGTTCATCATTGCAAGATGGTGTCCAATCAGGGATTTAGCTGGTAGAGAGCTAAATAAGGACAAAAAGGTTACTATTGTACCCAAGGAGGAGATTGCAGCCTCAGAACAACAGAACCAGATCATCTATTCACCCCATAACAATAGTATCTATGATCAGGTTCAAATGGTGAGTGGGTTTGCTTTTGTTCTTCAGAGAGTTTTGCAACATTCTATAGGGTATATTCTTATGAGTCATATCTTATTAGTAACAAATCACCTTGTAGAACACCCTTTCTTAATCAGAAAGGGAAGTTATTTTACAAAGCCAGTTAATGGGTTTGTTTAACTAGCTTCTTGGTTGTTTAGAGTAGGTTAGTATAGGTTAGGTTAAGTTCTCATTTTCCAAGAAGTGCTTATGCATATTTTTCTGACCAAGTCTTAAACAAGGTCAGATTAGTTTGATTTCAGTATTGTTTTGCTGCTGTATACTAGTTCCTGACAGCTGAGTTACAGAGGTTTTTCTAAGTTGCAAAGGACAAGAATGGACTCTATGCCCAATGGATCATTTAAGGCAACTGGTCTATATGCTTAGTAGGCAAGCATTCAGCATAAATCACCAGAAATGTTACCAATTTTTCACCTATAGCTCAAATTGGCAGAGCAGAAACAATTCATTACATTTGAGGTGAAGAATTTTTAACACATTCCTGCTATGTTCAATTTTTTGGTTCAGAGTAAAGAGACTTAAAGAAAAGTACATATTGAACTCAAGACATTGCTTTCATTCAATACATAAATGTTTCATTCATTTTGCCAACAATGTATACACAGAATTGCACAAGTATTGTATTTGTATTCATTGGAAAGAAAAGAGTAATCAATAGTCCCACACAAGCCGTGGGAGTAGCTCACCAATGCAACATGATATATACTATGCATCTAAAGATAAAAGAAATGAAAAGAGGCATAATGGAAAATGCATATCCATCATTGCCTGAAGTAGCTTTGGGGTAGATCTTCTTATCTTGATCCTCCTCTCTTGATCTCCAAGTGAACCTGCATCATGGTAAACAATTGGTTAGAGCTCTGGATATGAATATCTCTTAATGCCCTACCAAAAAAAACACATCACATATCATGAAGCATTGGATCAATAAGAAAGAGAGCCAAAAAGATCAAATCATCACATGAGTATTGTATTCATTGTTTTATCTAACTTGTTTGTGCAATGTGTAGGTACAGGTACAATCATTATGCAAGATATCTCAGCATGTGGAGAAAATGGGCTCCCACAACAGTTGAGCTCAGCATGATTATGAACAACCTTTTGTCATATTGCAATCAAACATCAGTTCAGGACAACAATCATCATTTAAATCAAAGAACATGTGCCATCATGAAGTTGTAGTCATCAAGTAATGAAAATCTACTACGGATAGTACCTTAACTATAGGACATAGTCATATGCCAAGAAGACAGCATTTAAGGCAATGTCAAGAGTATTACAGCCAGATGGTGCAACAAAATAGAGACCCTTCATAGGAGTGTAGTACAACCAAGCATTCCTGATTGTCTTAAATGATCAATGCCATATCAAAAGGAGTATGCAAAGAAACAAAGGATACAATGTTTAAATTTATACCATTTCTTTCATATAGAAGATACTGTGCAAAAAGGCATTATGCATCATGTCAATCATATCATGAAAGTCAACAAAGAGCAGTGGTGACTTCTAGAGTCAAAGAATATACAAGGTTTCATCACCTGTGATAGAAGAGGGTATACGTGCACAAGAGATAAGCCTTAGAGGGTGCTTTGGAGTCTAAAATCCTTGTTCAAAACTATTCATGTTTCCTTATGCCACAACAGAGTCACAAGATGGAGCATACAGAAGAATACATGTGAGTCGGGATGGAGCAGAAAAGGCATATTTCCTTGTTCATCTATAGGAACAGAAGAGAGGTACAACTTGTATTTCATGACTATTCATCTTGATTTCATCACAAAAAAATGAATACATACAGTGACATAAGAAGGTGGAACAGCGAAGTAAAGAAATCCATAGAAGAACAAAATAAGAGCCAAGTGGGAATAACAGAGAAAAAGTGTATGAGAGTAAAATGATGGAGCAACAAAGGCATATTTATTTGGTTTATCTACAAAAAATGAAAATGAAAACAACTTATACTTTCATAACTTATTCATTTTGCCTTCACAAAGTATGATTATATACAGGAATATAAGCTACAATATGGAACAATAAAATGAAGGAAAGATCACAGTCTTCTTTTCTCTGTCACTAAAACGCCACTGAAATATTGCTAGGAGAGTTAAAGAATAGATAAAACCCTAGTAGGGTTTGTAAACAAATAGAGGAAGGAATCTTTTTTCATCATATAATCACAATGTCATTTCAAACTCAAAAAGTCAAGGAGTAGAGATACCCTTTTTAGTAACAGAGAAAGAAAGAAAAATGGAGTATTTTCACAAACCCTGCTAGGGTCTTTTACAATGAGCAAAAGTTTCTTTTACCATTCTTTTTAAACAAACATATGTTTTTTCTGTCGATGACAACCATAGTGGAAGAACTAGAGCATTTAAGAAGAAATACCAGTTCCAGTTACCATTTCAAGGAGTTTTTTCACAAACCCTCATGGTCATTTTTTGCATTATGAAGGCTAGGGCAAGATACAATGAGCATAATAAAGAAACCAGTGCAAATAATAGAATTTCTTCCTTGTTTCCTTGTGCCACAGTAGAATAAAAAGATGGAACATATACAAAAGCAAATAGAGGAGTCAAAGAGAGAACGAAATAACAAAAAACTAGAATGAAAGTGGCTTTAGGAGTAGCAAATTCTACATTTTTCCCACTTTTCTTGCAAAAAAAACAATGATATCACAAGAAGGGCCTACCTGAGTGGAGTATGGTGTCAAAAATAGAAGGAAAACAACAGTATGAGACTCATAGATGCCTCAGGAAGTCCATAGAAACAATTGCATGGTGGCGGTTGGAGCAGCAGCAAAAGAAACAAAAGGAAAATGATAAAGTTTTTTAGGTTCTTGATGAAGAGCTACCCAGCAGAAACATGTAACTTAGATGTCAACCCCTCACCCACATACATTTACTGTTGTCTGTTTACCCATCGGTTAGATATCACACTATCGGCTAGGGAAAATAACCTTCCTCCAATCGCATATCTTATACCGATGAATACGCTTTGTATCGATTGCCTATCGGCAACACATGAGCTATCTGCTTCTCCAATTCGAGTCAACCCGATACATACAGTTTTGTAGATCAGAATTCCTAAACTGTCTTTGTGGTGAAACCTTTGAACTGCTTGAAACCTCCAAGTTTAATGAACCCGTGAACCCGTCGAACCAAATGAACCCCTTGATACCTTTGAACCGTTGAACCTTCAGCTATCGGCTCAATACACTTCCATCGCATAGTCTTAACACTATATGCAACTCTTGGTTGAACCCATTGATGTTTTGTTGAACCGGCAGACCAAACGAACCTTGGTATCTCGTTGAACTCGCTGAACTCCTTGAACCGTTGAACTGTTGAATCAGTTCAATCGTCGGTTCAACTATCGCAACACTTAACACTATCAGTGATGAACCGCTGCACCCATTGAACCATTGAATCGGTTCAACCGTCAGTTCGACTATCGGCACCTCTTACTTTGTTGAACCAATGAACCTGTTGAACCTTTAATTATTCGGTTCAACATACACTACCGGTTCAATATACCCCTGTCACGTAGATTTGGCTAATTGAACCTCTGAGTTCATTGAACCATTGAACCCGATGCTCCTTGTTGAACCGACGAACCAAACGAACCTGTTGTGTCTGTTGAACCGTTGAACTGGTTCAACCATCAGTTCAACTGTCGGCAATGCTTACTACAATGAACCAATGAACCTGTTGAACCTTGAATTAGTTCAACCAAATGTTTTCAACCCAATACTCCCAACTTTAAATATGCACTGCTTAACCTTCTATCGCCGATCACACGATGAATCTTCATGCACTTTGACCGCTACAGTAGGTAGACACTTGTATCTACAGGAGGTGAACTTCCAACACATCCTCACTGAAATGTGTATTCACATACAGTTGCGATATACACAGGAAATATACTTCCAGTGAAATAACACCAAAATCTAATGCTGAAGACGTCCTCTGCAACCAAACTCGCAGTCTATTCTACCATGACCACAAACACAAGGAAAATAAAATAGAAAACTATTTTACAAGTCCATTCCATTGATTTCATAGAAATCCACCAATGGAATGGTTTTAATCATGCATCTCGACAACAGGAAGACTAAATTAAATACAAAACAATTCTATACAGATAATATACACAGAACAATTTGATATACAAAGTATTTACATAGAACCTCAAAATTTTTAAAACACAACTAACAAATTTTCTATTTCTTCATTCCAACTTCACACAGATCGATTACAGAGATCATACATTTGATAATTCCAGAAGATAAAAAGCCAACAACAACAACAACAACCCTTTTCTCAATCACCTCTGCCTGTTTTTATATTCAACTCCCCTGTTTTGATTTTGTTTAAACCAAGATTATAATAAAAAACCCTAACTAATCACATGACACCTATTTAGCACAAGACAGAAAAACACCTAATCATACGACACATTGATTTAATCCTCTACATACCCCAAATGTCTAATGATGTCCAAATTGGCTTATTGGGATGCTAAATTTGTTACCTTGATTCATATGGTGGGGTTGGTTCTTACAAACATGAAATGTTAACACAAATACTATATATCAACATAAAATGTTAACACAAATATTAGACCTTAGTCTTCTCCCTCAGATGTATATTTATCTTGTTGAAGGGGTGCTCCTGCACCATATTCCCCGGGAGAAGAGATCTCAAGCCCACTTGAGATCAGAGTTGGAAGGTTTGCACCATAGTTTGTGATTTCATCTTCAGTCATCCAAACTGCCTCTGAATCAAGTTTCCTGTGCCAAGCCACCAAGTACTCCATGTACTCTTTGGTCCTTGTCTTCTTTGTCACTCTTGAGTTTAATATCTTCTTCAATTTTGGTGGATCATGCTTAGGAATATCATCATCTGCTGCATCCTGCAATGGTTCCTGTTCTACATCTGCATTCTTCTTGTATGGAGTTAAATCACATACATTGAAAATGGGTGACAATCCAAGATTAGGAGGAAGTTGGATCTCATAAGCATTCTGTCCACACTTCTTCAAAATCTGACATGGTCCAATCTTCCTCTGCATTAGCTTGGTATATTTACCTTTTGGGAGCCTCTCCTTCAAATTAACCCACACCAAATCTCCAACATCAAATTGTACATTCCTCTTCTTCTTATCAGCATATGCTTTGTACTTCAATGTAGTTTGTTGGAGTTGGGTCTTGACTTGATCATGCACCTCTTTGATGGCTGATGCAAAAGCTTCTCCATCTGCACTAATAGACTTTCCTATAGCTAGATCTCTCAACTCCAAAATACCTCTTGGATGAATACCATATACCACTTGAAAAGGTGACTTCCATGTACTCCTATTAATGGTGTCATTATAGGAAAATTCTGCTTGTGGTAGAATGTTATCCCACTTCTCTCCATGCTGCTTTGTCAAACACCCTAGCAGATTTCCCAAGGAACAGTTAACCACTTCAGTTAGCCCATTCGTTTGAGGATGGTAGGCTAATGAGAAGGATAAATTAGTTCCAAGCTTCTTCCAAAGAGTCCTCCAAAAGTAGCCAATAAATTTTACATCTCTATCTGATACTATGCTCAATGGCAATCCATGTATCCTTACTATTTCCTTGAAAAATAGATCTACAACATATGAAGCATCACAAAGTGGTTTTGCATGGCAAGAAGTGTGCCATTTTTCTAAATCTATCTACTACAACAAAAACACTATCATATCCCTTCCTTGTTCTAGGCAAACCCAACACAAAGTCCATGCTTATGCTCTCCCACGGCCTAGAAGGAATGGGTAGTGGCTGATACAAACCTGCATTAGTGGATCTCCCTTTTGCTCTCTGACATATCACACATGCCTCCACAAATTTCCTCACATCTGATTGTAACTTGGGCCAATAGTAATGCCTCTTTACAAGATCAAGAGTCTTATCTAGACCAAAATGTCCTTCCATGGCCCCACAATGTTTCTCCTAAATGATATTCAGTCTCATAGAGAACTTTGGAATACACAACTGTCCACCTTTGAAAAGTAATCCATCTTGGATCAAAAATTTAGAGAACTCAACATGATATTTGTCACCAAACGAAGTACATACCTTGTATATCTCCCCAAAGTCTTCATCAACATCATACATGGCCTTCAAAGAGTCAATGCTAACACTCTCCAACTGGATCTGATTTAGGGTTAGAGCCCTCCTGCTCAAAGCATCTGCTACTTTGTTCTTGACCCCTTTCTTGTGTTTGAGTGTGAAGGTGAAAGATTGCAAAGTTTCCACCCACTTCATATGCCTATGGTTCAGCTTCTCTTGGCTATTTATGAAACTAAGGGCCTGATTATCTGTGAACACTATGAATTCTTTTGGCATTAAGTAATGCCTCCACTTTTTGAGTGACTGTACTAGAGCGTACATTTCCAAATCATATGATGAGTATCTCTTCTTTGCATCATTTAGTTTCTCACTAAAAAATGCAATAGGCCTACCTTCTTGACTGAGCACTACTCCAATTGCCATGTGGCTTGCATCACATTCTACCTGGAAAATCTTGTTGAAGTCAGGAAGTGCAAGGACTGGCTGTGCTGCCACCTTCTTCTTCAATGTTTCAAATGAATCAACTGCCTCCTTTGTCCAAGTAAATCTGCATTTTTGTCCTCCTTTTATGGTGTCAAGCATGGGTGCACAAACATGACTAAACCCCTTTATAAACTTGCTATAAAAGGTTGCTAACCCATGGAAACTTCTAACGTCATTCAAGGTTTTAGGAGTTGGCCAAGACAATATGGCACTTACCTTCTCTTGATCCATTTTCAATTTGTTATGTGAGATGACAAAACCCAAATAGATGATCTCTTCCTGCATGAACAAACACTTTCCTAAGTTGATCATTAGATACTCTTCATGTAACGTTTTGAGGACCAAGTCTATATGGTTGAGGTGCTCTTCCCTTATATTACTGAAAATCAGGATGTCATCTAGATATACTATGACAAATTTTCCCATGAATTCCCTCAAGACCTCATTCATCAACCTCATAAAGGTACTATGGGCATTGGACAAACCAAAAGGCATGACCTTCCACTCATATAACCCCTCATTGGTCTTAAATGCAGTTTTCCATTCATCTCCTAGCCTAATCCTAATCTGATGATAGCCACTCTTTAAATCTATTTTTGTGAAATATTTAGCACCCCCCAAGTAATCGAGAAAATCTTCTATCCTAGGGATTGGGAACCTATACCTGATTGTTATCTTGTTGATAGCCCTTGAATCAGTACAAAGTCTCCAAGTGCCTTCCTTCTTTGGTGCTAGTATAGCCAGTACTGCACATGGGCTTAAACTCTTTCCAATTAGGCCTGTCTCCAACAATTCCTCAATCTACCTTGCTACCTCTATATTCTATTCTGGGATAAGCTTGTATGCTACTTTGTTTGGAAGTGTAGATCCTGGGATCAAATCTATGCAATGGTTGATGTCCCTCATAGGTGGTAGGGACCTTGGCATTCCATCAGAGATGATGCCTTTGTGCTTGTACAATAGCTCTTGGACAGCCAGATCTGTGAACCTTTGCTTCTTCTCTCCCTTGACTTCTTGCTGCTTCTCCTTGTTCACCTTTAGGTATGGAATTAGAGCATATGCAACTGCTCCTTCTTCTACTATCTCTTTCATGAATTGATTGTCTTCTACCATCATCGCCTTGACTTCTTTTCCTTTTGATTCCACCTCATTCTCCATCAATGGTAGCAACTCTATCACCTTACCATCCTTGGTGATTGAATATGTGTTTCTAACTCCATCATGGTATGCTTTCAAGTCATACTGCCATGGTCTTCCAAATAGGAGATGGCAAGTATCCATCTTGGCAACGTCAAACAACAATCTGTCCTTGTATGGTCCAATTTGAAGTTCCACCCAAGCCTGTTCTTCCACAACTATTTGTTGGCCTTGGGTGAGCCATGAGATCTTGTATGGGCAAGGATGTGGTAGTCTTCTAAGCTTAAGCTTTTCTACCATTTCAATTGACACAAAATTTTCAGTGGATCCGGAGTCAATTAGAACTTTACATACCTTTCCTCCTACCTTGCAAGTAGTTCTGAAGAGAGACTTCCTTTGTGGGGGTTCTTTGTTAGGCACCTTCATGGTGGTCATTGCTCTCCTAATCATCAAAGATTCTCCTTTCTCAGGATATCCATAATTGTTAGGAGCATTCACACTTTGAAAAGTGTTTGAGCTGGTCACACTTTGACAATCAGATTTATCCTCCTTTCTCCTATTGAACTGGTTGCCCTTTCTGGACATCTACTGGCTATATGGCCTTCTTGATTGCAATTGTAATATCTGATAGGTCCTCTGCCTTGAGATCTCCCTCTAAACGGTGGTCTTCTGCCCCTAAAGTTTCCTCTTTGATTGTAACTTCCCTTTTGGGTTTGACTGTTGTCTCCTTTGCTGCTCTCTTAGTTTGATTCACCTTGGTATCCAAATCCATTTCCTCTGCCTCTGAAAGGACTTCTTCCCCCTCTTTGTTGTCTCCCTCTTCCCCTACTATTCTGCTCTTGTCTTCTCTTTAATTTTTCTTCCACTTTGAGTGCCAATTGGTAGCACTTTTGGACTATCTCTGGGTTATGCAGATTGATGTCTTCTTGAATGGAAAACCTCAATCCATTGAGGTACCTTGCCACCTTGTCTTCTTCATTCTCTTTTACCTTTGTCTTGACGCATAGTTTCATGAACTCTTCTATGTATGAGCTGACGTCTAACTCCTTCTTCTTCAAATTTTATTTCCTCTTATGTAATTGGATGTTGTAATCCAATGGAACATAGGCCTCCTTCACTAAAGCCATCATCTTCTTCCAAGTAGCAACTCTGTTCTTTCCTTCTTTCACCCTGTCATCTTGGATGAAATTCCACCAATTTAGTGCAGCCCCTTTCATTTTGGATTGAGCCATCTTCACCCTTTGGTGGTTTGGTATTTCCTCGGTCTCAAAGAAATTATTCAAGGAGTCTATCGACTCCATCACTGAATCAGGGTCCATTTTTCCTGTAAACACTGGCAGGTCTATTTTCATATGCATGGTCCTTCTTTCCATGGATTTGAGGGTGTTAAGTAAGGGTCTTTGGTCTGCAGGAACCTCTATCTCTTCCTGCTTAGGGATCTCCTCTTCATCCCTATCTTCTCGCTTACTAGAATCTTCTTCTCCCTTCACTACTCTATCCCTGAACTTCTCTACTTCTTTCAAGGCCTGATTCTGAGCCTGAGCTGCTCTGCTTTCTGCCATTTGCTTTCTCACTAAGGCTGCCAAATCAACGTTGGTCATCTTTGCTGGATACTCTTGTGACCCATCTTTGTCTG
Source organism: Cunninghamia lanceolata (assembly GCA_027924645.1). Lineage (NCBI taxonomy): Eukaryota > Viridiplantae > Streptophyta > Pinopsida > Cupressales > Cupressaceae > Cunninghamia > Cunninghamia lanceolata. The sequence continues at coordinate 1,396,659 of BSBN01000792.1, read as the reverse complement.
ACATCTTCTCGACTTCTTCTACCCAAAGGATACTCCTTTGCTCTGATACCACTTGATGCAGAGCTACCCAGCAGAAACATGTAAATTAGATGTCAACCCCTCACCCACATACATTTACTATTGTCTGTTTACCCATCAGTCAGATATCACACTATCGGCCAGGGAAAACAACCTTCCTCTGATAGCATATCTTATACTGATGAATGCGCTTTGCATCGGTTGCCTATCAGCAACACATGAGATATCTGCTTCTCCAATTCGAGTCAACCTGATACATACGATTTTGTAGATCAGAATTGCTGAACTGTCTTTGTGGTTGAACCTTTGAACTGCTTGAAACCTCCAAGTTCAATGAACCCGTGAACCCATCGAACCAAATGAACCCCTTGATACCTTTGAACCATTGAATCTTCAGCTATCAGCTCAATACACTTCCATCACACAGTCTTAACACTGTCGGTAACTCTCAGTTGAACCGATTGAACCCATCTATGTTTTGTTGAACTGGTGGACCAAATGAACCTTGGTATCTCGTTGAACCCACTGAACTCATTGAACCATTGAATCGGTTCAACTGTCGGTTCAACTATCACAACACTTAACACTATCGACGATGAACCACTGCACCCATTGAACCATTGAACCGTTGAATCGGTTCAACCGTCGGTTCGACTATCGGCACCTCTTACTCCGTTGAACCTTTAATTATTCGGTTCAACATACACTACCGGTTCAATATACCCCCATCGCCTAGATTTGGCCAATTGAACCTCTGAGTTCATTGAAACATTGAACCTGATGCTCCTTGTTGAACCGACGAACCAAACGAACCCACTGTGTCCATTGAACTGTTGAACCGTTGAACCGTTGAACTAGTTCAACCATTGGTTCAACTGTCGGTAATGCTTACTATGATGAACCAACAAACCTGTTGAACCTTGAATTGGTTCAACCAAACATTTTCAACCCAATACTCCCAACTTCAAATATGCACTGCTTAACCTTCTATCACCGATCACATGATGAATCTTCATGCACTTTGACCGCTACAGTAGGTCGACACTTGTATCCGCAGGAGGTAAACTTCCAACACACCCTCACCGAAATGTGTATTCACATATAGTTGCAATATACACAGGAAATATACCTCCAGTGAAATAACACTAAAATCTAACGCCGGAGACGTCCTCTGCAACCAAACTCGTAGTCTATTTTGCCATGACCATGAACACAAGGAAAACAAAATAGAAAACTATTTTACAAGTCTATTCCACTGATTTCACATAAATCCACCAGTGGAATGGTTTTAATTGTGCATCTCAACAACAGGAAGACTAAATTAAATACAGAACAATTCTATACAGATAATATACATAGAACCTCAGAATTTGTAAAACACAACTGATAGAGTTTCTATTTCTTCATTCCAACTTCACACAGATCGATTACAAAGATCATACATTTGATAATTCCAGAATTTAAAAAGCCAACAACAACAACAACAACCCTTTTCTGAATCACCTCTGCCTATTTTTATATTCAACTCCCCTATTCTAATTTTTCTTAAACCAAGATTATAATCAAAAACCCTAACTAATCACACGACACCTGTTTAGCACAAGACAGCAAAACACCTAATCATACGACACATTGATTTAATCCTCCACATACCCCAAATGTCTAATGATGTCCAAATTGGCTTATTGGGATGCCAAATTTGTGACCTCGATTCATATGGGTGGGTTGGTTCTCATGGTGGGGTCGGTTCTTACAAACATGAAATGTTAACACAAATACTACATATCAACATAAAATGTTAACACAAATATTAGACCTTAGTCTTCTCCCTCAGATGTATATTTAGCTTGTTGAAGGGGTGCTCCTGCACTAGTTCTACTTCCCTTTTTGCTGGTTACCCTAGCTCGATCACTGAGCTCTTTTTGACTTCAAAATTAAAAAATCATTTGTATCCATATGCATGCTATGCTCAAAACCAAATATCATTAAACCTAGTGTGCATGAGGGGACCCGAAAGGGCTATTATTATTTTCCTTTGATTGTTCTTCAAAGTCAAACAAAAGGTAATAATGCAAGGAGATGTGATGCATGTTTGCATGGGCAGTCATAAGGTATAATGTCTTTGATTTTGAAAATGGGTTAAGATGTGTGCATAATGCCATGGGGAGACATAAGGGTGAGTTAATATTTTTCATATCTATTATAATTAGCAAATATGACTTGATAAGTCAAGGAGAGGAGAAAGGTGTGAAATATGGCATGGGAGTCATAAGGGTCAAATAAATGTATGTGGCTAAATGCATGATGTAATTGTGTAATTTTCTTGTGGAGATAGGAGTTATTGTTTTAAAACCTTTTTTAAGACAAAATCCCTCATTTTTCGCATGACTTTGCAACTTATAAACTAAATGTAAATAAATAATAAAGTAACACAATTATAAGTTACTTTATTATTTGTCACAAAGTTGTAAAGTCAAAAAATAGAACAAATTTGTAACACATAGTAAAGTAAGTCACCTAGATTACTTTATTACTTGTTCACATTGCTTTTACTCATGCCCAAGTCATGCAAAATTAAGAGATGGAGTTAATTGAGCTTTTTTGGAGTTCTTTGAATGATTTTTGGTTAAACTAGAGGGATTTGAGGTTTTGCATGGTCAAACTCAGTGTGAGGGGTAGTTTGGAGCTATTTTAGCTCAAATTGGATCAATTATAGCCCTTCTTTTTAGGGATTTTTATGCATGCTCGTGAATCAATCTTGGAGGTATTATTTGTAGAGACAGTTGACTGTAGTTGACCTTTTAGGTCTTTTTGAGAGCAGATTATATATTTGGAGAAAAATTTATGTTTTTCTAGTTCTTGCCTTTTTGCTCTCTTGTGCATTGCAAAGAGAAAGAGTGTTTGTAACTCAAACTTTTACAGATTTATAAATTATAGCAGGTTACAGGTTATATTCTTTGTCATTTTTATGTAAGTGTTCCTTTATTTTCAGTAGAATCAAGTATCTACCTTCTCATTTATGTTGTTTTATGAATGATTTGATGAGATTTTATTGTGTTTAGTGTTAGAACCTTTAAAATCATAGTCTCATTTATACTTGCATACATTGAAAAATAGTAAAAATCATAGGTCTTAGGTTGTGTATTGGAATAATCATTTCTTTCATGCTGTGAGAACCTAGTTTTCCTCTAAAAAAGAAATTTATTCAAGCCTTCCTTAGAATCATTTTTGTGGTCATATCGTCAAAGTGGTTTGTGTGGATAGATATTCTAAAAATTATTGAGTTAGAGTTGCATGTTTCTACCAATTAGGTGCATCACCACCCATTTACTTTTAGTTTTGTCCATTCATTTATTTCTTTCTATCCTTTTTGGTGCAGGGGCACCAAGACATAAAATTTTGAATTTTTGGTCTCTATATTGAGCCTAGGTGGAGTTTTCTTAATAAATGATGTAATAAATCCCATTAGAGGCATTTTCATGTAGTGGAGGATGATAATCTTCAATTTTACCTAATATTAGGCCTTCTATTTAGAGCAGTTTTAGTGACAGGCTATTTTAAGCCTTATTTTTTGGCTTTTCCACAAAGGGAGAGTGATGGAGAACATGGAGTTTTTTTGTATGCATGTTATTTATGCCTCATACATGTCGAGGAAGGTAGAGAGAAAGTTTGGAGTGAAGAAAATAAGGAGATTTCTAGTTTTTCTGCATTATTCACTATTTTTTCTATTTTCCCAGCATTGGTACATGACCGTATTGTATTACCATGAGCTGTAGTGTCTAAAATTTTGAAATGAGTTGAGAAATCTTTTATTTGCATCTAATTAGGAAGATTTTCATTGTTCTTGAAGCATTCTATAACCGGTTTTCTTAAATTGGGTCTTAAACCCTAGTTTTGAGGGTTTTGGCAAATCAATGGGGTTTTGACTAATTCGACCTGTGTCATAGCCCAAAAATGGGTGGAATGGGCTCAGTTAGGTTGTATTTCTTTTTTTATTGCATTACAGGAGTAGGCGATTGGAAAAAAGTGATGTTGGAATCCACTTATGCCTAATATCTTCATGTATTAGGTTTTCTAGCTTTAATGGATTAGTGAGTTGGTGAAAATTTGACTTGGGATGACTCAAGATCCCTGAAACTGACATATCCTATCCTTTTACAACCCCATTCATGTCATGGAGTAGGATTTGGGGGTTTGGGTCAAGTTTAACATACCTTTGCTTTGTAAAAGAGGCCTAATTAGGCCTAGAACAGCAGTAACAGTCAGTTTTTTGAGGCACATGTTCCAAAGAAACTTGTGTTGTATGTTTGATATGTTTTGTATAAGCCTAATGGGTATCTAGAAAGTCAATTTGTATGTGGTTTTACCTATTATTTTGCAATTTATGACTGAAAAACCCATTTCTAAGGGCTACAAGCATTTGGGACAGTTTTCAAGGCAATGCTAAGAAGGACAACTGAACAGGGCTCTTGGGTGGTTTCATCAGTGCTAACCAACCTTATTGATGTGGTCTAAGGTGTCTTGGAGGATTGGAAAGTGTCTCATGCGTCAAAACCATGTTGTGTTACCTTTACCGAGCATTGAAAACGAGTGTGAAAGAGAGAGAGCAGTCCAAACCATACTTGATCAGTCCAATGAATAGTGAATTCCATATTGAACCTATCCCCTACTTTGCATCAAGTGGTATCAGAGACTAGGTTCAGGTTCCAATTGGGAAGAAAGAAGAAAGTTGAAGTGTGAAGGAGGAATAGTGCAAGATGCCTCCTAGAAATAGTCCAGTCGTCACTAGAGAAGTGAGAATGATGAAGGAATCCCAAGATGGAGTCCTAGCTAGACTTGCAGCCATAGAAGCAAACCTAAGAAGAGGTGGGGTCATTGAGGAAGAAAGTGACCAAGAGAATGAGGGTGAGAATGTAGGCCCTCAGGAGGGATCCAATGAGGAAGAGATGGATCCAGATGCTAGAAGGTTTATGAGGATGTTGCAGGCTATGAAAGGGGAAAGCCCTGATGTCAAAATGGAGTTACCCATGTATGAAGGGAAAATGAATAGTGAGGAAGTATTAGATTGGATTGATTCCTTAGATAACTACTTTGAGTACAAAGAGATGCCAGAAGAACAAAAGGTCAAATTGGCAAAGACCAAGTTGAAAGGACCAACATGACATGGTGGAACTATGTTCAATCAAAGAGGTTGAGGAATGGAAAAGAAAAAATCAGTTCATGGGACCGGATGGTGTCCAAAGTGAAGAGCCAATTCCTACCAAAGGATCATGCAATTCAAACCTTCAAAAGGTTGCAGAATTTAAAGCAAAAAGAAATGGATGTTATGGCCTATACTGAAGAATTCCACAAGCTGACCATGAGGACAGGACACAATGAAGATGAGGTTGAGAAAATTGCTAGGTATATCAATGGGCTTAGGCTCAATATTCAGGATGAAATCAGCCTTGCCACCCCTAGAAATGTGGAAGAATGTTTCCAATTAGTAGTAAGGGTAGAAGAGAAGATAGAAAGAAGACAAGAACAATAGGCTAGGGGTAGAGGAAAGAATAATAGAGGCAGGGATAACTTTGGAGGAAGAACATAATTCCAAAAGCAACAAGGATAATCAATTGGACATCAAGAACAAAAAGAGGAATCAAGTGATAGGGGTAGTTTTAGAGGAAGAAGATCAAATGGTAGAGGAAGGTTTAGTGGCGAAGGAAGAGGGTAAAGCACCTTCTTAGGCAAATGTTACAACTGTAATCAGTTTGGACATCCTACATTCAAGTGCCCAGACAAGCAAGCATCAAGTTCTCAAGGAGGTGAGTGCAAAAACCTAAATAGTGCATGAAGAGGATAGTGAAAGTGTCAATTCACCACTTCAGCCTACTACTCCTGAGGTAGGTGATACACTGATGATAAGGAGGACACTCCTCAAGGTGCCAACAACCAAGGATCCTTCACAAAGGAAGTCATTGTTTAGGAGAACATGCAAGTCACATGGAAAGGTATGCAAGGTAGTTGTTGATTCTGGTTCTACTGATAATCTTGTTTCTTTAGAAATGGTAGAGAAGTTGAACCTAAAGAGAATTCCTCACCCCACACCCTACAAAGTGTCATGGTTAAACAAAGGTCAACAAGTCTTGGTGAATGAGCAGTCATTGGTAGAGTTTAACATTGGGAGTTATAGAGATAAGATCCTTTATGACATCATTCCTTTGGATGTTTGTCATCTTCTACTAGGAAGACCCTGGCAACATGACAGAAAGAGCAAGCATGATGGTCAAAAAAACATTTATGTGATAGAGAAGGATGGAGTCTCATTCTCATTAACACCCCTTCAAGAAGAAGAGTCTGATAAACAAGTTGGGTTAGGTATCATGGTAGTAGGAGAGAAAGAGTTTTTGCAAACAATGAAGGAGGAAGGACAGGGATTTGTAGTAGTAGATAGACCTAAGACCAAGTCTGATGTAGTAGTAAATAAGGTGGGAGACATACCTAGTGAGGTTCAATCTTTGTTGAACAAGTACAAGAATATAGTGGTAGATGATTTTCCAAGTTCCTTACCTCCCATGAGAGATATCAACCATCACATAGACCTAATCCCTGGAGCCAATTTGGCTAATAAGGCTGCATACAAGTTGACCCCACAACAGAATGAAGAAATCAAAGCACAAGTTCAAAAATTGTTAGATAAGGGTCTCATAAGAGAAATCTTAAGTCCAAGAAAGGTGGAGAGTGGAGGATGTCTATTGACTCAAGGGCAATAAAAAAATCACAATCAGATATAGGTTCCCAATACCTAGAATGGAGGACCTAATGGATTGTATAGGAGGTGCATGTTACTTCTCAAAGATTGATCTCAAAAGTGGATATCACCAAATCAGAATAAGGGAAGGAGATGAATGGAAAACTGCCTTTAAGACCAATGAAGGATTGTATGAATAGATGGTAATGCCCTTTGGACTGTCAAATGCTCCTAGTACATTTATGAGGTTAATGAATGAGGTTTTAAATCCTTTTATTGGAAAATTTGATGTTGTTTATCTAGATGATATTCTTGTGTTTAGCAAGACAAAGGAGGAGCTCTTGCAGCATCTTGACATGGTTTTGCGGAGATTGAATGAGGAGAAGTTGATGATCAACCTCAAAAAGTGCGAATTTATGAAGGAATAACTAGTATACCTTGGTTTTGTGATCTCGAAAGGCACATTGAAGATGGATCCTTCCAAGGTTGAAGCCATTCTCTGTTGGCCAGCTCCAAAATTAGTAGGAGAGGTAAGAAGCTTTCATGGTTTAGCTACCTTTTATAGGAAATTTATTAAGAATTTCAGTCATATTTGTTCTCCCATTCTTGACACCATCAAAGGAGATAAGAAGAGGAAATTTCAGTGGACTAAGGAGGCAGCAAAGAGCTTTGAATATCTGAAAAATAGAGTGGCACAACAGCCCATCCTGGCTTTACCTGACTTCAACAAGATCTTCATAGTGGAGTGTGATGCTAGTGGATTTGTAGTGGGTGCAGTCTTGATCCAAGAAGACATACCAATGGCTTTCTTCAGTGAAAAGCTTAATGAAGCCAAAAGGAAGTATTCTTCATATGATCTAGAACTCTATGCATTAGTGCAGTCCCTGAGGAAGTGGAGACATTACCTCTTACCAAAAGAATTCACAGTATTCACAGATAACCATGCTCTAAATTTCTTAAACAGTCAAGACAAGTTGAGTCATAGGCATATAAAGTGGGTTGAGTACTTGCAGAGTTACACATTTACCATCAAGCACAAGAAAGGCCAAGCTAACAAGGTAGTAGATGCCTTAAGTAGGAGATCAGTCCTAGTGCATGAAATACAACTCCAAAGTGTGGGATTACAAGCATTGAAAGACATGTATGTTGTTGATGCAGAATTCAAAGAGGTATACTCTATTTGCCAATAGTTTCAAGGTACTTTTCATGATCAATTTCCTAATTTTTTATTGCAAGATGGACTATTATTCAAGGGAGCTCAGTTATGCATCCCTAAGTGCTCTATGCAGACAAATCTCATAAGGGAGAAGCATTGTGGGAGTCTTGGAGGACAGTTTGGGATAGACAAGACACTAGACCAGGTAAGAAGATTTTATTTTTGGCCTAAGATGCAAGTAGATATCAGAAAATTTGTTGAAACTTGTGGAGTTTGTCAAAGAGCCAAGGGCTCTAGTTCAAATGCAGGCCTATATCAGCCTCTCCCAATCCCTAGTAGACCTTGGGAACATCTTAGTATGGATTTTGTATTAGCCCTACTCAAAAATCAGAGGGGAGTGGACAGTGTCTTTGTAGTTGTGGACATGTTAATAAGATGGCACATTTTGTTCCTTGCAAATGCACAAGTGATGCATCAAACATTGCAAGTTTATTCTTCAAGGAGATAGTTAGAATTCATGGATTGCCCCTCACTATTGTTTTAGACAGAGACTCAAAATTTATAGGTCACTTTTGGAGGACCTTATGGAGGAAACTAGGAACCAACTTGACTTTAAGCTCTGCCTATCACCCACAAACAAATGGGCAGACTAGAGTAGTCAATAGATCATTGGGAAACTTGCTTAGATGTCTTACAAAAGAACATGAACAGCAATGGGATCTTGTTCTTCCATAGGTAGAATATGCTTATAATGATTCCATTAACAGGAGCATAGGGAAGAGTCCTTTTGAAGTAGTGTATGGACTGGACCCAAGAGGTATATTTGAACTAAGAGATTTGAGAGGATTAGAGAAGAGAAGTGCTAAAGGAGAGGAGTTTGCAATGGCCATGAAAGACATACATGATCAAGTCAGAGAACACCTCAAGAAGAGTGTGGAAACATAGAAGAAGCATGCAGAATCGAAGAGGAGGAATGTTTAGTTGAAAGTAGGAGATTTAGTACTTGCACACTTAAGAAAAGAGAGGTTACCTAAGGGTAGGTATACTAAGTTGCTGATCAAGAAGATTGGGCCATGCAAGGTTGTCCACAAGTTTGGTGAAAATGTATATGAGATAGAACTCCCTCCTAGAGTTGCTATCTCACCAATCTTTAACATTGCTGACTTATATCCTTTCAAGGGATCTTTGGATGTAGGTACTAATCCCAATGAAGGTATTATTGATGATGATTGGATAAGGGATCTTCCTCGTTCTACACCAGTCAAACTTGAAGCCATTCTAGACACCAAGGAGGTCAAGAGAATGAGGCATAAGGTGTACAATGAATATCTTGTGAAGTGGCGGGGACTACCACATGAAGATACAACTTGGATGATAGTTGAAGATGTTGTAAAACATGGAACCACAGTCCCTAATTTGATCTCAGGTGGAGACTGAGATCCTTTCTACTTAGGTGTATGGTGCAGGGGCACTAAGACATAAAATTTTAAATTTTTGGTCTCTATATTGAGCCTAGGTGGATTTTTCTTAATAAATGATGTAATAAAGCCCATTGGAGGCATTTTCATGTAGTGGAGGATGAGAATCTTCAATTTTGCCTAATATTAGGCCTTCTATTTAGAGCAGTTTTAGTGACAGGTTGTTTTAAGCCTTATTTTTTGGCTTTTCCATGAAAGGAGAGTGATGGAGAATGTGGAGTTTTATTGTATGCATGTTATTTATGCCTCATACATGTCGAGGAAGGCAGAGAGAAAGTTTGGAGTGAAGAAAATAAAGAGATTTCTAGTTTTTCTACATTATTCACTATTTTTTTCTATTTTCCCAGCACTGGTACGCGACCGTACTGTATTGTCATGAGCTCCAATATCTAAAATTTTGACATGAGTTGAGAAAGATTTCATTTTCATCTAATTAGGAAGATTTTCATTGTTCTTGAATCATTCTATAACCGGTTTTCTAAAATTGGGTCTTAAACCCTAGTTTTGAGGGTTTTGGCAAATCGATGGGGTTTTGACCCATTCCACCTGTGTCATAACCCAAAAATGGGTGGAATGGGATTAGTTAGGTTGCATTTCCTTGTTTATTGCATTGCAAGAGCATGGGATTGGAAAAAAGTGATGTTTGAATCCACTTATGCCTAATATCTTCATGTATTAGGTTTTCTAGCTTTGGTGGATTAGTGAGTTGGTGAAAATTTGACTTGGGATGACCCAAGATCCCTAAAAGTGACATATCCTATCCTTTTGTAACCCCATTCATTCCATGGAGTAGGATTTGGGGGTTTGGGTCAAGTTTAACATACCTTTGCTTTGTAAAAGAGCCCTAATTAGGCATAAAACAACAGTAACAGTTAGTTTTTTGAGGCACATGTTCCAAAGAAACTTGTGTTGCATGTTTGATATGTTGTGTATAAGCCTAATGGGTATCTAGAAAGTCAATTTTTATGTGGGTTTACCTAGTATTTTGCAAGTTATGACTAAAAAAACCATTTCCAAGGGCTACAAGCATTTGGGACAGTTTTCAAGGCAATGTTAAGAAGGACAACTAAACAGGCCTCTTGGTTGGTTTCATCAGTGCTAACCAACCTTATTGATGTGGTCTAAGGTGTCTTAGAGGATTGGTAGGTGGCTCATGAATCAAAACCATGTTGTGTTACCTTTACCAAGCATTGAAAACGGGTGTGAAAGAGAGAGAGTAGTCCAAACCATACTTGATCAGTCCAATGAACAGTGAAGTCCATATTGAACCTATCCCTTGCTCTGCATCACTTTTCCTACCAAGTCATTAACCCATTAGAAAATTATAAGGGAACCAGTCCATAATCTGGAGGTTCAATCTCACCATAGGTCACCCACAACCTGAGTTTGATCCCATGTTACACAGGATTGCTGAGCTTTAGGGCTTTGCATAATGGGTGCAATCTTGATTGATAACATTTATGTCAGCCAATAGAAAAATAACTCCCTTGGCCCTTAACCCCATCTTGGGGGCGCTACCCCCAAACACCTGTTAAATAGTTTGGGGGAAAACCGCACTGATAAAAGTTGGGAAAACTTAACCTCTGAGTCTGATTAGGCTCCATATAACAACAACTCATACCAAGCATTTTGACATAAAGTATCATTTTTTGTGACATGGTAGAGAATGGTAAGGTCATGTTATATAAAGTTGACACTTAGGATAATGTTGCAAATTCTCTCATGAAGCTAGTGAGCACAGAGAAGTTCTCTTGGTGTAGGAAGGCCATGGGCCTTCGATCCTAAACTTGATTTATTTTATGTTTCTTATCAATGTAATTGTAATATATACTATCAAGTGGGAAAATATTAGGATATGGGATATTTAATTACAATTTTATGTATATTTTATGTCATGTATCCAAACATCTTGGAGAGGGTACTTGGATGCGCCCTTAAGTGGTTGAAAGATTATTTTATTATTATTTTCCTAGTTGACCTAGAAAATTATTTGTAATGGCATTCATGAAGGAGGTGGAGCATGAAAGTGGTGGTTGCAAATTGATTAGAGGTTATTTATGACATGTTTTTCCTATCCTAGGTGTGGGAGGAGTTAAGGAGCATCTTATGAGTTGTAGATGGAGCCCATTGTAAGGAAGTTGAGGTACCAGAACAACTTCCTACACTAATCTTGAGGGGAGGGATATGCAGAAATTCTTAGATCTTTACAAAATTTACAGAAATAAACAAAAATAAAAATCATACCACAACATAGTAATTACATGGGGAAACCCTTTCTAGAGAAAAACCCCACACTCCAAAGCTACCTAATATATTATTCAGGAATTAAGAAGATTACAATATACTTGCAGAGCAAGATTTCACAAGAGTATAACCAACCAGAGATCTGGAGGCAACTCAACATCTATAAGACTCTTGCACACAATCTCCATCTCAAGCTCCTGATATATAGGATATACAATACAGTAAACTGTCAACAGTAATTACAAAACCATGAGCCAAAACCACCCAAAAGTGGCACCCAAATTATCTCCAATCAAAGATGCCTTGTGATGTGCCAAATTACACACCAACATGTGTAACTCTCCCCTTTACAACTCTTTTAAGTGTCCAACATGTTTTCACATTTCCCAAAATAGGAGGTCCAACTTCTGGAAGCCATAACTTTTGATCTGGGTGTCCGATTAATAGAACCATTTATGTGTTGGAAAGATCATGAAGAGATATATCAAGCTATAATCTACTTTGTCAGTTATGACAAATTTTGTGGCATTTAGAGACATCTAAGTGCCTTAAAACTAAGTTCAAAACTTTTTTCGGGAGTTTCACAAAAAAGAGACTTTAATATCTTGCAATCCAAGTATGATCTTGAGTAAACTCACCCAAAATGTTTACTTCGCAATTCTGCACCTTTTGGGAAGATTCGAGGTCCATCCATGCTCAAATTTAGAGTTACTAAAAATAGTAAGCCTTGCCATTTTTAGCCCCTTTTGGAAGCTTTGAAAGTTCTAAACCATTCTTCAAGATAAAGGGTATTCCAAAAGACCAAAATTGGGAAGAATAGAAACATTTTGTAGTTGCAAGGTTGAGACACCTTTCCTAACATTCTCCCACTTGTTGAACACCTTGAAAGAGTAAAGGGAGTATCAACACCATGATTTAATTTCTAGGAACAAAGAGGCCCATAGACTCCGAACACCATCTGAACTTCTCTATGCTCACATGCTTAGTTAATGAATCTGCAACATTCATCAAAGTCTCTAACTTAAGTAGCTTCACCCTGCCATCCTTGACCATATCTCTAACAAAATGATACTCTACATCAATGTGCTTGGTCTTGGCATGAAATGTTGGGTTCTTAGCTAGGCAGATCACACTCTATCACAATAAACTGTCACTACACCTTATTTTATTCTGATATCTGAATATAGTTTCTTAAGCCAAAGGGCTTCTTTACAAGCATGGATAGCTTTCATATACCCAGATTTAGTAATAGAAAAAGCAACCACAACATGTTTCTTAGTCATCCAACTAATTGCACCACCAAATAAAGTAAATACATAAGCACTGGTGGATTGTCTTCTATCAACATCACCTACCCAGTCTGAATCCACATAACCATGAATATCAAGGGAATGCATGTCTCCCATCAAATTACCATGATAACACAATGAATACTCTAAGGTACCCCACAAATATCTGAAGACTCTTTTAACTGCATCCCAATGAACTCTACCAAGATTAGACATATATCTAGAAAGAACTCTCATTGCTTGGGCAATGTCTGGTCTAGTATAGACCATAACATACATCAAACTTTTGACTACACTCTGGTAGAGCACTCTACTCATGTCTTCCATCTCTAATGGGGATGTTAGACATTGTGAAGCAGATAACTTCATTCCAATTGTAAAAGGAACACATTATGGTCTACAATCATGCATGTTAAACCTCTGTAAAACTGAATTGACATACTTACTTTGGCCAAGCCATAGTTTTATGTTCACTCTATCTCTTCTTATTTCCATCCCAAGAATGTGTTTAGATACACCAAGATCTTTCATTTCAAATTTAGCTGCAAGTTGAAACTTTAGTTCCGAAATCATTCCTTTCCCTTTACTAATAAATAACATATCATCAACATATAATGTAATAAACAAGAAATGATCACCATTAGATTTATAATAAACACAGTGATCAGATTTAGAATGCTCAAATCCCAAACTCAACACATATGCATCAAATTTCTGGTACTACATCCTAGGACTTTGTTTGAGGCTGTACAAAGATTTCTTCAATTTACGAACCAAATTATTTTTACCTTTCACCATGTAGTGCTCTAGCTATCTCATATAAATATTCTCCTCTAAATCACCACGAAGGAAAGTCATTTTCACATTCATTTGTTCAACCTATAGATCATAAGTAGCAAGAATAGAATGCAATAATCTAATGTACGTCATTTTTACAACAGTTGAAAATATATCACCGTAATCAACACCCTCAACATGAGAGTAACCTTTCGCAAACAATCATGCTTTGTACTTCTCAATACCTCCATCTGAACCAATCTTTTTCTTGAACACCCATTTGTAACCAATAGGTTTTCATACTTTAGGCAATGGCACTAGGTCCCATGTATCATTCCTTTTTATAGCTACCATTTCTTCATCCATGGAATTCTTCCAAGACTCTGCATCATTCATCCCTAATGCCTCTTCTACAGATTTAAGTTCATCTATGTTAGTATTAAAAGAAAAAATACATCTCAATTCATTAGGTGAATATGTTTCAGGTGGTTGTCTATGCCTTGTAGACTTTCAAACAAGTTGATTTGGAGGTTATTCCTCCTCTTCTGAAGATTTAGAGCTAGATGAGCTCTCCTCAACTTCGTGTCTATCTAGGGGCCTCGATTCAACTTTGTCAAGTGTAGAAGGGAGTTGAATGACACATTTATATTCACTTTGTTATGGCTGTAATGTAATAGAAGAAGGCTTAGTTTCTCTAAAAATAACACTTCTACTATATATTACCTTATGTGCAACAGGGTCCCAAAGCTTGTATCCTTTCACACCATAACTATACCCGATGAAGATACATTTCACAGCCTTGGTCTCCAACTTTGTTCACTTCTCCTTTGACACATGTGCATATGCCTCGCAACCAAAAACTATAAGAAGTCTTAGTGAAGGCTTGTGCCTTGACCACACATCCATAGGTGTTTTATCAACAAGCGCGCTAATGTAGGAGACCTGTTAATCAGGTAGCAAGTAGTAGCAATAGCTTCATCCCAAAACCTTTGTTCTAGACCAGAACCACTAAGCATACTACTAGCCTTCTCCATCAATATCGTATTCATTCTTTTTGCAATTCCATTCTACTGTGGAGAATACGGAGCTGTCTTTTGTCTCTAAATACCATAATCTTTATAGAATCTATCAAAATCATTATAGAAAAATTCACCACCATTGTCAGTCCTCAAACATTTTATTTTGTTTTCAGTTTACAACTCAACCATTGCTTTAAATTCTTCAAATCGACTAAAAACTTTAGATTTATTCTTTAGAAAATATATCCATGTCCTTCTGCTATAATCATCAATAAATTAAACATAATATGTGGATTTCTTAATGGAAGGAAGATCTACAAGACCAAACATATCAGAATGAATAAGATCCAATACACCATAAGATTTATGAGAACTCAAGTAAAACTAAATGCAATTTTGTTTACCATAAATGAAATGCTCATATAAATCAGAATCAAGATTACAATTAGTCAACCCTTCAACAAGGTTTTTATTTTTCAGGGTCCTTATACTCTTTTCTCCTACATGTGGCCTAATTTCTTGTGCCATAACATAGTCTTCTCTATAGGCAATTTTGATTTAGAAGAAAGAGCACCCTTAGGTACCTAGAAGCCATGACCATCCACTAAAAATAAAACCCTCTCCTTTTCCAATGAAGTAGTCACAAATTTTCTTTTCACAGAAGTACTATTGCACTCAACAGTGCATGCATCAAGCTTATACAATGTGCCAAATCTAACACCTCTAGCAATCACCATAGAACCTCTTACCATCTTGCATCTCGAGTCAAAAAAGACTACCTACACACCTTCATCTATTAGTTTTCTCACATATAATAAATTTTGTGCTAATACAGGGATATGCAACACACCATTAATCCTTTTTATTCTATATGTTATCACCTAGAATTGTACCCTGCTTAAAGCCTATTCAAGCATTCCAATGACACAATGGGACTGATCTAAAGGTGTGGGACCTTGCAGATGAGATCAGACCTCCAGAGAAGGTTGGTTCCTCTTTCTAAGCTTAAGGCTTAGAGAAAGATAGCTAAATCTAATGCTATTGATCACAGGGAAAAAGGAAGAGAGAGAGAAACTAAAATTAAAAGAGAGGTGATATACCAAATTTAGTGTTTAGTTAGACCTAAATTAACACAACAATGATCTCAAAACTAAAACAGACTTACAGAGACTCATAGAAGTTATTACAGAGGTTTGGGCAAAAAGATAAAACTATGAAAGGGTCTGCTTTATCCAAAATACACAGCTTGTAGCTATCTAATAAACACAGTGTAAAGATTTAGAGAGAGAGGTAAAATGATAGTTTTTATTGATCATGAAAGCTAGAAAGCCATTACAAAAGAAGAAAGATTCATTACACAAAGATATAAACACAAAATGAGAACTTCCCTTCATAGGTGAACTAAAACCAAAGACTTCAAAGGCTTAGAATCAAGCAAAATGCATCAAATCTATATAGTTCTGGGAGATATCACAAGGTTTGCTGCTGCAGCAAATCTTCTGCCTATGTAGTGACCTATGAAAACAACCAACTGAAATATATCTTTTACACATGTATATATAACCTTTTTTCATTCACTTTATAGCCCTGGGCATTGAAATTTAGTCAATAAATCATGCGCATGCTATATTAAATTCAACCCAAAGGCCCTGTCAGAACCTTCAGATTTTGAGTGTTGATTGTGCCTTGACAAATATAAAAATTTACAGAGGGGTATTGCCCACACGTCTGGGTACCTAAACCATTAATGAGGGAAGGCCTAAAATCCTTTTATGGCACTTGCAAATCCATTTTGTCCCTCCTTTGTACTGGCACATTGAAGATTTTCATTGTTTCAACCACCTATATTTGACCTTGGCCTACAACATTAATTGTTGAGTACCTATCCACCTGCATCCCCCTACAACAATGGTGTAGTTTTAGGGATCTAGGAAATCATGCCTTGCAAAATCCTTCACAACACTTTAAAATGTTTTATATTTTCAATTCTTTCTTTGGTACCCTTTGTATTTCCCTTTATTAGAGAATTCATTTGTCGGTGAACTTGAGAAATCGCGAACCATCCTCTGGGGGACTCTCCTCTTTATCTTCTTTCTTTTTCTTATCCCCTTTGTTGGCAAAATCACCCTTTGGCAAACTCTTGTCTTTTGCTTTTAGGCTTCTTATTGACAAATCACCTTCTTGGCAAACTTGAGAAATCGTGAACTGATCGAGTTGTGATTTTGCCAATCCACCTATTTCTCCTTAGCTTTGCCTTGCTTTTGCCTTTAATCGCTGAAATCTCATTTTTGTGAAATTTCCCTACTTTCGCCTTTGGTCTCTTTATTCTCTATTGGTGAAATTTCTATTTCATGATCCATCCTTGTCTCTATCTTTCTTTCTTTCTCTCTGTCGGTGGGTCACCCTATTAGCGAATTGACCAACCGACGAACTTCTCAGTCGGTGAACTTTTCATTTCACAAACCACTGAGTTAGCTAACAAGTACTTAGTCTTTCTTCCTTCTATCTTTCTTTTGCCTTATGCACCTTTCACTTGAAACTTCCTCTATTGTCAGTGATTTCTTCCATCGATGAACTTGCTGATTGGCAAACCAAGAGGTTTGCGAAATGCTCACCTCACTGATTCCTTCACTTGGCTCATTTATTTCTTTGAAAACATTTTCTTTTCCCTTCATCTAATCAGCAACTTGGCCTATCGATGAACTTGCCAGTTGGTGAACCAGTAGGTTCACGAACTGAACATTTCACCAATAAAACACTATAACCTTAGCTCCTCTTTTCTTATAAGAATACCATGCCTTCCTTTGCTTTAATCAGTGAACCTACCGACCGGCGAATGTTTTAGTTCACCAACTCTCAAGCTTGTAGATAAGGCAAAAGACTAAGGTTAATCACTTAGAAAAAAATTAGGATTTTTTTAAGGGGGACTTCCTTCCATTTAGGCTTTCTCAGATCAGATATTTTTATGGAAGGAAGGCAGGATTTAAGGGGATCTTTGGGCTATTTTGGCCACGGATAAAATATGACAACACTATCATCAGGAAATCCAATCTTAACTTTGCCATGGCCAACAATATTTAAATGAGAATCATCACCCAAGGACACCTTACCTCCATCAAATTTTTCATATTCAGAAAACCAATCTCTATTAGGGGTCATATGGAAAGATGGACCTGAGTCAATCAACCATGCATCATTACCTGCACGAGTGGCCAAACCTGTAATGGATGCATCACCATCTTCCTTCTCAGACTTAGAATCAGAATCAAATTTCTTATTTTTCTTCTTTTCTTCTTTACATTCCTTACAGAAATGTCGAGGATTACCACAATTCCAGCAAATAACTTTGGACTTTCTAGGAGATTTGGATCTCCCCTTGGACTTGGATTTGTCATGATTCTCACTCTTTTTGCCTTTTTATTTGGGTCTTCCACGAACACTTAGGGCTTCTTTGGCACTAATGGATACCTTCCTCCTCATTTGTTTAGAAAGAAAAGAACCCACAACATCTTCAACTTTCAAGACAACATAAGTACTTCCAATCGCCATAACAAGAGAATCACAAGAATCAGGAAAAGAACAAAGCAAGATCTGACATCTCTCCTCCTCATCCATTTTTACACCAACTGATGTCAATTGAGCCACCAACATATTGAATGCTTCTAGGTGGTCTGCAATTCGTCCACCCTCTTCCATTCTCGAGGAATACAACTTCTTCCTCAAGTAAATCTTGTTCACTAAAGATTTGGCTTGATATATCTCACCGAGTTTCTTCCATAGTTTCTTTGTAGAGGCCTCTTCATGGACATTGATTAAAACATAGTCTATCAGGCACAATCTGATTAGACCCTTGGCTTTATAGCCCATAACATCATATGCAGCATCCAAAGTAGCATCTGTGGGCCTTGAAACATTCTCATCAATAGCATCCAACAGATCTCGATCAATTAACAGATCCTCCATCTTCAACTTCCACATCTCAAAATTGTTACCAAAATTTTTTTCTACCTCTATTATCCCTGATGTGTTCACCATCTGGAAATCCTTGCAACAAGATCACAAAGTATCTTCTACACAAGCTCCCACTCAAAATTGGATTAGTTTCAAAAACCCAACAACCCACAACTGAAACCAAAGGTGATCAAGCTCTGATACCACTTGTAAGGAAGCTAAGGTAGCAAAACAATTTCCTACACTAATCTTGAGGGGAGGGATATGCAAAATTTTTTAGATCTTTACAATAGTTACAAAAATAAAAAAAATACCAATCATACATAGTAATTTAGTGGGGAAACCCTTTCAGGAGAGAAACCCCACACTCCAAAGCTGCCCAATATATTATTCATGAATCAAGAAGATTACAATATACTTGCAGATAAAGATTTCACAGGAGTATAACCAACCAGAAATCTAGAGGCAACTCAACATCTATAAGACTCTTACACACAACCTCCATCTCAAGCTCCTGATATATAGAAGATACAATACAGTAAACCGTCAACGGTAATTACAAAACCATGAGCCAAAAGTGGCACCCAAATTATCTCCAATCAAAGATGCCTTGTGATGTACCAAATCACACACCAACATGTGTAACTCTCCCCTTTACATCTCTTTTAAGTGTCCAACATGTTTTCACATTTCCCAAAATAGGAGGTCCAACTTTTAGAGGCCATAACTTTTGATTTAGGTGTCCGATTGATGAACCATTTGATGCATTGGAAAGCTCGTGAAGAGATATAGCAAGCTATAACCTAATTCATTGGTTATAACAACTTTTAGGGTATTTAGGAACATCTATGTTCCTTAAAACTAAGTTTAAAAGTTTTTTTCAAGAGTTTCAAAAATAGAAACTTTAATATCTTGCAATCCAGGTATGATCTTGAGTCAAAACTCACCCAAGATGTTTACTTGGTAGTTCCACACCTTTTGGATAAATTCCAAGTCCATCCATGCTCAAATGAGTTACTAAAAATAGTAAGCCCTGCCATTTTCATCTCCTTTTGAAAACTTTGGAAGTTCTAAACCATTCTTCAAGATAAAGGGTATTCAAAAAGACCAAAATTGGGAAGAATATAAACCTTTTGTAGTTGCAAGGTTGAGACACCTTTCCTAACACCCATGAGTTTAGATTTTAACATGTGAGATGTTGAGAGTTACAACTCAAAGATGCTATCCATTATGAAGTCTATTTTGGTCTACAAGTTACATTTTCTAATTGTGGCTACTCAGGAGTTACATTTACTATTCCAAGAGGTTGCCCATGTGAATGGGGGATTGGATTTTTGCATGAGGTGGATTTGGGCACCTAGTTTGGGCCCATGGTATTTGTCTCTTGTTTTGTAAACCTCTTATGGTTTCTTGTTTCCATTTTCTCTATGAATTGAAGTCTTAGGATAGTAGTTTTGTAGTTGATTACATAAGTGCTACTAGAATGGATTTGGGACCTAGTTTGGGCCCATGGTATTTATCTCTTGTTTTGTAAACTTTTTATGGTTTCTTGTTTCTATTTTCTCTATAAATTGAAGTCTTAGGATAGTAGTTTTGTAGTTGATTACATAGGTGCTACTAGAATGTTGTCAAATTGATGAGCTAAAAGGGCTCTATAATGAATGGTTCATAAGGCACAACACTTGTTGAAGGTTTTGCAAATGGGGTAGCAAGCTAACTGGGCTTGATCTTGGGGGAAACTCCATGGTTAAGCGGGCTTGAGTAAGAGTAGTACTGGGATGGGTGACCTCTCGGGAAGTCCCGATGCTTCACCCCTATGTGCATCACCTAGATGCAATGAGTGCTAAGTGGACCATTCATTAACATGAGAGATGGGTTCATGTGAACCACTACTCATGAAATATGGGTCATGTGTTTGACTCAAAAACTACACAATTAAATCCTAAAATAAAATATCATAATTTGACATGATGCGAAAAATACCTCCTACTTATCAATTGATGAGCTAAAGGGTCTCTATAATGAATGGTTCATAAGGCACAACACTTGCTGAAGGTTTTGCAAATGGGGTAGCAAGCTAAGTGGGCTTGATCTTGGGGGAAACTCCATGGTTAAGTGTGCCTGAGTTGAAGTAGTACTGGGATGGGTGACCTCCCAGGAAGTCCTGATGCTTCACCCCTATGTGCATCACCTAGATGCAATGAGTGCTAAGTGGACCATTCATTAACATGAGAGATGGGTTCATGTGAACCACTACTCATGAAATATGGGTCATGTGTTTGACTCAAAAACTACGCAGTTAAACCCTAAAATAAAATATCATAAAAATAATGTTAATTCGATCATCACTAATAAACTTCTTCAACCTACTAAGGGGATAGTGAATAAGTATATTAATGTTCCTAAGATGATTGTGAATGGGTCACCTAGTGCACCTTCATGCTTAAAACTGGTGATTATGGTTCAAGGTGATCAAAAACCACCTCGACCCCCAGATTACATTCTAAAGTATGCAATACTAATCACTCAAAGAAATTAAGGTGTTCAAAATGTATTGCAGGATCCCTTGATTTCTCACACATGAAACACCCATAATAACAAGCAAAGTAAGAAAGAACCACATGTGCCTATCTCTCTTTCAACCTCTCAACCTATGCTCCCTCCACCACCTCATCTTACTCATAAAAGTGGTCAAGATTATGATCTTGTTAAGCAGCTTCACACTACTCCTGCTAAGATCTCTCTTTGGGAACTTAAACAAACATACATACCATGGAATGCTCCAAGAAGCTTTACAAAAGGTGATTGTACCACATGTTAAGCTAAATGATGTAATAGCTCTAGTAGACTATATGTGCTTGCAACAAAAATGGATATTCTGTTTCAACAACATGAAATACCATAATTAAAGATGAAAATGATCCTCTTATGATCTTTATCATAGTAAATAAAAAATTGATAAAGTGAGTTATGATTGACAATGGATCAGCTCTTAATGTTTGTGACATTGATTTGCTATGCAGAAGCAAGATCAACACTTTTTTAATCTATAGATAGGATTAGCATTCGTGGCTTTGATAATACTGGTATCCAATTTGTAGGTACTATAACCCTACCTATAAAGGTTGGTCCAATGACATTATCTACTATTTTTCATGTCATGCCTGGTTTGCTTTCATATAATATGATTCTTGATATATTGTGGATCCATGCCATGTGGGCAATTCTATCTACCTTTCATCTATCAATAAAGTTTATTTATGAAAACAAGCTCTACACCATGGAAGTCGATCCTAACCCAAATAACTGCTTACATATTGAAAAGAAAAAACAAGTTAACAATCATAGGAGTCTAAACAACTTACAAGTTGATTCATCAATACCTCTTGCCACAGATAATGTTGTGGAGGATTCTAAACCATCAAATGAACTTTTTGGTGATGATTGGGGTTCATTAGATTTTACTCCCTCCTATGTGGGAGAATATAAACTCAATAACTCTGACACATCAAAAGTTGCATCGATCTCATCGAAGCAATCTTTGGAAACATTTGAGAAACCCAAAGTTTCCTAGTAGAAAACAAAGACAATACTCTTACTTATACTATAGATTATGATAGCTACGAGGCCTTGCCATCATCTAAGGAAATGACATCCCTCTATGGTCAAGGATTTAAAATCCTTTATAACAAGTACGATTATGTAGGTAATGGTTGTGTTTTAAATCAACAATGAATCAGAGTACCTCTACAAGTTGCTGGAATTAACTATACGGCCGGCATCGAATACCGTTCTTTAAAGTCCACCAAAGTCTCTCGTCGTCCCAAAATCAATGTTAATACAATATCAACAAGACTGAAACTACATGCGAAATATCCTAAGCTGATAGACAAGAATTGTCCACTAGGAAATATTCCATCAAATCAGGTAAGTATTTCTCCCTCTTTAAGCCACACTCGTTGTAGCAACTATTGTAGTTGCTCTCAAGGGTTGCTTTCTCCTAGATATATATTGTTAGTTTCATGACAAACAACTGAGAGGGGGCGGTGAATCAGTTGTCACAAAACTTTCTTTTCTTTAAACACTTAAATCCTTCTTGTGTTTCAACAACATAATAATAATTCAATCATGGAAACACAATTCAAGAGTAGAAACATATTAACACATATGACACCAAAATTTTAACATGGAAAACCTGGTTAAGGGAAAAACTACAGGGTGACTAACCCAAGATTGTATTCTTTGTTAAAAGAATAAGAAGAATAAAATGGCACTTTCTAATTAGGGCTCACTGCCCGAGCACATTGCTCACAAGAGGCCCACTGCCTATAGGAGACACACTATCTACAGAATGATAATATAAATATTACATACTTGAACTAGAAATTAGCATCTTCACCATGCTTGAGACAGTTCCATTTAAGCTCAACGCTTCTTCTCTAGTTTTTGCTCTTCTCCTCTCTACCACTTCCTCATCTTCACATCGAATATTTTGAAATGACTTCACAAATCTTATTTATACAAGACATCAACTTAGGGATAAACATCCAAGTCTGCCCAACACATACTTTATTTTATTACAGAGCAATTACTCAGATATAGCTTGACTTATTACAAAACTTCATGCGTATCACTGCACTGTCAGCCACACATATCTAGGACTTCAATCTTCTTTAAGGATCACGCCACGCTTCGCATAACATCTTCAAGATCATCCGTAAGATGTGTAAAACATCTGGTCGGCCATGATTTAGGGAGAACACCATCACCCGAGAGTAAATCTTCAATTACGAGCTCAATCTTCAATGCGGACTGCCAACTCAAAATGGACACAGTCTAGAGACTCTCACAAACTTGCCTGAATCACCAAGAGCATCCACACCACTTCTGCTTACTAAAATCATTCGCATCTTCATTCGAAACCTCAAGAACATAGTCTGTCATCACTATCACATTAGGATAAATGCTTGCGGACCTCCAAACCACAAACCAATTGAGTTGTCAATTCACATTAGCTTCCTAAACATTCCACCAAATCTGTAGAATAATATATTTCATTTTTAGATCTAATTGGACCTATCTGTGTCAGTCTATCACCTTTGAACAACTACCAAAACTAGTTTTACTCATATGGCCATAACTTCAAATCTTCATGCGGATCTCTCAAATCTTGACTGGATCATCTTTAGACACATATCTATAAACCCTTTGATACGCATTCTTTGATCTTCATCTATCTGGGATCTTCACTTCATAGAGCTTCACTGTTCTTCTCTATTTCTGATAGGACTAATTTTCTCAATATCCTCAGCACACAACTCATCTAATCCTTGACATCAATGCAACAGGAGTATGTTGGCATCAATGACAACACCGGTTAGGCCCATACTTGCAATAATCTCCCCCTTTGTCACTGATGGCAACATATGATGTGAAAAATTGTTTTACCATCAAGACAAGAACTTCTCCTCACTAACTGACATAGCTCTCCCTATCAATAGCAATTGCTCCCCCTTTGATCAGCAACCACTTTTGTTTTTCACATGTCTTCTCTCCCCCTTTGACATCAATGGCAAAGGGCACATACTTGCATCAATCAGAATCATACAGACTACTCCCCCTGAGTAGCAGCTTCCTATCATCAATCCGGACCACAAGATATGACTGTGAGATCCACCAGACTGATGCACATCAGTGCATCTTAATTCAGAATCAGAGGGGTAATAACCCCTAACTTCTCCCTGAGATACTCAAAAGAGTCCTTAAGTAGAGGTTTAGTAAAAATGTCTACAATCTGATCCTTAGAGGGCACAAACTCCAATCTGACTTCATTCTTGTTCACTTGCTCTCTCAAAAAGTGAAATTTGATGGATATATGTTTTGTCTTTGAATGTAACACTAGATTTTTTGATATATTTATTGCACATGAGTTATCACAGAAGATTGTGATAGGTTCCTCATACTCCACTCTGATGTTTCTTAGCATTTGCTTCATCCACAATACTTGAGTGCAACTACCTGCTGCTGCAATATACTCTGCTTCTACAGTGGACAGAGATATTGCCTCTTGTTTCTTGCTCAACCAAGAAACCAATCTTTTCCCCAAAAAGAATGCACCACCACTGGTACTCTTCCAGTCATCCACATCTCCTACCCAATCCACATCTATATATGCATGAAGAGAGAAATCATGATCCCTAGGATACCATAAACCATACTCAACTGTTCCCTTTACATATCTGAGAATTCTCTCGATTGCCATGACATAAGTTTCTCTAGGATCAGCTTGGAATCTGGCAACAAGACCAACAACATTCATAATGTCAAGTCTAGTTTAAGTAAGATACAGTAGTCCTCCAATCATTGACCTGTACTTTTTCTGATCAACCTTAGGAGATTCATCATATTTGCTTAGTTTACATCCAATTGCCATGAGAGTATTCATTGGTTTTGAATCTTTCATCCCAAATTTCTTCAACAATTCTTTCACATATTTGGTCTGAGATATGAAGATTCCTTTCTTTGTTTGAGTGATTTGCAGACCCAAGAAGAAAGTCATTTCCCTAAACATAGACATCTCAAATTCACTTTTCATTTGATTTGCAAAAGTCTTGCACATACTATCTCTTCCTCTAAAAATGATATCATTAACAAATACTTCAATAATCAAGATATTTTCATGTTCAATCTTGAAGTATAAGTTATTGTCAGCAGTAACTTTGTTGAAACCAATCTTCAAAAGATTTTTATCGAATCTTTCATACCAGACCCTTGAGGCTTGTTTGAGTCCATATAGTGCTTTCTTCAATTTACAGACCATATCATCATGACCAGACAACTGAAATCCATCGTGTTACTCAATGTATATTTCTTCTTCCAAGTCACCATTCAGGAAGGCAGACTTGACATCCATATGATATACTTTGAAATCTTGAAGGCAGCAAAAGCAAGAAATAATCTGATTGCTTCAATTCTTGCCACCGGAGCAAAACTTTCTTCAAAATCAACTCCTTCTACTTGAGAATAACCCTTGCAAACCAATCTGGCTTTGTTTCTAACTACTTCACCATCTTCATTCAGTTTGTTCCAGAAGACCCATTTGGTTCCAATCACATTTTTGTTTCTAGGTCTGGGAACAAGATCCCAAGTGTGATTTTTCTCAATTTGCATCAACTTTTCCTCCATTTCTTTGGCCCAGCTTTCATCATTGCATGCTTCACTTACTATTTTTGGTTCAATCTTTGAAATCAGACAATACTTTTCTGAATCTTGAGCAATCTTTCTTCTTGTTTGAACACCTTTGCCTCTATCACTTATGATCTGGTCTTCAAAATGATTCAGTCTTACATACCTAGGAGTTTTGGGAATTTCTTGCATTTCTATTTCTTGGACAGGTTCATTCAAGCTTATCTCTTCTTCCTATATTTCAGGATTCTATGGATTAGTTTTGATCTGAATCTCAGAAGGGGCCTGAACTTCTTGAACCAAAACATCATTATGATGATCTTCTTCATATTCATAAAACCTTGAGGGTTTTTCAATGCCTTCATCAACTCTAGCATCAAATTTTCCAAGGTCTTCATCTCTTTTAATATAACATTTGCTATCAAAGACTCTAAAATACTTCACAGTAGGAGTGATGCTAAACCAGAGTTCATAAGGGGTCTTACCAGTATTGCTTCTGATTTGTACTTGATTAAGAGTATAGACAGAAGTGCTTACAACTTCTCTCTAGTAGATCTGAGGAACATTTGCCTCCATCATCATGGTTCTAGATGCTTCCTGGATGGTCCAGTTCTTTCTCTCCACTACTCCATTCTGCTGTGGAGTCCTTGGAGTAGATAACTGTCTTTTTATCCCATGTTTCTCATAGAATTCTATGAACTCTTCGAATGTGAATTCTCCACCTATATCATACCTAAGACATTTTATGTTTAACCTAGTTTCATTCTCTACCATAGCCTTGAATATTTTGAATTTCTCAAGAGCCTTAGATTTTTCTTTCAAGAAAGTCACCCACATCATCCGGGAATAGTCATCAATTAGTAACATGAAATATCTATCACCTTGCAAACTTTAGATTCTTGTCGGTCCACATATATCAATATGTACTAAGTCCAACAATCTGGTAGAAGATTGTTCCTTACTTTTGAATGTGACTCTGATCTGCTTACCTAATTGACATTCTTTACACAAACTGTTAGTAGGTTTCACCAGTCTTGGAAGATCTCTTACAGCCTGAGTATTGCTTATCTTGATGATGTTATCAAAATTTACATGACACATTCTCCTATGCCACAACCAACTCTAATCAATTTGAACAAATAAACAACTTTTGCTAGTACCAACCAAGTGGAAGATGTTACCTTTCGTTTAAGTACTAGATGCAATCTCTGTTCCAGAACTTTCAAAGATTTTACATTTTCTATTTTTGAATCAAAGATCATAGCCTTTGTCCACCAACTGTCCAACACTGAAAAGATTGTGCTTGAGGCCTTCAACATACAGTGCATCACTGGTTTTATTCTTTCCATCAAAAGAAATAGTTCCTCTGCCTCTGATTCTACCAGCAGAATTATCACCAAATTTTACAACTCCTCCTTCATATCTTTCCAGATCTATGAACTTATTTTTGTCACCAGTCATATGGTGGGAGCATCCACTATCAATGACCCATTCATCCTTCTCTTCAACTTGAGCAACTCGAGCTCTTTCTACCTATTTATGATTGACAGATTCAGTGGGCAATGGATCTTCTTCCTTGATGGCAATAAACACCTAGTCACTTCCAGATTTGTTTCCTGTCTCTGATTCATCATCTGTTACTCCTTCATCATCATCATCTTCATGAACATAGTAACATTTCTTTTGGAATCTTGATCTATTTGGATTTGTCCTTGAAAATCTTTCCAGACACCTTGAATCAAATTGACCAATCTTGTCACAGTTGAAACATTTGAAGGGAAATTTTCCTTCATACTTACTAGATCCTCTTGGCAGTCTTTTTGCAATAAGGGCTTCAAGTTGAGCAACTTTTGCCTCATCTTCTTCCAGATCTTTTCTTTCTTTTTCATACCATGATAGTTTCTTTGAGGATTTCTCTCTTGGATCATACCTTTGTTTACCTTTTACAGAGGCACTAGCTTTGAATGCAGATTCAGTCTTGGGGGGTGCATCTCCAAACTCAGCCAATTCAAATGCGGCCAATTTTCCAACCAATTGATCTCTTGTGATGTTTGATAAAGATTTGAATTGTTCAATAGCAGCAACCTTATGTTTGTAAGTAGGAGGTAGGGATCTGAGAAATTTGGCAACAATCTCATCTTCATCTAAGGTTCCACCAGCACACCTAATGCCACAAACAAGCTCATTTACTTTTTGCATAAATGTAATGATATTCTCATCTTCATTCATCTTTAGATTTTTGAATTTTCCTTTCAAACTTTGTAGCTTGGCACATTTAACGTATTTATCTCCTTCATGCAAAAGTTCCAGCTTTGTCCAAATCTCATATGTGGTTTTTAAATCCATAACATTTGTCAGCTTTGAATCATATAATGTACTTAGTAAGGCTTCTTTAGCTCGAAGATTATCTTCAGCATCTCTGATTTCATCTACATTTGTCAGACTATTCTTTGGAGGAACATACTTCTTTGAAGTTATGGTCCAATATTGCATTCCCATACATTCCAAGTGACATTCCATGTGGCTTTTCCAAAGAGTGTAATTAGTTCCATCAAACCTCAGACTATCCTTCTTGTAGGAAGACATCCTGGATCTCCTCAAGCGATTAAGCTCCTTTTAGAGGAACTTGGCTCTGATACCAATTGTTTGTTTTACAACAAACAACTTGTCGCAAGTATGGCCCTAACTAGTGTTGTCATTGATGTCAACATACTCCTATTGCATTAATGATAAGAATTGGATGAGCTGTGAGCTCAGGATATTGAGAAAATTATTCTCAATCAGGAACAGTGAAGATCAGTGATGACAGTAAGGTAAATGTCCAAGATAGGATGAGTATCAGAGGATGCGGTTTAAAGGGTTTGTAGATATATGTCTTAAGGTGGTCTAGTAGAGATTTCAGAGGTCTGTATGAAGATCTGAAGAAGTTGTGGCCACTCAAGTAAAACCAGTTCCGACAGATGTTCAGTGGTGACAGAGTGTTACAGATAGGTCCGGTAAGATCCAGAAATACATTATCCTTTTCTGTGGATTTAAGGGAGTGTTTAGGAAGTCCTTGTGAAGTATCAGCTCAATTGGTTTATGGTTTGAAGGTCCGCAAGCATCTATTTCTTTGTGACAGTAATGACAGACTATGTTTTTGAGGTTCCAGATGAAGGGGAGAAGGATTTCAGTAAGCAGATCAAGTGTGGATGTTCTTTGTGATTCAGGTAAGCTTGTGGAGGTCTTTGGATCATGCTCAGTTCGTGTTGGTGATCCGCATTGAAGTTAGAGCTCGCAATTAAGAAATCTTTTGGATGATGGTGTTCTTTTTGAGATTGGCCGACCGGATGAGTTACACATTCTGCGGATGTTCTTGTTGATGTTTGCCGACTTAGATGATCATTCCTAAGTTGATATCTTGTATAAATAAGGGATTACGAAGTCATTTCAAAGTTGTCCTTGTGGAGATGAGAGTCTAGTAGCAAGGAGGAGAGCGAAAGGCAGAGCAAAAGTATTGGGCTTAAATGGAATTGATTCAAGCATGGTGAAGATGCTATTTTCCAGTTCAAGTAGGTGATACTTATTTCCTTGTAGACAGTGTGTCTCCTGTAGGCAGTGGGCCTCTTGTGAGCAGTGTGCTCGGGCAGTGAGCCCTAATTGGCATGTACCATTTTGTTCTTTATATTCTTCTAACAGAGAATACAATCTTGGGTTAATCACCCCATGGTTTTTCCCTTAACCAGGTTTTCCATGTCAAAATCTTGGTGTCTCATGTGTTGATGTGTTTATGCTCTAGATTCATTGCATTATGTTTCCTTGATTATTTGCAAAGTGAAGTTAAGTGTTTAATTGGAAGAAATTTTTGTATAATTGATTCACCCCCCCTCTCAGTTGTTTTCCCTAAGTCTAACAATTGGTATCAGAGCCAAGTTCTTTTGAAAGGAGCTTAACCACTTGAGGAGATCCAAAATAACGTCTTACAAGAAGGATAGTCCAAAGTTTGATGGAACCAATTTTAATCTTTGGAAAGGTCGCATGAAATGTCACTTGCAATGTATGGGAATGGCATACTGGACCATGGTTACAACAAAGTATACTCCTCCACAGGGTGGTCCGAAAGCCCCAAATGAAATCACAGATGCTGAAAACAATCTGCGGACTATAGAAGCTCTTCTAAGCACATTATCTGATTCAAAGCTCTCAAATGTTATTGACCTTCCAACTGCTTTTGAGATTTGGGAAAAGCTAGAACTTCTGCACGAAGGAGACAAGTATGTTAAGTGTGCAAGGCTACAAAGTCTGAAAGGAAAATTTGAAAACCTAAAGATGAGAGAAGATGAAAATATCTCTACGTTTATGCCAAGAGTAAATGAGATTGTTTGTGGAATTAGAAATGTTGGTGGAGTCTTGGATGAAAATGAGATTGTTGGAAAAATTCTCAGATCGCTTCCTACTTCTTATAAAATTAAGGTTGCTACCATTTAAGAATTCAGAGCTCACACAACTGTCACAAGAGATCAATTGGCTGGTAAATTGGCTGCTTTTGAAATGACCGAGTTTGGAGATGCCCCTCCTAAGATTGAATCTACATTCAAAGCCAGTGCCTTTGTAAAATGTAAACAAAGGTTTGATCCGGGAGAGAACTCTTCAAG
Organism: Cunninghamia lanceolata; assembly: GCA_027924645.1. Taxonomy (NCBI): domain Eukaryota; kingdom Viridiplantae; phylum Streptophyta; class Pinopsida; order Cupressales; family Cupressaceae; genus Cunninghamia; species Cunninghamia lanceolata. Next base: position 1,366,178 of record BSBN01000792.1, on the reverse strand, counting down.
GAAACTATCATGGTATGAAAAAGCAAGAAAAAATCTGGAAGAAGAAGAAGCTAAAACTGCTCATCTTGAAGCCCTTATTGTAAAAAGACTACCAAGAGGATTCGATAAGTATGAAGGAAAATTGCCTTTTAAGTGTTTTAACTGTAATAAGATTGGTCATTTTGCCTCAAGATGTCCGGAAAGGTTATTAAGACAAAATCCTAACAAGCCAAGGTTTCAAAAGAACTGTTACTATGTACATGAAGATGATGATAATGAAGGAGTAATAGATGATGAATCAGAGATAGGGAACAAATCTGGAAATGAATGGGTGTTCATTGCCATCAAGGAAGAAGATCCAATTTCCTCTGTATCTGTCAATCATAAGACTATGGAAAAAGCTCTGGCTGCCCAAGTTGAAGAGAAGGATGACTAGGTCATTAACAGTGGATGCTCTCACCATATGACAGGTGACAAAAATAAGTTCTTAGATTTGGAGAGGTATGAAGGAGGAGTGGTAAAGTTTGGTGATAATTCTGCTGGTAGAATCAGAGGTAGAGGAACTATTTCTTTTGATGGAAGGAACAAAACCGGTAATGTACTGTATGTTGAAGGTTTGAAGCACAATCTTCTCAGTGTTGGATAGTTGGTGGACAAAGGCTATGATCTCTGATTCAAGAATGGAAAATGCAAGATCTTTGAAAGTTTCAGAATAGAGATTGCATCTGGTACTCAAACAAAAGGTAATATCTTTCATTTGGTTGGTACTGGTAAAAATTGCCTATTTGTTCAAGTTGATCAGAGTTGGTTATGGCATAGGAGGATGTGTCATGTGAATTTTGATAATATCATCAAGATAAGCAACACTCAGGCTGTAAGAGATCTTCCAAAATTGGTGAAACCTACTAATAGCTTGTGCAAAGAATGTCAATTGGGTAAGCTGAGCATAGTCACATTCAAAAATAAGGAACTGTCTTCTACTAGATTATTGGACTTAGTTCCTATTGATCTTTGTGGTCCGACAAGAATTAGGAGTGTACAAGGTGATAGATACTTTATGTTGCTAATTGATGACTATTCCTGGATGATGTGGGTAACCTTTCTAAAAGAGAAATCAGAAGCTCTTCAGAAATTCAAAATATTCAAAGCTATGGTAGAGAATGAAACTAGATTAAAATTAAAATGTCTGAGGTCTAATAGAGGTGGTGAATTCACATCCAGTGAGTTCATAGAGTTCTTTGAGAAACATGGAATAAAGAGACAGTTGTCTGCTCCTAGAACTCCATAGCAGAATGGAGTAGTGGAAAGAAATAACTGGACCATCTAGGAAGCTTCAAGGACCATGATGATGGAAGCAAATATTCCTCAGATCTATTGGAGAGAAGCTGTCAGCACTGCAGTCTACACTCTCAATCGAGTTCAAATCAGAAGCAATACCGGTAAGACTCCTTATGAACTTTGGTTTGGCATCACTCCTACTGTGAGGTATTTTAGAGTTTTTGGTAGTAAATGTTACATTAAAAGAGATGAAGATCTAGGAAAGTTTGATGCTAGAAGTGATGAAGGAATATTATTGGGTTACTTTACTCAAAGCAAAGCATACCAGTGTTATAACAAGAGACTGAGAAAGATAATAGAAAGTACAAATGTGAAGGTTGATGAGGGAATTGAGAAACCCTCAAGGTTTTATGAATATGATGAAGATGATCAGAATGGTGTTCTGATTCAAGGAGCCCAAACCTCTTCTGAAAATCAGATCCAAACTGATCCGGTAAATTAGGAAGAAGAGATGAGTCTGAATGAGCCTGATCAAGAATCAGAAGTGCAAGAAACTCCCAAAGTTCTAAGGTATGTAAGACTGAACCACTCTGAAGATCAGATCATAGGTGACCAAAGCAAAGGTGTGCAACCTAGAAGGCGAATTGCTCAATACTTAGATGAGTATTGTCTGATTTCAAAGATTGAACCTAAAACAATAAATGAAGCCTGCAATGATGAAAACTAGACCAAAGCAATGGAGGAAGAGTTGATGCAAATTGAGAAAAATCACACTTGGGATCTTGTTCCCAAACCTAGAAACAAGAATGTGATTGGAACCAAATGGGTCTTCCAGAACAAATTGAATGAAGTTGGTGAAGTAATCAGAAATAAAGCCAGATTGATTTGCAAGGGCTATTCTCAAATAGAAGGAGTTGATTTTGAAGAAACTTTTGCTCTGGTGGCAAGAATTGAAGAAGTTAGATTATTTCTTGCATTTGCTGCCTTCAAAGATTTCAAAGTATATCAGATGGATGTCAAGTCTGCCTTCCTAAATGGTGACTTGGAAGAAGAAGTGTACATTGAGCAACCGGATGGATTTCAATTATCTGATCATGGTGATATGGTCTGCAAGTTGAAGAAGGCACTGTATGGACTGAAGCAAGCCCCAAGAGCCCGGTATGAAAGATTGGATAAACATCTTTTGAAGATTGGTTTCAACAAAGGTACTGCTGACAATAATTTGTATTTCAAAATTGACCATGAAAATATCTTGATTGTTGAAGTGTTTGTTGATGATATCATTTTTAGAGGAAGAGATAGTATGTGTAAAACCTTTGCAAATCAAATGAAAAGTGAATTTGAGATGTCCATGCTTGGGGAAATGAATTTCTTCTTGGGTCTACAAATCACTCAAACAAAGAAAGGAATCTTCGTTTCTCAAACCAAATATGTGAAAGATTTGTTGAAGAAATTTGGGATGCAAGACTCAAAGCAAATGAGTACTCCCATGGCAACCGGATGTAAGTTGAGAAAGGATGATGACTCTCCCAAGGCTAATCAGAAAAAGTATAGGTTAATGATTGGAGGACTGTTGTATCTTACTCGAACTAGACCAGACATTATGCAGGCTATTGGTCTTGTTGCTAGATTTCAGGCTGATCCTAGAGAATCTCATGTCATGGCAATCAAGAGGATTTTTAGATATCTAAAAGGGACAGTTGAGTATGGTCTATGGTATCCTAGAGATCATGATTTCTCTCTTCATGCATATATAGATGGTGATTGGGCAGGAGATGTGGATGACCAGAAGAGTACCAGTGGTGGAGCATTCTTTTTGGGGAAGAGATTAGTTTCTTGGCTAAGCAAGAAACAAGAGGCAATATCTCTGTCCACGATAAAAGTAGAATATATTGCAGCAGTAGGTAGTTGCAATCAAGTTTTGTGGATGAAGCAGATGCTAAGAGATATTAGAGTGGAGTATGAGGAGCCTATCACAATTTTTTGTGACAATTCAAGTGCAATAAATATAGCTAAGAATCCGGTGTTGCATTCAAGGACCAAACATATATCCATCAAGTTTTACTTTTTGAGAGAGCAAGTAAACAAGAATGAAGTCAGATTGGAGTTTGTGGCTTTCAAGGATCAGATTGCAGACATCTTTACTAAACCTTTACCTAAGGACTCTTTTGAGTACCTCAGGGAGAAGTTAGGGGTTATTGCCCCTCCAGTGATGAACAAAGGAGCACTAATGTGCATTAGTTTGGTGGATATCACAGTCCTATCTTGTGGTTTGAATTGATGATGGGGAGCTGCTACTCAGGGGGAGCAGAAGGTATGATTCTGAAGTAGTGGAATTGCAAGTATGTGCCCTTTGCTGTTGATGTCAAAGGGGGAGAGAAGACGTGAAAAACAAGTGGTTGCTGATCAAAGGGGGAGCAGTAAAGGTAGAGAAGACATTTAAATGGTTGTTGCTGATAGGGAGAGTTGTGATAATAAGGAGAAGTTCTTGTCTTGATGATCAAAATAGTTTTTCACATCATATGTTGCCATCAATGACAAAGGGGGAGATTGTTACAAGTATGGCCCTAACTAGTGTTTTCATTGATGTCAACATTCTCCTGTTGCATTAATGATAAGGATTGGATGAGCTGTGAGCTGAGGATATTGAGAAAATTAGTCTCAATCAGGAACAGTGATGACAGTAAGGTAAACATCTAAGATAGGATGAGTATCAGAGGATGCGGTTTAAAGGGTTTGTAGATATATGTCTTAAGGTGGTCCAGTAAAGATTTCAGAGGTCCACATGAAGATCTGAAGAAGTTGTGGCCACTCAAGTAAAACTGGTTCCGGCAGATGTTTAGTGGTGACAGAGTGTTACAGATAGGTCCGGTAAGATCTAGAAATGCATTATCCTGTTCTACGGATTTAAGGGAGTGTTGAGGAAGTCCTTGTGAAGTATCATCTTGATTGGTTCGTGGTTTGAAGGTCGGCAAGCATCTATTCCTTTGTGACAGTAATGACAGACCGTGTTCTTTAGGTTCCAGATGAAGGGGAGAAGGATTTCAATAAGCAGATGAAATGTGGATGTTCTTGGTGATTCAGGTAAGCTTGTGGAGGTCTTTGGATCATGCTCAGTTTGTGTCGGTGATCTGTATTGAAGTTGGTGCTCGCAATTAAGAAATCTTCTGGATGATGGTGTTCTTTCTGAGATTGGTCGACCGGATGAGTTACACATTTTGTGGATGTTCTTGTTGATGTTTGCTGACTTAGATGATCATTCCTAAGTTGATGTCTTGTATAAATAAGGGATTGCGAAGTCATTTCATAGTTGTCCTTGTGGAGATGAGAGTGTGGTAGCAAGGAGGAGAGCGAAAGACAGAGAAGAAGTATTAAGCTTAAATGGAACTGATTCAAGCATGGTGAAGATGCTATTTTCCAGTTCAAGTAGGTGATACTTATTTCCTTGTAGACAGTGTGTCTCCTGTAGGTAGTGGGCCTCTTGTGAGCAGTGTGCTCGGGCAGTGAGCCCTAATTAGCATGTGCCATTTTGTTCTTTATATTCTTCTAATAGAGAATATAATCTTGGGTTAATCACCCCGTGGTTTTTCCCTTAACCGGGTTTTCCACATCAAAATCTTGGTGTCTCATGTGTTGATGTGTTTATGCTCTTGATTCATTACATTATGTTTCCCTGATTATTTGCAAAGTGAAGTTAAGTGTTTAATTGGAAGAAAGTTTTGTACAACTGATTCACCCCCCCTCTCAGTTGTCTGCCCTAAGTCTAACACAACTGAGAGGGGGGGTGAATCCGTTGTCATAAAACTTTCTTTTCTTTGAACACTTAAATCCTTCTTGTGTTTCAACAACATAATAATAATTCAATCATGGAAACACAATTCAAGAGTAGAAACATATTAACACATATGACACCAAAATTTTAACATGGAAAACCTGGTTAAGGGAAAAACCACAGGGTGACTAACCCAAGATTGTATTCTTTGTTAAAAGAATAAGAAGAATAAAATGGCACTTGCTAATTAGGGCTCACTGCCTGAGCACATTGCTCACAAGAGGCCCACTGCCTATAGGAGACACACTATCTACAGAATGATAATATAAATATTACATACTTGAACTAGAAATTAGCATCTTCACCATGCTTGAGACAGTTCCATTTAAGCTCAACGCTTCTTCTCTAGTTTTTTCTCTTCTCCTCTCTACCACTTCCTCATCTTCACATCGAATATTTTGAAATGACTTCACAAATCTTATTTATACAGGACATCAACTTAGGGATAAACATCCAATTTGGCACAACACATACTTTATTTTATTACAAAGCAATTACTCAAATACAACTTGACTTATTACAAAACTTCATGTGTATCACTGCACTATCGGCCACACATATCTAGGACTTCAATCTTCTTTAAGGATCACGCCACACTTCGCATAACATCTTCAAAATCATCTGCAAGATGTGTAAAACATCTGGTCGGCCATGATTTAGGGAGAACACCATCACTCGAGAGTAAATCTTCAATTACAAGCTCAATCTTCAATACGGACCGCCAACACGAATTGGACATAGTCTAGAGACTCCCACAAAATTGCCTGAATCACCAAGAGCATCCACACCACTTCTACTTACTGAAATCATTTGCATCTTCATCCGAAACCTCAAGAACATAGTCTTTCATCACTGTCACATTAGAATGAATACTTGCGGACCTCCAGACCATGAACCAATTGAGTTGTCAATTCACATTAGCTTCCTAAACATTCCACCAAATCTGCAGAACAAGATATTTCATTTCCGGATCTCACCGGACCTATCTGTGTCACTCTGTCACTTCTAAACAGCTACCAAAATTAGTTTTACTCATATGGCCATAACTTCTTCAAATCTTCATGTGGACCTCACAAATCTTGACTGGATCATCTTTAGACACATATCTACAAACCCTGTAATACACATTCTATGATCTTCATCTATCTGGGATCTTCACTTCATAGAGCTTCACTATTCTTCTCTATTTCTGATAGGACTAATTTTCTCAATATCCTTAGCACACAGCTCATCCAATCCTTGACATCAATGCAACAGGAGTATGTTGGCATCAATGACAACACCAGTTAGGCTCATACTTGCAACATATATGTTGTTAGAATCATGTTGTTTAGGTCTCCTTGGATGACCCTTGATACTCTTGTAAGGTCAAGGATACCAAGAGACCACCTCGGTTGTTACCATTCTTCTATTTGTATCATCATTCTTCTATTGTTCCTCTCCTCTATTTTATTGTTGTGTGTTGTGCCTTAGGGGCATAGCGTTGCGGTTGATTTCTAGGAGAATCCTCCTACGTGGTGTTCCTAAGGCACTTGTTCTCCTCTCTCATTTATTCTTTGCCTTCTTCTAGTGATTCTATTTGTTATGTAGTAAAATGTCCCCCTAGGACTTTTACCTCCAAAGTTTAGCTCCCGTGTCTCTTGTTTTACATCTTACATGTTCATTTTAACTCTTGGAATAAAATGGCATGAAACCCATGTCAAATGGGGCTTGAGGGACATTGTGTGCCTTAGACCTGACCTAAAAAGGAGACTTGGGACATGGACACTCGCACCCTTGTCATGCCCTATTTTAGGCAGGTCCCAAATTTAAATGTCCATTATGTGACTGTTAGTTAGGTCCCATGCCGGCATCTTAAGTTTGAATTATGAAATTTAAAGTGGGAATGTGTGTTGTTGCATATATAAGCATGTTTAGGGATTCATTTGAAAACTAGAAGATGATTATGAACTTTTGGCGAACTTATGATTTTAGAGCATTCAAGATATTCATTGTTGTAGAGCAAAGCATTGTTATTGTGTTTGTGATTGCAGATTTAGCTTCATCTTCTCATGTGTTGAAGAATCTTCATCTATGTGAGAGCTACACCTTCAAGGTTATATCTATTTGTGTTTGAATCATTTATCAATTTGTTTTTGCATCTATCCCGCAGGGATACACACTCTTTATCTGACAACGATGTTCAGAAGACTTGAATGTCCTTCTAGGGCTTGACTGAAGAAAGCTCCTAAACATCACAACCCCCAACCAAACTCCTTGTGATTATAGGTTATAGGTATCAGATTTCACATAGTGGAGTTGCAGAGGAGGGTTGTAGAAGATAAGGATTCTAGATTCGGTAGAAAGAAGCAGTTCAAAGCACTTTCAGGATAAGGGTGCCTTGGGCAATGTCCTCCAAAGTTGCAGACACAAGAATCTTTGTGACAGTGACAATCCACATCTAAAGAAGCCCCAACATCCTAAAGAATAACTTGCCTTGGACTAGGGCACCTAGGACAGTGTCCTCCGTATCTCCTATGATGGAAACAGACGAAACAATGATTATCAATGCCAGAAGGAGTCCTAAATTCCCTAAAGAAAATTGTATCTTGGACTTGGGCACCTATGGCAGTGCCCCCAATTATTCTGAATCATGAATTTCAAAAAATGGTCAGTAACTAATCTCTATCTAATGTCTTAGTCTGCGAGCATTTGTCATAATTTATCAATTTACTCACTGTTTTGCATAATTAGGGGTTTTAGCATACTTGAGCATTAAATTACTACATTAATTGACAATTTCTAAATTTCCACATCATTCCAAGTGACACCGAACCTATAGGTGAATCCTCTTTAAAAAGTTGTGATTCAACTTGGCTAAATGTCCTTGAATGTTTGTAGTGAAAGGAGGATTTAACCCACACATCCATTAAAATTGAAAACACCTCTTTTCCTACTAAACATTTTGGTGAACCCATGTTTATTTAAATTTTGTACCTTGCTGAGTGTTGCACTTTAGATTTACATTCATTCATTCTATTGCATTTGAAAATTTACAAAAAAATGAAAAAATTAGTATTTTAGGCTTGCATTTTGAAATAATTTGCATTAATTTCATTTAATTTCTAATATTTTCATTAGATCTGATATAAATTACAGAAATTCATCAAATTATAATCCTTTGCATTGCATTTTTCACATTAAATCTGCTAGGGTTTGCTTGAAATTTTTTATTTTTTTTATGACCTAGTGATTTCAAAAACTAGGGTTTGTAGTTAAAATCTTGTTATAGATTTTACTGCTCATCTTAGGCACTCATTCAAATCTGATTTTGTTTGTAGTGTTGCATTTTTGTGTGTTTTTGCATTCATATTTCAAAAATTTGCATTTCCACATAGAAAATTTCAATAAAGACTAGCATTTTTCATTGATTTATCTTTAAAATTAGACTTGCATTGAGCATTGTAAGGCTTTAAAATCATTTTAAGATCTGAGCTGATTTGTTTGACATCATAAATCTGATTATAAAATATTTATACATCATTTTGCATACATTTATGCCTTAATTTCAAATCTAGTGTTTGAAAAACTTGCATTTTTCACTAGATTTTGAATTGTCATCTCTCTAGATCTGCACTATAGGTGTGTTGTGAAGGATATTTCTGCATTATTGGACTGATATCAGGGTTATAATCTGCTTCCCTCATCAATTTCCTTACAACACCTTATCTTTTAGTAATTTGCATTGAAAAATTGTGGAAAAAGTGAACATTTTAGGTGCATAAACAAGCATATTTTGTGTTATTTCATTGCATTCAATCTAAATACATACAATCATCAATTGGGACTTGCTGTGTTATACTCTTTTCCTCCTATCCATTGTGTTTGTTGTGAACTTGGTGTGTTCTTTTAGCCCTTTCCTTCAAACAAGTGCTTAGGAGTGAAATAGTCACACATCTAGGGTGTGTTAAGTATCTTATAACTTTGCATGTCTTGTCTTATTAGATCTTATTGGACATTGATGTTATAAGACATTCCATTATGGCATCTTTATCTCATTTCTCTTTGGTATCTTCACATGCATATATCAAAAACTTTGAGAAATTCTACAAATTTCTTAATATGAATCCTCATGTTCTCACTTATGTACAAGCTATATATCACAAGGATATATTTAAATGTTTTTCATTTGAAATCCTTGACTATGTATCTGACATTGACAACTTCACATATTTCATGAATGCATACCCTTCGATAGTAGAAGATCTGACAAAACACATTGAGAATGATGAGTGTGAAATTTCTCTTAATTCTTTGGAACTAATAGCTAAAATATATGAGGAGGATGATGATGATGATTCCATACATTATCCTACTCCTATAGTTGAATGTTCAAGAACCTTACATGAGAAGACTATGGATAGCTCTATTGTGGTTGTAAATTCAAGTCCCTTAGACATCACTAGTGACACAACACCTTAACTTCTTAACAACACCTCACCTTTCTTTCATTCCAATGCTCTCCCTGGCTAAGATGCATCATTAGTGGATGAGAAAAGGTTCACATTAAATCCTTTAGGGATAGATGTTGGGTATAATAGAGAGGGAAACAATGTTAATTCAATATTCACTAATAGACTTATTCCACCCACCAAGTGGTTACTAGATAAGTGTAGCAATATTCCTAAGATGATTGTGCGAGGGGCACCTAGTGCACCTTCTTGTTCAAAACTAGTGATTACGGTTCAAGGAGATTGAAAACCACCTAGATCCCTCGATTACATCTTAAACTATGCAAGACAAATCACACAAAGAAATCAAGGTGTTCAAAATGTGCCTCAACATCCCATGATTTCTCACACATACAACACCTGTAATAATAAGTAAAGTAAGCAAGCATCACATGTGCTTGTCTCCCCCCCAACTTCTCAACCTGTGCTTCCTCCATCACCTTGTCTTACTCATAAAAGTAGTCAAGAATATGATCTTGTTGAGCAGCTTCATGCTATTCCCACTAAGATTTCTCTTTGGGATTTAATACAAACATCGCCTACATACCATGGAATGCTCCAAGAATCTCTACAAAAGGTGATTGTACCACCTGTTGTTAAGACGAATGATGTAGCAGCCTTGTTAGATTGTATGCATGTGACAAAAATGGATATTCTCTTTCAACCACATGAATTACCCTCATCCGAAGTTCAAAACCAATATGATCCTCTAATAATATTTGTCCAAATAGATAAAAAGTTGATAAAGCAAGTTATGATTGACAATGGATTGGCTCTTAATGTTTGTAGCATTGAATTGTTACACAAAAGCAAAATTGACACTTCTTTAATTAAACTGAATAAGATTAACATTCGTGGCTTTGATAATCATAGTAGACAATATGTAGGTACTATAAATTTACCTATAAAGGTTGGACCTGTGACTTTGTCTACCCTTTTTCATCTCATGCCTAATTCACTTTCATATAATATGATTCTTGGTAGACCGTGGATCCATGCTATGGGGATAGTTTTGTCTACCCTTCATCAATCACTAAAGCTTATTTATCAAAACAAGCTCTACACTATAGAAGTCGATCTTGAACCAGATAATTGTTTACATATTGAAACACAAAAACTAGTTAACAATCATAAAAGTTTAAACAACTTACAGGTGGATTCATCAACTCCTCTTGCCACAGATAATGTTGTGCAAGATTCTACACTATCAAATGTACTTTTTGGTGACAATTGGGGTTCATTAGATTTTAATCCTTGCGGTGTAGGAGAATATTAAATTAATAACCCTGACACATCAAAAGTCGTATCAATCTCATCTAAACAATCGTTTGAAACAACTAAGAAAACCAAAGCCTCCTTGGTAGAAAACAAAGATGTAATACCCTTACTTATACTACATATTATGAGACATACAAGGTGTCACCATCTTCTAAAGAAATGACATCCCTCTATGGTTGTGGATTTAAAATCCTTTATAACAACTACGACTATGTAGGTAATGGATGTGGTGTAAATCAACAAGGAATCAGAGTACCTTTACAAGTTGCTGGAATTAATTATACAGCTGGTATTGGATACCTCTCTTTAAAACCCACTAAAGCCTTTCATCATCCTAAACTTAATGTTAATTCAGTATCAATGAGACCAAATCAACATGTGAGATATCCTGAACTGATAGACAAGGATTGTCCGCTAAGAAATATCCCATTGAATTAGGTAAATATTTCTCCACCTTTAATCCACACTCATTGTAGAAAATATTATAGTTGCTCTCAAGGGTGGCCTCTTCCTAGATATGTATGTTCTTAACATTGGATTGTATCAGGTAAGTATTTCTAACCCTTTACCTCTGTGTTGTGTTTATCCCATGATGTCTTATGTGTTCTTTAGGCCTCCTTGGATGACCCTTGATACTCTTGTAAGGTCAAGGATACCAAGAGACTCCCTCTATTGTGACCCTTCTTCTATTTGTATCATCATTCTTATATCTTGCTTCTACTCTATTTTCATTGTTGTGTGTTGTGTCTTAGGGGAATAGCATTGCGGTTAGTGACCTGGGGGCACCTTCCTACATGATGACCCTAAGGCACTTGCTCTCCTCTCTTGATTTATTGTTTACCTTCTTCTAGTGGTTCTATCTAGCTGGCAGATGATGAAAAACAAACAATACTGATACAGACCATGTGTCCCTTCAGCGAGTAAGAAAAAATGGACCTAGTCCATACATGACAACAGGGTTGATATATATTATCTGACACTTGGCTAGTAGAATCACTCTGTGTGATATTTTGATGATGTCTAATATTTCTATTAAACCATAACAATATAGCTTCTTTGTGCACTTTGTTTATCTTGGATCTCATCTTGGTTACATTTGGTTCTAAGATCTCTGCATTATAGCCCCATAGTTATACTTGGTTTCTGAATCTGTAGTATAACCTTGGCTATTGATATGCTTATTTTTATGCATTTCTTTTGATCATGTGATGTGGTTATTATCTTATAGAAAGATTTCTAACCTCTCTTCTTGCAAGAAGTTGTGTATTTGTGGCAACATTCGGTGATTGTAAAGTACATGTCACCTTTGGGGGCATGGGCTTTGCGTGAGCTCTTATTCCTTTGTGTGTTTTCTCTCTACCTTAACATATTTAATATCGGTGCATGATATCAACCACCTTAAGGTGGGGGCATATAAGGTAATTTGTCTGATGATTTTGATATTAACAAAGCATGTTTGTAAGCCTCTATAGAGGTGGGATGGTGTATCTCCGCATGAGTGCACATCTTTATTTTATATTGCAATGAGAAATCCCTCTGCAGAGGCAGGATATCATGCATATCCTTTTATTTTAAGCCCTCTATGGAGGTAGGATATCATGCATATCCTTTTATTTTAAGCCCTTTGCGGAGGCAAGGATGGTGTATCTCTTGAGCTAGTGCACATCCTTTTTATTTCAAAAGTCCTCTGAGTAGGCGAGGTTGCTGTATCCTCCCTTAAGTGTGTCATTGGCGATTGTTGTAGCATAAGCCCAACCGTCAGGTGTGCCTATAATGTGCCTGAGATGGTGGTGACCCTAGCAATAGGCTATTTCCATTGCTTGTTTGTCATGTTTTAGATGTATAATATGCCTTTGGCATGCTATATGGTGCTCATGTTTTCTGTGTGTCTTCCACGTGTTTGTTCCCAAGTATAGTCCAAAGAGCGTGGCGAAATGCCCCTCCTATGCTCTGGGATTTGTATGGTGTGTTTGTTCCCTAGTGTAGTCTAAAGTTATGTGGCGATGAGTCCCTCCCTACACCTTGGGTTTTGTATGGTGTGTTTGTTCTCAAGCGTAGTCTAAAGCTATGTGGTGATGAGTCCCTCCTTGTGCTCTGAGATTTGTATTGCATGTCAGTTGCCCCATATGTAGTCCAAAGAGTCTGGAGAAATGTCCCTCCTACATTTTGGGTTGTGTGTTGCATTTTTACTTTCCATGCATATGTATTTACATTCATTTATATATGAAAATGAAAAAGAAATAATCATTGCATTCACTGTATTCATCATGTTTTGCGTGTCTTCAATACTATCTGTGATAGGTAAAAAATTAGGATAATAAGATCAAGCATAGCCATGAAAACCTAACCCTACAGTCATCAAAGAATCTAATCCAAATGAAATCAAAAGCATGCAATTCAAGAAAAATATCACCTAGATTGTATGATTCCTTGTTTATGATGTGGATTGCTTCTTTAACAATGAACAATTATGAAGATAAAAGCTGCCACGATGGATGGATGATAAAGCTAATATGCTAGATGGATGTTAAAGTGCTCAATATGCTCAGGATGATAATGTAGATGCTATATGAATGCTGGATTTGGTGTAGTATGGAATGAGAGGATGTTTATGATAGATAGGTGAATGTGAAGATGACAAGTGGAGGGAAGATAAGGCTTATGTGTGACCATGTACATAAAAAGTACTACATGTGAAAGATATTAAATAAAGGATGTAGTACCACTTATCTTTTTTAAATGAAAGGGGTACACATGTCAGCTCATGAGATAAATGATACGAGAAATTAATTAAATAAATAAAAATTTATTTAATTAAAATAGATAGAATGAAGATAATTAAATAATTAAAGATTGTTTAATTATAGCTTATAGGAAATAGAAGAAATAGCTAATGAATTAATTAAATAAATATAAATTTATTTAATTAATAGAAGGAATAGATGTGTTAGAGATATTGCTCAAGTGTGTTAGACAAATACAGATGATGGATAATGCAATGTTTGAATGCTAATGATAATGAGTCAATTTTGGGTATCTACATTTTGCCCCTCTTTGATACAATGTTCAATAGAGCGTTGTGTCAAAGAAGATATGCTAATTCACTTGATAAACAAGGTTATGCCCTAGTGTAACTGGAAAGTGATGTCCCCTCGAGAGGTAAGCCAGGCTAACCAAGAAGGGCTGGGTTGGCTCGCGATAGAAGGAAAAGCGAGAAAATGAGGGTAACATGAAGAAAAAGGGGTTGGGTGGGAAAAATGGGATGATGGAGAAGAAAATAGGCTTTGGCATAGAAGAATTAGGGTTTGGATAGGAGCTATAAGTAGGTTCTTTAAGGGAAAATAGGCTCATTTGTGCTCAGTTGTGTTCAGTTGCTTAAAGAAATCTAGAGCTCCTTAGAGTTGGTGTGCGACGAGAGTTGGAGAGCTATCAGGATGGTGATTCCACACAGAGATCATCATGCCAAGCGAGTTAGGACACATGGATGACCGGAGGGAGTAGGGGTACCAGTATGTATCAAAACTTTTGTTAAAAGTGTGATTTTGATAGGCTAGAAGCATCATAAATGCACACACATCACCATAAGCGACTAGGTTTTAGGATAGGCAGTTCGGGTCACTTAGGAAGAAAAACAAGTCATTTAAGGTAGTTGAGGTCACTTATAGGAATGGCTTGGTCGCATATGGGATAACAAGTCACTTTCAGTCAGCTAGACAAACATAGGGAAAAGGCGCATAGAGATAAGAGCAAGTTGCTTATAGGTTAAAAGAAGGCGCATATATAGGTTTAACTCGCTTGTAAAGAAAAGATGCTCGTGTATAGGATAGAGATCGCTTAGAAGCAAAAAGGATACACATATAGAAATATAGCTCACACTTGGTCCATAAGCAGGCACATAGGGAAAGTAGGTTGCATATGGGCGAGAAATAGGTGCATGTAGAAAAATAGGTCGCATGCGATTAGCAAATAAGCGCATATGGAAAAATGAATCGCTTATAGTAGATAAAAGCTGGTATAGCAGTAAATGATCTAGTTTTATAGAAATTGTATGTAGCATAAGGGACTAACATGATGAGTGAAATGATGTAGGATATACTACCACCTTTGTTATCACGAGAGCCACATCCTAGCGATTTGTAGTTGGTGAGATTGCTGGATGCAGAGGAGCAGCTAGTGTTAGAGATCCTCAGATTAGAGCATGTGTCTAGATTAGAGCCGATGTAGGCACATCGAGGATTGATGATGGCGATGGTGGAGTGATGGATGAGCGACCATAGTTCTTTCTTGTTGCTGACAGGAGAGGCTACAATCACACTAGAGGATGTGTTCCAAATTTTGCGTATTCCTATTGATGGGGAGCGAGTAGATTATGATCCTGATATGGGTCCAGCTATTTAGGAGATTGTTTGGGACACCAGACATTGGAGCAAAGGGGTCAGAGATTCCTATGGCGAGGATGGAGGAGTTATGTGATAGACTGCAGTGAGTGGTAGTATCTATTATCAGATGGCTAGTGTACTGGCGAAGGATGTTGGATGAGGTAGATAGATTCATATGGAGGCCATGGTTGGGATGTGAGAGATTGGATGAGGAGGATACTAAGCTTGTCTATGCTAGGTAGGTGAGATATAGTTTTGGATGCAGGATATACATTATAGAGCGCTAATTGCCCAAGAGGGTTTTGAGACAATTCAGGTTACCACAGGCAGTACCAATTGGAGATACCATTTTTGGGAAGACTCGACAGGAGGTGTTTGATTCGGGGCCAGAGGTAGTGGTTGACACAGGTTTGGTGGAGAGAGAGGGGCTATAGCCAGTTGTATGGTAGTGGGGATAGGGTCCTGTAGATCCCGACATGCTACTAGATTATGATGCATACTGGGTGATAGCAAGACTGATGTGGCTGATGTAGGTTGGAGAGATAGGAGAGATAGGGATGGAGAGACCAGTCAAGAGGAGGCGACGATGGGCTCTACCAGTGCAAGCTATTGTACCAGCAGCACCAGGGATACAGATACAGGGATAGGTGTAGGGACAGATATTAGGAGGTGACGATGTTAGGATTCAGCAGTCACTTAGGAGGATTAGAGAGGAGAGGAGATGGAGGCAGCGGGCTCAGATGAGGTTTAGGAGAGTGGAGTTAGATAGACACTAGGTAGTGATTGGCTTACGGCATGCTAGGGCTTAGGCTCAGACATACTAGGCTTAGTTACAGGTTATAGTATAGGCTGTGGATGGGCAGGATGATGGTACACTTGCTAGAGTGATAGGGGAGAGAGATACAGCTAGTCAGAGTGAGCAGATGATGAGAGTTGAGCGAGATACTACTATACAACATATGCAGGCAATGAGGGCTGAGAGAGATGGTCTGCAGATAGAGAGGGATACAACTATGTAGTAGCTACAGGGGATGACTAGTGAGTGGGATAGAGCAGTGGTTGCGTTGGGTACAAATGGGGCTACAATGTATTTGGCCACACAGTTGACACAAGTACAGGCAGAGCTGCGGAGAGTACAGGGTGAGGCAGAGTATTATAGGGGCTTGTACTATGGGGTTGTGCCAGCAAAGCAGAGGCAGCCTAGCTTCAGGAGTAGATTAGGAGCTTCAAGTTCACGAAGGACAGGTGGATCTCAATCTGTAGCTTTAGTGATGGGGCCATAGAGAGATAAGGGGATAGGTGCAAGACCTAGTGGTAGCGTTTAGGGTGAGGGAGCTGCCAATAGTCATTAGGGCTACCTTGTTTATGTATATTATGTTGTATCTATTGGATTTAGGGCACACAACTGAGAGGGGGGGTGAATTAGTTGTATAAAACTTTCTCCCTTTTATGTACTTAACTCCACATTGTTAATTAGTAGCTTAATAGAAGATCAATCATGAAAGCACAATGTAACAAATAAATAGTAGAAACACATCAACACATGAAACACCAAGATTTTGACGTGGAAAACCCGGTTAAGGGAAAAACCACGGGGTGATTAACCCAAGATAATATTCTCTATTAGAAGAATAGAAAGAACAAATGGCACTTGCCAATTAGGGCTCACTGCCCGAGCACATTGCTCACAAGAGGCTCACTGCCTACAAGAGACACACTGTCTACAAAGGAATAAGTATCACATACTTGAACTGGTAAATAGCATCTTCACTATGCTTGAGTCAGTTCCATTTAAGCTCAAACCTTCTGCTCTACCTTTTGCTCTTCTCTTCACTACCACACGCTCATCTCCATGAATACAATCTTGAAATGACTTCGTAAACCTTTATTTATACACAACATCAACTTAGGAACAAACATCTAAGTCGGCAAACAACCACAAGAACATTCACAAAGTGTATAATTCATCCGGTTGGCCAGTCACAGAAAGAACACCTTCATCTGGAAGTATTTCTTCAATTCCAGGCTCCAACTCTAATGCAGACCATCAACATGAATTGAACATAATCCAAGGACCTTCACAAGCTTTCTTAAATCACCAAGAACATCCGCACTTCCTCTACTTACTAAAATCCTTCTCTCCTTCATCTGGAACCTCAAGAACACAGTCTGTCATCACTGTCACAAAGGAATAGGTTCTTCTGGACCTTCAAACCACAAACCAATCTACTTGACACTTCACAAGGACGTCCTCAACACTTCCTCAAATCCACAGAGTGGGAAAATGCATTACTAGACCTATATGTCTCACTCTGTCACCACTGAGCACCTGTCGGAACTGGTTCTACTTGAGCAACCATAACTTCTTCAAATCTTCATGTGGATCCCTAAAAACTTGACTGGAGCATCTCAAGACTTATATCTACAAACCCTTTAAACCGCATCCTCTGATCCTCAACCTATCTTGGACTTTTACCTTGTTATCATCATTGTTCTTCACTGTTCCTAATTGAGACTGATTTTCTCAATATCCTCAGCACACAGCTCATCCAATCCTTCTCATTAATGCAACCTGAGTATGTTGACATCAATGACAACACCGGTTAGGCCCATACTTGCAACAATCTCCCCCTTTGTCATTGATGGCAACATATGATGTGAAAAACCATCAAGACAAGAACTTCTCCTTTCTGTCACAGCTCCCCCTAACAGCAACAACCATTCACATGTCTTCTCTTCCTTTACTGTTCCCCCTTTGATCATCAACTACTTGTTTTTCACATGTCTTCTCTCCCCCTTTGGCATCAATGGCAAAGGGATCATACTTGCAATTCTAACACATCATACTCATACCAGCTGCTCCCCCTGAGTAACAGCTTCCCATCACCAATCCGGATCACAAGATATGATTGTGATATCCATTGGACTGATGCACACCAGTGCATCCTAGTTTATCACCGGAGGGGTAATAACCCCTAACTTCTCCCTGAGATACTCAAAAGATTCCTTGAGAAGAGGTTTAGTAAAGATATCTGCAATCTGATCCTTTGAGGGCACAAACTCCAATTTGACCTCATCCTTGTTCACTTGTTCTCTCAGAAATTGAAATTTGATAGATATATGCTTAGTCTTAGAGTGCAACACCGGGTTCTTAGAAATATTTATTGCACTTGAATTATCACAGAAAATTGTGATAGGCTCCTCATATTCTATTTTTATATCTCTTAGCATCTGCTTCATCCACAAAACTTGAGTGCAACTACATGCTGCTGCAACGTATTCTGCTTCAGTTGTAGACAGAGATATTGCCTCTTGTTTCTTGCTTAGCCAAGAAACCAATCTCTTTCCCAAAAAGAATGCTCCACCACTGGTACTCTTCCAGTCATCCACATCTCTTGCCCAATCTGCATCTGTATATGCATGAAGAGAGAAATCATGATCTCTAGGACACCACAAACCATACTCAACTGTCCCTTTTAGATATCTAAAAATTCTCTTGATTGCCATGACATGAGATTCTCTGTGGTCAGCCTAGAATCTAGCAACAAGACCAACAGCCCACATTATATCTGGTCTAGTTTGAATGAGATACAACAATCCTCCAATCATTGATCTGTACTTTGTCTAGTTGACCTTAGGAGAGTCATCATCTTTGCTCAACTTGCATCCGGTTGCCATGGGAGTATTCATTGGCTTTGAATCTTCCATCCCAAATTTTTTCAACAATTCTTTCACATATCTGGTTTGAGAAATGAAGATTCCTTTCTTTGTTTGAGTAATTTATAGACCCAAAAAGAAATTCATTTCACCAAGCATAGACATCTCAAACTCACTTTTCATTTGATTTGAAAAAGTTTTACACAGACTATCTTTTCCTCCAAAGATGATATCATCAACAAATACTTCAACAATCAAGATGTTCTCATGATCAATTTTGAAATATAAGTTACTATCAGTAGTACCTTTGTTGAAACCAATCTTTAAAAGATGCTTATCCAATCTTTCATACCAAGCTCTTGGGGCTTGCTTCAATCCATACAGTGCTTTCTTCAACTTGCAAACCATATCATCCTAATCAGACAATTGAAATCCATCTGGTTGCTTAATGTATACTTCTTCTTCCAAATCACCATTTAGGAAGGCAGACTTGACATCCATCTGATATACTTTGAAATCCTTGAAGGCAGCATAGGCAAGAAATAATCTGACTGCTTCAATTCTTGCCACTGGAGCAAAGGTTTCTTCAAAATCAACTCCTATTTGAGAGTAGCCCTTGCAGACTAATCTGGCTTTATTTCTGATTACATCACCAACTTCATTCAGTTTGTTCTGGAAGACCCACTTGGTTCCAATCACATTCTTGTCTCTAGGTCTAGGAATAAGATCCCAAGTGTGATTTTTCTCAATTTTCATCAGCTCTTCTTCCATAGCTTTAGTCTAATTTTCATCATTGCAAGCTTCATTTACAGTCTTAGGTTCTATCCTTGAAATCAGACAATACTCATCTGAGTCTTGAGTAATTCTTCTTCTTGTTTGTACACATTGGCTTTTATCACCTATGATCTGATCTTCAAAGTGGTTCAGTCTTACATACCTGAGAACTTTGGGAGTTTCTTGCACTTCTAATTCTTCATCAGGTTCATTGTGACTCATCTCTTCTCCTTGAGTTACCAGACCTGTTTGATTCTGAGTACCGGAAGGAGTTTGGGCTCCTTGAATTAGAACATCATTCTGATCATCTTCATCATATTCATAAAACCTTGAAGGTCTCTCAATTCCTTCATCAACCTTTACATTTGTACTTTCTATCATCTTTCTGAGTCTCTTATTGTAACACCGATAAGCTTTGCTTTGAGTGGAGTAACCCAAGAATGTTCCTTCATCACTTCTAGCATCAAACTTGCCTAGATCTTCATCTCTTTTAATGTAACATTTGCTACCAAATACTTTGAAATACCTCACAGTAGGAGTGATGCCAAACCAAAGTTCATAAGGAGTCTTATCGGTATTGTTTTTTATTTGAACTCGATTGAGAGTATAGACTACAGTGCTAACAGCTTCTCTCCAAAACATCTGAGCAACATTTGCTTCCATCATCATTGTCCTGGATGCTTCTTGGATGGTCCAGTTCTTTCTCTCTACTACTCCATTCTGTTGTGGAGTCCTAGGAGCAGACAACTGTCTCTTTATACCATGCTTCTCACAAAAAATCTATGAACTCACCAGATGTGAATTCACCACCTCTATCAGACCTCAGACATTTCATTTTTAATCCAGTTTGATTCTCAACCATAGCCTTGAAGATTTTGAACTTCTCAAAAGATTCTATTTTTTCTTTCAGAAAGGTCACCCACATCATCCAAGAATGGTCATCAATTAGTAACATGAAATATCTATCACCTTGCATACTCTTGATTCTTGTCGGACCACATAGATTAGTATGAACTAGTTCCAATAATCTGGTAGAGGACTGATCCTTGCTTTTAAATGAGACTCTGCTCTATTTACCTAGCTGACATTCTTTGCACAAA
Organism: Cunninghamia lanceolata; assembly: GCA_027924645.1. Lineage (NCBI taxonomy): Eukaryota > Viridiplantae > Streptophyta > Pinopsida > Cupressales > Cupressaceae > Cunninghamia > Cunninghamia lanceolata. The sequence continues at coordinate 1,345,411 of BSBN01000792.1, read as the reverse complement.
CTATTTATAGGTTTTACCAATTTTGGAAGATCTCTTACAGCCTGAGTATTGCTTATCTTGATAATGTTATCAAAATTTTCATGACACATCCTTCTATGCCATAACCACCTCTGATCAATTTGAACAAACAGACAACTTTTATCAGTACCAACGAGATGAAAGATATTAACTTTTGTTTGAGTACCGGATGCAATCTCAGTTCTGGAGCTTTCAAAGATCTTGCATTTTCCATTCTTGAACCGGAGATCATAACCTTTGCCCACCAACTGTCCAACACTGAGAAGATTGTGCTTCAATCCTTCAACATACAGTACATTACCAGTTTTGTTCTTTCCATCAAAAGAAATAGTTCCCCTACCTCTGATTCTACCAGCAGAATTATCACCAAACTTTACCATTCCTCCTTCATACCTTTCCAAATCTAAGAACTTGTTCTTGTCACCTGTGATATGATGAGAGCATCCACTGTCAATGACCCAATCATCCTTTTCTTCAATTTGGGCAGCCAGAGCTCTTTCTACAGCCTTATGATTGATAGATTCAAAGGGCATTGGATCTTCTTCCTTGATGGCAATAAACACCCATTCATTTCCAGATTTGTTTTCTATCTCTAATTCATCATTTGTTACTCCTTCATTACATCTTCTTCATGAACATAATAACAATTCTTTTGGAACCTTTGTCTGTTAGAATTTGACCTTGAAAATATTTCCAGACATTTTGAGGCAAAGTGACCAATCTTATTGCAGTTAAAACACTTAAAGGGTAATTTTCCTTCATACTTACTGGATCCTCTTGGCAGTCTCTTTGCAATGAGGGCTTCAAGTTGAGCTGTTTCTACTTCTTCTTCTTCCATGTCTTTTCTTGCTTGATCATACCATGACAGTTTCCTTGATGAGTTCTCTCCTAGATCAAATCTTTGTTTACCTTTCACAGAGGCAGTGGCTTTGAATGCAGATTCAGTCTTGGGGGGATCATCTCCAAACTTGGCCATTTCAAAAGTAGCCAACTTACCAACCAATTGATCTCTTGTGACTGTTGTGTGAGCTTTGAATTCTTCGATTGCAAAAGCCTTGATTTTATAAGAAGCAGGAAGGGATCTGAGAACTTTACCAACAATCTCTTCTTCACTTAGGATTCCACCTGCATTTCTAATTCCACAAACTAGCTCATTCACTCTTGGCAAAAAAGAGGTAATATTTTCATCATCTCTCATCTTTAGTTTTTCAAAATTTCCTTTTAGACTTTGTAACTTTGCACATTTAACAAACTGATCTCCTTCATGCAAAAGTTCCAGTTTCCCCCAAATCTCAAAGGTAGTTGGTAGATCAATAATATTTGAGAGTTCTGAGTCAGATAATGCACTTAGAAGAGCCTCTTTGGTCTGCAAATTGTTTTCAGCATCTGTGATTTCATTTAGGGTTGTCGGACCACCCTATGGAGGTATATAAGCTTTTGTAACCATGGACCAGTATGCAAAACCCATACACTGTAAGTGACATTTCATGCAACCTTTCCAAAGAGTAAAGTTGGTTCCATCAAACTTTGGACTATCCTTCTTGTATGATGACATCCTGGATCTCCTCAAGTGGTTAAGCTCTTTTTAGAGGAACTTAGCTCTGATACCAATTGTTGGATTTAGAACACACAACTAAGAGGGGGGGTGAATCAGTTGTATAAAACTTTCTCCCTTTTATGTACTTAACTCCACATTGTTAATTAGCAGCTTAATAGAAGATCAATCATGAAAGCACAATGTAACAAATAAATAGTAGAAACACCAAGATTTTGATGTGGAAAACTCGGTTAAGGAAAAAACCACGGGGTGATTAACCCAAGATAATATTCTCTATTAGAAGAATAGAAAAAACAAATGGTACATGCCAATTAGGGCTCACTACCCAAGCACACTGCTCACAAGAGGCTCTCTGCCTACAAGAGACACACTGTCTACAAAGGAATAAGTATCACATACTTGAACTGGTAAATAGCATCTTCACTATGCTTGAGTCAGTTCCATTTAAGCTCAAACCTTCTGCTCTGCCTTTCGCTCTTCTCTTCGCTACCACATGCTCATATCCATGAATACAATCTTGAAATGACTTTGCAAACCTTTATTTATATACGACATCAACTTAGGAACAAACATCTAAGTTGGCAAACAACCACAACAACATTCACAAGGTGTATAATTCATCCGGTCGGCCAGTCACAGAAAGAACACCTTCATCTAGAAGTATTTCTTCAATTCTAGTCTCCAACTCTAATGCAGACCATCAACACGAATTGAACATAATCCAAGGACCTTCACAAGCTTTTCTGAATCACCAAGAACATCCGCACTTCCTCTACTTACTGAAATCCTTCTCTCCTTCATCCAAAACCTCAAGAACACAGTCTGCCATCACTGTCACAAAGGAATAGGTTCTTCCAGACCTTCAAACCACAAACTGATCTACTTGACACTTCACAAGGATGTCCTCAACACTTCCTCAAATCTGCAGAGTGGGATAATGCATTACCGGACCTATCTGTCTCACTCTGTCACCACTGAGCACCTGTTGGAACCGGTTCTACTTGAGCAACCATAACTTCTTTAGATCTTCATGCAGATTCCTGAAAACTTGACTGGATCATCTCAAGACTTATATCTACAAACCCTTTAAACCGTATCCCCTGATCCTCAACCTATCTTGGACTTTTACCTTGTTATCATCACTGTTCTTCACTATTCCTGATTGAGACTAATTTTCTCAATATCCTCAGCACACAGCTCATCCAATCCTTCTCATTAATGCAACCTGAGTATGTTGACATCAATGACAACACTGGTTAGGCCCGTACTTGCAGCAGTATCATGATGAGGCCTAGAGCCACTTGTACATACATTCTTTATGGCTCAGCTTGTATATGTAGACACTTGTATATTGACACAACACACACACACACACACACATATATATGATGGCATATTGGTTATCTAAATGATGTTTTAATGGATGCACTATTGGTATTGTGATTGTTATATATGTTGTATTTTGTATTTTTTCATGGATTATGTATGGATGTTTATGCAAATGATATGAATGGAAATGTATGATAATGCAAATATGTACATGATAATGATATGATATGTACTCACACGTATAGATAGATGGTAATGATATGATATGTGATGGACCTCTATATGCCTAACACACTTGTTTTGCAGGATAAGAGATATGGAAGAAGGACGATGGAAATGGTTGCTCTTGGTTGAGGACTATATAGGTGGATAATGAGATAAATAGATGGTACGATGGGAAGCTTTAAAGTAATTGCTCAAAATGAAAATAAATACAATCCTAATGTTTGATATAGCATGTGGATGTTATGCACAAGGGTATAGAAGACCAAGGTGTCGAGATATCCAATGCCAAACTAGCATGCTACAATCTTGTCTGAACACATGAGGTCAAGATGTTGAGCCAACATGCACAAGATATGAATAGCAACTAGTGTTTCGAGATGGACTTTGATGCTACAAGCAATGGTTTGAGCTTATCTCCACTATGCATAGTGACACCTTGTTGGTTATATGTATGGAGCTAGTCTTGACATAGAATAGTCTCAAGTGCATAAGAGACTGTTTAGCTTCTTAGATGCTAGAGATATTGATATGTAAGATACTAATCCCAACATGTACAAGATACCAATACGCATAAGAAGAGAATAAGATCATCCCGTAAACACGACATACGAAAGCAATAAGACCATGCCCCATTCCTTACTTCATCACAGTATACCAAGATATAGATAGATCAAGGCAGTCTTGATTAGGCATAAAAAAGGGGTAAAATATAAATCAAAAGATAAAACAAAAGATACTGTCATGACTTCTCTTGCCAAATTTAGGTACTCTTAGATGGATTTAAGCTGGGGCCTTGTTAAGAGGAAAGCTGCATCCTGTTGAAGGCTAAAGATGTTGATAAAATGCTACAACAAATGTCAGCTTAAGACATGCGGACAAATAGCTTCTAGCTTATTCTTGATTGGTTAAAGTGCTTGAGCTTGCAGTATACACATAGTCTGCTTCTTGCTTGAGCTAATCAAAGAGAAGAAGATGGAAGATGAGGGAAGATGAAGAAGATGGGGTGGATCATCTGTGCTTGAGTACTGGAAACTTCCTTCGTATTCTAGACTGCCTACATACCTTCTATCTACGGGATCAAAGCACATTTACGATGATGATGAGACATGATGAATATGTAGTTCTGGCTTTTATTGATGATGTGTGTGATGAAAAATAGAAGAATATGAGATGAAAGATTAGAGGATGATTAGAAGAAAGATGGAAGATGGATGATGAAAAGAGGGGCTATCATCTTCACCTGAATCAGAATGCTTCCTTCGCATCTCAGATTGCCTACATACCCTGTATCCATGGGATCAAGGCTTTAACGAAAGAGCTGGGATGTAGTTCTTGCTTATGACGCTGGTGAGTGATATTGAAAGAATCAACTTATTGCTTGGATGTTTCCGTTGGCGATGTTTTTTGATGTTTTTGGAATGTTGGTTGAGCTTGAATTGATTGCAAAGATATAAATCCTGGTTGCAAATGTTTGCCACATCTGAAGTTGGAAGAACGCTATGGTTGAAGTTGAAAGTTTGCTGTGTTGTGAACTAAGGTGTTCAATGTGTTATGAACTAGAGCTAGCGGTATCCACTTCCAAATAAGGCTCAACAAGTGCCCCCAGTGCGGGATGAGGTTTATTATGGAGAAGCGACAATAGAGAGCGCGTGCGAACAAGATGCTAAGGTGCCAAAAAGATATGATTATCACAACAATGTCTCAAGTATGATAAAAAGCATTGATAGAGGAGAAGACAGAAAAGCTGTTTATTGTGATGAAATGTGGATTATGATATGGATTATGTAGGATAAGATGGCAAAGTATGCTAGGAAGAGTGGTGATCAAACAAACTAAGCAGATAATGAAGGCTGGGCACTACACAACGCCTATTTGCTAGGTTTTCACTATGGTATTATCCAAGGCGCCTATTTACCAGGTTTTCGCCAAAGGACAAATTATTTATCTTATATTATTATTTTTTTGTTATCCAAAGCGCAACAAAGTAGTTTTCACTATTGGATGGATTTTTTTTTTTTGGAATAGCTGACAATTACACATGGCACCTGTTTGACAGGTTTTCACCATGGTAATGGATAGGAGGGACTCAAGTGTCTAGTTTGATGAATGTTGGTAGTCCAGTTGGAGATGGATGTCATCGCATGGACCATGTTGTTATACTTCAAGATGTTGGTAAGGGATTGCATGAATAGGAGATGGAGTAGGTAGATAGGGGATGGAAGGCTAATGGATTATATCAGACTTAATATAAAAGGCTTATGCAAAAGCATAGACCATAGGAAGGTGATTGAAAGATATGTAGGATAATGGATGAAGGATGGAGATATGGAGGTATGTGGAAATGTTGCAGAATGAAGGAAATCATGACCAACAGTTGCACACACTGCTAAACATTAAAGATTTAGATGGAAAGGGTGGTGTAGGAAGTGAAAGAGATACTTGCTTAGGGGATGGGTGATGGAGTGATTTAGGAACCCACATATACTTAGTATTTTATGATTCTTTCTTTTCTTGTGGGATTGTTTAAATGGAATGGGATGGAAATGGGAAAAAAAATGGTTGGGATTCTTGAAAGATGGATAAGAATGCGTCAATTAGCTTGTTTACTTGTTATCTTAGGAACCCAGACCATAGGCTCTTCTTTTGGTGTTATAGGCTCAGCTAGCATTGTAGATGTATTAGGTTGTGATTCTTTGCTTTGATGCCCTAAGGCATGAGAATCTTTAGGATTCGTGGTAGGATTTTTGGTTTTAGAAGTAGAGGCATCCAAATTTTTATTTTGGAATCCCATAGGATGGATGGAAGTGGGGTTGGTGGAATGAGTGGAAGCTTTATGTTTAGACAATATATGCATTTGTTGGTCATGATTGAGATTAGAAGGGTGCTTATGGATAAATGGATAATTAGGCGTTGGTAACAATGGTGGTGAGGAAAATGGAGGGATATTAGGGGTTGGAAGTAGTGGAGGTAAATTAGATGGTGGAAGATGTATGGTCACATGATTTTATAGGTTATAGGATGGGGGAAGTGGAGGATATGGAAGTAAAGTTGATGGTGGGAGTTTAGGAGTTGGAAGAAGTGAGGTAAATTGGATGGTGGAAGATGTAAAGTCACATGCTTGTGGGGTTTATGATGGAGTTTTTGACAGGAAATGGTGGACTTAGGATGGATGGGGGAATTACCAACATCTTTAGCTTGGGGAGGCCTACATTTGACACTAGGACTAGGAGTTATTAGAGAACTAGACTTGAGTTCATCACTAGATGGAGATAAAGGGGTTGCAGAAATCATAAAGATGGAGGTTTCTAGAAAAAGATTGGTGAGATGAAAGGAGGAGTCGTCTATGGTATCTAAACTAGAAGTCTCTCTTACCAAAGAGGATCCAGCTTCTGTATCAGAAATGGATGTGGATGAAGATTCTTGCAATGTGTATTCACCAGGACCATTTTCAGTGTATTTGATATGGAGATTGGAAGTGGCTTTGGTAGATGATGGATTAAGGAGGTTAGATGGATCTACATATGATGAAGATGGATATGCCTCGGTGTTGATAGGAATGTGGTTTGGACTCTGGTATTTAGCTTGAAAGGCATGACAAAATTCAAATGGATTGGGATCAACATGGATAGTAATCTCAACACCATTATGTGGAAACTTAAGACATTGATGGTATGTATAAGGAACTGCTTTGAGGGCATGGATCCATGGACAGCCAAGGATGATGTTATAAGGAAAGTCAATATCAAGGACTTGACAACAAGTTTCAGTAGTGACCGGCCCCACTTGGATAGGCAAGTAAATAATCCCTTCAGTATCTCTCTCGGCATCATCATATGCTCTGATAGTAATGACCTTGGAAGTGTCAACATCTTTCTCAGAATATCCCAATTGTTTTATTAATTTCAAGGAACATATATTTAGACTAGCTCCGCCATCCACTAAGATTCATTTGATATGGTGTTGTTTGACAAACACTTCGATATGAAGGGCTTTGTTGTGTGAAGGATGAATGAAGGGCTGAAGATCTTTGTCAGAAAAGGTTAAATGACAAGGGGCTACAATGCTAGCGACCATATATTGAAATTGTGTGATATCAATATTGTTAGGCACCGAAGATTCTTGTAAGGCTTTGTCAAGGATAGCTTTGTGAGCAGGGGATATGCGAAGCAACTCAAGAATGGAAATATGCACAGGTGTTTTGCCAAGGTGATCAAGGATATTATAGTTAGAGAATGGTCGAGGAGGATGGATAGGTGCTCCTTGAATGGTAACGTGACCTCTTTGAGTGGTTACAACACAGTTAGGTGCTTTGCCTTGGATAGTGATGGTAGAAATGCGAGCATGGTTAATGCAGCCAATAGTAGATGATTCATAGTTGTACTGAATGGCATTCCCAGCATGGGGATTACTTGGTTTGTCATGAGATGGAAGTGGATTCTTGAAAGCATCTAGATCATAGTTCGATGTCAGTTGCTGTGTAGGTTGAGTGGTTGAAGGTGTAATTTTGTTTAAACCTTGATCGATGCAATCTTGGATAACATGCTTTAAGTCCATACAACCATTTGTTTTGTGTCCTTTAACTCTATGGTAATCACAATACTCATTTTATTTATACCAAGGAGCTTTGAAGAGTGGTTCACCATTGGGTGGCACATCTGGTAACATAATATCACTCGCTTGGAGAAGTTTTTGAAAGACAACTTCCTTAGGTTCCGCTAATGGTGTAAATTGTCGGCGAGGATTTGAAGTTTATCGTTGTTGAGTTTGTTGAAAAGGTTGTGTTGTTGTAGAAGTAGCTTGAATGTTAATGGAATCTTTCATAGTTTGTACGTTCTTTGCGTCCACAACATCGTCATTGACAACATTCTTGTTTTTGTTCCAAAAGAGAGACTTATCATTGGAGTTTTGAGGATAGTCTTTGTTATCGCGAAAAATCTTGATAGTGCCTTTAGTAATTAAAGCTCATTCAATGATGGCTCCTTTGGAAACAAGTTCATCAAAGGTGCTAGCACTTTGCAATTTTAGTTGGAATGACAGCTCAGGATGAAAATTTTCAACAAAGATATTGAGTTGTTGCTTCTCAGGTATTTCCCATGATAGTTTGCTAGCCATATTAATCCATCGTTGAGTAAATGAAGAAAAGGCTTCACCATTGCGTTGTTTATTGTTGACAAGGTCATTCATGTTTACCTCATGTTGAATGTTAAAAGCAAAGTGCGATCAAAACTTATTTGCTAATTCCGCAAAAGACTTAATTCCCAAAGGTAAATGAGAGAACCATTCAAGAGCTTGTCCTGCTAAGCTTCAAGGAAATAGTCTCAAAAGATATGTATCATCATGAGCAACATCGAGACATGCCACAAAGAATGTTCTAAGATGGTCTTCCAAGTTTCCTTTTCCTTTGTACTTGTCAAATTGTGGAATTTCAAAGTGTGGCAGAAATGGTGTCATATGAAGTGACTTGTCAAACGGATAAGCGCATATGTTTTCTAAGGAAAATGTCTTCTTGCTTTGTCCTACTGCTTGGTTAATCATTTGTTGAACATCCACTGGAGATAATTGATGTTGTTACAAAGGGGGTGAAACATGGTATGATGTATATTGAAGTTGTTGTTGTGGGATATATGAAGCCATGACCGTTTGTTGAGGTTGCGTACTCACAATGTATGTCAAAGGATTGGTATGAGACCCATATCTAGTTAAAAATTGCTGTCCTTGAGACACAAGCAGTGGTTGGGTATATTGTGACGAATTAGAACCAAGATTTTGCATCACATGAGAAGTGGAAGATGGATTGGCATTAGTTAATGGTTGTGAATTTGCAGTTGGATTTGTGACATGGTAAGTGATGGAAGGATTGATGGATGCGGAAGAAGGATGGACACTTGGGTTTGTATTTTGAACAACATGAGGATTGGTATATGTGGTGCAGGAGCATCTTGACAAATTGATACTTCCATAGGAGTTTGATTAAATTTTTAATGATTCAACATTGTAATGAGATCAATCAAGTCACTGTTATGTCTTTAGGTCATTAGGAGTGTTAAATGTTCAACAAGTTTTATCTTCATTTGCAAAATGGGAAAAGTTGTCTTTCAAAAATGTAAAATGTATCGAAGATGAAGGGTCATTTGGCTCTTAGGTCATTCCAAGTCAGTTAGAAACTGAAGACTCATGATGTAATGCCTTTAAAAGGCCTTGTAACCTTCAAAGAATTCGTGGGTGATTGAAGATTTGAAAATGAAATAATAAAAGGCACTGTTTTCTATATTCTTCTTTAAAAATTCATTGTTTTCAGGCCTTGTACAGCTCTGTACGGGCATGAAATCCTGTCTGAACATTTGTAAGTGAAAGATTAGTCAATCACCTTCCTTTTCCATTTTGTTTCATGCATTTTGGTTCTAATGTGAGTTAGTTATTGTGATTTTTCAAGAAGTGGTTAAAACCTTGTTCTAGGGTAACAGAGAGCATTTAAAATGGCGTTTCTCCTAATTCACCCAATGGAATAAGATAAAAACTAGAAAATTGATAGTTCTATGTGTATTTTCATTGATTCCAAGAGTACAGAGTTTAAGGAGGAAGTTGGGTCCTATTTCTATCATGCCCTAGTACTATTCTGTTTTGTTTAAGACTGGTAAAAGGGTAGAAATGATGTGTTTTTTATGACTTTAGTATGGGTTGAACTTATTTTATGGTGGTATTAGTTCGGAAGGGTAGTAAGTGACATATTTTAATGTTCCTCAAGTTAAATTTGATAAAAGGAAGAGTGTTAGCACCATTGAACAAATCAATCCTATTATGACTAGTTATGACAGTCACAGATAGGACTAAGTATGAGGCAATTTTTTGTTTTAATGATTGGTTGTAAACCCTAGAAGGGATTAAATAAGATGTTTTAAATTGTTTTGATCCATGGTAAAGGTTGCAAGATCCCTGTATTGGGAGAATACCAAGAATGACACAAGAGTGACGGTTTAGAAGCCTATTTAGGCCTAGTTGGTTCGGTGACAGTCCTTTGTTTAGCAATACTTCCCAAAGTAAGCTATGTTGATTTTTTTGATATGTTGATAATAAGGATAATGGGTACTCAAAACTATTATTGCCATGCCAAGATACTGCATCATGTGAAAGATAATCACTGACAGACCGTAAAACAGGGCTACAAGGGTTTGAGATTGTTTGGAAAGGAATAGGTAGTAAATGGAGTTCAAGGGCTTGGTTAAGAGTTTGAGTAGGTTTGGCTTGGAACCCTGAAGTGGAAAATAATCTTGGAAGCAGTAACTGGTTTAAAGAAGTTGGAAATTCAAAAATATACTTGAGTAGAGGTCATTGTATGGTGAAGTTCTCTTGTGAATTTGTGGTATCAAATGGATTGAAACCCATTGTTATGAACTATGCCTATAAGGAGTTGAGTTTATCCTTTTCCTCTGCATCAATATGTCATGTGTTGAGTGACAATAGGCAAACCTAGGGTAGCATAAGATGGATTGATGGTTGTTGAAGGATTGTAAGAAGATGATGGAACAGATGTAAGTTGATCAACATAAGTGACTATAATGCTAGGATTGGCCTAAGAAATAATAGGTAGGTCACTCATGTCAATAAGACTAACATTGGGATTGTATGATGTATTGGATGGATTAGTGGAGATAGTGGAGATCATATTAGCAGTGGTAGGAATATGAGATGTAGTGTCCATAGGTGATGTAGCAGATTGCGATGGTTGTGAAGCTTGGACCATTGGTGTTGGTTGGATAGCTTGAGAAGCTTGTGGAATATGGGATATGGGGATAGCTTGTGATGTTTGATGAGTTTGCGCTTGGGCCACATGGATAGCTTGTGTTACTTAAGGCATGGAAACGGTCATGGTGGGAGAAGGAGTATGTTGGGGAACATGGAAAGGTGGAATGTTCAGATTTTACGAAATGAAAGGGAGTACATTGGTTGGAGTTATCAAAGGTTCTAGAGTGTACTCCGAGCATGGTGGATCAAATGAAGTAATAATAGGCAATGAAAGAGATGGGTTGGAAGATGGAGTTTTTAATATGGTATGGGATGGTGTGACTATAGTGGATGGTCCATTTGCAACAACAGCGGGAGTGTTTGGATCGTGCTCTCTAATAGCGGATAGGTCAAAATCTCTTGGTAATTTAGCTCCCATGCAGGCAAGTTGCAAGAAATTAGCGATTAGGATCGGATAAAACAAGTCTCTCAAATTGATCCCATACATGTGTATCTCAAAATTCTGATAAGTCTTCTTGGGATTGTTCCTCATAAATCTACAAAAATGTTTGAGGTTGCACTTGTTGTGAAGATGACTCTCCAATGGTGTACCCATGGGACACAAACATATGAGAAGGCATGTCGGTCGTAAATTGAGTCACATCTCTAAGAGGCGTTGATCTAGATTGTTGCATCTTAGCTTCCATCTCAGCTTGTACTTTGGCTTCCATTTCAGCTCGCAATTTGGCTTCCATTTCAGCTCTATATTGACTCCTAGTTTGAGGCATGATGAATGATGTTGAAAACTAAACTTTAGCTTTTCAAGGTTTTTGAGACCCAAAAAAGATGATAGTTTGCTAGTTGTTTGGTTGCGGGTTGTTGGTTGTTGGTTTGTTGTTTGCTTTGTTGTTGGGTTTCTTGGTTGGCTGTTTGCTTTGTTATTGGGTTGCTTGGTTGCTTTGTTGGTTAGACTTCCCTAGAGAATAGCTCACACACTCAAGGGAAAAGTTGTTTGCTAAGGTTTCTATGTTGCTAAAGTTGCTAAAGCTAAAGCCAAGAGATGATGTTTTGCTGATTGATCGGGTTGATTGATTTGATGTTTGGTTTGCTGGTTTGAGATCTCAGAAAGATGAAAAGCTCACAAAGTTTAATTGCTTGGTAAAGTCAAAGCAGGAGACAAAGTCCAAGTATCTACTAATAATTAGAGACAGGTCTGAAAGCTAATGCTGAGGCTAAACAAGCTAGAAGTGTAGCAGATTCAGCTAAGTCACTAAGATTTGCTGGTAATTGACCACAGGCGATAGGTAATAGCTCATATGCGACTCATAAAAGACCAAAAGCGACTGGTAATAGCTTAAATGTGATCTAGTTTTGGTTTGGATAACAGGCTATAGTGTTAACTAGAGGCGAGCCAATTTGCTACAGGTGATCAGTATTGACTCAGAAGTGATTTACTGTTGATCAAAGGCAACGCGATTTAGACTAGGGGTGACTGACTGTTGTTTAAAAGCAATCTAGTTTAAGCAAAAGGTGATTGGCTATTGTTTCAAATTGATCCATTTTAGGCAAAAGGTGACTGACTATTGTTTAAAAGCGATCTAGTTGTCTGTATGCAGGCAGTTTAAGCTCAAAAGTGACTGTGTCTGTCAAGAAATATGTCTAATTTATGTTTTTTGACAAGAAAACAGTAATTGTAGTCACTCACACTCACAACAATCACAAACTTGTACAACCTAGGCTAGGAAGGACTGTATTTGTTGAGTCCCCTGGCTGTGCTTATTTAAAGTGAATAGCTTTAGGATCTTGGTAGCACCGGCTCCCCTCCACGGCACACACTTCTCATGCATACCAATATCTGAGTTTCCCAAGGCTTGTCCCTCCACCAAACCTTCAGATTGTCCCTGCTATCTCTTCTAAGAACCATGTGAATCAAGGCGGCTTCAAAGGTCCCACCTTTTGCATCAACAAATAGAAGGTTTTTGGTTACTACACAAAGTTGCTAATAAGGGCATCCGTTCGGGTGGCTATATGTGCGGCAACGCTACTCTCCATTATGGAATCTCCCAGCCTTCAAGGGTTACGCCTTGGAGGGTTTTGGGGGAGGTTGGCTATCGATATAACACAACAACACCCGTTGTTTGTGGCTTTCGACAAAACACTTTTCTTATATAGCAGTTTGGAAGGACTTGGCTTTAGCCCGTTACCGCTTGGGTCATATCCCTTCTCACACCGGGAAGGTAGGCCCTCTAAAGATAATAACAAGTTCTCATACACCCAAGATCCATTTGATAGGAAAGGGGAGAGGATACTTTTGTTATTAAATTTGGGTTACAATCAAGCACATGCAAGCAATCAAAAAAGACAAATCAAACACAGAGCAAGCAATGATTCTTTTTAAGCACCAAGCCCATATGTTCCTAATTTAGTGAAAAACCACAAGTATTGGACCGATCGAAGCTGCAACAGATATGTTAGTAGTTTGATAACCTCCTTTTCTTGGACAATCGATAAGATGCTGCACAAATACCCAATTAGTAGCTAAGAAAACCAAACTGCAAATGATAAGGACTGAAAACGACACAGTTTACCAGAGGCGATCAACTATCAATTAGAAGCGAACTATATTCTGCCACAGGTGAGATGTTACTTATCAGAAGTCATGCCAATAACTCTAGATGCAGATTGATAAAGCTCATAAGCGATGTGAAAAAGCAAGAGGTGACTAGTTACGGGTCATAAGCGACTCAGATCTGCAATAAAAACATAATGTAACAAAAACCCTAGTTTCACAATAAGTGATTTAGATAGCTAAAGGCAATCACTGTTAGGTTAAAAGTGATTCAAAATAGGCAGTAAGTGACCACTGTTTGCTCATAAGTGATCCAGGAATGCTAAGAGTGGCAGGTTTCAGCTCAGAAGTGATGCGTATATTCAGACAGCGACTAGTTTTCACTCAAAAGTGACTGGAACTTGTCGTAAGCGCTTAGAAAATCTGATCTTCACAAAAACAACTTCAAATAGCAAAGTTAATCAAGGATGTGGGTCCCACTGGGTGTGCCAAAATGTGATAGGTAAAAAATTAGGTTAATAAGATCAAGCATAGCCATGAAAACCTAACCCTACCATCATCAAAGAATCTAATCCAGATGAAATCAAAAGCATGCAATTCAAGAACAATATCACCTAGATTGTATGATTCCTTGTTTATGATGTGGATTGCTTCTTCAACAATGAACAATTATGAAGATAAAAGCTTCCATGATGGATGGATGATAAAGCTAATATGCTAGATGGATGTTAAAGTGCACAATATGCTCAGGATGATATTGTAGATGCTATATGAATGCTGGATTTGTGTACTATGGAATGAGAAGATGTTTATATAGAACTCAACCAAAATCAATCAACAGTGGAGATTTGGTGGCTATGTGAATGGTTAAGATTAAATGATAGACATAGGTGAATGTGAAGATGACAAGTGGAGGGAAGATAAGGCTTATGTGTGACAATGTACATAAAAAGTACTACATGTGAAAGATATTAAATAAAGGATGTAGTACCACTTATCTTTTTTAAATGAAAGGGGCACACATGTCAGCTCATGAGATAAATGATAAGAGAAATTAATTAAATAAATAAAAATTTATTTAATCAATTGGAAAGTGGGTTTATGAAAGGAATTTTTAATTAAATAAATAAAATTTATTTAATTAAAATAGATAGAATGAAGATAATTAAATAATTAAAGATTGTTCAATTATAGCTGACAGGAAATAGAAGAAATAGCTAATGAATTAATTAAATAAATATAAATTTATTTAATTAATAGAAGAAATAGATGTGTTAGGGATATTGCTCAAGTGTGTTAGACAAATACAGATGATGGATAATGCAATGTTTGAATGCTAATGATAATGAGTCAATTATGGGTGTCTACACTATCTTCTCCGTGTTTTGCATTATTGTTATTGTCTTCTCCATGTTGTGTGTGCCTGTTACTATCTTCACTGTGATTGGCGTATCTACAATGTGTTTTCTCTAATGTCTATCTGAGACTGGGGGCTAGGAATAGTTCCTCAATCTTTGTGTATACATTAGATTCATGTGCCTGGCATGTTTGTTGTGTTTTGACAGTACTTTAATGCATGTATGGACCTCGTGTTTATACATACATTAAAGTGGGGCCTAAATGGTATGTCGTAAAATGTCCCCCTAGGACTTTTACCACCTAAGTTTAGCTCCCGGGTCCCTTGTTTTGCATCTTGCATGCTCATTTTAACTCCTGGAAGAAAATGGCCTAAACCCCATGTCAAATGGGGCTTGAGGGACATTTTGTGCCTTAGACCTAACCTAAAAAGGGGACTTGGGACATGGGCGCTCGCGCCCTTAGCCTGCCCTATTTTAGGTAGTTCCCAAATTTAAATGTCCATTATGTCACCGTTAAGTCCCATGTCGACATCTTAAGTTTGAATTATGAAATTTAAAGTAGGAATGTGTGTTGTTGCATATATAAGCATGTTTAGGGATTCATTTGAAAACTAGAAGATGATTATGAACTTTTAGCGAACTTATGATTTTAGAGCATTCAAGATGTTCATTGTTGCAGAGCAGAGCATTGTTATTGTGTTTGTGATTGCAGATTTAGCTTCATCTTCTCATGTGTTGAATCTTCATCTATGTGAGAGATACACCTTCGAGGTGATATCTATTTGTGTTTGAATCATTTATCAATTTATTTTTTCCTCTATCCCATAGGGATACACACTCTTTATCTGACAACGGTGTTTGGAAGACTTGAATGTCCTTCCGGGGCTTGACTGAGGCAAGCTCCTAAACACCACAACCCCCAACAACACTCCTTGTGATTGTAGGTTACAGGTATTGGATTTTGTGGAGTGGATTTGCAAAGGAAGGTTGCAGAAGATAAGGATTCTTGATCCAGTGGAAAGAAGCAGTTCAAAGTACTTTCAGGATAAGGGTGCCTTGGGCAATATCCTCCGAAGTTGCAGACACGAGAATCTTTGTGACAGTGACAATCTACATCTAAAGAAGCCCTGACATCCTGAAGAATAGCCTGCCTTGGACTAGCACACCTAGGGCAGTGTCCTCCACATCTTCTATGATAGAAACAGATGGAACAGTGATTATTAATGCCGAAAGGAGTCCTGAATTCCCTAAAGAAAACTATACCTTGGACTTGGGTGCCTAGGGCAGTGTCCCCAATTATTCCAAATCACAAACTTTAAAAAATGGTCAGTAACTAATCTCTGTTTACTATCTTAGTTTGTGAGCATTTGTCGTAATTTATCAATTTACTCATTGTTTTGCATAATTAGGGTTTTTAGCATACTTGAGCATTAAATTAATACATTAATTGACAATTTCTAAATTTCCACATCGTTCCAAGTGACACCCAACTTGTAGGTGAATCCTCTTGCAAAAGTTGTGATTCAACTTGGTTAAATGTCCTTGAATGTTTGTAGTGAAAGGAGGATTTAACCCACACATCCATTGAAATTGAAAACATCTCTTTTTCCTACTAAACACTATCTAGTTGACGGATAACGAAAACAAACAACTAATACGAACCTTGTGTCCCTTCGGCAAGCAAAGCAAAAATGGACCTAGTCCATATATGAAGATGGGGTTGATTTATATATTCAACGCTTGGCTAGTAGAATCACTTCATGTGATATTTGATGTTGTCTTATCTTTTCTAACAAACCATAACAATACATCTACTCTATACACTTTGATTATCTTGTATCTCATCTTGTTGTTACACTCAGTTCTAAGGTACCTGTAGTATAGCCCAACGATTATACTTTTTTCCAAACCCATAGTATAGCCTTGGTCCTTGATGTGATTATTTTCATGCATAGCTTTAATAAATTGAATTGGTTATTATCTTAGAGCAAGATTTGTAACCTCTCTAGTTATCTTATCTTAGCATATCTAATCAATGTGTTTGTGGGAACATTCGGCGATCGTGAGCACATGTCACCTTGGGGGGCATGGGCTTTGTGAAAGCTCTTATTTCCTTATGTGTTTTCTCTTTACCTTAACATGCTTGATATTAGTACACGACACCAACCACCTTAAGGTGGGGGCATATATAACGTTATCTATCTGATGATTTTGATACTAACGAAGCATTTTTGTAAGCCCTCTCCGTGAGGCGGCATGTTGTATCTCTGACGCGAGTACACATTTTTATTTATATTGCAAGAAAGAAGCCCTCTACGGAGGAAGGATAACTTATCTCTTGAGCTAGTGTGTGTCCTTTTATTCAAAAGCCCTTCTTTGGAATGCGGGATGGTGTATCTCTTGAGCTAGTGCACATCCTTTTATCTCAAAAGTCCTCTGCAGAGGCAGGATTGGATCTTGACACTATCCTCCTTTAAACATGTCTTTGGCGGTTGTTTGGCATAAGCCCAACCATCAGGTGTGTCTACAAAGTGTTTGAGATGGAGGGACTTAGCAATAAGCTCCTTCCATTGCCTTGTTTGCCATGTTTAAGACGTATAGTATGTCTATGGCATGCTATACAATGCTCGTGTATTCCGTGTGTCTTCCATGTGTTTTCCCCCTTGTGTGGTTAACCCCCACTTGGGCTTTGTATGGCATGTTTTCACATCTTATGTGTGTGTAGCGATGAGCTCCACCCACACTCGAGGTTTGTTTGGCGTGTTTTCCCCTTCGAGGTTTTGTGTTGCAATTTTATTTCCATGCATATATATATGAAAATGTTATGAAAATGAAAATGAAAATGCTATATCAGTGTATTCATTGTGTTTTGCATGACTGCTCTCATGTATTCATCATGTTTTGTGTGTCTTCAATATTATCTTCTCTATGTTTTGCATGCTTGTTATTTTATTCTCTGTGTTTTACGTGTCTGTGATGTGTTTTCTAGTGCTTACCTGAGATTGGGGACTACAAATAGTTCCTCGATCTTTATGCATGCCTTAGCTTCAAGTGTCTGGCGTGTTTGATGTGTTTTCAACCATACTTGAATGCATGTATGGGTCGTAAGATCATACATAAATTAAAGTGGGGGCTAAATGTATGTCATAAAATGTCCCCCTAGGACTTTTACCTCCTATGTTTAGCTCCTAGGTCCCTTAAGATTAATCATGCATGTTTAAAATGAATCCCGAAGAAAAATCCACCGAAACCCATGTCAAATGGGACCTAGGGGTGAGCCCTAAATCTTAATCAGGCCCTAAAATAGGTCCATAGACAAGGGCATCTGTGCCCTTGTCCTGCCCTATTTTGTCGGGGTACCGATTTTAAATGACCGCAAAGTGATCGTTGAAAGGTTTCCCTTTGTCGGCCTATTCAATTTGAATTATGAATGTTTAACAAGAATGTATATATGATCATGTTTAGGACTTCATTTTACAACTAGATGGATAATGCAAACTTGTGATCTAGTGCTAAGGATATTCAAGGCTTTCATTGTGTTGCAGAGTAGTATTGTTTTGTGTTTGTTCATGTTTGTTGCAGATTTGTCTTCATCAATCCATCTCCTCATGGCATAGAAGATCTTCATCTCCCCGTGAGAGCTTCATCTCTGAGGTGACATCTACTTTGTGTTGTCAATTTGTTTAGGGGAAAATTGGATTTGTTAATATTCTAATGTTTAGATTTTTAAATCCACCTCTCCACTATACTTTCAAGGATCTAGGGTCAAGTGACGAACACTATCATATCCTAGGTCACTTGCAGATGTAGGGAAACTTGGATTAGGGAATTTAATTTTTAATTTTCCTTCTCTTATGTCCAATTAACCATTAAAACCCTAATTATGCAAATATGGTAATAAATTGACGAAAGATGGAAAAAGCTCTTGCAGACATGAATAAAATACCAAATCATAGAATACATATTTTTAGGGTTCCGAAGCGGAACAGTCAGGGACACTGGAGCGGGCGCCCAAGTCCAAGGTACCTACTTTTTTGCAGAATCTAGACCTCCTTTCGACACTGATCAGCCCTGTAACTTTTGTTTTCTAAGATCTATCTACAGAGGACACTAGAGTGAGCGCCCAAGTCCTAGAAGTGCTCCTATGTCTGAATTTTCTTCAGATCCTGAATCCTTGATGCTTGCCAATCCTTCCTGCACCTTCACTTTTCCCAAATGTGACACCTGTAACTTGCAATCACAAGACTTGGTTTGGAGGTTGTGGTTTTTAGAGGCTTGCCTCAGTGGTGCAGTGCACCTAGAATAAGTTTTAAGTCAATATTTGAAAAAAATTTAGTGTTAGCGATTAAATAGAGTTTTTAAAATGTAATAAAGCCTTGAAAGGCATAAACATGTAGTGGATATAAGAAAATAGTCTTTATCTTTAGTGGTGTGCAGTCCATGTAAGTGGTGACAGTCTAATTTTAGAAACAAAATAGTCTTTTTAGTAAAAAGCAGTTAGTGTAGGCTAATTTTAAGCCTTTTCCCACAATTGGGAAAGAGGATATGGAGGAAAATCATGGTAGAGATAAGTAGGAGACCTCCCACAAGGAAAGAGATGTAATTTTGGATGAAGCCTAAGAGAAAAAAATGAAAAAAAGTTAAAGTTTGTTGTCCCCATTCTTGTTTTTTCTGTATTTTGATGTTCCCTTCATTTTCCCTCATCCGTACAGTACTGTTATGAATGCTCGCACATAGAATGTGGTAAAGGATGGTTTTACCTTTGTGATGAATCAAGTTTGGATTGTTTTCATGGTCATTAAAGGTCTTAACTAACGTTTTTCCTGTCACTGCTCTTTTCATGCTCCTATTTTCTATTTGTTTGCTATTCCCTTGCATTTTTCTCTGGCCATATAGTGTTTTCATGATTCCTCATGCATGTAATGTTAGAGTGGATGGTCTTTGTTTTCAATCTGGTTGGAGGAGATTTGGTGGGGTTTAAAGCATTTTTTCAAACATTTTGTTAGAACTGTCCTGTTTTCCAACTTTATGATTGTCTTTTTGTTGTTCCTTTGTGTTGCACTCAGCCGTACAATGCAGTCATGATTTAAACTAATAATAATGTTGTATTTGATACTCTTACCTTTCATTTAAGCCAAGTTGGAAGGAATATCATTGTGGTTTGATCATTTTGTGAGTGCTTTTTGTGAAGGAGGTTCCAAAACCTAGTTTTAAGGGTTTTAGAAAGGTTTTAGTTTTCCCACCTCATGATGCTATGTTAGAACCCCAAAATGGGTGGAGTTAGTGTAAAATGGTGTGTTCTCTAATGGGTTTTTCTTTCAGGAGCAGGGGATAAGAAAAAGGTGAAGATTTAAGCCATGAAGACCTCATTGTGTCATGTTAAGGCAAACTAGAGTTGGAGGAGTGAAGTTTTGATCATAAAACAAGTTGAAATGATCTTAGACCCATAAAACCTCTTAAATTGGTCTATTTGGAATGTCTCTAAAATCACCAAAGTAGAATTTTGGTTATGGGCTAAATATTTTGTGTACTTCCTTTGTAAAACAGGGCTAATTGCCCTCTTGGACAGCAGGGACAGTCTAAATTTGAGGTGTATGTTACAAAACAACCTACCTTGCATGTTTAGTATGTTGTGTAACTCCATAATAGGTACTCAAAAAGGTATTTTGTTAGTGGGTTTGTCATGTCTTTTGAAAGTTATGCTCCAAAAACCTTGAAAACAAGGCTACAAGGAGATAGGTCAACCTATGAAGGAAATGGTACAAGGAGGTACGTTCTGAGAAATTTGTTAATTTTGTAAGCTTGAGATAGTAAAACCTAGAAGGCCTAGGGTCCCTAGAATATTTAGGAAAGCTACCATATATGCAAACCCAAAGATGGTGTTATTATGTAGTGTTGAAACAATGGGAAATGAGAGAACAGTCATGTCAAGTAAGAAGATCAATAGAGTAGTTAGGCCCATAGAGGCCTAGTGTCATGTTTTCCCTATCATCCCTTTGTATCCTCTTCCTCCTGACAAGTTGTTTGTGACCCCTTAGTGGTCTTGTGTTGTTTAGCTCTTCATCACTCAGTTAAGCCCCGGAGGACACTTAAGTCTCCGAACATCGTTATCAGATAAAAGAGTGTGTGCCCTTGTGAGGAAGAGGCAAAAACCAAAGGAATCAATCATGAAAACACAATATTATGTCACCTTGTAGTGAAGCTCTCATAGAGGAAGATGCTCTTCATGCCATGAGGAAATTGATGCTCAAATATGCAAATATCAACACACAAAACATACAAGTCTGCTCTTGCAACACAATAGAAGCCTTGAATCACCTTAAGAACACTTGAACATCACAATTTCCATCTAGTCTCTAAATGAATGCCTAAAGATGCTTATATATGCAACTACAAGCACTCCCGCCAAGATTTTAAAAATCAAACTTTACCGTGTCGGTAAAAGAACCAAATAACGGTCATAAACCGACACCTAGAAATTAGGGCTGCCCCAAAATAGGGTAGGACTAGGGTGCGGGTGCTCAAGTCCTCCTCCTATTTTGGGTAGGGTACAGCTCAAGGTGTCCACCTAGGTCTAATTTTCCATGGAACCTAGGTCTCATTCCATTGGGATGCCAAAATATGAACTAAGATGTCCTAAATGCATACTAAAGACCCGGGAGCTAAACCTTATGGGGGAAAAGCCCCCAAGAGGACATTTTTCGACGTTACGTTTAGCCCCCACTTTAATGTATGTATGAACACAAGGCCAATACATGCATTAAAGTAAGGTCAAAAACACAACACACCAAGTACAAAGAAGACACACCAATCACATAGAAGACAGTAATAGACACGCAAAATGAGAGAAACCTCTTGCAACAATATAATGAAAAATGCATGAAAGAACAAAAATAACAGAAACACAGAAGGAATTTATTGATCACAAGCCACTTCGAGGGGGCAACCTCCTTTGAGGAAGCTCAATACAATAAATTCGTGGATGCCTTCATTGGACTCAACGCGTACTTATATACTAAGTCTAATCTAAACAACTATTACTCCCCATGAATGTGGGATAATACAATATACTCACGGGATGACTTACAAAGCATATGCGTCCAACAGAAATATACTAACAAAGTAAAGAGAAGGGTTAAACATGGGTTCCTAACATCTCCTCCCTCTTAGAAAAGCTTTGTCCTCAAAGCTTAAGATGTGGAAATTGTTGTTGAATCTAAAGGAATGGTTCCCATGTAGCATCCTCTGGTTGCATTCTGTGCCACTAAATTAATACCTCTGTGATGGATCAAGAGTGAAGCTAATGAGTGTGCTTGTTGAGGATTACCTCTACTCCAAAATGATGGATCCTTCATTATCTAGTTCTGGTAAAATAGTTTGTCCTCTGATGTTGGTGCCAAGAACTTTTTTTAGACAAGAGACATGAAATACTGGATGAACATGGGAAGGAGGAAGCTCCAATTTATAAGCAACTGACCCAATCTTCTAAAGAACCTTATATGGCCCATAGAACTTTGGAGCTAGCTTATGACACCCTTTGAATTTCAGGGAGGATTGCTTGTATGGTTGTAGACGAAGAAAAACCATATCACCTACTTGAAAAGTGTGCTCAAAATGGTGTTGATCGGCTTGTTTCATTCGATTTCTTGCCATGTGAAGATTATCCTACAAAATGTGAAGAATCTAATCTTAGGTTTGAAGAACCGTGTCAACTGCCAGAACTGGTGAACTACTGGAGGTGTATGGAAGGAACACTGGCGGTGCTTGACCATAGACTACTTCATATGGAGTCATTTTAGATGCAGTGTGGTAGGAGGTATTGTACCACCATTTAGCAAGAGGGAGCCACTTTGCCCACTGATACTGTTGTTCTGAGGTGAAGCAATGAAGATAAGTTTCCAAACATTTGTTGATAATTTTAGTCTGACCATCTATTTGTGGGTGATACACTGAACTCATCTTTAGTTTGGTGCCAGTGTGTCGAAATAGTTCTATCCAAAAATGACTGGAGAAAGTTGCATCACGATCTGAGACAATGGAAGAAGGGATTCCATGAAGACAGAAGATCTGGTGCATGAAAATTTGTGTGACTGAGGATGTGGTATAGAGATGGATGAGGGCACAAAAATGACTATATTTGGAGAGGCGATCAACCACAACCAAGATCACTGCCTTCCCTCTAGATTTAGGGAGCCCCTCAATGAAATCCATAGAAATATCTGTCCAAATCCATGTAGGGATGGGCAAGGGTTTGAGCAATCCAGGAAGGAGTGTCATTTCACCCTTTTTGCACTGGTAGGTATCACATTCAACTACCATCTATTGAATTTCCCTTTTCATTCCCTTCCAAAAGAATTTACACCGTGCCCACTCATAAGTTTTGAGGAACCCAAAGTGCCCTGCTGATGGAGAAGCATGGAGTTCATAGAAGACAGCCTGTTGAAGATCTGTGCTTTGGGGAAGCACCAGACAACCCTTGTATCTCAGAGAAGCACCATCCCAAGAGTAATGTGGTACAACAGAAGGGCTATTGGCCAACTGTTGGATGATTTGAGATAATGAAGAGTCATTGACATAGCCCTGCTGGATAGATTCCAACCAATTTGGAACAAGCATAGAAATAGATGAAAGAGAAGCTTGGTCATCAAATGTGTGAGAAAGAGCATCCGCCACAATATTGTCCTTACCCTTCTTATAAGTGATCTCATAGTCATAACCCATGAGTTTTCTAACCCATTTCTATTGTGCTGGGGAGGAGACCCATTATTCTAGGAAATATTTCAGACTCTGGTGATTAGTCTTGATGCAGAAATGATTCCCTAATAGGTATGGTCACCACTTCTGTACTGCATGCAAAATAGCCATCATTTCCTTCTCGTAAGTAGAGAGTACGAAATTCTTACCTGAAAGGGCTTTGTGGTGAATGCAATGGGATGTTCATCTTGAAGGAGAATAGCACCAAGTCCATTGCCGCAAGCATTACTCTCAATAGTCAAGGTCTTGGAAAAATCTGGCATAGCTAGAATAGGTGTAGTACACATAGATTGTTTTAGTTTTTCAAATGCACACTCAGCAGCATGTGTCCATGTAAAAGTATCCTTTTTCAACAAAGCTGTTAATGGAGTTACAATTTTCCCGTAATCCTTGACAAACTTGCAGTAGTAGCCAGTCAGTCCCAAAAAACCACGAAGGCTCTTGAGTGTCTGAGGATGCGGCCAATTTTTCATGGCATCTATTTTGGTAGGATCCACTCGAACCCCTTGGGCTGAAACAATATGCCCAAGATACTCCACTTCCTCCTACCTAAAAACACATTTAGACTATTTTGCACAGAGATGATGATCAAAGAGAAGTTGCAATACAAGATCCAGATGTTGGAGATGCTCAGCCCATGTTTTACTATAGATGAGGATATCATCAAAGAAAACCAGAATGAATTTCCGCAAGTAGGGCCGGAATATTTTATTCATCAATGCCTAGAATGTGGAAGGAGCATTAGTGAGGCCAAAGGACATGACCAAAAACTCATAGTGGCCATCATGCGTGCAAAAAGTTGTTTTAGGGATATCATCCTCATGAACCTGAATTTGGCAATACCCAGAACAAAGATCCAACTTGGAGAAAAAATGAGCGCCATAAAGCTCATCAAGAATCTCATCAACAACAAGAATTAGAAACTTATCCTTGATTGTGATGTGATTAAGTGCTTGGAAGTCAATGCAGAGGCACCATGACCCATATTTTTTCTAGACAAGAAGAATTGGTGAAGAAAAGGAACTGGTACTAGGGTGAATAATACCTTGCTTCGGTAAGTCCCGAACGAGCATCTCAATCTTTGTCTTTTGGCGAAATGGGTAGTGGTAGGGCCTGATGTTGGGAGGAATGCTTCCAGGAAGGAGCTGAATATGATGGTCCTCTAGTTGTGAAGGTGGCAATCCCACTGGTTCAGCAAAGACACATGCATATCTATCCAAAATTCATTGTAGATCCAAAGGAGTAGTGGAGACCGTTGATGGTTGCATCTGAATGGAATAGAGCTGAGCGATGACACCATGTGAATTCTTCTTAAGGAGATTTTCCATGTGATGTGAACTGATGATGCTAAGAGACCCTGGTTGTAAGCCCTTTAATGTGTGTTTTTGCCCATTGTTTGAAAACTGCATCCAAAGTTTAGCAAACTCCCATAAGATGGCTCCAAGTGTACGTAACCATTGAATGCCCAAAACCACATCACATCTACCTAAGGGAAAGGCAAACATGTCGGAGCACAAGTTATAATCTCTAATAGAGATACACACATTGCGACACTTCCCTTTGCAAGGTAATGTGCCCCCATTGGCAATCATGACTTCAAAGCTGGAGCAAGGATGGACAAAACAATCAGCTTGTTTGGCGATCCAAGGGTCAATGAAGTTATGAGTGCTACCATAATCAATGAGTATTGTAAGATAGAGCTTCTTGAAGTAACCCTTGACCTGCATGGTTTGTGGGGTGGTGACTCCTGCTAAAGCATGGAGAGAGATCTCTAGGTGGTCTTCCTGAGAAGGAGGGTCAATAGGTGGCTGCTGAATGTCAACCTGATCATCTACTGTATCTTGAGCATCTTCATAAACTTTAGCTGTAGGCGGAGAATCCACATCCAAGAGATAGAGTTGTTGCTCAACACATCTATGTCCCTGAGTGATTTCTCATCACAATTATAACAAAGCCCTTTTTCTCTACGTGCTCACACCTTTGCTTCAAACAAATGCTTGATAGGAGTTGTTCTAGAAGATGGCATGATTGGAGGTCTTTGGGAAACCATATTTCTGAATGGAACAAAAGTGGATTTGGAGCACTGTTGAGCTATAATCTTGTCCTCCACCAACTTAGCCAACCCTAGGGCTTCCATCCTTGTGCTGGGATGGAACATTTTAACCTTAGATTGAATTGCATCCTTTAGACCACTGACAAAACAACTCCTGAAGAATTCATTAGACAATCCCTCTATGTGATTGGCTAGTTTCTCAAATTTTGTCTGATATTCTCTCACAGTGCCAGTTTGGTGAAGTTTAGTGAGTGCTCCTATGAAGTCATCAAAAGCACTAGGGCCAAATCATTGTAAAATGAGTTTGCAAAAATCTATCCATTTTGGCTCTTCATGAGCCTTGATGTACCAACGAAACCATTGAAGGGCTTCATGTTCCAAACGAAAGGATGCAAGTGGGACTTTGTTGACATCAAAAGTATTACACAAACTAAAATATTGTTCTGCCCGGTATATCCATCCAGTCGGATCATCACCATTGAAGCGAGGAAAATCAAGCTTCGGCCCACGAAAATTTGCTAGAAGAAGAGAACCCAGTGTTTGCAGAAGACTCTGGTTGCCGTTTATTGTTCATGGCTAAATGCTGAAGATTAAGGCCAAGAATTTTTTCATCCAAATCTTGGAGTTTGGTCTTGAGGGCTACAAGTTCATCCTCCATGTTTTTTTCTCCTACGCGGGTGACAACCATAACCAGGAGTTTTTTTTTGGGGGGGGGAATGGGTAGAAAAATAAAAACAAAAACTTTTTTAGTAAAGGAAAATTTGGATTTGGGAAAAACTCTGATGGGTAATTGGGGTTTGAATAGGTTTTGGACACTTTCTGAGGGACAGGGAAGCAGAAAATGGGGATTTCAGAAGCGGGGTGAAAGAATGGGAAAATTTGTCCAAGAGGGACAAGGGAGCATAAATAGGAAATGAACACTGTGGCAAAATTTGAAAGTGATTGTGTGAGAATCGAAGAAGCTATGGCGAACCCTAAAACTAGACAAATGTGGGATTTCTAGCTTCGATAAGTGAAATTTGGGATAGGGTCCTCAAGGAAGGAAATATGCAAAATGGAATTTGAGGGGTTCTAGTGAATTTTCAAAGGAAATGGAGCTAAAGCAAGGAAGATATGGGAAAAAAATAGAAATTATCTTCAATGGGATTTGCAAAGGGCTCTGGATAGATTCAATCTGTGATTTGTCAGCTGGCAATAGATATGGACCCCAGGTATGTTCAGCTTTCTAAAGGTTTAGGGGATTCACTCAGCTACCAATGCTATCTAACGGCTTGCGTATTGGGCTAGTACCCCTCATTCCACAGCTCAGGTAAAACTGATAACCTCTTTGCCACAAACGACAGCTCTTGGTTTATCTCATGAATCGGAACTAGTCCTTCAGGTAGGGGCCATTGCCCTTTTCGCTAGCAGGTCCTCTCAATGGGCCAGCTACTTTGGGGCTCCTGTGGTACTCCTCACAGTGAGTTTTAGGGCTATGCCCAGGCACTTCCCATTGTTAAGCAGATAGGGATTATTCTCTGGTCCGAACTTGTAATTGAAATAAACAATACATATGCAAATAAAAAAGAACTATTGCAATAATCACAGCACCTAGAGGCCACTGCAAAAAAAAAATTTAGCAAAAATTCCACCCAACGAGCCCAAGAAAGTGCTTTGATACCATATGAGAGGAACCTCTTGCAACAATATAATGAAAAATGCACGAAATAATAGAAATAGCAGAAACATAGAAGGAATTTATTGATCGCAGGCCACTTCGAGGGGGCAACCTCTTTGAGAAAGCTCAATACAATAAATTTGTGGATGCCTTCATTGGCCTCAACACGTACTTATATACTAAGTCTAATATAAACAACTATTACTCCCCATGAATGTGGGATAATACAATATACTCATGGGATGACTTACAAAGCATATGCGTCCAATAGCAATATACTAACAAAGTAAAGAGGAGGGTTAAACACGGGTTCCTAACATAAAATGCAGAACACAGAGAAGATAGTCCATGCATAAAAGACGCATTAATGCATGGAAGACAAAAATGATATCTTTTCTTTTCTTTTTCCTATATATATGAAATACAAATGCAAGTACTGAAAAGTAAACAAACCTCCCATAATACAGGATACATTACCCTAAGGCACAGGTCTCTGTATGAATGGGGCAACACACACGCAAGACACACAAAACCTCCCAAAAATGCAGGAAGCACTACCCAAGGGCATTGGTCTCTGCATATAGGGCAACAAACACACCATACAAAACAAGCACACCAAAACACACACACTTGAAGACACGGAGAAAACATGGCAGCCAAGCGATGGTGTGTTCCCTATTTCTAGGCTCAAGCACATTATAGGCACACATCGATGATTAGGCTTCGCCACAACAATCGTTGAAGACACACTTAAGGGTTGAGTTAGTCACAGAACTGCTCCCCGCCTCTGCAGAGGACTTTTGAAAATGACAAGATCATGAAATCTGCTCTGAGAAATACACCATCCCTGCCTCCGCAGAGGGCTTACATGATTAATTGATTGATTGCAAACAAGCTCAAGATGCACGATGCACTACTTTGGGGTGCAAGTCTTTGCAACTGAGGTCAAACACATTGCTAACATCTATAATAGACAGCTTACCTTATATATGCCCCCACCTTAAGGTGGTTGATATTAGTTATTGATATCAAGCATGTTAAGGTAGGAAGAAAACACACAAGGGAACACCGACTTTCACAAAGCCCATGCCCCCTAGAGGTGACATGTACTTTACTATCGCCAAATGTTCCCAC
Organism: Cunninghamia lanceolata; assembly: GCA_027924645.1. NCBI lineage: Eukaryota > Viridiplantae > Streptophyta > Pinopsida > Cupressales > Cupressaceae > Cunninghamia > Cunninghamia lanceolata. The sequence continues at coordinate 1,317,034 of BSBN01000792.1, read as the reverse complement.
AAACACATCCCTGCAAGAAACATGTTAGTGTCCATAACATCATGATAAACAACAACATCAATGCATATGATTAACCACACAAAGAGCCAAGGTTATACAACAAATTTGGAGTTTGAGGATAATCGTGGGGCTATATCATGAAGCTCTCCGAATCAAGTACTGACAAGGCTAGATTCAAAGGCAAACAAAGGTGCACAGAGCAGAAGTATTGTTAAGGTTTGTAAATGCGATAGAAACATCATTAATATTCACTACGCGAAAAGCACGAGTGCTTCCACCAGCCAAGCATCGGATTAGATATACAACCCCATTGTCATATTAGGTACTAAGTCCATTTTTTTTATTACTCTCGAAAGGGACACTAGGTCCGCATCAGTATAAATGTTTGTCATCATCCATCTGCTAGGTGGAAACACTAGAGGAAGGGAAACAATAAATAAGAGAGGAGAAACAAGTGTCTTAGGTACAATCACGTAGGAGGGTACCCCCAGGTCACCAACCATGATGCTATGTCTGTAAGACACAACACACAATAATGAAATAAGAGAGGCAATATAGAAGAATGATGATACAAATAGAAGGAGGTCACAACATAGATGGTCTCTTGGTATCCCGAACCTTATGGGAGAATCTAAGGTCATTCCAGGAGGCCTAAACAACATATAACTATTAGATCTAGGGCACACAACTGAGAGGGGGGGTGAATCAGTTGTACAAAAACTTGTTTCTACTTTGAATGCTTGATTCTTCTTTGTTAGTTAATAGCATATCAGTTAATCATTCATGAAAGCATAATGCATAAACACAAGAGCAGATAATCATCAACACATTGGACACCAAGATTTTGACGTGGAATACCTGGTTAAGGGAAAAACCATGGGGTGATTAACCCAAGGATTATTCTTTGTTACAAGAATAATAAAAATGAATGGCACATGCCAATTAGGGCTCACTGCCCGAGCACAACACTCACAAAGAGGCACACTGCCTACAAGGAGACACACTGTCTACAAAGTGATAAGAATCACAAAATTGAACTAGAGATTGACATCTTTACCATGTCTGGATCAGTTCCATTTAAGCCCGAGATACTTCTGCTCTACCCTTCGCTCTTTCGCTATACCACTCTCATCCGCTACTCATCACACAACTCATCCAAGCCTTCTTACCAATGCAATATGAGTATGTTGACATCAATGACAACACTGGTTAACCTCATACTTGTAACAATCTCCCCCTTTGTCATTGATGGCAACATATGATGTGAAAAACCATCAAGACAAGAACTTCTCTTTTCTGTCACAGCTCCCCCTATCAGCAACAACTCTTCACATGTCTTCTCTTCCTTTACTGCTCCCCCTTTGATCATCAACCACTTGTTTTTCACATGTCTTCTCTCCCCCTTTGACATCAATGGTAAAGGGTTCATACTTGCAATTCTAACACATCAGAATCATACCAGCTACTCCCCCTTAGTAGCAGCTCCCCATCATCAATCCGGGTCACAAAATATGACTATGATATCCACCGGACTGATGCACATCAGTGCATCCTAGTTCATCACCGGAGGGGCCATGACCCCTAACTTCTCCCTGAGATACTCAAAAGAGTCCTTGGGAAGAGGTTTAGTAAAAATATCTGCAATCTGATCCTTGGATGGTACATACTCCAATCTGACTTCTTCCTTGTTCACTTGTTCTCTCAAAAAGTGAAACTTGATAGATATGTGTTTAGTCTTAGAATGCAATACCAGATTCTTAGAAATAGTAATTGCACTTGAATTGTCACAGAAAATTGTGATAGGCTCCTCATATTCAACTTTAATGTCTCTTAGCATCTACTTCATCCATAAGATTTGAGTACAACTACCTGTTGCTGCAATGTATTCTGCTTCAGTTGTAGACAGAGATATTGCATCTTGTTTCTTGCTTAGCCAAGAAACCAATCTCTTTCCCAAAAAGATTGCTCCACCACTGGTGCTCTTCCGGTCATCCACATCTCCTACCCAATCTGCATCTGTGTAAGCATGAAGAGAGAAATCATGATCTCTAGGATACCACAAACCATACTCCACTGTCCCTTTTAGATATCTAAAAATTCTCTTGATTGCCATAACATGAGATTCTCTAGGATCATCCTAAAATCTTGCCACAAGACCAACAACCTGCATTATATCTGGTCTAGTCTGAGTGAGATACAATAATCCTCCAGTCATTGATCTGTACTTGGTCTGATCTGTCTTAGGAGAGTCATCATCTTTGCTCAACTTACATCCGGTTGCCATAGGAGTGTTCATTGGCTTGGAATCTTCCATTCCAAATTTCCTCAACAATTCTTTCACATATTTTGTCTGAGAGATAAAGATACCTTCCTTTATTTGAGTAATTTGCAGACCCAAGATAAAATTCATTTCACCAAGCATTGACATTTCAAACTCACTTTTCATTTGATTTGCAAAGGTTTTACACAAACTATCTCTTCCTCCAAAAATGATATCATCAACAAATACTTCAACAATCAAAATATTTTCATGATCAATTTTGAAATATAAGTTACTGTCAGCAGTACCTTTGTTGAATCCAATCTGCACAAGATGCTTATCCAACATTTCATACCATGCTCTTGGGGCTTGCTTCAATCCATACAATGCTTTCTTCAACTTGCAGACCATATCATCATTATTAGACAATTGAAAACCATCCGGTTGTTCAATGTAAACTTCTTCTTCCAGATCACCATTTAGGAAGGCAGACTTGACATCCATCTGATATACCTTGAAGTCTTTGAAGGTAGCAAATGCAAGAAATAATCTAACTGCTTCAATTCTTGCCACCAGAGCAAAGGTTTCTTCAAAGTCAATTCCTTCTATTTGAGAGTAGCCTTTGCAGACCAATCTGGCTTTGTTTCTGATTACTTCACCAACTTCATTTAGTTTGTTCCGGAAGACCCATTTGGTTCCAATCACATTCTTGTTTCTAGGTCTGGGAACAAGATCCCAAGTGTGATTTTTCTCAATTTGCATCAACTCTTCCTCCATTGCTTTTGTCTAATTTTCATCATTGCATGCTTCATTTATTGTCTTAGGTTCAATCTTTGAAATCAAACAACATTCATCTGAATTTTGAGCAATTTTCATCCTTGTTTGTACCCCTTTGCATCTATCACCTATGATCTGATCTTCAGAGTGATTTAAAGTTACAAACCTTGGAACTTTGGGAGTCTCTTGCACTGTTGTTTCTTGATCAGGTTCATTTAGACAAACCTCTTCTTCCTGATTTACCGGATCAGTTTAAATCTGACTTTCAGGAAGGGATTGAGTTTCTTGAATCAGAGCACCATCTTGATCATCTTCATCATATTCATAAAACCTTGAGGGCTTCTCAATTCCTTCATCAACCTTCACATTTGTACTTTCTATCATCTTTTTTAGTCTCTTATTGTAACACCGGTATGCTTTGCTTTGAGTAGAGTAACCCAAGAAAATTCCTTCATCACTTCTAGCATCAAACTTTCCTAGATCTTCATCTCCTTTGATGTAACACTTGCTACCAAATACTCTGAAATATCTCATAGTAGGAGTTATACCAAACCAAAGTTCATAAGGAGTCTTACCCGTATTGTTTCTGATTTGAACTCGGTTAAGAGTGTAGACTGCAGTGCTGACAGCTTCTCTCCAAAACATCTGAGGAACATTTGCTTCCATCATCACTGTCCTGGAAGCTTCCTGGATGGTCCGGTTCTTTCTCTCAACTACTCCATTCTGTTGTGGAGTCCTAGGAGCAGACAACTATCTCTTTATGCCATGCTTCTCACAAAAGTCTATGAATTCACCAGATGTGAATCCACCACCTCTATTAGACCTTAGACACTTCAATTTCAATCTGGTTTGATTCTCTACCATAGCTTTGAAGATTTTGAACTTCTCAAGGGCTTCTAATTTCTCTTTTAGGAAGGTAACCCACATCATCCGGGAATGGTCATCAATTAGCAACATGAAATATCTATCACCTTGCATACTCTTGATTCTTGTCAGACCACAGAGATCAGTATGTACTAATTCCAACAATCTGGTAGTGGATTGATCCTTGCTTTTGAAAGAGACCCTGCTCTGTTTACCTAGCTGACATTCTTTGCACAAACTATTTGTAGGTTTCACCAATTTAGGAAGATCTCTTACAGCCTGAACATTGCTTATCTTGATGATATTATCAAAATTTACATGGCACATCCTTCTATGCCATAACCAACTCTTATTAGGACCAACTAGATGGAAGATATTACCTTTTGTTTGAGTACCAGATGCAATTTCAGTTTCGGAGCTTGTAAAGATTCTGCATCTTCCATTCTTGAACCGGAGATCATAGCCTTTGTCCACTAACTAACCAACACTGAGAAGATTGTGCTTCAATCCTTCAACATATAGTACATTACCGGTTTTGCTCTTTCCATCAAAAGAAATAGTTCCCCTACCTTTGATTCTTCCAGTAGAATTGTCACCAAACTTTACCATTCCTCCTTCATACTTTTCCAAATCTAAGAACTTGTTCTTGTCACCAGTCATATGGTGAGAGCATCCACTGTCAATAACCCAATCATCCTTTTCTTCAATTTGGGCAGCCAAAGCTCTTTCTAAAACTTTATGATTGACAGATTCAGAGGATATTGAATCTTCTTCCTTGATGGCAATAAACACCCATTCATTTCTAGATTTGCTTCCTATTTCTGATTCATCGTCTGTTACTCCTTTATTATCATCTTCTTCATGAACATAATAGTAGTTCTTTTGAAACCTTTGTCTGTTAGTATTTGACCTTGTAGATTTTTCCGGACATCTTGAAGCAAAATGACCAATCTTATTGTAGTTGAAGCAATTGAAGGGTAGTTTTCCTTCATACCTACTGGATCCTCTTGGTAGTCTCTTTGCAATGAGGGCTTCAAGTTGAGCTATTTCTGCTTCTTCCTCTTCCATGTCTTTCCTTGCTTGATCATACCATGACAGCCTCCTTGAAGAGTTCTCTCCCAGATCAAATCTTTGTTTGCCTTTCACATAGGCACTGGCTTTGAATGCAGATTCAGTCTTGGGGGGATCATCTCCAAACTCAGTCATTTCAAATGCAGCCAATTTACCAGCCAATTGCTCTCTTGTGACAGTTGTATGGGCTCTGAATTCATCAATGGTAGCAACCTTGATTTTGTAGGCTGCAGGAAGGGATCTGAGAATTTTGCAAACAATTTCATCTTCATCCAAAACTCCACCAGCATTCCTGATTCCACACACTAGCTCATTCACTCTTGGCATAAAGGTAGTGATATTTTCATCATCTCTCATCTTCAATCTTTTAAATTTCCCTTTCAGACTTTGCAACCTTGCACTCTTAACAAACTCATCTCCTTCATACAGAAGTTCCAGTTTAGTCCAAATCTCATATACAGTTGGTAGGTCAATAACATTTGAGAGATCTGGGTCATTCAATGCACTTAGAAGAGCTTCCTTGGTCTGCAGATTATTTTCAGCATCTGTGATTTCATTCAAAGTTGTCGGACCACCCTGTGGAGGAACATATGGTTTTGAGACCATGATCAAGTATTCTTTTCCCATACACTCCAAATGACATTTCATGCGACCTTTCTAGAGAGTGAAGTTGGTTCCATCAAACTTTGAACTATCCTTCTTGTATGACGACATCCTGGATCTCCTCAAGTAGTTAAGCTCCTTTCAGAGGAACTTGGCTTTGATACCAATTGTTAGATCTAGGGCACACAACTAAGAGGGGGGGTGAATCAATTGTACAAAAACTTGCTTCTACTTCGAACACTTGATTCTTCTTTGTTAGTTAATAGCATATCAGTTAATCATTCATGAAAGCATAATGCATAAACACAAGAGCAGATAATCATCAACACATTGGACACCAAGATTTTGATGTGGAAAACCCGATTAAGGGAAAAACCACGGGGTGATTAACCCAAGGATTATTCTCTGTTAGAAGAATAAGAAAAATGAATGGCACATGCCAATTAGGGCTCACTGCCTAAGCACACTGCTCACAAAGAGGCACACTACCTACAAGGAGACACACTGTCTACAAAGTGATAAGAATCACAAACTTGAACTGGAGATTGACATCTTTACCATGTCTGGATCAGTTCCATTTAAGCCCGAGATACTTCTGCTCTACCCTTCGCTCTTTCGCTATACCACTCTCATCCGCTACTCAACACACAGCTCATCCAAACCTTCTTACCAATGCAATATGAGTATGTTGACATCAATGACAACACTGGTTAACCTCATACTTGCAACAATAACACATCATGAGGGAAGTACATTATGATAGAGATAAAGGGTTAGAGACACTTACCTGTAGGGTTTTTATATTATATGTTAGAGCTCACGAACCTCTTGGAGAGGTATTCAATCATGTTTAATGTAAAATTTGAGTGGTTCTTATGAAAGTCTTGTTTGTTATCATATGATCCTTTTTCCTTAAATCATTGTTTGAATGAGACTTTTTGGTGCTTATGAGGGGGAGAACCACTATTACTTCTGACTACTGATTGTCATCTTGCTCTTTTCTAATTTTTAGCAAGTTTTCGTTGTTGAATCTCTCTAGAATAGTAACGGGAATCATCCTTTACCATCTTACTTGTCTATATCGGTTGTTGTTCTTTCCTTTCAAATGCATTTTGATTATCTCTCGATCCATATAAGGATAACGGAGGAGGAACCTCAGCATAAATTCTATTTCTTCATGGATGAGGTGGATTATCCATTTGTTTCTTGTCGACTTCAATCATACCCATAATGCTATCATAGTCCAAGTAATCATCCTCATCTACTTCCACTAAATCTTGTTCCACCATATTATTTTTAGTATGTTTAGGTAAAGGATTAGTGAAGAATTGTAAATTCTGATTCATCAGAGCAACCAACTTATTTCCATTATCATTCACACCTGATACCTGGATAACATTTGAATCAATAAGGTCCTATATCTCATGTTTAAGACACATACATCATTTAGTGTCATGTCCTTGCGTTCAATGATAATGACAAAAGGCATTAGCATTGAAGTAAGGTCTTTGTTTACTAGGATCAACAGGCTTGATTGAGGGAAGCTTCAGAATGTTATTACTCACAGCTTGATTGATGATAGAATGACAGGACTCAGATATCGGAGTAAACTTTCTTCGTTGATACGACACTTTCTTTGGATTATTTATAGCAGACACATTCACATTTGGTCCATTGATCTTGATGAAACTCCTATTATTGTTCCTTTTAAAGTTATTTTGTGATGATCCACCCTAGGATTGACCAACTTGAGCTGATGAGTTTTGGTTTTCATACTGACTAGACAAAAGTTGATAATCACGAAGGGTGGTACATAAATGTTGAAAGGAGTTTTATTTCATCAAGAAATCTTATCATGAATATTAGGTTGTAGATTTGTAATAAATATCTTTTGAACATCCTCATCTTTCATTTGATACTGAATCTGTGCATAAAGTCCTTGATATCGACTAATGAATTCAGTCAACTTTTCTTTGGGACCTTGTTTGCATTGAACCAAGTCAATAAGAGTGACTTGGGGTCCAATGTTTGCTTGAAAATGTTGTAAAAATTGATCGATCAACTGCAAAAAGGAGTTTATTGAATTTGGAGGCAATGAGTAAAACCATTCTAAAGTAGTATCTTTGAGAGATCACAGAAAAAGTTTTACCAACAAATCCTCTTCAAAATAAAAATCACTACACATAGTTGCAAATGCTGCCACATGAATATTCGGATCTCCTTTTCCACCATATTTTTCAAAGCAGGGAGTCTCAAACCTCTCAGGCATAGGAGTTCTCAAGATTACATAGGATAACGGATTACGGGCATGGTATGTTGGTAGACTAGGCTGTGAAGATTTTGTCAATTTTTTTACCTTTTGTTGCAAAGCAGTCATGCCTTGTAAAAGTTGGTTTAGGATGGCATCATTGGGAGATGCAGTTTGTTGTGAGGAATTAGAACCAAGGTGAGGAGGTGAATGGGCTTGAGATACAATAGGTGGAAGCTAAGAATATGTTAACAATAGTTGGCCATAATGATAGGTTGAAGATGGTTGCGAGTATGTAATAGGTGGCTGGAAATGAGTGGAATAGATAGGTGGTTGAGAACAATTATGCATAGAGGAGGTCCCTTTAGGAACCAAAATTTGATAATCAAATCCCATAGCTTTGTAATTAGTGCCATTAGATACTCCAATACCAGTGGTAGCATTACTACAAGCATTCGCATTAGTTGTTAAGATCATTGATGTAAAAGTGGATATTCCCATAGTCAGTATAGGTGCCGAAACTTGAGTATGAGATGATGATAGAGTGTTATTTATCATTTGTGCACATTCAGTCACTGGCATGATATTGGTTTGTATAATATGTGCTAGACCACAAATTGCATTAACACCATCTTGTCCCTCTTTTATCAATTCTCTTATGTTATGAATTGTAGGGACAGTTTCTTCAGCTATTCTCTCCCATAAATGATTGATATTCAACTAGCTCCTTATCCAATTTTTCTATTTTCTCATCAGATACATATCCTGTTGCCTCAATAGTGTTATCAACATCAAGAAAAGTTTGTTCTTCCATTGTGGTTGGAGGATGTATACTATCTTGCACAATTTGAGTTTCTCCCTTCGTAAAGGTGTCCAAAGTACCAACTTATTCAAGAGCACTAGATCCCATTAATCTTTTACTTCTTCTCAAAGGGATATTGTTTTTAGGACAGCGTGTCATAAATCTTATACTAAAGCATACAACACAAACTAAGAGAAAAAAATCCTAGGAGAAGGATATGATTGATGGCCAAAATGCTTGGTTTTTTTTTGTACTCTTTTCAATGCCAATGAATGAAACAAAGGATGTTGTAAGGATTTCAGTCAAGGGCAGCAAGTTATATGTCTGATATCAGTCCGAAATAGTGATATAATCACTCTTAACACACTCCTTATGCAAATCCAAGATAATGCCAAGTCAAAATAGGCACCTTTTTCACCAAAATTTAATGCAAAAGAGCATAACAAAAGGTGGTGTGAGGAAAATTATTATGGAAAGAAAAAAATATTAGTAATAAAATCCACTTGATGCAAAAATACCCAACACAACACGCTTTTAGTGCCACTTAACGTAAAACCCTAGTGAAAATATAGCAAAAATAGTCTATTTTTCACGGTTTTTCAACTCCAAGGCCTAGAAAAAGGGGTGTTGTAAGGAATTTTAGGAGGTATAGAAAATAATATCAATAATATCAGTCACCTCAATCCATAAAATTGATCACAACACGCTTGGAGTGCAAACTAGGTCAAAACCTAGGGCCAAAATAGTCAAAATGTGTGGTTTTTTTGCATAATTTTCACTATAAGAGCCGATAAAAGGGTGTTGTGAAGTTTTTTACGAGGGGAAGAAAATTATTACCCTAATAAAAAAATAAATAATTCCAAAATATCTTTCACAACACACCTATGGTGCAAGTTTACAAAGTCGATAAGGCCAATTTTAGTGAAAATTGTTGTTTTTGAAGCCCTAGGTTTGAGATCTTGGGATAGAATTCTATGTGAATGATTTGAAGTCTGATTTATGATTAAATTGAATTAATCTTAGATTTGAAAATGATTTTCAAGCTTGATCATACGAAATGCCCATGCAAATTTAATGAAAATGCATCAAAATTGCTAGTTTTTGTTGAAATTTTCTATGTAAAAAAGCAAATTTTTTAAATCTAAATGCAAATTCACACTAAAATGAAAGACTACAAAAAAATACAAATTTTAATGAGCCTCTAAAATCAGTAGAAAAATTTGATAAAAGATTTTGCCTACTAACCCTAGATTTTGGAATTACTAGGTTATATAAAATTGTCAAAATTTCCACAAAACCCTAGCAATTAAATCATGAAAATGCAATGTAAAATTTTGAATTTTTGGATTTTTCTGTAGTTTATATCAGATCTGATGCAAAAATTATTAATTAGAAAAATTTAGGAAGAATTGATGCAATTTAGTAAGCCAAACAATGCAATTTTTTGTATTTTTCAAAATTTTCAATTTTTTTAAATTTTTCTCAATGCAAAAATGAATGACCAAATGAATGAATGAAATCAATCCAAATCTGAAGAAAAACACTTAGCAAGTTGAAATTTAAGTCCAAAAATACAAGTTCACCAAAATTTTTAGGGGAAAATTGGATGTTAATGTTCTAGTGTTTAGATGTTTAAATCCTCCTTTCCACCTTACATTCAAGGATCTAGGGTCGAGTGACGAGCACTATCATACCCTAGGTCACTTGCAGATGTAGGGAAACTTGGATTAGGGAATTTAATTATTAATTTTCCTATAGACAGGAATAAAATACCAAATCACAGAATACCTATTTTCAGGGTTCTGAAGCGGAATAGTCAGGGACACTGGAGTAGGCACCCAAGTCCAAGGTACATGCTTTTTAGTGGAATCCAGACCTCCTTCCGACACTAATCTGCCCTGTAACTTCTATTTTTGGAGATCTGTCTGCGGAGGACACTAGAGCAAGCGCCCAAGTCCTGGAAGTGCTCATGTGTCTGACTTTTCTTCAGATCCTAAATCCTTGATGCCTACCAATCCTTCCTGCACCTTCACTTTTCCCAAATGCGACACCTATAACCTACAATCACAAGACTTGGTTTAGGGGTTGTGGTGTTTAGAGGCTTCCCTCAATCAAGCCCTAGAGGACAGTTAAGTCTCCGAACACCATTATCAGATAAAAGAGTGTGTGCCCTTTTGAGGTAGAGGCAAAAACCAAAGGAATCAATCATGAAAACACAATATTATGTCACCTTGTAGTGAAGCTCTCATGGAGGAAGATGCTCTTCATGCCATGAGGAAATTGATGCTCAAATATGCAAATATCAGCACACAAAACATACAAGTCTGCTCTTGCAACACAATAGTCACCTTGAGAACACTTGAACATCACAATTGCCATCTAGTCTCTAAATGAATGCTTAAGCATGCTTATATATGCAACTACAAGCACTCCTGCCAAGATTTTAAAAATCAAACTTTACCATGTCAACAAAAGAACCAAATAACGGTCATAAACTGACACCCAGAAATTAGGGTTGCCCCAAAATAGGGCAGGACTAGGGTGCAGGTGCCCAAGTCCTCCCCCCTATTTTGGGTAGGGTATAGCTCAAGGGGTCCACCTAGGTCCAATTTGCCATGGAACCTAGGTCTCATTCCATCAGGATGCCAAAATTTAAAGTAAGATGTCCTAAATGCATACTAAAGACTTGGGAGCTAAACATTATGAGGGAAAAGTGCCCAAGGGGACATTATTCGACATTACATAATCAATTATCATATCATTTTTTTTTACCTCTATCCTGCAAGGACACACACTCTCTTTAACAATGGTGTTGGAAGGCTTGAATGCCATTCTAGGGCTTGACCAAGGCAAGCTCCTAAACACCACAACCCCAACCCCTCTCTTGTGATTATAGGTGACAGGTGTCGGATCTTGTGAAGAGGAGCTGTAGAGGATCATTACAGAGCATAAGGATTCCAGATCTGAAGAAAAAGGAAGAAAATATCCCTAAAAGGTCAAGGGTGCCCACTCTTTTGACTTACAATTTTGCACTATCAGAAATCCATGACTAGGCACAGTCTACAATATATTTGGCTCCTTACCTCTAGAAAAAGCATTGCCTTAGTCTTGGGTGTCTGCTCTTTTGACCCTAAAGTTTTCGCATCCTGAAATCTAAAATCTCTAGTATGTATCTAATCTGCATTTAATTGCATCCTATGAGAGCATTTGTCATTTTTCATTTATTTGCTTACGATTTTGCATAATTAGGATTTTAGGCTTAATCAGGATAAGATTTAACAAAATATCAATTTATTCTATCTTTCCAATCATCTGAAAGTGACATCAAACCTGTAGCTAAGTCCTCTATCACTGTAGTGACTGAGCTCGATCTATGTCATTGAATGTATGTGTAAAAGAAGGGTTTGATTGAATCTAATGTAACACACAAACTTGATCAATCCCATTTTCATACATTACATATACATATATAGATATATGTATATATGTACATATATACATATATATATATGTATATATATATATATATCTGTGTGTGTGTGTACTAAATATCATGCCAATTATGATTGAGTTCATCAACCAAATGTTAAACTAAATGAAGCAAATATTGCATATTGTAGTTACTATTTCCTTGGCCTTAGGCCATAGTTTATGCCAAGTTTAAATATTGAAAAACAAAGTTGGTGTACCTGGAATTCTATGCCAACCCTAAGATCTAATAGTTGCTAAAAAATTATCTCTTATTCTATAATAGGGATTTTATTTCAGTTGGTATTAGGGGAATTAATTTGTAATCATTGGTTGGGTAGCTTGTCCAACAACCTTCTAATTGATTCATCAAGTAATAGGTACATGAATTAATGGTGTAGTTAATTGGAGTCTTCTCAACTCTCTAAAAGCCATTTTGGGTCATTTCCATTGACATTTTTTAGAATTTACATTTTTGTGAAGATTTCTATATATCATCTTTTAGAATTCTAGTTGTTATCTTGTACTCTCTACAATCATAGTGATTGGGTTTGTTGAAAAGGACACTCTTTAAGTTACTAAAAAAGAAGGAAAAAAGGCATTTGAGGGGATTATTTTGTTGGTGTTTAACTAATATGAGAGTTGGCATATGGTATTAAGGTAGCGGCAATAATAGTAAGAAGTATTCTAGACAAGGCTTGTTAGTTGTGACCTCTATGAGTCATAGGTTCTTGGTAACATTTTATGAATTATTTTCATGTCTTTATGATGCATGTTGGGTATGAATGGTAGGGTTAATTTTAATCTTTTATCCCTAAACTTGGCATCTAGAATGAGTGCAATAGTTAACATTTTTATTCATTTTTGTTTGGGTTAATGTATTATTGTAAGGAATCGTATGCTTGGTTTATATGCTATGCTATGTTAAATATTTGTTAAGATGTATGTTACATGTATTAGAAATGTTTAATAGGAAAATTGATTCTAACTAAACTACTTATAATCAAAATAATCTTCTATCTAAATATTAGGATACTAGCCAACGAAGACATATATTTCACTACTATCCAATATGGAAGAGTGAGAAGGTCCAGGCTAAATCCCTTTGTTGATACTAGAATGAAAATGGATAACTAATACTAACTAAAAGGATAAAACTAGAAGAATAAATAAATCAACAAAATATCTTACAGAATGAAATATGAAAACAAAAAAATAAAATTTGATAATGAACCTGGCACCAGAGAATGAAGCTCATAACAACATGCCGCAAGGACATCTGCACATCGTGTTGTAGTCTATACGGTGCAGACACAATATGGATATGCAATCTCAACCTTCATGCCTGTCTTTTCAACCATTCCTCATGTTGTCGAGCTTCCTAATGAAACCTACAAATGCACAGATCAGAAAAGAGGGTTGGGTTGTATAGGAGCTTGCCTTAGTCAAACCTCGTTTTCAGTGTTTCTACCTCAACAACAACCAGAGATATTGATTGATTGATAAATAAAGTGTGTTCTCTAATTCTAAGTGTATCTAGAATTGTTGAGTAGTGACAAGTGAGAATGCAATATTGATAAATTAAATCCTACTCAGTGACTTAGAGTGGATTCACAAAATAATCCCTATATGACAGGGAAAAGCAGGAAATGTATTCAACCCACAAAGATATTTGATATAGCAAAAAGGATTGCACTATGAAGTATGAAAATAAGGATTAATTGAAATTTAATCACCTCACAGTGAGGAAGAGAAAGTCACTCGGCATGCAGCAGTCCCAATCGAAATACTTTAGGATTCATAACACTTCAATTGCAAAAGCATTTGGAATCAAGCTTGCGAGCAAGGGCGTGATATAATTTTAAGAAAATAAATTTTAGTAATGGTGGTTGTCAATTTCGGCAGAGCTTTGCTATGAAAAGAAATCAATCCTTTGCAATGGAAAATCTACTTGCTTAAATAGAGAGGGCAAAGGAAAAAATTAAGGAAAGAGGTCATTTAGGGATGGATAAGCATCAAGAAAATCTCAGCGTATCACACAAGCCAAGAGATAACTTCTAAAAATGATTGAAAGATAGACACTTTCAAGGGTCCATGCTAAGTGCTAGAGTCTTTACAATTCCAGCTCTGAAAGGTCTAGTTAACTTGGAATAGAGCTAGGATTTATGCACTTTTATGGTTTTTGGATATTATAAACAAAAAGGTTCAAAGCAGTGTAAAGGCACATCTCATGGGTTGAGGGTAAGGCCAAGGCTAGAAATGATCCTAAAACAAACTGAGGGTATGGATAGTAAAGTGAGTGTCAAATACAAAATGAAACTGTGAGTGCACACAATTTACGACACTACATTTAGCCCCCACTTTAGTGGGTGTATGAAACTATGTGAAGATGCATTCTAAAGTTCAGGAAAGAAAGTATTAAAAGTAAATAAGCATGAAAATGATACCCACAATAATATTGTAGAGGATGTAGAATGTCACCAAGTAAGAGACTGGATCCCCCAGCCTAGGAACCTGTAACACTATAGTGTTAGGTACCACATCCTACAAAACCACATTTCTGAAAACAAAATCATCCTATAGGGTGAAAAGATAAATTAGTCCAAAAAAATTCTAAGGAGAATGAGATGAGAAAAATGATCTAGAGTGAAAAATGAGGGTAGATATGTTTCCCTTGTTTCTGCTTGCTAATTTGAATGTAGAAATAGGGTAGAAACCTACCTCTTCAATTTTTTGAAAAAATAGTGAATATGCCTTTGGTAAGGCCATTTTATAAAAATAACATTGAAGTGAAAGGCATATTATACAATAGAGGGTAGAACCAGGATTCCAACGCAATGAACAACGTGGAAATCAGAGCTTGCAAGCCCAAGTTATGAGAGTTTTCATGAAAGTACCTCAGAAAAATGTGACAAATTTGAAAATTTACTATAAATAGTAAGAAATATTTTCATTTTTACTATTCATTTGTAAAATTGAATTTTACTATTTTCAAGGATTCTGAGCACCTTGGGGAGCAAACATGCCACGCAGATGCGCTTACCAAGCACCTAGGTTGGACGCGTTGAGGGAGTGTGTAGAGCAGGGCATGATGCTTCATAAGGTGTGTCAAAATTTAAATTTAGCATTTATTTCATACATTGTTTTGTGTGCCAAACACCTCATTGGGACACCGGCATCCTTCTGATGTGTTAGCATCTAGGGAGTGCACTAGCATCCTAAGGATGTGCTAGGGTCTTCAAGATGTCCTAGCGACAAAAATAGGCATTGGGGTCTGAAAGACACACTAGTGTCCAAAGGCGTTAGCAAAATTTTTGAGTATTTGTGTTTTGAATTTGATATTTGATGATATGGTATTGACAAGATTTTTATTGATGTGATTGCAGTATCCCTCGACGATGCAAGAGCACGCTGGCGGGTACATGTACACATTGTTGCAAGGTCGTGTTGAGGCACTTACACCAATAGAGCTCAGTCTCCTATGAAATGTCAAGATCTACTGGGTTTATACGATGCTTGTGATGCACTTCCATGATCAGATGTTGATGGCACTCATGGAGAGATGGGATGCTGACACCTCTACCTTTAACTTGCTGATGGGAGAGATGACAGTGACCTTGGAGGATGTGTACCAGATCCTTCAGCTACCAGTGTGAGGTCACACTATTACAATCATCAAGCAATGGTCAGTATTATATGTCTAGGAGGGATAGACTTAAATTGTATGGGTTGGGTCGTACCAACAAATGACACAAGGCACATCCACATTGGATGGTTGGAGTAGGGCACAATAGTCACACCACTTGTGCATTGCATCTTGATCACTATTGTCGCCCTATGTATTACATAGGATGGGCGAGGCACTCACCTTCATGGTGGCCTCGTCCACACTATTAGAGCAATAGAGGAGTAGAGGATAGTCATGTGGGGATGGAGCATGCTTTCCCATCTATATCATGATCTAGGGTGATATGTGCATTATGAGGTGCATAGCTTGATGACCTGCATGCTTCTTCAAGTGTGGGCTTTCGAGCATATTAGATGCATACAGCCCATGGGGGTACTGAGAGTGACTATCTGGTTGGTGCCATGAGGACACACCTACACCCTAAGGAGGCCACGACAGTTTGAAGATCTTCTACACTAGCGGTAGACTTTTGACAGATTGCAGAGTGTAGATGTGATATGGAGGCCTTACAGAGGTATGTGGTCATGGATGGGATAGACATGGAATCTTGTGCAGGTGTAGAGGGATAAAGTTTTTGTCAGTCACCTCAATCACATCATAGTGTCATTTTACTATGATCGGGTCACCAGGTAGTTTGGGCAGGTGTAGGGGTACGTAGAGCTGTGCGCACATGTGTGCACCTACACCGCAGTGCAATGAGGCTAGGTGACAGGCCTCGACCAACTGTGGTAGATGTTTCCTTGAGTGATTTAGATGATGAGTTTGAGGATGTAGCACACATGTTCACAAAGGATGATGTGTGGGTGACCCCAACATACACAACATGATGGGTTGCATCTCAACTTGCCCATCTACCCAGCAGACTACCCCCTTGGAGACCTAAGACCCTTGGTAGAGAAGGGTTAGTTGGAGGAGGCTGCTAGTGGTGAGGAGCCTTCTAATGAGGAGGGAGATGATGAGTAGAAGGAGTCAGTTCCAGCATTAGTTGGGAGGCGTAGATGCAAGGATGAGGGTAGTGGCACTACAAAGGAAAGGCCTAGGGCCTGACCTCGAGTGTCACGAACACTTCCATCAGCCAATGGCATGCCAACTGCCATGTCAATGGGAGAGAGGGGAGTCAAGTGGTGTTGCCACTTCAGTGCCCCCTTCAATACCAGTGATGACAACATTAACTACAGTGGTTAGCATACCCAGCACCATGCCAACATAGCAAGTTTCCCATACAGATCCTGATTGGCAGATGGAGATCTTGGTGAGACTTCATATATGTTTGTGATTTGAGTAGAACACTAGATATGTTTATAATTTAGATTTGATATGTGATATGTGATGCGAGATCTAACATGATCCTTGTTTGATTTTGCAGTTGGCATACAGGAGTGGCTTGACTTTATAGGTCATTTTTTGTAGATATGGTACCCAAAGTTGAGATTTGGTAGCTGGTACATGCCAACTATAGGCCAATATAGACTGTTGGGTGACACATAGATATCTTTGAGCATGTTGTGCAGCTTTGAGCTACTTATGAGGAGGGTTTGGTACAGCTGGCGTAGGTTGCAACTAAGAGAGACCAGGCCACATTGAGAGTAGACAGCGTAAAGCAAGCGTGTGATGCTCTACAGAGGTAGTTAGATCTCGCTATAGTGGACTCATAGGGATCCCAGATAACACTAACATCTACCATATATTAGCCCCATGTGCAGGCACTAATGATGGAGGGAGATAGGCTATGAGCTAAGGTGGCCCAGCTACAGCAGTGTGAGCTAGATCTCACAGCAAATGCGGTAGAGCTGAGATCCAGCTCACACTGCTGTAGCTGAGAGGCACTATTAGGGGCCTATAGACATGGAGTGGGTCTAGGACTCGCTCATGGTTTGTACCCTCACAACGAGATCCATTTGTGAGACAACCACTACCAAGACTAGAGGGATCAGATAGTCATGGCCTCGAGGAGTGATTAACATTTTGCATATGTACTTTTTGATGCACCAAATTTTGTCATAGTGGTGATTTTGTATACCATTGTTTAGGATAAAAATAGGGAGATGGATTGATAATATTTTTGGTTTGTTTCAAGGGTTTATGTTGATCCTCCTTTCACCACTAAACATTCAAGGACATTCAACTGAGTAGAAAACTCTACTACAGATCTCCTATCACTTGGAACATAGGGGAAGATTGGAATTGTGTGAATTGATTGTTTAATTAAGTCCAATTATGCTCAAAACCCTAATTTTGTAAAATCGTAAACAAATGGACAAATCACGAAAAATGATCACACGCAGAGATATCAAATGAAAATCAAATAAATACCAAATTTCAAAGTTCGGTGTGCAGAAAAGTTAGGGACTAATGAGCGGGCGCCCTAGTCCAATGTACTTGCTTTTGTCGGGATCTCTAAAGAATGTCTGCAACCTGATCCTATTGTCATAAAGATTTCACCACTTCAGAATCTAGAGGAGTAATGAGTTAGCGCCCTAGTCCAAACCCTAATTTTCTTCTTTGATCTGCACTTTCAACAATTTGTAATGCTTTCCTACAACTCCACTTCTTTCACTTCTAAAACCTATAACCTACAATCACAGAAAAGTGGATTGGGGGTTGTGGAGTTTATAGGCTTGCCTCAGTCAAGCCCTAGAGAGACATTCAAGTCTTCTGAACACTATTGTCAGATAGAGAGTGTGTATCCCTGCGGAATAGAAACAAGAACCAATTGATAAATGATTGAAAACACAAATGAATGTCACCTTGTAGTGTAGATCTCATGGAAGGAAGATGCTCTTCATGGCTTGAGGAGATGGAGTCAAATTTGCAATCACAAACACAATAACAATGCTCTACTCTACAACAATGAATATCTTGTAATCACAGGTATGCCTAAAGTTCGTAATTATCTTCTCTAGTTTACAAATGAATGCCTAAACATGCTTATATATGCAACTAAACAACTTCCCACCAAGAAATTCATAATTCAAACTTGTGGTGTCAGCATGGGACCTAATAATGGTCACATAACTAACACATGAAAATAGGGCCTGACCCAAAATAGGGCAGGACTAGGGTGTGGGTACCCAAGTCCTCCCCCCTATTTCAAGTAGGATTTATCATAAGTGCATCCCCTAGGTCTCATTTGTCATAAAACTTAGGGGTTTCTTCACTGAAAGTCATCATTAACTTGCAAGATGATATAAATACATTCTAAAGGACCCGAGAGCTAAACCTTAGGAGGGAAATCACCCAAGGGGACATTTTCTGATGTAACATTTAGCCCCCACTTTAATTTATGTATAAATGCAAGGCCAATACATGCATTAAAGTATGGTCAACAAACACAACAAATACAACAAGCATGGAGAAGACATGCCAATCACAATGAAGATAGTAATAGGCATGCAAAACATGGAGAAGATAGTAACAGTCACGCAAGACACAGAGAAGACAACATTGAAAATACGCAAAACACAGTGAGTGCAGTGATTATTTTTTTTTTCATTTTCTCATATATATGAAATGCAGATGCAAGTACAAGGAAAGTAAACACACAACCCAAATGCAGGAGGAGCTCATCGCCACTAGTCTTGAAACTGTATAAGGGGCAACAGACACGCCAAACAAATCTCAAAGTGTAGGAGAAGCTCATTGCCACCAGTCTTGAAACTACACTTGAGAACAAACACACCATACAAATCCCAAAGCATAGGAGGAGCTCATCACCACCTATCTTGAAACTATGTTTGGGAACAAACACGCCATACACACACACATGGAAGACATGAAGAAAACATGACAAATAAGTGATGGAAGAAACATATTTCTAGGTTCACAGCCATCTCAGGCACATTACAACCACACAACGACAATTGGGCTTCACCACAACAATCACCAAAGACACACTTAAGGGTTAGGATAGTCTCAGATCTGCCCTGCCTACTCAAAGGACTTTTAGAAAATGACAGGATGTACAATCTCCTTGAGAAATACACTATCCCTGCCTCCATAGAGAGCTTAAAATAAAAAATATATGCACGATATCCACCTCTGTAGAGGGCTTAATGATTACCATATAGAAAATAAAGATGTGCACTCACATGGAGATACAACATCTCACCTCTGTAGAGGGCTTCAAACACGCTTTGTTAGTACCAAAATCCTCAAACAACTTACCTTATATATTCCCCCACCTTAAGGTGGTTGATATCATGTACCAATATCAAGCATGTTAAGGTAGGAAGAAAACACACAAGGGAACAAGAGCTCTCACAAAGCCCATGCCCCCTAGAGGTGACATGTACTTTACAATCACCAAATGTTCCCACAAACACATAATTTCCTGCAAGAAAAGGTGTTAGCATCCATATAATCATGATAAACAACAATGCAATGCTAGATCCAAGATAGACAAAGTGCATGGAATAGCAATATTGTTATGTTTTGTAAGTGCGATAAGACATCATCAAAATATCACATAGAGTGATTCTACTAGCCAAGCGTCAGATAATATATATCAACCCCATCGTCATGTATGGACTAGGTCCATTTTTTGATTTCTCACTGAAGGGACACTAGGTCCGTATCAATATAAAATGTTTTTCATCATCCACCAACTAGGTAGAACCACTAGAGGAAGTAAACAATAAAGAAAGAGAGGAGAAACAAGTGCCTTAGGGACAGTCACGTAGGAGGGTGCCCCCAAGTCACCAACTGCAATGCTATGTCCGTAAGACACAACACACAATAGTGAAAATAGAGGAGAGGCAATATAGAAGAATGATGATACAAATAGAAGAAGGGTCACAACAGAGGCAGTCTCTTGGTATCCTTGACCTTACAAGAGAATCAAGAGTCATCCCAGGAGGCCTAAACAACACATAACACATCACGAGGGAAACACAACACGAGAGGGGAGGTAACATAAACGAGCAAATAATGCCACAACATAGGTGACCACCAAGGTTAGAAATACTTACCTGTAAGGACAACCTGATTAAAGCTTGTCAATGATCAAATCATCATCTTCCCACTCCCGAATGTTAGAGGAAAGTGGGACATAAGGTACCATAGCCCAACTTGTATTCTTGTCTTCAAGTTGTCCATTCTTAAGATCTTCTTGGTTTGATTCAATGTTAGGTGAGATGTTTTCTTGTTGAGATGTGTTTCATTAGGCAAACGCTTATCTTCTCTTCCTCCTTTCTCTTGCTTTTCTATTCCTTCTTGTCTTACTATTTATCTCTTTTAAAATAGTGTCTTGTTCTTCCATAGGTTTTTGTGTTTTATAAGAGGAAGCACCATGCTCAACTCTCATTTGTCTCAGTGGAATGTTTTGCTCTCAATGACTACCACCCGATCCTTGTAAGGATGGCAGGGGAGGAACCTCAACAAAGGGCCCTTTTTCCTTTTGGTCTAGGATGCTCATCAAATGCAGGTTGTTCGTCTCTTATTGTTTCTTGAATAGAAGGACCGGCCACTTAATGTAATAATTATGTTTTGTAGTTTCTATAGCTCAAGAAGTTAAAATCTGTCGCTGGCTCCGGTTCCAGTTCAGATCATTCCCAAAAGTAATCAAGGCTAAAGTGTTGTCTTGTAACCAAAGGTTTATATCTATTGCAAGGAATAGTATGCATTTGTCCATTCAAAGGAAATTTTATTCAATTATAAATTGTTGAAGGGACGACTTTCATAGCCTTTAACCATGGGTGTCCTAATATTATGCGAAAAAGGTCAGATACGGGGACAACATCAAATAATTGTTCTATGGATTTGTTAAATACATTAACCAATAAAGATATCTTCCCAAAAGTGTTTATAAAGGTTCCCTTATGTGTCATAATCATTATGTCCGAAGGGTCGTAGAAGCCTTGTATCAAACCATGTGAATAAAGGAACTCTTATGTTGCCACATTAGTCATACAATTAAGATCAATAAGGGTTCTATCCATAGGATTTCTCATTATCTTCACAGTGATATAAAGAGGTCCTTCAGTGTCTCCAATTGTTCTATCATGCGGTGTAAACACAGTTTCGGGTTCGAGGACCTTTCTTTTCATGTAAGGCCTAGGAGGGAACCTAGTGTTATTGTTGTGACTAGAATCCATGTGTATATGTTTTCAAATCAATGTGAAATCAGATTTTTAAAATCTTTTCAAAAGTTATGCAAGAGACAAGTGCAAAACTGTGTGAAAATGACCTAAAATGCTTTATTTTTTTAACTTTTTTCAATGCAAATGAGTGAAAGAAGAGGTGTTGTAATGAATTTAAAGAGGGATAGAAAATAATATGCCTAAGAATAGCCCAATTATGAAATAATATCCTTCACAACATGCCTTTGATGCAACTCTAGAGTGATGACAAGTCAAAACCTAGTGAAAATACACCTAAAATATGCAATTTTTCATCAATTTTCAATGTAAATGCCTAATAGAATGGATTTTGTAAGGAATTTTAGGAGGGGAATCAGATAATAACCCTAATATCAATCAAATGATGCAGCAAAATTCCTCACAACACACTTGTAATGTGATTCTCGAGAGACGATAAGGCCAAATCTAGTGAAAATGCAAGGTTTTCAAAACCTAGACATGAAACTTTGCAAAAAAGCCACTACGATGAAACACTATAGATATAAATCAGTCCTAATGAGTGTTTTAAAATGGTAATAAAATCTGAAACAATATTTTGACTACAAACCCTAGCTAATGCAAAACTAGGTTATATGAAAAATGAACAATTTCAAGCATTTTTTAACAATTTAATTATGAAAATGCAATATAGATGAATGATGAATGTTGAATTTCTGTGAATTAAATCATATCTAATGATAATAAAATAAATTATATGGAATTAAATGCAAACTAATTCAAATTACTTGAAAATGCAAGCTAAAAATGCCCATTTTTTTCAAAATTTTCCAATTTTTCAAATTTTTGTAATTTTGCAAATGCAATAAGATGAAAATGAAATGAATGAATGAAATTCTAAAGTACAACACTCAATAAGGTGCAAAATTCATTAAAAACATGGGTTCAACCAAATGTTTAGGATAAAGAGAGGGAGATGGGATTGATAATGTTTTTGGTTTGTTTCAAGGGTTTATGTTGATCCTCCTTTCACAACTAAACATTCAAGGACATTCAACTGAGTAGAGAACTCTACTATAGATCTCTTGTCACTTGGAACATAGGGGAATATTGGAATTGTGTGAATTTATTGTTTAATTAAGTCCAATTATGCTCAAAACCCTAATTTCCTAAAATCATAAACAAACAGATAAATCATGGAAAATGATCACATAGAGATATCAAATGACAATCAAATACATACCAGATTTTGAAGTTTAGTGTGTGAAAAATTTGGGGACTAATGAGTGGGAACCCTAGTCCAGTGTACGTACTTTTGTCAAGATCTCTGAAGAATGTCTGCAACTTGATCCTATTGTCATAGAGATTTCACCGCTTCAGAATCCAGAGGACTAATGAGGGGGTGCCCTAGTCCAAGCCCTTATTTTCTTCTTTGCTCTGCACTTCCGATAGTTTGTAATGTTTTCCTACAACTCCACTTCTTCACTTCTGAAACCTGTAACCTACAATCACAGAAAAGTGGGTTGGGGGTTGTGGTGTTTAGAGGCTTGCCTTGGTCAAGCCTCAGAGAGACATTCAAGTCTTCTGAACACCGTTGTTAGATAGAGAGTGTGTATCCCTATGGGATAGAGGCAAGAACCAATTGATAAATGATTGAAAACACAAATGAATGTCACCTTGTAGTGTAGATCTCATGGAAGGAAGATGTTCTTCATTCCATGAGGAGATGGAGTCAAATCTATAATCACAAACACAATAACAATGCTCTGCTCTACAACAATGAATATCTTGAAATCACAAGTATGCCTAAAGTATGCAATTATCTTCTCTAGTTTACAGATGAATGCCTAAACATGCTTATAAATGCAACTAAACAACTTCCCACCAAGATATTCGTAATTCAAACTTGTGGTGTCGGCATGGGACCTAATAATGGTCACATAACCGACACATGAAAATAGGGCGTGACCCAAAATAGGGTGGAACTAGGGCACGGGCGCCTAAGTCCTCCCCTCTATTTTAGGCAAGATTTATCATAAGTGCATCCCCTAGGTCCCATTTGTCATAAAACTTAGGGCTTTCTTCACTGGAAGTCATCATTAACATGCAAGATGATATAAATGCATTCTAAAGGACCTGAGAGCTAAACCTTAGGAGGGAAAAGCCCCCAAGGGGACATTTTCTGACGTAACAACCATGTATCAAGATTGTGATGAATATAGGAGATTTTTGTTATTTTGATTGATATCATTGTGTTATGTGTTTGCATTATGTGTTGTGGATGGTTTAATTAAATGCTACTGTGATTTAATTAAACAACTTGGTTAAATTGTTTAATTAAATACTACAAAGATCTAATTAAATCATGTGATTTGACATATGCATGTTTAATTAAATACTACTGTGATATAACTAAACAACCTAATAAGATTGTTTAATAAATACAACAATGATCTAATTAAACTTATTGTGATGAGATAGAAATGTTTAGTAAAAAGCAATTGTGATCTAATTACACAACTTGGTTAAATTGTTTAATTAAATGTGATAATGATTTGTTAAAACATAGAAATGTTTAATTAAATGCAAGTGTAATTTAACTAAACAATATAATAATATTGTTTAACCAAATATGACAATGATCTAATCAAACATGGTAAAAT
The DNA here is from genome assembly GCA_027924645.1 of Cunninghamia lanceolata. Taxonomy (NCBI): domain Eukaryota; kingdom Viridiplantae; phylum Streptophyta; class Pinopsida; order Cupressales; family Cupressaceae; genus Cunninghamia; species Cunninghamia lanceolata. The sequence goes on along the minus strand of BSBN01000792.1, from coordinate 1,292,516 downwards.
AGTTTGCTTGACACCATTAAGGACATTAAAGATTTTAATTGAAATGCTATGAAAATAAAATTGTTCAATTAAATGCTATACAAGATCTATTAAAAGAATGAAAAAGACTAATTAATTGCATCTATAGTTAATTAGAACAACATGGTAAAAAGAGGAAAGTAGTCTTCACTAACAAGGAAAACTACTTAATAATTCAAGACAACTATATTTGTGTGGAGAATGAAACAACAAAGCATAAATAAAAAGAGTAAAGTATTAAATACTAAACTATCCAACGTAATGTGCTTTAATAAAAAGAGAACTGACATACTAAATAGAAAGGAATATGATTAATTGAAGGTAGAGACATGCTATTAAAGTAAACTAAGCATAGAATTTACATAAGTGTATAGCATTAATAGGCTCTTTGAGAGGTTTACCGTCCATTCTAGAAAGTCTATATATACATGATCCATATACTTCGGTGATGATGTAGTGTCCTAACCAGTTCATACTGAATTTTCCTTTTGCACCAAGAGAAGCATTGACGTTGTGATATTTTTCATAGAGGACCAAGTCAACAACTTCAAATGAGCGATGGATGACATGCTCATTGTAGCTACGTATGAGATTCTTTTGATAGGCTTGAAGAGGTTCAAGAGCGTGAATGTGATATTCATTAAGCATTTCAAGTTGTTAAAGTCTTTGTTCTCTGTAAGTGTTATCATCGATGAGGCCATGGAGGGAAACCCGCAATGAAAGAATATCCAACTCCAAAGGCATATTTGCATCAGAACCATACACGGGATTATACGGGGTAGTACCTATAGCCATATGAATGCTCATGCAATAGGCCCATAATGCATAGGAGAGTTGGGTATGCCAATCTTTACCATGTTTGTTGATAGTTTTATGAAGAATTTTTTTGATAGTTTTCTTGGAAGCTTTTGCTTGGCCATTTTATTGTGGATAATATGGTGTAGAGAAGTGACGTTGAATGTAAAATTTGTCTAAGAACCGCTTCATGTCTTTATTCTTAAATGAGGAACTATTATTAGAAACCAAAGCGGAAGGGAGCCCAAATTGAGAACTGATATTATCGTGAATGAAGCAACATATTATTTTAGAAGTCATGGATCAAAGTGGAACAACTTCAACCCATTTCATAAAGTAATATGTGGTTGCGATGATAAAGGTGTGACCTTGGGAAGAAGAAGGAGAAATTTTTCCAATAAGATCTAAACCCCACACAAAAAAATGGCCAGGGGAATACCTAGGCACGAAGTTCCTGGGTAGGAGCTCAAATCAAATTGTTATGTTGTTGGCATTAAGGGCACTTTTGAAAGAAAGAATAGGAATCTTGTTCCGTACTTTTCCAATAGTAACCCATGTGAAGCATCTTTTGAACTAAAGATCTTCCACCAAAATGTCCCCTGCGGGCACTTGAATGGGCCTCTTCAAGAGAAATGAGAAGTTTTGCTTTAGTTAAACAATGGAGAAGGAGGCCATTGTAACTTTGACAGTAGATAACATTAGAAAGAATGATATATTTCATGGTGAGCTTACAAATATGATCTCTAACATTTTAGAATGATATAATTGAATATATGGTAGTACCATCCTTCTGAATCTATGTTGTAACAAAAAGAAACATTTGAAGAGTTGTCAAATATAGCTAGTGAACAGAGGGTGTGAATTATGAATTGATAATCCTGATAGGAGAATCTTCAAGGGGTACAAGGGCGGTAATGCTCGCAATTGCATCCACATGTTGATTGTCCTTTCTTGGGATTGTATCAATAGTGAAAGAAGAGAATTGATTCAACATTGATAAAGCTAAGTCACGTGTAATGTGTCATACCTGTTTGTAAATTTTTAAGATCTTTAATGTCTGATTTTTATTATTTTTATGTGATCTTTTAGACTAGACAGAAGAATGTAGAAGGGGTTTTCAGTTTTCTTGTAGATGTGTTACCGGAGCATACAATATATTGCATAGAATAGAAACCCAGAAAATATACGATAGATATGAGGAAAATAACAAAGACCCAGATAGTAGAATGGCCAAATATTAATTACTATCATATACCCATATTTATATTTGCACTTTGAAGTTTACGCTGTAGCCGGACCAACAACTGGGTATGGCTAAAATCACTCCAAACTCCAAGTATAGTAAAAGTATTTGATATGAAAAAGATTACAATGAATAGAGGGGCCTAAACACCCAAAATAAGAAATAGAACAGCTGCCAATATAAGGAAATGACTCCACAAGAGCCCCACGTCCCTCTATGCACATGTACGACCTGGCTGGGAAGTTGTGACAATAGCAAACACCTTCAAAACTCTAAGAAATCTCATTGTCTTTGATTTGTTATAATCTCTATAGCTGAGCGACCAAGTTGTGATGAAAGATATGCAAGGAAAATGCACCAAACTACCCCCACAAGCAAGTACAGCTGGGCTCGGTATGTACAACCAACAAGTGTAACTTATATCAGCTCCAAACCCCAATGAAATCAGTCTAAATCAGTCATTAAACAAGCTTCCCAAATCTGCATATACAAATCCTCAATAAACTACAAAAGATATATCAAGAAATGCATCAAGTCCACAATCCGTCAACTCCATTGAAGCACAATAGTGAATACCGAATGCACCCACCTCAATTGGCACCTTTAGGTGGTATTGCACACCTATAGAATGCCATCACTTAGGGTGGTTTTCATCTCCAAGAGCCTCTCGTTCAAATCCTTAAACCCTAGAGCCAAGCTCCAAACCCTCGCAGGGAAAATCTCAAAAGAGAGAAGAAAATAATAAATCAAGCATATCTCAAATGAGGCACTTTTCCCTCTTTTATAACTCTCCAAGAGGGGTGTTTCACTTTTTGAGGGAAATATTCTTTTAATTTTACTTTTAATATTTCCCAAGGCGAGCACTCCATAAAATGATTTAAGTGACTTTTAAATATTCCATTTTTCATCACTTAACCAATAAAACCCAAAGCCCAATATTAAATAATAATATTAATTTACGGACTTTAAAATGGAGGCCCAAATGAACTCAGAATTTAGTGATCTATAGCTTGTCAGAAAGGTCTAAAAATAGTAATGGCCATAAGCACACTAAGCCAACATAGAGGATGCCAACTAGATCCATAAACCATCTGATAACTCTGAGCTCAATGCAACGTCTGCGAGAGACAACAACTAACTACCAAGTCACCAAAACAACACCAAATCGACACTTACTAAAAATAGCAGTGTTCTCCGAGGACCAAAGAGAACAAACTCAAAAAAACCTAGAAAGATTGTTGACATGCAAGCACTTACTATAAATAGTAAGTATGGACAAGATGTCTAAAATCTCTCTGGAAAGTGTCAACCAGCTCCACTGGAACACCCAAACACCCTGGTGACATCAAAATACTCCTCTGATTATGCTGTCACCAGTCCAAAAAGTCAGCTCTGACTGAACTGCAAGAGAACTTGAAAATGGGGACATTACAATTCGCCCTTCCCAAAGATTGCTTGTCCTCAAGCAATTCCAATACAACCTCCAATCAACAAACTGAACCAAGCTGAAACCAAAAATGATCCCAGGGTCCCAAGTTATTCTCAGCATAGAACCACCACACCAACGTTGTGCTACTCTGATAAATCCTTCACCATGCAAAGAGTGGTGAAGCAACACCTTGGAATCCAACTGAACTGTCATGCCAATCGTGTCACCACCTGGATCCCAACACATCAGAACCTTACATCCATCAATCATGAAGAGGTAATTAAGTCTTGAAGTGTCTTAAGCACAACATCCCCTTCCATCCTCTGCAAAACTTCTATGGATGTACTGACTATCCAACATAGGTGCTAGAAGATATGAAACTGCTCCTCTCAAATCAAGGGAATGATAAAACTCCTCCATCACCCCTATAAAAACTAAACATGCCATCACACCTAATGACACTGCAACCTCTCAAAAGCCATGTCTCCAATAGAAATTTGTGAGACAAAGAAGTTGCAAACTCTATTTGATGCATATCACCATGATGGTAATCTGATCTCTGACCCTACAAGTAATGCCCTACAAACAACTGATTTGAGTACTTACAGCCCCTAGTCCCATCTTTTGAAGATGGTAACCCTTTATCCAATAATGGATGGTATAAATCCTGAGCCAATCCATACTTATGCATCATCAAGTCATCTGTGTGTGGACTAAAGGAGAAATGATGAGCACTCCTCACTATGCAGTCAAAATAAAAAGCACCTACCTGTGTCAATGGTTGACCGTCATAGTCATGGGGAACACACTACTCATCACTCGCATCACATGAATCAGAAGATGGCTCATGTCTCTGATTCTGAATAGCTAACTGGGTAGGTACTCTGGCAACCCTCTCTGCGTACCCAATAGCATACTCCCTATCATGAAACAATTGGAGATATTCTGATTTTACCTCCTCCAAAGCACTCCTGATGAACTGCAAATCATGAATGTGAGTACCGGTCGAGACCCCATACCATCTCTCCTCCAACTCTGCTGTCCAAAGAAGGTTCTCAACATTCTTATGAGTGCAATCTAAATGAGATAAGGTTGAATCAACCTTCTCTCCTATAGCTTTCAGCTGATCTCTCCAACCCTGTGGTCTAGTAAGTTGTCGATCACTATCAGCTGCATAGGATGCAATCTCTGATTTGCTTCCAAGAGAGGGAAACGAATCAGCATGAGAATCGATCTCCCCACTAAAAGATGCCCTGCATGTCTCCTGTGAAAAGGATGTAGTGTGGTGATCTGTCACACAACTCTCGGGGAAATCCACCAACTCTTTGCAAAAGCTATCAATCATCTGCTCTGCATCACCTGAAATGGGACTAACCTTAGGAACACCTGATGCAACATCCGTTTCTCTACTACTCTCAACCACAACACACATCCCATCTATATGACCTGCATCTGTAACTATAATGGATGTAGCCATATCCACAAAGTACTCCTTACCACTATCCGTGGGTGCATGCTCATCACCAGTAACTATCATAGAAATCAGAACTGTAACTACTAGAGATGAAGACTTGCTAAGCTCAACTCCACGGTAAGCTCATCTATTCATAGCTCTGACTCTTGAAGGGCTGATTGAATGCTCTTCAAAGAGTCTGTGGTGACCTCAAGCTCATAGGTGAGCTCATCAACCTCCTCTTCCTTTCCCCTTAGAGCATCATGATAAATACCATCGAGGATGAGAAGATGATCTCTATCTGATAACAGTTGTAGGTAATTATTCTTCATTACTCCAACTACATCTCTAAGTGCCTGAAACTCGGCAAGGGAAAGTTCACTATCAAAGTGCTCATGTGTCTTTGGAGTCTTCCAACAACAATTTACCAACAACTGTTGAGCAACATCAAAGTGTTCTATGGATGCAGCAATCATGCCTTCGTTCACCTTCAATTGCCATGTTAAATGATTAGACCCCACTAACAAATTATACCCATACAATTTTTTAGATTTGAAATCTGTACTATGGAAAGAGGCTGAATCATCATCACTTACTGATTGGTAAGCATCCTCATGTGTGCTATCAACTTCACGCACATCCTCGTCAAGTGTACTACTATTATGAATCTCCTGGGATGGCTCAACTAACTTCCTAGAGGTTGTTGAATTGCCAATATCAATGCACACCTCCCCTATCAAAATAGATGCATGCACATCCGTCAAACAATCCTCGGAATCATCTCCATTACTCTGGTCAAAGGTTATGGTAGCATCAAATTTGTCACCCATGGCTAATTTAAAGTCTTTATCCGCATACTTTTCACCTAGGTCCTTTGAGGACTTAAGACTTTCAGTATCAATGCTCTCAGGCTCGCTTGCAAAGTCACCTTCAAGCAATCTATCAATCATTTTTAATTCATTCTCAAAAGTAGTATCTTCAAGACCTTCATCAAAGCGAGGCCCAGCTTCACAAATTTATGTTGTAGTCTTTCCCAAATCAGCAAGCTCTCTTTCATATGTCTCTTGATTAATGATCTTGTTGTGGATAGGTAAAAATCAAGTTAATATGATCAAGCATGTAAATGAAAACCTAATCCTACCACCATCAAAGAATCGAATCCAAGTGAAACCAAAAGCATGCAATTCAAGAACAAGATCACCTAGATTGTATGATTCCTTGTTTGTGATGTGGATTGCTTCTCAACAATGAACAATTATGAAGATCAAAGCTGCCATGATGGATGGATGATAGTGATAATATGCTTAATGGATGCTAAATGCTCAATATGCTCAGGGTGATAATGTAGAAGCTATATGATGAGATGATCACTTCGATTGTATGGAATGATAATGCTGAATTGTGTATCCATAGTATGGAATGGAAGGGTGTTTATATAGTCCTCAACCAAAATCAATCAATAGTAGAGATTTGGTGGCTATGTGAACGGTTGAGATGGATTGATAATCATAGGCGAATGTGTAGATGGCAAGTGGAATAAAAGATAAGGCACATGTGTGATTGTGTACATAAAAAGTACTACATGTGAAAGATATTAAATGAAAGTTGTAGTACCACACATGTTTCAAATAAGAGATGCACACATGTGGGTTTATGATGAAAGGTGAAGATAAATGACAAGAGAAATTATTTATTTAATTAATTGGAAAGATGATTAGAATAAGATTGGGATATGATGAATAAATTAATTAAATAAATAAAATTAATTTAATTAATTGGAAAGTGGGATTATGAATGGAATTTAGGACAAAATGCTACATGATGTCTAGGATAATCTTTTGACTAGGTGTTGCAAGACATGGACAAATTTGGGTGTCTACATTTTTCCCCTCTTTGATGCAATGTTCGTTAGAACGTTGTGTCAAAGAAGATATGATGATTCACTCGATAAGGAAGGTTATGCTCCAGTGTAACTGGCAGGTGATGCCCCCTCGAGAGGTAAGCCAGACTAACTAGGAAGGGTTGGGTTGGCTCATGATAAGATAAAAGGCTAGAAACAAGGTTGACACGAAGAAAATAGGGATTGGGCGAGATAACATGGGATGGTTTAGAAGAAAATAGACTTTGGTTGATCGATCTTGATTGAGGACTATATAGGATCATGATGGAATGGATAAATGATATGACAACTTTTAAATAATTTCTCAAAAGTAGAGAAATACAATCCTTATATAGCATATGGATGTTATACACTAGGGTATAAAAGACCAAGGTGTCGAGGTATCCAATGCATAACTAGCATATTACAATCTTGTCTAGACATATGAGGTCAAGATGTTGAACCAACATACACAACATATGAATAGCAACTAGTGTTCTCGAGATGGAATTTGACTCTTCAAGCAAAGGTTTGAGCTTATCTCCACTACACATAATGACACCTTGTTGGTTATATGTATGGAACTAGTCTTAGCATAGAATAGTCTCAATGCATAAGATATTGTTTAGCTTCTCAGATGCAAAAGATATTGATATGCAAGATGCTAATCCCAACACGTACAAGATACCAATACGTGTAGGAAGAGAATAAGATCATCCCACAGACATAGCATACAAAAGCAATATGTCCATGCCCCATTCTGTACTTCATCGCAACATACCAAGCTATGATAGATCAAGGCAGTCTTGATATGGCATAGGAAAGGGACAAAAGATAAATCAAAAGAAAAAATAAAAGATACTATCATCATGTTCTCTTGCCAAATTTATGTGCTCCTGGATAGATTAAGATGGCGCCTTGTTGAGAGGAAAGTTGTATCATGTTAAAGGCTAAAGATGTTGATAAAATTCTATAGGAAATGTTGGCTTAAGACATGCGGACAAATAGCTTCCAACTTATCCTTTATTTGTTAAAGTGCTTGAGCTTTCTCTGATGTGCATAGTCTGCTTCTTGCTTGAGCTGGTCAAAGAGAAGAAGATAGAAGATGAAAGAAGATGAAATGGGGTGGATCATCTGTTCTTGCGTACTGGATACTTCCTTCGTATTCCAGACTGCCTACATACCCTATATCCACAGGATCAAAGCACATTACGATGGTGATGAGACATGATTAATATGTAGTTCTGGGCTTATTGATGATGTAAGTGATGAAAGATAGAAGAAAATGAGATGAATGATTTGAAGGTGATTAGAAGAAAGATGGAAGATGGATAATGAGAGGAGTCTATTGCCTGTGCTTGAATCAGAGTGCTTCCTTCGCATCTCAGATTGCCTACATACCCTGTATCCACAGGATGAAGGCTTTGAACGATAGAGATGAGATGTAGTTCTTGTTTATTATGTTGGTAGTTGATAACAAAGGACCAACTTTATTGCTTGGATTTTTGTGATGTTTTGATTTTTTTGGATTTTGGCTATGTTTTTTATTTTTATTTTTGGATTTTGGCTATGTTTTGATGGATGAGATGATATGAGCTAAAGCTTTAGATATCCACTTCCAAATAACGCTCGACAAGTGCCCCCAGTGTGGGATGGAGCTTATTAGGGAGGGGCTACAATGGATGTGTTTATGTAGATAATATGCTAAGGTGCTAAATGATATCTTAACCCCAACAAAGTCCAAGCTATGATAACTAGCATGACAAAGGTAAGGGCAAAAAGACTTTATTATGGATGGGTAAGGGATGATGGCTTGTGATGTTTAAATAGGAATGATAGTGGATTATGTATGGAAGGATAATGGATGATGTTGTGGAAAGCAGTGATCAAACAAACTAGGTAAATGATGGAGGTTGAACTCTACACATGGCACATGTTTGCCAGGTTTTCACTATGGTACTTATCCAAGGTGCCTATTTACCAGGTTTTCATCGTTGGACGTGTTACCGCCTATATGAGCAGTCTTATTTCAATTGAAAAATGCAAAAAATTAGTTAAGGTACAAGTGTCTTTGTAAACATACAAAGGTGTTTGTATATGCATGCAGGTCAAAATGTGTGTTGGCGGGTGAAAAATCTCCATCGGCCTTCAAAAAAATGGTAAAATGAGTTGTATGCATTTCTAAATGCATATCGGGTTGCATATACATTGGGGGAATCTTCTAAAAGATTCTGGGAATATTCACCATTTGTATATCGGCCCTACTTGTATATCGGGCTTGTATGTGGGACATGCAAGCGAAATATACAATGAAAAATATACAAGGGCGCAGATGCATTTACTACAGTGCTGGAGATACAAATGAAAAATATACATTGCAGGCATATTCTAGGGAAGATTCGCTGTTTGTATTTAGAGGAAATATACAAAGCAAAACATACAAAGGTGCAAATATACATTTGCTACAGTGCGGCGGAGGTGATGCATGTGGTAGGGCCCGCGGGCATATACAAATAGGTTTGTATTTTCAGCATGCAGGAGATGCAGATACAAGGTCGAATGTATGTTTGACATACATTGGCAACATACAAGAGGGAATCTATATCGCATAGCCTAAAAGATTCCTTGCTTGTATGTTAGGGGATTTGTATGTTTGTATATACAGTCCGTTATACAAAAGGAGAGACATGCAATCCGGATGCAACGGAGAAATAAAGGTGCAGTGAATGAAATTTGGCATCCATGGGTTGTATAAAGCGCTTGTATATGCTGATATACAAGCCGATGTGCGGTAAAAGGGATACAAGCTAGATTTGAACCAATTTTCAAATTGTTCTATAAACTTTGGGGTCTGCCTTGTATATCAGACAGTTGTATATGCATTTTGCATATACAAGGATTTTGAAAGGTGAACAAGTGGTGTTTGTATATGCATTTCAGCACGCATATGCAAAAGCGATAAAGGCAAAATAAAGGTGCGGAAGGCCAGCAATAGAATCATGTGGTGCCCACATGGCACAATTTCGTTGGCTGGTGGCTCTTCATACATATTTTGGGACCGTTGATCTCAGCGATGGGTTTTCAAATCGACGGTCAGGTTTTGAGCTCTCGGCGATGGTTTTTTCCTTGTGTCCACGGTCGTTTTTGAACGGAAATTTTCCATGGGTGCGTTGTTACTGTTTCCGGGAGGAACTGCTGGTGGTTGAGCCATTAATGGCTGGATTGCAGATAGGCATATGGTTGAATGGTCAAGTACCAGGTTTTATGACGGAGAGTCTTCCAGCGACGGCACAGGGCTTGAGCTCAACCATTCCTCGCCCTTCTCTTGCTTCTTCCCGTTTTGTCCCTAGCTGCATTTATTATTTTGAGCGCCATCTCTGGTGCATTGTCTGGCGGGAATTTTGATCTTGTCATGTAATTAATTTATGCGAAGTACACTTTCTTGCTATTTTAGGCAAACGGTGTTACTTTTTTGTGTTGTTGAAAACTGGACAAATTTTGGTGCTACAGTAGGAATACAACTTTCTGGTGACTCTATTTCAGGTGTCTTTGTGAGTTTATGAGTTGTATGTTGTGTGTATTATGCACAGAATTATCAATTTCATGTTGATTTAAATGAGTAATGCTTCATTGCATGTGTTTTGTTATTTCTCTCCAGACTGAATGTGTTTTTTCTTCTGACTCTGAACATCTAAGGGGTGTTATAGATTCTAGAATATAGGTTTTCTATATTGAATATTTAGTCTATTACTTCTGCTCAAGGAGTAGATTGAATGTTTTGGATTAAGTGTTGAGAAGAATACATTGCAGTAGGGATGTTTGTAAGTAGAAATAACTAAATACTCTCTCTTGGGTCTTGTCTGTAAGGCAAACATTTTAGAAACCCTTTGAAATCTGATTATTGTCTTGGGTCTGTGGTAAACATTCACATATATATGTCTACTAACTCCGAGCCCTTGATAGGCACTGATCTAGTCTGGTATCTCTGTTGTAACCCAAAGTCCTAGTTTTACATCCATATATAAATCAAACTCAAACTTCATAAACAAACCTTTTAGGACTTTAGAAATAGTTTTAGGACCAAAATCCTCTGTCTACAACTGAGCATAGGCCCAAAGCTAGCCCCTTTGTACTTATTCCACAGTTTTGGTCAGCATCATAGAGGATTTATCTGCTTCGTTTCAACATCCGAGTAGTTTCATGTACATATGTTGTAGATGTTGAATAGGGAACACCCCCCTTGGTTCTGCAGAGCCTAAAGAAGAAGAGGAGATATCTATAGAGTCTATCTCCTATAGTGTTAGCCGCTGGCCCAGGAATCCTATTGATCATTGATGGCTATCTTGTAGGGACAACTGGGAATAAGCATCCAGTCGGATTAAGAGGTAACAGGATGAAGGGATTTCTCTGTACTATTTTGATTTTGATTTTTTTTATGGGATAGCATGACAATTACACATGGTGCCTGTTTATTATGTTTTCACCATGGTAATGGATAGGAGGGACTCATGTGTCTAGTTTAATGAAAGGTGATAGTGTCCCAATGGAGAGGGATGTCGTTGCATGGACCATGTCAAGTATGCTCATAGATGTTGGTATGGGATTGCATGAGAGTAGAGATGGATTAGGGAGATAGTGGATTATGAAAGGTAAGCTAGTGGATTATGATGTGGATTATGTATGGAGAATAGTGGATTATGAAAGGTTCGTACAAGGATGGATGAAAGGTAGGCTAATGGATTATAGGAAAGTGATGGGGGGATATGTAGGATAATAGATGAAGGTTGAGGAGATGGAGGTATGTGGGAATGTTTTGAAATGGAAGGGAATCATGACCAACAGTTGTACACACCATGCTAAACATTGAAGATTTTGATTGGATGGTGGTGTAGGAAGTAATGGGGATGTTTACTTAGGATATGAGTGATGGAGTGATTTAGGAACCCACATGGACTTAGTATTTTTTTATTATTTTTGCCTTGCTTGTGGGATTTTTTGGATATTTGAAACTTTTGAATGGAATGGCAATTTTGGATGGAAGGGGATGGTTGGGATTTTTGAGAGGTGGAAGAGGATGCCTCATTTGGCTTGCTTTCTTGTTTGCTTAGGAACCCAAACCATTTCGGTCTTGGACTCTTTTTGTTGAATTATGGGATTAAATAGCCTTTTGGATGAATTTTGATTTGATTTTTCACCTTGATGTCCTAAGGCATGAGGATCTTTAAGATTCTTGGCTTTAGAGGTAAAGGCATTTAATTGTTTGTTCTTGAATCCCATAGACATGATATAAGCGGAATTGGTGGAATAAGGGGAAGATTCATGTTTAAACAATGTGTGCATTTGTTGGTCACGATTAAGATTATATGGGTACTTATTGATAGGGGGATAATTAGGTGTTGGGAGTAATGGAGGTAAGGAAGATGGAGGGATATTAGGAGTTGGAAGGAGTGGAGGTAAATTAGATGGTGGAAGGTGTACAGTCACATGCTTTTGGGGTTTATAGTTTGATGGAGGTGGAAGTAATGAAGGTAAATTGGATGGAGGGATATTAGGAGTTGGAAGTAATGGAGGTAAATTGGATGGTAGGAGGTGTATGGTCACATGCTTTTTGGGTTTATAGTTTGATTTGGGTGTATGATGTGGTTTTTGATAAAAAGTGGTGGGCTTAGGATGGATGGGGGGATGACCAACATCTTTAGCTTGTGGAAGCATGCGATTGACAATGGGACTAAGGGTGTTTTGGAAACTAGATTTGAGTTCATTATTAGATGGAGAAGAAGGGGTGGTAGAAATCATGAAGATGGAGGTTTCCTGAAAAAGGTCAGTGGTATGAAGGGAGGATTCATCAATGGTATCCGAATTAGAAGTCTCTCCTACCAAAGAAGGTCCAACTTCTATATCAGAAATGGATGCAGATGAAGATGCCTTGGATGTAGAAGGTTTATCATGGGATTTGAGAGATGAGGGAAGAGTTCCAACATAACAAGATTCTTGCAGTCTGTATTCACCCTAACCTTGTTCAATGTACTTGTTATGGAGATTTGGAGTGACTTTGCTAGATGATAGCTTGAGTAAAGATGATGGGTCAACATAGGAAGAAGATGGATAAGCTTTAGTGTTGATGGGAATATGGTTAGGACTTTGATATTTGGCTTGAAAGGTGTGACAAAACTCAAATGGATTGGGATCGGCATAGATGGTGACTTCAACATCATTATATGGAAACTTGAGACATTGATGGTATGTAGAAGGAACGGCTTTAAGGGTATGGATCCATGGACAGCCAAGGATGATGTTATAGGGAAGTTCAATATCAAGAACTTGACAACGAGTGTCAGTAGTGACATGACCAACTTGGATAGGCAAATGGATGACTCCTTCAGTATCTATCTCAACATCATCATATGCTTTGATGGTAATGACCTTGGAAGTATCAATGTTCTTCTCAGAATATCCCAATTGTTTTATTAGTTTTAGAGAGCATATATTGAGACCAGCTTCACCATCCACTAGTATTCATTTGATACGATGTTGGTTTACAATTACTTCTATGTGAAGGGATTCATTATGTGACGGGTTGATGGATGGTCGAAGATCTTTATTAGAGAAGGTGAGATGGTAAGGGGCTGCAATGCTCACTATCATAGATTGAAATTGTGTGGTAGCGATATCATTAGGCACCAAAGATTCTTCCAATGCTTTTTCAAGGATAGCTTTATGAGTGAGGGATATGCGTAGCAGCTCTAGGATGGAGATGTGTGTGGGAGTTTTGCCAAGGTGATCAAGGATATTATAACTAGAAGGCGGTTGAGGAGGATTGATAGGTGCTCCTTGAATGGTAACACGGGCTCTTCTAGTAGTTACAATGCAATCAGGTGCTTTTCCTTGGATAGTGATGGTAGAAATACGAGCATGGTCAATGTGGCCAATCATAGATGACTCATAGTTGTAATGGATAGCATTCCCAGTATGAGGGTTATTTGCCTTATCATGAAGTGGAAGTGAATTTTTGAAAGTATCTAGATCATAGTTTGAAGTTGGTTGATGTGCCGGTTGTGATGTTGGTGGTGTGATTTTAGCTAGACTTTGATCGATGCAATCTTGAATGACATGTTTTAAATGCATGCAACCATTTGTACTATGTCCTTTGACTCTATGGTATTCACATTATTCGTTCTCTTTGTACCAAGGACCTTTGAAGATAGGTTCTGCTTTGGGTGGAGCTTCAAGTAATGTGATATCTCCCGCTTGAACAAGTTTGCAAAAAATTTCCTCCATGGGTTCCCCTAAGGGAGTAAATTGTCGTCTAGGTGTCAGATTTGCTCTTGGTCAATTTCGTTGAAAAGGTGGATTAGTTGTAGATGTGGCTTGAATGTTAATGGGAGCTTTCACTATTTGTATGTTCTTTGCATACACAATGCTGTCATTAACGACATTTTTGTTTTTGTTCCAAAAGCGGGATTTGTCATTTGAAGATTGAGGATTGTCCTGTTGTCTTTGAAAATTTTGATTGTGCCCTTGGCAATTAAAGCTCGCTCAATGGTAGTTCCTTTGGAGATGATTTTGTCAAAGGTGCTAGTGCTTTGCAATTGCAATTGGAATGAGAGCTCGGGATGAAGATTTTGGAAAAAGATGTCAAGTTGTTTCTCAGGTATTTTCCATGATAATTTGCTAGCCATGTTATGCCACCGTTGGGTAAATGATGAGAAAGTTTCACCATTGCGTTGTTTGTTATTGACAAGATCATTCATATTCACCTCATGTTTAATGTTGAAAGAGAAATGGGGTCAAAATTTGTTCGCTAATTCCTCAAAAGTCTTGATTCCCGGAGGTAAGTGAGAGAACCATTCAAGAGCATGTCCCTCTAAGCTTCGAGGGAATAGTCTCAAGAGATATGTGTCATCCTGAGTGACATTAAGACATGCAACATAGAATGCTCTAATATGGTCATCCAGATTACCTTTCCCTTTGTATTTGTCAAATTGTGGGATTTAAAAATGTGGCAGAAAAGGTGCCATGTGAAGTGACTTGTCAAATGGATAAGGACATATATCTCCCAAGGAAAATGTCTTCTTGTTTTGTCCTACTTCTTTGTGAACCATTTTTTCAATATCCAATTGAGATAGTTGTTGTTGCAAAGGGGGTTGATGGCTTGGAGGTGGAATGTAATATGATGTGTATTGTTGCTGCAGTGTAGTGTATGAGGGTATGACCGTATGTTGGGGTTGAGTGCTCACATTATATGCCGAAGGATTGGTATACGACACATATGTGCTTGATGATTGATGTCCTTGAGACACAAGTGGTGGTTGGATATATTGTGATGGATTGGCTCCAAGATTTTGCATCACATGGGAACTAGAGGATGGATTGATATTGATCAATGGAGGTGAATTGGAGGTTGGATTTGGATTATGATAACCAATGGAAGGATTGGTGGATAAAGAAGGATGAACATTTGGGTTTATATTTTGGGCAACATGAGTACCTTGAGATGGATTAATATATGTCATATGTTGAGAGGCAATGGGTAATCCTTGGGTTGCATAAGACGGATTGACATTTTGTGACGGATTATATGAAGATGGGGTAAGTGATGCAAGTTGATCAACATAAGGGACAATGATATTAGTAGTGGCTTGTGATACAATAGGTGGGTCACTCATGTCAATGCGATTGGCATTGGGATTATATGTTGTGTTGGATGCATTCGTGGAAATCATGGAGACCATATGAGAAGTGAAAGGAGTATTAGTTTGGGGTGTGGTTTCCACATGTGATGCACTAGGAGTAGGAACTTGTAATGGCTGCGAGATTTGTATGGCTTGTGATATTGGGATATCTTGTGAAACTTGCGGAGTTTGTGGTATTGGGATAGCTTGTGATACTTGTGGAGTTTGTGATGTTGGGATAGCTTGTGATACTTGAGGAGTTTGTGATACTTGAGGCATGGATATGGTCATGGTAGGAGTGGGGACATGTTGTGAGACATGGAAAGGTGGAAAGCTCAATTTTTGTAAAAGGAGAGGAAGTACCTCAGATGGAGTTATCAAAGGTTCTAAAGTATTTTCCCTATGTAGTGGGTTTGATGGTGTAGCAATAGGCAACGGAGGAGATGGATTAGAATGTGGAAGAGAGGGCATGGATATGTCATGAGATGTTGTGGCTATGGTGGATGGTCCCTTTGCAACAACAGTAGGAGTGTTTGGATCTTGTTTATGAATGGCAGATATGTCAAAGTCGCTTGGTAACTTGGCTCCCATATGGGCTAATTACAAGAAATAACGATCTGGATCAGATAAAATGAGCTTATCAACTTGGTCCCATACATGTGTCTAGAAATTCAGAGAAATCATCTTGGGATTGCTCTTCATAGGTTGTTGTAAATGGGTGATGTTGCACTTGTTGTGAAGATGATGGTCCAACAATGTATCCTTTGGGTACAAACATGTGAGAAGGCATACCAGTTGTGAATTGAGTTGCATCTTTGAGGGGAGTTGATCGAGATTGTCGTAATTTGGCTTCCATTTTAGCTCACAATTTGGATTCCATTTCATTTCTATATTGGCTCCTAGTTTGAGGCATGATGGTTGATGATTGAGATTGGGCTAGTTTGTTAAGGTTGAGACCCCAAAAGTTGATGGTTTACTAATTGGTTGTTGATAGTTTATTGATAATTTGCTGATGGATTGTTTTTGGTTGTTGGTTAGATTGTTTTTGGTTGTTGGTTGGTTGCTCGAATTGTTGAGATTGTTGTTTGATAGGATTGCTTTGTTGGTTGATTGATTGGATAAACTTCCCTAGAGAATAGCTTACAAACTCAAGGGAAAAGTTGGTTGATGATGTTGTTTGCTAATGTTACTAAGGTTGAACAAGGCCAAAGAGATGATGTTTATTGCTACTAGGTTGATTGTTTTGATGATTGGTCACTGGTTGAGGGTCTCAAGAGGATGGAAAGCTCAAAAAGTCCAATGGTTTTGTATTCTCAAAATAGGAGATGATGTTCAGATGGCTGTAGATGATCATATGAATGTTTGGAAGCTGATGACAAAGCTAAGGAATCTGAAAATGCAACAGATTGGGCTGGGTTGATGTAGATTGATGATGTTTGACTAGAAGCAACAGGTAATAGCTAAAAAATGACTTAGAAAAAGATGGAAGTGATGAATAATAGCTCAAAAGTGATCTGGATAGTTTCAGGTGACAGATTGTAGTGTTAACCGAAAGAGACTAGGTTTACCAGAGGTGACGGGTTTTAGTTCAAAAGTGAGCTACTGCTGTTTAAAAGTGATGCAATTTTTCCAGAAGTGATTATCTGTTGTTTAAAAGCAATACGGTTTTGATAAAAGTGAACAGTTTCAATTCAAAGGTGATTTGTATCTGACAGATGGTGTGTTTTGATGAGTTTTGACAAGAAAATAATGATTTTAGTCACTCACACTCACAACATTCACAAACTTGTACAACCTAGGCTAGGAAAGGACTGTATTTGTTGAATCCCCTTGCCATGCCTATTCAAAGCAGATAGCTTTAGGATCTTGGTAGCACTAGCTCCCCTCCACGACACTCACTTCTCACGCATACCAAGTTCTGGGTTTCCTAAGGCTCGCAAATCTTAGGATTGTCCCTGCTATCTCTACTAAGAACCATGAGATTCATGGCGGCTTCAAAGGCTCTGCCTTCTGCGTCAACAAATAGAGGGATTGTAGCCACTACATAAAGGTTACTAGTAAGGGCATCCATTTGGGTGGCTACACGTGTGGTGATTCGCTCCATTAATGGAGGCTTCCTAGCCCAAAGAGGATACACTCAATGGGGTTTTGGGGGAAACATTCGTCGGTGTAACACAATAGCACCCGTTGTTTGTGGCTTTCGACACAAACACTTTTCTTATATAGCGGCTTGGAAGAGCTTGGCTTTAGCTCGTTACCGCTTGGGTCGTACCCCTTCTCACACTGGGAAGGCAGGCCCTCTAAAGATAATAAAAAGTTCTCATGCACCCAAGATCCATTTGATAGGCAAGGGGAGAGGATACTTTTGTTATTAAATTTGGGTTACACATATACACAACAAGCAATCAAGAAAGATAAAACAAGCACAGAGCAAACAATGGTTCCTTTTAAGCACCAAATCCAAATGTTCCTAGATTAGTGATAAAAATGAAATGTCTTGGACTGATCGAAGTTGCAACAGATATGTTAGTAGTTTCACAACCTCCTTTTCTTGGACAAACAATAAGATGCTACACAAATAGATAATTAGTAACCAAGAAAACCCAAACTGTGAATGACAAAACCAGAAGTGAAACATAGTTACCAGAGGCGATCAACTGTTGATTAAAAGCGATCTAAATTTTGTCAAAAGTGACCAGTTACCACTCAAAAGCGATGCCAAAAAAACTAGAAGCGACTTGAATCTACCAGATGCGTGAAAAATCCCTATTTCTGTACAACTAGGGTTAGGGTTATGAAAAAAATGACTATTAGAGATTGCAAACCCTAGAATGACAAATCTAGTGGATGAAATATGATCAGATGGATACCCTGTAACCACAGATTGATCAATTAAAAACCCTAGAATGATAACTTGATAAGATCTTGCAAAACCAAGGGTGTTAGCTTTATTAAAATGAAAACCCTAATCAAATTGATTGGCAGATGATAATATGATGATCAGAGACATGCAAAAGACAGATAAAAACCCTTGATTGATCAGTAAAAATCATACAAAACACCCTGCAAGATCAATTGTTAACAGAAAAACCCTAGACTACCGAAAGTGACTGAAACAATTGGAAGCAACCAGTTTCTGATTAAAAGCGATGCAGAATTGACCAGAAGTGACCACTGTTGGCTCAAAAGTGACGCAAAAATTCTGAAGGTGACTAGTTTCTGCTCAGAAGCGACTGAAAATTGCTGTAAGCGCTCCAAAAAACCTGAACTTCACAAAACAACTTCAAAATGCAAAGTTAATCAAGGACGTGGGTCCCACCGCGCATGCCAGAATGTGGATAAGTAAAAATCAGGTTAATATGATCAAGCATGTAAATGAAAACCTAATTCTACCACCATCAAATAATCAAATCCAAGTGAAACCAAAAGCATGCAATTCAAGAACAAGATCACCTAGATTGTATGATTCCTTGTTTGTGATGTGGATTGCTTCTCAATAATGAACAATTATGAAGATCAAAGCTACCATGATGGATGGATGATAGTGATAATATGCTTAATGGATGCTAAATGCTCAATATGCTCAGGGTGATAATGTAGATGCTATATGATGAGATGATCGCTTCAATTGTATGGAATGATAATGTTGAATTGTGTATCCATAGTATGGAATGGAAGGGTGTTTATATAGTCCTCAACCAAAATCAATCAACAGTAGAGATTTGGTGGCTATGTGAATAGTTGAATGGATTGATAATCATAGGTGAATGTGTAGATGACAATTGGAATAAAAGATAAGACACATGTGTAATTGTGTACATAAAAAGTACTACATGTGAAAGATAGTAAATGAAAGTTGTAGTACCACACATGTTTCAAATAAGACATGCACACATGTCGGCTTATGATGAAAGATGAAGATAAATGATAAGAGAAATTAATTAAATAAATAAAATTTATTTAATTAATTGGAAAGATGATTAGGATAAGATTGGGATATGATGAAGAAATTAATTAAATAAATAAAATTTATTTAATTAATTGGAAAGTAGGATTATGAATGGAATTTAGGACAAAATGTTACATGACGTCTAGGATAATGTTTTTGACTAGGTGTTGCAAGACATAGACAAATTTGGGTGTCTACACTTGTTTTCATCATACAAAGGCTCAGGTTCATCTTTGTCATCTTCTTTGTTCTCATTATTATTTGGTTGCAATGAACATGAAATGGAAATTTCTCTTTCACATTCTTTGTTGTTCCCACATTTATGACTAGATGTCCAAGCTTCTTGGCATGTGAAACAATGCTACTCTCTTCTCAACTGATTCTTGCTCATCCTTGTAACCTGTAAACCGCAAGCAATACATTCTTCTTCTGTCAAGAGATTTTTAATTTTCTCAATTTTCTGCTCAACCAAGGTCTTTGACAACTCATACGTTGCAAGAGAAACATGTTGTTCCTTTCTCCAAATACTCGGCAAATTTGATAACAACAACTTGGAGATGTCTTCATCTTCATCTATAATTAGAGACAAGATATTTTGCATTGCTGCTTTAACTTTATCCATATGACATGTTCTGATCTTTTCCACGAAACAATGAAACATTCTAAGAAGTACATCATCACACTTGAGGTCAATCAAAAAGGCCCATGACCAGACCCCAGCCATGATTTCTAACATCTTAGCAACCTTTTTGAAAGATGGGCTTCTAGTATCATCCATCCCATGAAAGATTTCAATAATCAACTGTAACATCTCCTTCATTAAGTCATCATTGTAGGGTGCTTCAGGTGTTAAAATTCTCATAACCTCATTGATGCATGTGATAACTTCCAATCTTACCTTCTTGTCTAGATGCCTCAACAACTTGGCCTTACGCAACAAAGTCTTTAAAGGAACCATAGCCCTCCACATTGACTCAAAAAGTAGCTGAGGGATTTCAGATAAATGTTCCTCAATTTCTTCCAAGGTGCCGAGAAGTCTCTCATCTGGTCCTGGCCAATATCTCAATTTCAATCCTGCATCAAGAAGTCTTTCATAAAGATCATCCTTCACAAGAGATGCCATGATCTCACGTTCCCTGTTCAAAACCTATCAACTGTCCAACTTGAACACTCATGCAAGTGCTGATCACTCACATACAAAGCTAAGCTATGTGTTTCATATTTTCATCTGCATGTCTGAACCCGACCTCACAAGATGGTAAGATTTATAGCTCTGATACCATTGTAATGTTTCGTACCTATTTGTAAATTTTTAAGATCTTTTGTGTGATTTTTATTATTTTTATGTGATATTTCAGACTAGATAGAAGAATATAGAAGGGGTTTTCAGTTTTCTTGCAAATCTGGTGCTAGAGCATACAATATATTGCATACAATACAAACCCAGAAAATATACAACAAATATGAGGAAACCCAAATAGTAGAATGGCCAAATATTAATTACTATCACATACCTATATTTATATTTGCACTTTGAAGTTTATGATGTAGCTAGACCAGTAACTGTGTATGGTTGAAATCACTCCAAACTCCAAGTATACTGAAATTATTTGATATGCAAAAGATTACAATGAATAGAAGGCCCTAAACACCTAAAATAAGAAATAGAACAACTGCCAATATAAGGAAATGACTCCACAAGATCCCCACGTCCCTCTATGCACATGTACGGCCTAGCTGGGAAGTTGTGACAGTAGCAAACACCTTCAAAACTCTAAGAAATCTCACTGTCTCTAATATGTTATAATCTCTATAGCTGAGCGACCAAGTTGTGATGAAATATATGCAATGAAAATGCACCAAATTGCCCGCACAAGCAAGTATAGCTGGGCTGGGTATGTACGGCCAGCAAGTGCAACTTATATCAGCTCCAAACCCTAATGAAATCAGTCTAAATTAGTCATTAAACAAGCTTCCCAACTTTGCATATACAAATCCTCAATAAACTGTGAAAGATATAACAAGAAATGCATCAACTCCACAATCCGTCAACTCCATTGAAGCACAATAGTGAATACCAAATGCATCCACCTTGAATGGTATGTTTGGGTGGTATTGCACACCTATAGAATGCCATTAATCAGGGAGGTTTTTATCTCTAAGAGCCTCTGGTTTGAATCCTCAAACCCTAGAGCCAAGCTCCAAACCCTCACAGGGAAAATCTCAAAAGAGAGAAGAAAATAAAAAATCAAGCATATCTCAAATGAGGCACTTTTCCCTCTTTTATAACTCTCCAAGAGGGGTGTTTCACTTTTTGAGGGAAATATTCTTTTAATTTTACTTTTAATATTTCCCAAGGTGAGCGCTCCATAAAATGACTTAAGTGACTTTTAAATATTTCATTTTTCATCACTTAACCAATAAAACCCAAAGTCCAATATTAAATAATAATATTAATTTACAGACTTTAAAATGGAGGCCCAAATGAACTCAGAATTCAGTGATCTATAGCTCGCTGGAAAGGTCTCGACGAGACGAATCCAACCCCACTTTGAAAATCCTAATCCGACACTGAACCTGAACTTACTAAAAATAGTAATTAACTACCATAAGCACACTGAGCCAACATAGAGGATGCCAACTGGATCCACAAATCATCTGATAACTCTGAGCTCAATGCAATGTCTGGGAGAGCCAATAGCTAACTGCCAAGTCACCAAAATAGTACCAAACTGACACTTACTAAAAATAGCAGTGTTCTTTGAGGATTAAAGAGAACAAACCCAAAAAAAACCAGAAAGATTGCCGACATGCAAGCACTTACTATAAATAGTAAGTACGGACAAGATGTCCAAAATCTCTCTGGAAAGTGTCAACCAGCTCCACTGGAACACCTGAACACCCTGGTGACATCCAAATGCTCCTCTGATTATACTGTCACCAACCCAGAAAGTCAGCTCTGACTGAACTGCAAGAGAACTCAAAAATGGGGACATTACATCACGATACTGAGATAACTTATCATGTTTTTCTTGATAAGATCTAGTAACTTGCTTTATGATCAACTACAAATCACGAAATATGCAAAGAGTACAGATATTAAGTGACAACACGATACGCAAGCCAGCGATAAGGTCTTCATACTTAGTGATGTTGTTTGTATAAATAATATTAGATGGAAGGAAAGAGGAATTGGCTTGCCAGAAGGAGGTACTAGTATGACAGCAGCATTAGAGTTGGTCTGACACCTAGATCTGTTGAAGATTAAATCCCACAGCTGATCGGTATCCAAAGAAAGGATATTATCATCGAGGAAAGATTCTTGATGTGGAATAAAGAAAGGAGAAGGAGAATTAGCTAAGTGGTCAGCTAATGCTTGACCTTTTATTGCCTTTTGGGAGACAAACTTAAGGTCAAATTTTGTCAACAACATATAACCCATTTAGCTAGACGTCTTGAGAGATCAGTTTTTGAGAAGAGATGCTTTAAAGGATCAAATTTTATGATGACATGTGTTTTGGCATGAAGAAGATAGTGTCTCAGCTTTTGCGTCGCAAATACAAGAGTGAGACATTACTTCTCTATTGTAGAATATCGAGTTGCATAATCAAGCAAAGTTTGGCTGATATAGTATACAATACGTTCCTTGCCTTCATTATCATGTTGAGCTAGCAAAGCAGCTACAACATGAGGAGATGCAGAAGTATAGAGAAGAAAAGGACGTCCAGAGACAACTAGCATTAAGACAAGAGGATTATCCAAATAGCCTTTAAGATCCTCAAAGGATTTTTAACAATCCTCATTCCAATCAAAATGAACATTCTTTTGGAGAAGATGAATGAAAGGTAGAGTTCTATCCACCAGTTGTGAAATGAACTAGTGAATAGCTTGAAGCTTTCCTTGTAAGATGCGAAGATGAGAATTATTTCTTGGAGGTGGCATATTCACAATAGCCTTGATCTTCTTTGTATTGACTTCAATACCACGATACGAGACAATAAACCATAACAATTTACCACTATCGACACCGAATACACATTTGGGGGGATTCAAGTGTATTTTGTAGAGATGAATACTTTTGAAAATACGTTAGAGGATTTTGACATGATCTTGGCACAAAATTGATTTGGCCAAAATATCATCAACATAGTCCTCCAATATATTGTGAATGAAGTCATGAAAGATAAGGGTCATGGTCCATTGGCAAGTTGCACTAGCATTCTTTAAACCAAATGGCATGACCACCCAACATAAATTACCCCAAGGTGATGTGAAAGCAATTTTGTATTGATCTTGGAGAATTTTGATGATTTGGTTGTAACCAAAGAAGCAATCCATAAAAGAGAGTAAGGCATGGCCAGTGGTAGAATCAACTATCATATCTATGTTTAGAAGAGGAAAATAATCTTTTAGGGGTTTGTTATTAAGATCGCAAAAATCAATGTATATTTGAACATGGTTGTCGGGTTTAGCGACAACAACAATATTTGAAATCCAAGGTGAATAATTGATTGGGCAGATAAAGCCACCTTGTAAGAGTTTCTCTATCTCATCTTTGACCATTAATGCAATATTGGGATTCATACTTATAATATTTTGTTTCACAGGCTAGGCATTGAGATATAACATGATATTATTGTTAGGAATTGCATGTAGAAGATATCAATTAAATGCAAATAAAGATTAAATAGAGGAATGAAAAACACATAGTAATAATAACAGTGAGAGACAATATTTAACATGGTTCACCCAAACTCAGGCTACATCCACCAATAGAGAGTTCAATATTATTATCCAGTAAATCAAACTGATTACAATGAGAAATCCTTGCAACTCAATATCACTGCAAATGCTACAATACAATATCTCAATGGAAACCCTAACCCTTAGCCATTTTTATCAAGACTTATGTTGGTTACAAAAAATGGGTTTTTTTATGTCAGCCAATAGAAAATAACTCCTGACACCTTTATAAAATATGTCTCTTGACCCCGTCTCGGGGGTGCTGCCCCCAAACCCCCGTTAAAAAATTTGGGGGGAAACCGCACCGATAAAAGTGGGGAAAATTTAACCTCCAAGTCTAATTAGGATCCATATAACAACAATCTCCCACTTGGAGACTGATCAGACTCCACACCATATCATCTCCCACTTGGAGACTGATCATAACACAGCTAACCTTATAGCTCCCACTGGAAATAAACACCCTGGACTCTGTTGTTCTAATTTTATGTTTTTAGTCTTGAAGACCAACTGAAGCTAAAGAGTTTAGCTTCTCCCTTGCTACTTCCTTTGTAAACATATACGTTGGATTTTCATCTATATGTATCTTTTCCATCCGTAACTATCCATCATCCAACACCGATCGAATGAAGTGATACCTTAACTATATGTGTTTGGTCTTTGAATGCAAGGCAAAATTCTTTGCAAGATGTATGGTACTCTGGCTGTCTATAAACAAATGACTGTTAGTCTGTTGTTTGCCCAATTCTTCCATGAAAGATTGTAGCCATATCATCTCCTTGCTTGCCTCTGTTACAGCTACATACTCTGCCTCCATGGTGGATAAAGCAACCACCTTTTGCAACAGTGCGATCCAACTCATTGTTGTCCCACCTACAATAAAGACATAACCCAGGTAGTACTCCACCTGGTATCAATATCCCCTTCCAAATCTAAGTCTACATAACCTACTAAATTAGTATTAGAGCCCCCAAAACATAAGTGTTTATTGGATGTACCTCTCAAATATTTGAGAATCCATTTTACCGCATTCCAATGCTCCAATATGAGATTACGCATATACCTGCTTACGACTCCTACAACATGTGCAATATCTGGTCTCATGCATACCATGGCATACATTAAACTACCTATAGCAGAAGTATATGGTACCTTAGATATTTTTTCATCCTCCTCTTGTGTCTTTGGACACATCTCCTTAGTCAATTTCAAATGACTAGGCAAAGGTGTGTTGACAACTTTAGCATTCTCCATATGAAATCTCTGCAACACCTTTTCAACATAATCAGCCTGAGATAGAGTCAATTTTCTATTCTTCCTATCTCTGCAAATTTTCATACCAAGGATTTGTTTTGCTGCCCCCAAATCCTTCATAGAAAATGATTGTGCTAACTGTTGTTTTAACTCTCTTATGTGATCCATGTTAGACCCTGCTAAAAGCATGTCATCAACATATAAACATAAAATAATGTAGTTGTCATTATCCAAATCCAACTCTTAAAATAAACACAATGGTTAGAATTACACCAGTTGTAGCCTTGCTCAGCCATAAAACTATCAAATTTCAAATACCATTACCGAAGTGCTTGTTTCAACCCATACAAACTCTTATTCAATCTGCAAACCAATTTCTCCTTACCTTTAACCTCAAATCCTTGGGGCTATTCCATATATATCTCCTCTTCCAAATCACCATGGAGAAAGGTAGTTTTCACATCTAGCTGTTCCAAATGCAAATCTTCAGTAGCCACAATACTTAAAATAGTACAAATAGAAGTCATCTTGACAACCAAAGAAAATATCTCGTCAAAATCAATGCTCTTTTTCTGTGTAAATCCTTTTACAACTAACCTGGCTTTAAATCTTTTCTTACCTCCATGTTCCTCTTTCAGCCTATAAATCCATTTGTTTGGTAAAGCCTTTTTACCTGTAGGTATCTTACATTATTCCCAAGTCTGATTTTTTAGCAAGGAGTCCATTTCTTCTTTCATTGCAAACTCCCACTGAACCTTTGTATCCACTGTATAGCTTCATCATACCCTTCCAGTTCACCAGCATCTTTTAACAAAATAGAATACAAAGAGGGAGAAAACCTTTTAGGAGGTCTACTTAGCCTTGTTGACCATCTAACATTCACTAGAGTTTGTGGTATTTCTTGTTGTTGTGGAGCATGAGGAACCACTAGAACATCATCATCTGGAGTATCATCTAGCACGACATAATCCTTTTCTTTCTTCTCATGTTGCTGCAACTGATCTTTGTACAACACCTTCTCATTGAATACAACATCCATGCTTCTCACAATTTTCTAATTTTTAAAATCCCAATGCCTATAACCAAATTCATCAATGCCATATCTAACAAAGGTACCTTTTTTTTATTTTGAATCTAGCTTGGTTCTATTTTCAGAATCTACATGTGTAAATGCTTTACATCTGAAGGTTTTGAGAAAAGAATAACTCACCTTCTTACTTGTCCATGCTTCCTCTGGAATACCACAGCCCAAAGGAACTAAAGGACCTCTGTTAATTAAATATACAGTGGTATTGACAGCCTCTTGCCACATGTTTAAAGGCAGCCCAGCATGCAATCTCATGGTCTTTGCGCACTCCATTATTTTCCTATTCATGCGCTCAGCCACTCCATTCTCCTATGGAATCCCTGGAACTATTTTCTGCCTATGAATTCCATTAAAGGAACAATAATCCTCAAATTCTTTGCTGCAATACTCACCACCATTATCAGATCTAAGACATTTTAATATTTTACCTATCTCATTCTCAATTAAGCTTCTCCATTACTTAAATGTTTCAAATACATCAGATTTATGCCTAAGGAAATAAATCCAAACCTTCCTAGTTGCATCATCTATGAATGTAACATAATACTGAGAGCCACTGAGAGAAGATACCTGAGTTAGTCTCCATACATCTGTATGCACAAGCTCTAACTTTTTATCTTTCTTTTTCTTCCCATCCTTGAGAAAACTAACTCTCTTTTGTTTTCCATGCACACAACCTTAACAGAAATTCATATTAATACATTTCAGACCTGGTAAAACTTTCTTAGAATGAAGTACCTGTTGCAAGTATGAGGTGAACCAGTGTTGTCATTGATGTCAACATACTCATATTGCATTGACAAGAAGGATTGGATGAGCTGTGTGCTGAGGATATTGAAAAAATTAGTCTCAATCAGGAACAGTGAAGAACAGTGATGAGAAGAAGGCAAAAGTACTCAATAGGTTGAGATTCAGAGGATACGGATTAAAGGGTTTGTAGATATGAGTCCTAAGATGATCCAGTTAAGATTTTAAAGGTCCGCATGAAGATGTGAAGAAGTTGTGATCGATCAAGTAGAACCGGTTCTGGGAGATGCTCCGGAGTGACAGATTGTTACAAAAAGGTCTAGTGAGATCCAGAGGTGTATTATCAGACTCTGCGGATTGGAAGGAGTGTTTGGGATGTCCTTGTGATGTGTCATCTTGGTTTGCACAAAGTTTGGAGGTCCGGAAGAACATTTTTTAATATGATAGTGGCGACAGACTATGTTCTTGAAGTTCCAGATGAAGAGGAGAAGAGATTCCAGTGAGTAGAGGAAGTGCAGATGTACCTGGTCAATCAGGCAAGTTTGTGAAGGTTCTTGGATCATGTTGAGGTTATGTTGTCGGTCCGCATTGGTGGTAGAGCCCGGAATTGAAGATATTCTTCCGGATGGAGTTCTTGTTCAGACTAGCCGACCAGATGAAGTTGTTCATCTTGCGAATGTCCTTGTGATGGCTGACCGGATTTATTAATCATCTTGGGGATGTCCTTATGGTTGATTGCCGACTTAAATGATTGTTCCTAAGTTGATGTCTTGTATAAATAAAGGTTTGTGAGTTCATTTCAAAGTGCGTTGAGCAGCGGATGAGTGTGGTATAGCGAAAGAGTGAAGGGCAGAGCAGAAGTATCTCGGGCTTAAATGGAACTGATCCAGACATGGTAAAGATGTCAATCTCCAGTTCAAGTTTGTGATTCTTATCACTTTGTAGACAGTGTGTCTCTTGTAGGCAGTGTGCCTCTTTGTGAGCAATGTGCTTGGGCAGTGAGCCCTAATTGGCATGTGCCATTCATTTTTCTTATTCTTCTAACAGAGAATAATCCTTGGGTTAATCACCCCGTGGTTTTTCCCTTAATCGGGTTTTCCACGTCAAAATCTTGGTGTCCAATGTGTTGATGATTATCTGCTCTTGTGTTTATGCATTATGTTTTCATGAATGATTAACTGATATGCTATTAACTAACAAAGAAGAATCAAGTGTTCAAAGTAGAAGCAAGTTTTTGTACAACTGATTCACCCCCCCCTCAGTTGTGTGCCCTAGATCTAACAATTGGTATCAGAGCCAAGTTCCTCTGAAAGGAGCTTAACCGCTTGAGGAGATCCAGGATGTCGTCATACAAGAATGATAGTCTGAAGTTCGATGGAACCAACTTCACTCTCTGGAAAGGTCGCATGAAATGTCATTTGGAGTGTATGGGAAAAGCATACTTGACCATGGTCTCAAAACCATATGTTCCTCCACAGGGTGGTCCGATAACTCTGAATGAAATCACAGATGCTGAAAACAATCTGCGGACCAAGGAAGCTCTTCTAAGCGCATTGAATGACTCAAATCTCTCAAATGTTATTGACCTACCAACTGCATATGAGATCTGGACTAAATTGGAACTTCTATATGAAGGAGATGAGTTTGTTAAGAGTGCAAGGTTGCAAAGTCTGAAAGGGAAATTTGAAAGATTGAAGATGAGAGATGATGAAAATATCACTACCTTTATGCCAAGAGTGAATGAGCTAGTGTGTGGAATCAGGAATGCTGGTGGAGTTCTGGATGAAAATGAAATTGTTTGCAAAATTCTCAGATCCCTTCCTATTGCCTACAAAATCAAGGTTTCTGCCATTGATGAATTCAGAGCCCATACAACTGTCACAAGAGAGCAACTGGCTGCATTTGAAATGATTGAGTTTGGAGATAATCCCCCCAAGACTGAATCTACATTCAAAGCCAGTGCCTATGTGAAACGCAAACAAAGATTTGATTCAGGAGAGAACTCTTCAAGGAAGCTATCATGGTATGATCAAGCAAGGAAAGACATGGAAGAGGAAGAAGCAGAAACAGCTCAACTTGAAGCCCTCATTGCAAAGAGACTACCAAGAGGATCCGGTAAGTATGAAGGAAAACTACCCTTCAAGTGCTTCAACTACAATAAGATTGGTCATTTTGCTTCAAGATGTCCGGAAAGATCTGCAAGGTCAAATACTAACAGACAAAGGTTTAAAAAGAACTACTATTATGTTCATGAAGAAGATGATAATGAAGGAGTAACAGATGATGAATCAGAAATAGGGAGCAAATCTAGAAATGAATGGGTGTTTATTGCCATCAAGGAAGAAGATTCAATATCCTCTGAATCTGTCAATCATAAAGTTGTAGAAAGAGCTTTGGCTGCCCAAATTGAAGAAAAGGATGATTGGGTTATTGATAGTGGATGCTCTCACCATATGACTGGTGACAAGAACAAGTTCTTAGATTTGGAAAAGTATGAAGGAGGAATGGTAAAGTTTGGTGACAATTCTGCTACTAGAATCAAAGGTAGGGGAACTATTTCTATTGATGGAAAGAGCAAAACCGGCAATGTACTATATGTTGAAGGACTGAAGCACAATCTTCTCAGTGTTGGTCAGTTAGTGGACAAAGGCTATGATCTCCGGTTCAAGAATGGAAGATGCAGAATCTTTACAAGCTCTGGAACTGAAATTGCATCCGGAACTCAAACAAAAGGTAATATCTTCCATCTAGTTGGTTCTAATAAAAGTTGTCTGTTTGTTCAAGTTGATCAGAGTTGGTTATGGCATAGAAGGATGTGCCATGTGAATTTTGATAACATCATCAAGATAAGCAATGTTCAGGCAGTAAGAGATCTTCCTAAATTGGTGAAACCTACAAATAGTTTGTGCAAATAATGTCAGCTAGGTAAACAGAGCACAGTCTCTTTCAAAAGCAAGGATCAGTCCACTACCGGATTGTTGGAATTAGTACATACTGATCTCTGTGGTCCGACAAGAATCAAGAGTATGCAAGGTGATAGATATTTCATGTTGCTAATTGATGACCATTCTCAGATGATGTGGGTTACCTTCCTAAAAGAGAAATTAGAAGCCCATGAGAAGTTCAAAATCTTCAAAGCTATGGTAGAGAATCAAACTAGATTGAAACTGAAGTGTCTGATGTCTGATAGAGGTGGTGAATTCACATCCAGTGAATTCATAGACTTTTGTGAGAAGCATGGCATAAAGAGACAGTTGTCTGCTCCTAGGACTCCACAGCAGAATGGAGTAGTTGAGAGAAAGAACCGGACCATCCAGGAAGCTTCCAGAACAATGATGATGGAAGAAAATGTTCCTCAGATGTTTTGGAGAGAAGTTGTCAGCACTGCAGTCTACACTCTTAACCGAGTTCAAATCAGAAACAATACCGGTAAGACTCCTTATGAACTTTGGTTTGGTGTAACTCCTACTGTGAGATATTTTAGAGTATTTGGTAGCAAGTGTTATATCAAAAGAGATGAAGATTTAGGAAAGTTTGATGCTAGAAGTGATGAAGGAATTTTCTTGGGTTACTCCACTCAAAGCAAAGCATACCGGTGTTACAATAAGAAATTGAGAAAGATGATAGAAAGTACAAATGTGAAGGTTGATGAAGGAATAGAGAAGCCCTCAAGATTCTATGAATGTGATGAAGATGATCAGAATGATCCTCTGGTGCAAGGAGCTCCATCCTACTCTAAAATTCAGATCCAAACTGATCTGATAAATCAAGAAGAAGAAGTTTGTCTGAATGAGCCTGATCAAGAATTAGTAGTGCAAGAAACTCCCAAAGTTCCAAGGTATGTAACTCTAAATCACTCTGAAGATCATATCATAGGCGACAAAAGTAAAGGGGTACAAACAAGGAGAAGAATTGCTCAAGATTCAAATGAGTACTGTCTGATTTCAAAGATTGAACCTAAGACAATTAATGAAGCTTGCAATGATGAAAACTGGACCAAAGCAATGGAGGAAGAATTGATGCAAATTAAGAAAAATCATACTTGGGATCTTGTTCCCAGACCTAGAGACAAGAATCTAATTGGAACCAAATGGGTCTTCCGGAACAAACTGAATGAAGTTGGTGAAGTAATCAGAAACAAAGCTAGACTGGTCTGCAAAGGCTACTCTCAAATAGAAGGAATTGATTTTGAAGAGACCTTTGCTCCGGTGGCAAGAATTGAAGCAGGCAGATTATTTCTTGCATTTGCTACCTTCAAAGACTTCAAGGTATATCAGATGGATGTCAAGTCTACCTTCCTAGATGGTGATCTGGAAGAAGAAGTTTACATTGAACAACTGGATGGATTTCAATTGTCTGATAATGATGATATGGTCTGCAAGTTGAAGAAAGCACTGTATGGATTAAAGCAAGCCCCAAGAGCATGGTATGAAAGGTTGGATAAGCATCTTGTGCAGATTGGATTCAATAAAGGTACTGCTGACAATAAATTATATTTCAAAAGTGATCATGAAAACATTTTGATTGTTGAAGTGTTTGCGGATGATATCATTTTTGGAGGAAGAGATAGTATGTGCAAAACTTTTGCAAATCAGATGAAAGGTGAGTTTGAAATGTCAATGCTTGGTGAAATGAATTTCTTCTTGGGTTTGCAAATTACTCAAACAAAGAAAGGGATCTTCATTTCTCAGACCAAATATGTGAAAGAATTGTTGAGGAAATTCGGTATGGAAGATTCAAAGCCAATGAACACTCCTATGGCAATCGGATGTAAGTTGAGCAAAGATGATGACTCTCCTAAAACAGATTAGATAAAGTATAGATCAATGATTGGTGGATTGTTGTATCTCACTCAGACTAGACTAGATATAATGCAGGCTGTTGGTCTTGTGGCAAGATTTCAGGCTGATCCTAGAGAATCTCATGTTATGGCAATCAAGAGAATTTTTAGATATATAAAAGGGACAGTGGAGTATGGTTTGTGGTATCCTAGAGATCATGATTTCTCTCTTCATGCTTACACAAATGCAGATTAGGCAGGAGATGTGGATGACCGGAAGAGCACCAGTGGTGGAGCATTCTTTTTGGGAAAGAGATTGGTTTCTTGGCTAAGCAAGAAACAAGATGTAATATCTCTGTCTACAACTGAAGTAGAATACATTGCAGCAGCAAGTAGTTGCACTCAAATCTTATGGATGAAGTAGATGCTAAGAGACATTAAAGTTGAATATGAGGAGCCTATCACAATTTTCTATGATAATTCAAGTGCAATTAATATTTCTAAGAATCCGGTATTGCATTCTAAGACTAAGCACATATCTATCAAGTTTCATTTTTTGAGAGAACAAGTGAACAAGGAAGAAGTCAGATTGGAGTATGTACCCTCCAAGGATCAGATTGTAGATATCTTTACTAAACCTCTTCCCAAGGACTCTTTTGAGTATCTCTGGGAGAAGTTAGGGGTCATGGCCCCTCCAGTGATGAACTAGGATGCACTGATGTGCATCAGTCCGGTGGATATCACAGTCATATCTTGTGATTTGGATTGATGATGGGGAGCTGCTACTAAGGGGGAGCAACTGGTATGATTCTGATGTGTTAGAATTGCAAGTATGAGCCCTTTGCCATTGATGTCAAAGGGGGATAGAAGACATGTGAAAAACAAGTGGTTGATGATCAAAGGGGGAGCAGTAAAGGAAGAGAAGACATGTGAAGAGTTGTTGTTGATAGGGGGAGCTGTGACAGAAAGGAGAAGTTCTTGTCTTGATGGTTTTTCACATCATATGTTGCCATCAATGACAAAGGGGGAGATTGTTGCAAGTATGAGGTGAACCAGTGTTTTCATTGATGTCAACATGCTCATATTGCATTGACAAGAAGGATTGGATGAGCTGTGTGCTGAGGATATTGAGAAAATTAGTCTCAATCAGGAACAGTGAAGAACAGTGATGAGAAGAAGGTAAAAGTACTCAATAGGTTAAGATTTAGAGGATGCAGATTAAAGGGTTTGTAGATATGAGTCCTGAGATGATCCAGTTAAGATTTTAGAGGTCCACATGAAGATGTGAAGAAGTTGTGATCGATCATGTAGAACCAGTTCTCGGAGATGCTCCGGAGTGACAGAGTGTTACAAAAAGGTCCGATGAGATCCGGAGGTGCATTATCAGACTCTATAGATTGGAAGGAGTGTTTGGGATGTCCTTGTGATGTGTCATCTCAGTTTGCACAAAGTTTGGAGGTCCAAAAGAATATTTTTCAGTATGACAGTGGCAATAGACTGTGTTCTTGAAGTTCCGGATGAAGAGGAGAAGAGATTCTAGTGAGTAGAGGAAGTGTGGATGTACCTGGTCAATCAGGCAAGCTTGTGAAGGTTCTTGGATCATGTTGAGGTTATGTTGTCGGTTAGCATTGGTGGTAGAGCCTGGAATTGAAGATATTCTTCCGGATGGAGTTCTTGTTCAGACTAGCCGACCGGATGAAGTTGTTCATCTTGCGAATGTCCTTGTGATGGCCGACCGAATTTATTAATCATCTTACGGATGTCCTTATGGTTGATTAATGACTTAGATGATTATTCTTAAGTTGGTGTCTTGTATAAATAAAGGTTTGTGAGTTCATTTCAAAGTGCGTTGAGCAGCGGGTGAGTGTGGTATAGCGAAAGAGCAAAGGGCAAAGCAAAAGTATCTCGGGCCTAAATGGAACTGATCCAGACATGGTAAAGATGTCAATCTCCAGTTCAAGTTTGTGATTCTTATCACTTTGTATACAGTGTGTCTCTTGTAGGCAGTGTGCCTCTTTGTGAGTAGTGTGCTCAGGCAGTGAGCCCTAATTGGCATGTGCCATTCATTTTTCTTATTCTTCTAACAGAGAATAATCCTTGGGTTAATCACCCTGTGGTTTTTCCCTTAACCGGGTTTTCCACATCAAAATCTTGGTGTCCAATGTGTTGATGATTATCTGCTCTTATGTTTATGCATTATGCTTTCATGAATGATTAACTGATATGCTATTAACTAACAAAGAAGAATCAAGTGTTCAAAGTAGAAGCAAGTTTTTGTACAACTGATTCACCCCCCCCTCTCAGTTGTGTGCCCTAGATCTAACAATACCTTCATACCTTTTTCACTAATATGCCCAAGTCTGTTATGCCACAATGTTATCTCAGAACCTACAACAATTGTTCCTGAACCTATTTATTTTTTCTCTGCAACAACTAAAGTAGAAGGAATAGTATGACTTGTACAAAAATATAACGTGCCTACTTTCACACCTTTTTCTACTATTAAGGCACCTTTTGAAACCTTCCAATTTTTATCACTGAAAGTAACTATGCAACCTTCATCAGCTAGCTGCCCTGCTGAAATTAAATTCCTACTTAGCCTTGGAACGTACCTTACCTCTTATAGTAGCCAATGATTCCCATTCTGCAACTTAATCTTGATTCTTCCCTTTCCATCAATCTGACAGGGTTCGTTATCTCCCAAATAAACCAGCCTAAAATCCCCTTGGACATAATCAAGAAAATAACTTCTATGGGGTGTCGCATGAAATGAGGCCCCTGAATCTAAAACCCATGAATCATCAGTATTATCTAGGGAAAGAATCAAAGCATCATCTTTAGATTTATTACTTACCACATTTACCTCCTTATTGCCTTCTTGTTTGTCTCCTTCTTTATTCTTCTGAGACCATCAATCTTTCTTCAGATGATCTAGTTTCCCACAATACCAACAATCCTTCTATCCTCTGGATTGGGACCTCTTGTCCTTTGATTTTCCTCGTGACTTGCCATGACCTCCAGAACCTTTTCCTCTCTCATTTGATCTACCCCTACTTTCTGCATTTAAAACACTACCTAATGTGGACCCTCCTGAGCTTTTCCATCGCATTTCCTTGCTAAGTATAATACCAACAACATCATCAAATTTTAAAGTATTCGAATTAGAGACAGAGTTACTTATAGCCATTACCAAGCTATTTCAGCTTTTTGGCAAAGAACATAATATCAAGAGAGCCCTCACCTCTTCATCAAAACTCACTTTTATAGAAGTTAACTGACTAATAATCATATTAAACTCATTTAAATGATCTATCACAAATCCACCTTCAATCATTTTTAGATTAAACAAATGCTTCATGAGAAATACCTTATTTGAGGATGAGGGTTTTTCATACAATTTAGCCAAAGCTTTCATCAGATCATCTATTGTCTTCACTTTTGTTATATTAAATGCCACAAATAGTGCCAAGCACAACTGAATGGTTCCCAGTGCCTTTCTATCTAGAAGATTCCAATCCTCATCAGTCATTGTTGTCAGTTTCTTAGCTATTCCTTCCAACGGCTTCCATAAATCCTTCTGATAGAGATAATCCTCCATTTGCATCTTCCATAATTGATATTTCTGCCCATTGATTTTATCTACCTTCAATTTACCCTTGTATGCCATTGCTCCCACTTAACCATGAGACTCCCACTCAACCATGAGACTTTCCTACAGATGATAATCGAACATAATCCACTCTAATACCACTTGTTAGGAATTGCATGTAGAAGATATCAATTAAATACAAATAAAGATTAAATAGAGGAATGAAAAATACATAGTAATAATAACAGCGAGAGACAATATTTAACATGGTTCACCCAAACTCGGGCTACATCCACCAATAGAGAGTCCAATATTATTATCCAGCAAATCAAACCGATTACAACCAACAATCCTTGCAACTCAATACCACTGCAAATGCTACAATACAATATCTCAATGGAAACCCTAACCCTTAGCCATTTTTATACCACTACCCCTTGACCCCGTCTTGGGGGCGCTACCCCCAAACCCCCGTTAAATAATTTGGGAGGAAACCACGCCGATAAAAATGGGGAGAATTTAACCTCTGAGTCTGATTAGGATCCATATAACAACAATTATGCATCATAATCTATGGGTCAATACTAGGCATGTCTACATATGACCAAGAATTTTTTTTGGGAAATTCTTGCAAGAGAGAAGAATGATCTTGTTGTTCTTTGAAAAATAAAATTTTTCCTATTTGAATGAATTTTTTTGAATTAGCTTGATCCATCAAGATGTTGATCATATCTCCAACTAGGAGGGTGTTGCAGTCTGGAATATTAGGTAGATGAGTGGATTCCTAAAGGGTATCATGAGATGTCAAGATGTCATCCGATAAACCAACAGTTTCTCTAAAGTATGCCTAAGCATTTAAACAATAAGGGAAACCTTGATCATGATGAAATCTAGGCATATACTTATATACACCTAAGAATTTGCCTAAAGCCTCATCTATTGAGAAAGAGTCAAGAGAAAATGTGCTAGAACTGGAACTTGTTTTAATCAACTCAAGATAAACTAGAGAAAGTGAAGAAGAAGTTGAAGATGTAGTTATCATGTTAAGATTGAGAGAAGGGCGATGAGAGGTTTTGGAGTGCTTAGAAGGATGGTATCCAAGACCTATCAAGGAGTTATGTGGATTAGGTTCCAAGGGAATCTTGATACCCTGCTCTTTTCAGCCACATTCGTTACCTTTGTACCTAATTTGAGATAGAATATGAAAGCCATGACCATAACATGATTCTATTTTTGTCAGAGGCGCAGGATCACCATTAGTGGTGTAGTCAATGTTATAAGTATAGTCACAAGAATCTGTAGAATAAGTGGGAATATAAAACTTAGGTTTCTTAGAAGCAATTGTTGGAATATCAGGTTTAGATTGTGTGATCTTAAACTCTCCAGCAAAGGAGGTTGTAAAATCCAATGAACCCCAATCATCACCTAGGTACGCAATTGAAGACAAATTACTCTCCTTATTAGCACTATTATCAGTAGTGGGGGATAGTAAATCACCTTTTGTGGATGAAGACAAAATTAAATTTTGAAGTGTTTGAGAGGCAATAGTTGATGCCTAGGATCCACTTATTGACAATACATTGGATTTAGATCAACGTTAACTGTATATGTTTTGTGGTTGTGAACAAAATTTATTTAACCATGAAGGGTAGATGGAACCGTGGCCATGGTGTGAATCCACGGTCTATTGAGAAGAAGATTGTAAGAAAGAGTATTGGGCATGACATGTACTTCGGTAGGCAAAACAACAAGGCCCAAGGCAATCGGTAACGTGATCATGTCCAAAGTTTGTCTACCAACATTATCAAAACTGTAGATGGAAAGAGTATTAGGGGAAAGAGAAGATGTATCAATATCAAGATTATGCAACAGGTATATCCCACAACCATTAAGACCTAATCCATTATCGATAAGGGTACATTTTACTCCATAATTATTAATTACAATAATGATGAGAAGGGGATCATTTTGTGTTGGCAAGAGACAGTGCTTAGCATTGATAGGTGTTGTCATTGATGGCAACTAAGATTGTTCTCCACATCTGCAATGTAGTATCTGATCTTACCAAAAGTCAGAATGATAATCTATCTAAGTCTGGGAGCCTGAAAACAGAGCATATAGCAGAGTCCAATATTTTGGTCAGCGGATCTCTCCAGCTAATCATTATGTGTTGCAGATCTGAAGGAGTGTAGGGGGACACTAGGACAATCTAAATCCAAGTTTTTAGCCTTTGGTGATAATGGGATCAGAAGTTATGAGCATCTAAATACCAGGTCCTATTATGACAGAGCAATTCAGTGAAGAACAGGCAAACTTATGTAAATCCTTGTGCGGACCCAATAGAAGTGTTTTGATGAACTATGTATGAGATAGGATGTTAGTGGCTGACATGTATGATGATCTACATGTGTTTTTTTTTGGTACGCATCAATATTGGTGTATGGATCTAGCTGACAGATCAGAGCACTCTTAAAAACTTCTAAGTGTTTGTTGTTGCCGACTGGCAAGTGATTACAATTCAAGATAAGTATATATAGCCTATGATTGTGGATATTTCATGGATGTATTGCGGTCATGGAGATAATGTGAAAAGAGTAGAAATCTAATATCTGAATAAAGGTAGAATAGAGAAAAGAGCATAATAAAGATGAAGTGTACAAAGTCAGTATTTATACTTAAACGAAACTGATCTCTAGCATTGGCAGATGCATCTTACCAGTTCAAAATCTTTGTAAATCTCTTGTAAACTTTTCTGTAGGTAGTAAGCCTCCACTTGATCAGTGAGCTCAGGGCAATGACCCTGAATGCATGTGCATTCCCATTTGTAAAATACTTTTAACAGGGTATTCATCTTTGTGGGTTAACCCCCACCGTGGTTTTTCCCTTAACCAAGTTTCCATGTCAAAATCTTGGTGTCAAATGTGCTATTTTTATTTCTGCTTATGTAATGCTGAAATAGTTATTTCATTAACTTGTTTATAAGATTGATTAAAGAAGGAAAAAGGTTAAATAAGAAACAACTGATTCACCCCCCCTCTCAGTTGTCCAAACCTATTCCAACAATTGGTATCAAAGAAAGGATCCTTAGAGAAGCCTAACAGCTTAAGGAAAAAGATCTTGGAAAAAGTTTCAAATGGGTTCATTAAGAGATCTTTAGTTAGCCCTAGAAGAGCTTACTCAATCTAGAACAAAAATTAGTAATCTGAGAGGTGAACTTAAAGATGCTGATGACACTATTGAAATGTTAAAAGATAAATTAATAAAATCTCTGCAAAATAAAAAAAAGCTACTTCTGCAGCCATCTAGTCTACCTAAAGAAAATGGCTTGAATGAAGCTTTGAAATAAAAAACAAAGGAATGTGAGAAGCTCTCAAAAGAAGTCACTGTTCTGAAAATTCAAATGGAATCTGGGGTGATGAGGCAAACCAAAGAAAGTGAAGATAGGAAGAAAATTGAAGAAGATCTGAAACAAAAACTAAAAGAAAGACTTGAAGAATGTTGCAAATTGGATGGAGTAGCCAGCCATCTAGAGTCTGATCTACAAGAAAGTAGAGTTAATGAGAGAGAACTTGAAAGGCAAATAATCACTCTCAGACATGACCTAGATATTGCAAATGAATATAAGGAGAAATTCAAAATAAGTTCAGCAAAACTTGAAGCACTACTTGAAGGACAGAAAAGGGTTGATGACAAGCATGGTCTTAGATATGAGAAAGGTGAAAGCTCCGGATCCGAACAGAAAAATTTTCAATCTAAGAATGGGAGAAATAGACCTAGAAAACCTCCAGTAAGATAGCCTAATGCTCAAAGATATCCATCATTCAATGGAAACTATTTTAACTGCAACAAATCTGGTCATAGATCTACTCAGTGCAGAAATAGAGTAAATCAAAATGGTCCATCCTTCTCTGGTCAATGCTTCAAGTGTAACAAGTATGGTCATAGATCAAATGAATGCGGAAGTATGACAATGAATAATCCCAATAACAGAAGAATTAACAATTCTTTCAATGGTTACTGCTTTGTTTGCAATGGGTTTGAACATGTGGCTAATCAGTGCAGATCAAGAAAAAATCAAGTTTATATGAAAAGAAATATTGTATGTTGTAACTGCAATAAATCTGGTCACATTGCAAGACTCTGCAGAAGTAAAGACAATGGAAGAAGAGGTTTGATGAACAAAGACAAGACAAAGGTAAAAAGAAAATTGATGCAAATGAGACTCAAGATGAATCAGACAAGATATGGATCAGGAAAACCATTACAAACGACAGCAATGGATCCACACCACAATCTAGTGTTGATAATTCCTCTAGGAATTAAGTTGGAAGTCTTGGCTCAAGGGGAGCGGCATTACAAATCAAATTCCCCCAACCAGTAAGTAAGTGCCTAGATCTGGCATAGTAAGAAAAGAGATCTTGGATTGTTTTCAGACCATGTAGAAGGTTTTTTGAAAAAAAAATGGATATGGCAAATTGCAGAGCAATACGTGAAAAACTACTCAAAACAAAGCAACTAGATGTGCTAGGGGAGGGTGTTTATTACAAAGGAAAATTAGGTGGTGTGAAGCTTAAAAGGATCATTCACTCCTCATTTCAAACACTTTGTATCAAGAGAAATTAAGAAGAAAGAAGTGGACAAGCTTAGAGCTGAGAATTCTCAAGAGTTGGAAGTGAAAAAAGGATCTCCAAGCAAAAACCCTAATCTGCGTAGCAAGGTATTTTCTATTTTCTATGAAATCTTTTGAGTTATCAATTTCTGCAAATGGCTACACCTTTAATGGTAGATGTTACTAAGAGGCCTTGTCCTAAGTTCAAGAAGCATCCATTCAAATCTATAGAGGTTGAGCCGCTAGGTGCCTTTTCTGGAGTTCCGTATGGGGTTTTACATGTCGAAGATATTAGGGCTTACATTCACTGCAATATAGAGGAATTTGGAAATCTAAAACTACTGTATTTATTTGAAAACAACTTGAAGAATGATAGTCACCAATTGAGACTGGAATATAAAACCCTAGAGAGCAAACACTTCATACAAGTTATTGAATTTTTGTCTTTTGATGAAAGTGAATGGGTTAGGTATGTATTGAGTCAGATACATGATAAGTTTATGTGGCTATTGAAGCCATTCAAGATTACAAAAGATATAATCCAAATTGTGACTAGACTAAATGCAACCGGTGGACAACCCATGCTTAAGGCTGTGAAAAGTCAAACAGTAACTGATGCAACCGGAGGAAATTTTGATAGAAGAGCTATGACTATCAATGACATCAATGATCCAGATGTCAAGTTTGCTTCGATGGTAGTTGGGTATAAGATTTACCACTCCAACAGGGAGAACTCAGTTTCTGGACCAGCTATTTATGACACATATCAGATCATAAAAGAAAATGTGGATTATGATTTGTGTGAGTTACTACAAAGACAACTAATAGAAAACCTAAACAAAATAAAAAAGGACAAGAAAAATTCCTTCAAGTATGATTCCTTGGTGATATGTATATTCTTATACTTCATGAATGAAGTACCAGGAGTTCTGGGTATACAATGGACATCAGACATGCTAATGGCATGGTAAATTAGGGATCATCTACGTAGTCTTGGTGATACCCAGACAAAAGACTGCCTTCTCGGGTTACTTCAAAAACTTCCAGAACTTGATGCATGCAAGGGAAAGAATTCCTAGTTCAGTTGTTGAAAAGTATGAAAATGAAATATGTTTCATGGTAGACATAGATCAATGCTTGATGGAAGCTATAGAACCAAGGATAGTGTGGATAATGCCAATGGGCTATGAAGTGGATGAGGAAATTCTAGACATGTATGCTCAACATCTCCTGAGCAAACCTAAAGACACCTCTGTTGAAAGGTTTGGTACATACAAGGAACTAAGCTTAAAGTTGCATGTGGAATTTAGACACCTGGAAATAAAAAGAAAGGTACACAAGCAAGTGGAGATGTATGCAGAAAGCATTGGAATTACAAAAGAAGCAGTAAAAGAAAAAAGACAAAGGATTGAAAAGATAAAGAAGAGCACAGAGCAGGCAAAAAGTGAGCCTGTAGTTCCCTCGGAAGCCCCAAGGAAGACAAGGAGTTCTACAACTCCTACTGAGCCTCTCAAGACCACTTCCACTAAGAAGCCGAAAGCCACTCCATCCAATGAAGGAGGGAAAAGAAAGAAAACCAAAGCAACAAAACCCCCCATAAGCACTCAAGATGATGAGGAGACAAAAATAGATGAAGAAGTGAAAGAAATAAGATCCAAGAAGGTCAAAACTTCAAAGGCTTCCAAAGATCAATCATCCAGAAGCATAAGGGTTAGTAAAAAGCAAGCATCCGATAAGGTTGCCATGACTATTGATGAAATTGTAAAAATAGTCACTGTTCATGGCAATTTGAAACCTATCAGAGTTTACTATGATAACCTTGATCAAGCAAATAAGAAAACTCTACAAGATGCCATTATGATATATCTGAATAAATTCAATAGAGCCTTGTTGGAAATCTTACAAGAACTTCCTAAAAATTTGAGGAAAGTAATGGAAATGAGGAAAGATGCAGCCAAGGAAAAAGATATAGAACTCAAAGAGTATGTTCTCTCCTCTTTGTTCCCTGTGATGACCAGAAAAGAAGCAGATGAAATCCCTAGAGAAGTCAAAGATAAATTCAGAAGCAAAGTCCAGATGAACAAACTAATGCTTGGTGAGACTGAAGAAATTGCAAAGGAAACAGAGGAAATTCTGAGAAAGGCTTTAGACAAAAATAAATACTACATTGTTTTAGAAAAGCAAGTTGAAGAAGACAATCCTTCTGCTCCAGAACAAAAATCTCCAAAAGAAGAAACTGACAAAAGAATTAATGATCAAAGTATTACTC